>OY986439.1:20036818-21236818 GCA_963920525.1 Dichetophora obliterata | reverse complement strand
AGATGTGCCTGAATTTTAGTTTTGTATATTTTATATCGTTACTTAAAATTCAAAAAACCATAACAATGTTTATAATTTTTTATAGGAGAAGAAAATAAATTTAAGTGCGATAGAAATCAAACAAATAAATGTTTTTAAACTTGCTTCTGTTTTTTTTTTATATGCATATTTAGACTTATTTAGATATATATCTTTGAAATTGAAAGTGGAATATTTTTGTGGAATATAAAAATTGATAGTGGAATATTTAGCATATTTTTTTTTAACAAATAGCATATTTTTTAAAAATCTTCTGATCACACTGCTTATAATACTTAACTAAATGTATTAACACGAGCCACCTTGCGATAGCTCGTTTTGAATCGACGAACTTGTTATCGTTTCCAACAAGTATGCGACGGGACAAAGCACTACGCTCTCGAGCCGTCCGAAGTCTGTCACAATGCGCCTTACTTATTCATGTGTCGCTAGAAACCTTCTGGGAATTATATCATGTTTGGCTGTTGCGTGTGGCTTACGTAGGCTTGGCTGTTGGCTACGTTGAATGTGCTGGCTGTGTGTGTGTGTGTGTGTTTGGCTGTTGGTTGAGTATATGTGCACAGTGGTGTAGTAGAGTAGTGGCGGAGGGAGCGGGGTGAAACTTTGTAACGACTCACCGTTACAGTGTTATTATTGTAATTATTTTAATTATTGTTTTTGATAAACTAATTTTATAAATATTTTAAAATGAATGCTTTTTTATTTGTTTGTTTTGTAAATATGCAATTAATGCAATGTTTATTTTTGAACCTATAACAAAATATAAGAAAAATATTTTTAATTGCCTTTTTTACCTGTTTTTAGCGCATATTTTAGAGCTTTAAGTGCGTGTTATATGCGCATATTTTCAAGATTCCTAGCCCTAGTGATATAGTTCTCTGCCATATCGATACACAAACGAGTATATCTTTAGTATTGGCCAGATTTTCATGCCAAATGGCTCATAGTGATATGATATGATTAATTATTCAAAAAATTAAATATATTCTCAAGACCACACATAAATCAAAGAATCATTAATGCTCATATTTTTCTCTTTTCTTTTTAGGTATGAATCTCAATGGTTTTGTATAAAAATTTTGTTTTATCTATGGTGAGTACCACATCATTAAACGATCCTTTTCATGCCTTTTGTCGTATAACAAAAGGCGGATTTGCAGCAGTATTCATACTTTTGTCATAAATTTACCAACCGAAAAATGTTATAAATACATATATTCATACATTTTTTTCTTTCATATTTTAATATTAAACACAGACTTTTCTGGATTAAATCCCTCCTATTGTGAAGAAGACTTTGCAAAATTCTTAAATCCGTCAAAGAGTAAAAATTGCTCAGAAATGTTCTAACTTTCAATTGAATTCTTTTAAACATAGCAAACTTGTATGCAAATTTTGTGAAAAAAACAAACACACACACACTACTCACACACTAACACAGCCGTTTATTGTCAACAAACACTAAAAAGTGGCAACAATAACGACAACTTTTTACCAGCTGCCAGTTTTACAGCAGCCAACAAACAATTCAAATGCTAACAATTTTTCCAAAAAGCAGAAGAAGAAGAAGAAGAAGAAAAATAGCTTCAAATGTTTTACTCATGTTTATGCGTGATGCGCGCGTATTTTACACTTTTTTATGACTTTCCGCTTCCTTTCGCTTTTTTGTGCTGTAGAAATTGTTTTGGTTGTGCGTGTGAGGGTGTGAGAGGGGGCGAATTTGGTTTCCTTCTTCACTAAATACCCCCTGCGATGCATGCTTTGCCACTTTATAAATCATTGCATTGAAATGCCACAGCTGGATAGATTTTCACATCCATCCGCACTCCCTGCTTCCGGGCTCAACTTTTGTGAAATTTTTGTTAGAACTCAGCGTGTGATTTGGACTGCTTATTTACTAGTTGTATTGAGACAACAACAACATCATCACCGATCACAAGAAAACCAACAACAAAGCAATTTGACAAAAATCAAGGACAAGCTTGCTGCTGCTTCCTTGCCGGCTTTTCCATTTGAATGGTTGTTGGAATTTAAGATTTTTTTAGTAAATCCTTTATACGCTCAAATCTACGCACTGTTTATTGAATTAATTTTTTTTTGTATTGGTTCGTATATTTTTTGTTAGTTTATGTTTTCTAAGCCACACCCAAAGCTCAACGCCCACTTTCCGTGCCTGCCCACTTTTTATATCCACAACGAAATGGATGCGCCTTAAAGGCTTAGTTTTACTTTTTTGCTTTGGGTGTTGCAGCCATTTTGTGGCATTGTTCTTGTAACGCCTTTTTTCCTACAGACACGCCCATTTTTATTGCAAAACCAAATAGATGAAAATTTACAAGATTTTTTGCCCCAAAACTTAGAAAAAGTATCCTTTTGAATAATCGCAATATTTTTCGCCTTACCCTCGATAAACTTGAAAAAAGTTTAAAAAAGCATTTAAACAAATTCAACATTTTAACTAGCCCGCATTTAAGCATGCTAACCCTAACAGTTAATTAGCCAAGTAACTAATTATTGATCAATTTCATCCTTTTTAGAAGCACTTGACTAAATTCGTTGTCTGTTTCTTTTTATTGAATTATGTATATCCTCAAAACTTTCCTTTTTGTTTTTTTTTTATTATTTATTTGTCAGTAAGCAAGTGTTTAAACAAGACCTTTTTCAAACAACCCTTTTCTTTTCATTTTACTTAACGTGTTAGCACGTGGTCTGTGTTTCATGGCCAAGTGTTTGTTACGCATTTTAGTCGCTTGTCTTTACTTACATTTTATGCTGCTCTAAATGCTTTCTTGTTGTTATTTTCTACTCATCTCGTAGTAAAAGCGAAATTGTTGTTGGAAAGTTGTACCAACCAACTTTAATTAAATTTGTGTCTAAGAATTTTTTTTTTAGTGTTTAAAGGATTATGATTGTTTTTTTATGGTTCTTATTTTTATAGCCGACAGTGCAAAAAAGCCATAAAAACTGTTGCAAAAATGCTTCAAATAAAGAAAAAAAAAATGTATGAAACTCTTCCTCTTGTTGGACTATAACATACCAAAAAATGATTTTGTCTCTAAAATGTAGTTTATCATCAGTTTTTTTATCCTTTGTCCATGCCTTTTCTTTGGGGTAAAAAATTCTATAGGAAATTTTAGTGAAAACCAATTCTATTAAAAACATTCACGGCAGACTTATTGAAGTGAGAAAAAAATTTTATTAGTATGAAATCGACAAAACTTTTCATTGCTAATTTCATTGGTAGAAAATCATTGAGTCTTTGCTCTTTATTAAAACTTTTTCCATGCGCCTTATTTTGGTTGGAACTTTTTCGTTGGGACTTTCTTGATTAAGTGCATTATTCTGTATCACGAACAAGCACACCAACGATGAGAATGACACGAGAAGCAATACAATTTTGTATAGAAGAAAGTATTGCTTCTCGTGTCTTTCTCATCGTTAGTGTGCTTCTTCGTGATACAGAATAATGCAGTAAGACTTTTTTGTGACTGTTTTTTTAGTCTTTTTTCAATGCGGCATTTTTCATTTAGGTTTTAGTTTTCTTAAAAACTTATGTTATATAAACTTTCCCAACAGTCCCAATAAACTGTTTTCATTGAGCCAAATTTTATTGGGATTTTTCTAAGTGAGACTTTTTCAATAAGACCTTGAATTAAAATTAAGAGTTTTTTCAGTAGAACTTATTTAATTATTGCTCACGCATACTCAAACTCATACTCATACTTATACTTGGTTACTGGTTATAACGCACCCGCTCGTAAGAAACTGGCTTCAGGAGAAGCATGAAGCAGTGGCAGCCAAGTGGGTGATGTTCAGAGAAAAGGCGCTGGTCCAGCTTATCTCTATTTTAGCCGAGTGCTAGGGAAGAAATCACGAACCGGTGGACTTGTGTCCTACCCCAATCCTGATGTTGCTTTAGAGCGTATAAAATTTCTCTAAATGAGGGAAGCCTTCCGATTTTTCCTGGAGGGAGTGTATCGATTTGTATGGGAAAAATCTGACCCCCAATTCCGGTATCATAATTAAATAGTATATACAAAATCCTTTCGATTGATATACTTTTGTTTTTGGTCTGAAGCAAATTTGGCATTCCCCGAATTGCATTTTTATGCATTTTTGAGCAATTTTTTGTACTGGAGACTCACTAATGGTTGATTTAAAAAGAAAATAAAGCTTATCAATCAATTCCTTAGATATAAAAACATAGAACTACAAATTTTCATACTATTTGACAAATGCTTTAACGAGATTTTACTTTTTTTTTTTAAAGAATCTACTTGTTATTTAATTTAATTATAATTTTTTTTTATATGAAAGTTTTTCAACACTTCTGGATACATTATAGTTTTATGCTAAAGGTAAGTTGTTTGTAACTGTTTCTGTTAGCAATATATTGTAAGAACAATTATATTTATTAGATCCTGTAATGGATGGCTTTTTGTTTCAAAAACAAGTAGATTTTTTAACAAAACCGTAAAATCTCGTTAAAGCAGTTTTTAAATAGTTTTTAAATGGCAGAAAATGTGCAGTTCTGTTTTTATATCCGAGTATTTGATTGATAAGCTTGATTTTTTTTATAAATAAACCATTAGTGGGTCTCCAAAATGTAATTCGGGGGACGCTAAAATTGATTCAGACCAAAAAAAAAGTATACCAATCGAATGTATTTTTATATTCTATTTAATTTTGGTACCGGAATTGGGGGTCATATTTTTGATACACTCTAATACCCACACTCATGCTCGTACTCGTACTCATGCTCATACTCACACTCATGCTCGTACTCGTACTCATGCTCATACTCATACTATTATGAATACTTATACTTATACTAATGCTAATACTAATACTAATTCTAATACTAATACGAATACTAGTTCTAATACTAATACTAATACTAATACTAATACTAATATTAATACTAATACTAACACTAATACTAATACTGATACTAATACTAATACTAATACTAATACTAAATAATACTAATACTAATACTAATACTAATACTTATACTAATAGTAATACTAACACTAATACTAATACTCACACTCATTCTCATTCTCATGCTCGTACTCGCCTCATGCTCTTACTCATATTTGTTCGCTTACTCATACTCATTCTATTAAAAGTTCTCGTACCAAGTAAGCCTAGAGTAGCATGCATACACGAAATATGCATGCTTTATGCAAGTAGAAGTATGGACAAGTCATGCATTGTAAAAAAAATATCCAAAATAGCTGAATTTCTTGTTTTGCCGCTATTTTAGACTAACAGTATGCATGTTGTTTATACATACTAGCATGCATACTAAAATATGCATTCTGTATTGGTATTAAAGAATGTATCTTGTATGCGTAGTTAAAATAGCTGTTATGCATACAGTATACATGTAGTTTGTACGGAGTATGCTGCATTCAAAAATATGCATGCTGTATCTGTGCTTAAGCATGGACCTTGCATGCATATTCTTGTTGAAAATAGATGACCTTTTCTTGCAATATATACAAACAGTATTAGTGGTAATGCAGGCAGTTTGAATGAAAATACGTTATTGGTACTACCGCATACGGTATTAATTATGCAGAATGCATACAGTCTTAATAATATTGCCTGCATGGGGCATTAGTATTTACTCATATATTTTTGTAATAAACATTAGGGCAGTTCTCGATCTTGTTGCATCGTTGCAAATGCAAAATAAACAGCTTTTACAAAAACAAAAAGCATATGTTGCAAAAGCTTTTCAATGCTTTTTGTTTTTGCAAAAGCTGTTTATTTTGCATTTGCAACGATGCAACAAGATCGTGAACTGCCCTATTAATTATTTTGTATGCATTTAGAATTAATACTTACAAATGCATACAGTATTAATAACAATGCATGCATGGAGTATTACTAATTCCCCTTGCATACGTCATAACTAATTGTGCGGGCTCACGGTTTCAAGTGAATTACATTTTTGAATCATGAGCCACTTACTCTAAAATGAGTATGAATAAATATAAGTAGTGTACAAAGTAGTACTCATATGTGATTGATTCGAAAAAAGTGAACGAAATAAGTATAGAATGAATTATATGGAAGAATGTTTGAGCGGTCAAGCTCATTAATATTAATAAAATAATTAAGTATTTTGAGTATTCGATCACATTTTCGAATTTTAAAAAATTTTTGATATTGAGGGTGGACCGAATAAATGTTACTTTTTACTATAAGTACATGTTTTTTTTAGTATAAGTAAATTTTTGACAGTATAAGGGGGGTATTTCGAGTCTGATGTTAAAATATAAAAAAATATGTCTGACGCTAGGGTGGACCCTAAAAATGTTATTTCTTGTTTTTCAGTAGTCTTACATGTTTTGACAGTATAAAGGGACCGCTGATTTCGAGTCTGATGCCGAAATTTAAAAAATTATTTGACGCTAGGGTGGACCTTAAAAATGTTTTTGTTTCTTAGTATTAGTACATGTTTTGACAGTATAAAGGGGTCACTAATTGCGAGTCTGATGCGAAATTATAAACAAATTTTTTTGATATAAAAAAATCTGCGATCTTTTTATACTACCAAAACATGTAAAACTACTAAAAAACAAAAAAAAAAAAAAATACCCTAGCGTCAAAGAAATTTTTGTTTATATTTTCGCCTCAGACTCGAAATCAGCGATCCCTTTATATTGTCAAAACATGTCCTCATACTAAAAAAACAGAAAAAGACATTTTTTGGGTCAACCCTAGCGTCAAAAAATTTCAAAAATTTTGGTATAAGATTAAAAATCAGCGACCTACTTATACTGCCAAACATGTAAAAGTGCTGGAAAAAAAAAGAAATTTTAGGGTCCACCCTAGCGTCTGAAAAATTTTTTTTATATTTTCACATCAGACTCCAAATCCCCACTTATACTGTCAAAAAATGTACTTATACTAAAAAAAACAACATGTACTTATTGTAAAAAGTAACGTTTATTGGGTCCATCCTCAGTAGCAAAAAATTTTTTAAATTCGAAAATGTTAATCGAATACTCTAAGTACTTAATTATTTTATTAATATTAATGAGCTTGACCTCAAACAACTCTAAATCATTTATATATTTATATATATCAATCACATATGAGTACTAATTTGGAAACTACTTATACTTATTCATACTCATTTTTGAGTAAGTGGCTCATGATTCAAAAATGTGATTCACTTTATATCGAATCATTAATATATGAGTTTTAATTTGGAAACTACTATTCATACTCAAGTTTGAGTAAGTAGATCATGATTCAAAAATATGATTTACTTTTTTTCGAATCATTCACATATGAGTACTACTTTTGAAACTACTTATACTTATTCATACTCATTTTTGAGTAAATGGCTCATTGATTCAAAAATGTGATTCGTTGCAGATCTCTGGTAAGCATGGTCTTTTATGACATCCCCGTGCAAAATGACAATGAGCTTGCATTTATGCTGGCATGCATACAAAGTATCAAAAGTATCATAAATCCTTAATGCTGTATGCATGAGTGTACTTACTGGGTACTTATACTTACGGTGATCATCCGTACTGTATAATACAGTACAGTACTCTTTTTTTAAGGCAATGTATTGTATAAATTATTTTTTTTATGCAAAACATATAAACGTTCTGTATTTATTAAAGTATTTTGTTTTTGTACTGTATTCCATAAAAGTTGTTGAACATTATTTTCTTATTTTACTTGGTCATGTTTTTATTACGCTTTTTACTATCCTCATTGAACAGAAACCTGTGATACAGATTAAAACTATTCACTAAAATAAACTGCGTTAAACTACTTTTATTTTAACCTTTAAACGCTCTCAGTGTCAATTTGACACTTCTTTTATATAAAAAATTATATATCTTATTTGAGCTTAAATTCACTTGGGATTTTGGCTCAATGTGAAAATCATGCCTAAATTAAGATTTTACCAAAGAAAAAAAATTACAATTGATGTTTTTGTGAAGCTGTACCCAAAATTTCCCTCAAACGACGTTTAGTGTCAAATTGACACAAAGCTAAGAAAAGAACGAAAATAAAATTAAAAACTATAACTGTACATTTTTTGTTCATTTTTATAAAAATATTATAAGAAATCTTTAGTTTGTTCATTTCATTTTCTTGCCCCATGTAAAAAGTATGCTCAAACTTAGTGTAATTGGTGAATAATAAATTGTTATTTTTAAACTTTTATGAATTATTTTAATTTTAAAGTTCTAATGTGGCAAACAAATCTGGAACATTCCTTTCGAGCTTTTTGAAAATAAATATTTTAATTTAAGATAAATTGCAGCAACAAAATTTTGTTTTCCGTGGTTGTAATGCACAGTGTCACTTTGACACTAAAAGTCTTTTACGTTACAAAAAATCAAATGCGTTTGAAGGCTAATGAAGAATTAATATCTGAAATATTAATATAATGAAGAAGCAATATCAAAATTGCAAATCAATATACAAAGTGATATATAGATTGCACATAAGCTAATCTGTTTTTAATACATATTAATAAACTCGTATGTATACTGTTTTGAATATATAGATATTGTTATATCCAATAAACATCCTATATATGGAATATTTAAAATTTTTGTTTGTGCTGTATTTTACTGTAAGGAATATGGTCACCGTACTTATACTTTTACTCACACTACTACTTTTACTCAACCTCAAACTCATACTTATATCTAAATTCATACTCATAATCATACTCATACTCTAACTCATACTCATACTCGTAAAGAGTCAAACTCATACTCTCACAAGTACTCATATTCATACTCATACTAAAAAAAATGTTAACTCTTTGAAGCGTGAAACTCGAAATGAAATCTTTACGCACTCTTTCACTGCGACATTTGATAATTATCCTTTCATTTGCACTTTTAATCCCAACTGTGTATTAATCTCGCATATCGCTCAATGTAGGCTAAACTGGCAAAACTCTTTATTTAATTTCGTGCCAGTGTCGAAGACGATTAAAAAAAATATTTGGTTAAGCTTCAGTTCAAACTTTTCCTTCACACAATTCTTGTGGTGTCTTAAGGCGCACTGAGCTCTTAAGCGTACATCCACCCAAACTCTGATTTGCTGACTCTTTCTGCCATTCATGAGCACAATAAAGCTTACGCCAATTTACGAAAGTCTCTTACTTTAGCGTTGTCATGCATCAGCAAAAAAAAAGAATAAAATGAACCGGAAACACAAACACATGCACATAGAAAGACTCGCCTTTTTGCGCCGTCTTTAAACAAACTTTCAATAAAACCTGCGAGCCACTTTTTGACGGTTCTCTTTCCTCTCTCCCTCTCCACCTTTCTTCAGCATCACTTGATCCAGGTGCTGTTGTCATAGCTGTTAAGTGGCGGTGGTTTTGATGGAGGCAGGTTAAAGTCGCATGCGACAACTTGTCGCTGCTGTGAGACTAAATCAATTATTAATCACGTAAATTAACACCCAGACAAGAGTTGCCAGAGTGCTGAGTATTTATTTTGTTTTTTTATACATTTTAATTTTCACTTTATTTTTTAATCATTATAAATTGTAAGAAAAAATATTAAAAGTAACGCAAAAGCTTAAACAACAACAACGCTGTTATTATCATCATTATTATTATTTATATTAGCCTAAGAAATTTTCTGCTTTTTGGCTGATCTGAGCACAATTTATGATGGCGCTTTCATAAAGATGGAGCAGATAAGTTGAAGCTGTGGTGGCTGCTTCCGCTATTTCCGCTGAGCTTCTCTAAGGATTTGCTGCTGCTTAAAGATGCTGCGCAGAAAAGCTTCTTTATTTTGACCGCACTTTAATTTGTTGCTTTCCGCTTCCTGTTTCCGTTTGCTTGACAAGCCTTAAGTTTTGATTTGTTTCACTGAGTGTTTTAAAAGGAAACGAACAAAACTTTTTATTGCTTTTGTTATATAAAAAGAAAAATTACTTTTAAAAGAATAATTTTTGTTTTTAATGCCTATTTTTCATTATGTCGCACCAACTGACAACCAAAAACAACATCTTCTCACCCAACATAACAACATTAACATCAACTAAGTTTGTAGTCACTTTCATAATTTGTCAGACGAACAACATTGGTTGACTTCTCTCTACCCACCAACACTTTTCATTTTTGTGGTTTCTCGTTTCGTTAAACTTTTTTGTCTTTCTCTTTTTGTCTACTACGCTGTTTTTGTGATTGCCACAGTTTGAATCCCTTATATTACTTTTATTTAAAAAAATATCCTTTCATTGTTTTGCTCTACTTTTGTTTGTGCGTTTCTTTGTCATAAAAATAATTTATTCCCGGTTTTAAGCATGTATTCTGTCACGTGACTGTATTATTTTGACAATTTTTTATATACATTTTGTGAGTTATTATCTGCATTTAAATCTACTCATGCAAAGTTCATAAATTCACACTAACGAATACCCCGTAAAAATGGTAAGCAGTTGGTATTGTCAAAAGTAAGCTGTTGTTTGCAAACAAACATTTGTACTAGTAGTAGCAGCATTGAGCATTGATTGCAAGAGCATGCCTTAACTTTTACTCTATAACCATACTCAAAGTCATACTCATACCCATCACCGCCTCAGTTATGACAAGTTGAAAATCTTTTTTCTTCTATAGTCCATAGCGCATGTAAAAATGTCACATTAACCTCTTATCCAACATATTTTTCTCCACCAAATTAGAATCATAAACAAATTTTTTCTCAACTCAATTCATATACTCAAAAAAAAAAAAAAAAAAAAAAAGCTGCATAAATCTTCATAAGAAGAAAGATGAGAAGAAAGACATTTAATAACTTCAGAAAACAGCTTGTTGCATAAATTGCTGCCAAAAACGATATGTATACAAAAAATCTTTCAAGTCGGTCGTTTGGCTTCTACACTAAAAAAAGAGTTTCTTTAAGTCAATGAAGATTTCGTTAAAAATAATTAACAAACTATCTTTACAGTTAACCATTACTTGCTAATGTCGAAAATACATGCTTCTAAAAAATTACCCTGAAATATAAAGTCTTAATTACTTAACTCAATTATAACTTAATTCAAAATACAATTTTGTATGCTAATGGCTCATGATATGATTTTGTTATTATTACTTTATGTATATTTATTTTAACTAAAGCTTATATAGTTATAATATATAGCAATATATGGTTACACCAACAAAAAACGCTCAAATAAATAATTGCTTTGACTCAGCATAAGTATATGAGTTAAATGAGTTACGACTGTACATGGTAATATTTACAATAATTTGTTTCCTATCAATAAATTTTGTTACACCCAGAGAAAAAAATGGTAGTAAATCTTAATATTCAACCTTCGATTTAACTATTTTTGCCAATCATTTAGCTTCAAAGGGTGAAATATTTGTTCTAAAGTGTATCCACTTTGATTTTTATGTAAAAATGAAAAAAGTTGATCAAAATGGTGTTTATACTTAAACCAAAGTGCATTAATATTTGAAATGAAGTGTTAAAAATTTAATTTAATTAATCTCCAAAGACAAAATGAATTTTTTCATATTGATTCCAATTATTCCACTTTAAATTAAATTTTGTGTACTAATAAGAAGGCTTCTTATTCTTTAATTTAAAATACATTCATATTCAATTATTTATTTAAATATGTTTTAAGTTTAAATGAAATGTTTTATATTAACTTCAACCGTTTCAAGAAACAAGTATGTTCATATTTATTTTTACCATGCGGTTTTTTTCTGGGTGTATCATCTTCCCGCATCAGAGACTAATGAAGCATTCATATCATCAAAATACATTTGAATAAAAAATAACAATAATATAAATTGAAAGACAGACGACGACGGATAAAAATTACCATATGTTGTTGAGAGCATAGTTGAGATACTTAAAAATAAAGTGTCCCTTAAAAAATAGCGCAAATGTCACGTTTGAGAATATATTTACAAATTTTATTGGGTAATTTAGTAAGAGGAAATAAAAACCATAAAAAAAACTATACCAAAAGAAAATTCTTTACAATATGTTTTAACATTAATATTTCAAAGAATTTCGGCTGTCACAACAATGTTGAACTAGCATTAAGAAACAAATTGGCACTCAAGATATCACAACATTCTCGAAACTATTTTACATTTTTTTATGTAATTTTATTATATCTTAAAAGTACATAAAAGCTTGTGTGCTTTTGCTGTGGTCTTAAAAATTCTTGCTAAAACTGTAATTCATGCACGTTTTTAAAATAAATATTAAATTTAGTTGTGTGTTTTCTAGGATATAAGAAGTATGAGAGGAGAAACTATCAAGCTCACAAAAATTTAAACAACAAAAATATATATGCAATGGTCTGATGAAAAAGGGTTAAAATTATAAATGTTAAGACTGCATTTTGCTAGTGGTTATCAGCCGAGAGGGGTTCTTAAGGTTAAAAATGTATAAAAATAAATGTATAAAGCATAGGCTTAAAAAAGGCTTACAAAAAATTAATACAAATAAGTTTTTTAAAACAAAAATTTATAACTTATAAAAAATACAATTTTATTTTTAACTTCTTGAATTTGAAATACCTCCAAATAGGGTTTTCCCGCACTTTAAAAACGTTCTTAAAAATTTCTCACCAAAAATATTTTCGGTGAGTTTATGCACAAGAGAGCGGTCCGAATGCGTGAAGGTTAAAATCTTGAAACAACCAAAATCTTGCAAAAAATTATCTTGAAAAAAAATATTGAAAACGAAATCCTGAAAAAAAATCTTGAAACGAAAATCTTGAAAAAAAATCTAGAATATGCATAAATCTCGAAAAAAACCTTGGAAAAATCCTGAAATTTTAAGAAATGTTCTTTCGAATAAAATGTTTAATTTCGAGAAAAAACGGAAAGTGTCTAATTTCGAAAACAAAAATGTCAAATTTTGGCTAAATTATAAATTATTTTTTTAAATATTTATGGTTTTTTGTCCATTTATGAACATTTTTTTGAACATTTATGAACATTTTATGAACATTTGTCTCTTTTCGAAATTTGACACTTATTCAAAATTAAATATGACATTTGCTTGCTGTGAGCATTGAAAAAAAAAATCGAAAAAAATCTACACAATAGTAACTTTTGAATTTTTGAGAGTGCGATAAATTGAAGTGAATTAATTTAAAAAGAAGTGTTATGCATTATTTATGCAGTATGTGTATTGTAATTGTGATTAAACATAAATTTTTCACAAAATATGTCCACCATATAATTTTGCCAGTTACTTTCGAAATAGCTACAATTTCGAGTTGTGGGACACCTCATGTAACTGGTTGTGGGACATCTTGTTTTTGCATTTGAAGTATGCATTTGACTAACAAACTGTAAAATGTCATAATTTTTGTCAACATATAATATTTAAATGTTGTTTTTATTTTCGTTTTTACGCATTTAGAATATGATGAATAACATAAAATAAGTGCCATTTTCTGTTGTGCCATTGACGGCTTCTAAATTGAATATATTTTGTTATTTTTCGTATTTTTTGGTGGTTTTTCTTCATATTTTCCCATTTTAGTGGATTTTTCAAGGTGTCCCACAACCGGGTACACATTTTTTTGGCTTAATTAAAGTGGTCGAAAAATTAATATATTCACATATTATACACTTGATCAAAAGCTATGAGCCAAATATCTGACGAGTCCCATAACCGGGGACACTCTCTAAGGCTGCCCGCATAGTAAGCGCCGAAGCAGGCAGGCAGGCAGACAGGCGCAAGAAAGCTATGTGAACAAGCGAGAAAAAAGTTATTTTTATCTCATTTCTTCGCAGGGACTGCCTGCCTGCCTGCCTGCTTCGGCGCTTACTCTGCGGGCAGCCTAATATGTAATCAGGGGCCGAATTACAGCATCCAAGCTCGAGCAAAATTACGTAGGGCACGACGAGACAAGTGCCTATCATTCTTGCTTAGTTCCTTCAGCAAAAATTTAGCTTTTTTGATAAGCTTTCCATAGCTGTGCATATGTTCACATATGGGCATTTTCACCAAAAGGTCTACCGCGATAGAAAAATAAAATGTTACTGAAAATTTTTTAAGCCTTTATAACAGAGAAAAAAATTTTTAAATTTATATTGTGAGAGCACTGAGAGCTGGTCTCAATTTGAATTTTGAAAAAATGGCAACAAACATGATGAATGGCAACAAAAGTAGAAAAATGGTGACAAAAGTTGAAAAATTTTAACAAAAGTAGGAATTTTATACGTATAACAAATACTCGTATAAAACAAAGTTTAATTAAATTTTTTCAGTTTTCTATTTATACGGACCTGAATTACACTTTATATGATTTTTAAGTTCAATTAAATAAATAAAACTATAACAAATTTTAACTTCTTTGAAGGGAAAAACCTCTATCGTAACGTATTTGTCATAACGTATAATGTTATGGCTTGCATAAAAATAATTAAAAAAAGAATTTTCATAAAACAATTAATAATATATCTGTGGTCACAAGGAATAACGACTAAACTCAAAATATCGTAAAAAACGATATTTTAATTGCATGAATTACGACCCATTTTTTTGAAATACATGAACGGTTACAAACAAAATACATGCATACATAAGTGATTATCAATTATGGGCAAAAAATGGATATCTACACACTTCCAAAAATTGGCAATAAAGTAAGTTATATATCGCTTTTTTACGATATTTTGAGTTTAGTCATTATTCCTTGTGACCACAGATATATCAACATCATTCCAGAAAACATTAAAATATTTTTAATAAAAAAACTCGTTCACACTTCCCATATTTTTTGATTATATTAATGCAGAGAAAAACACTTCAATTATTTGTATCGTAACGCGTCCTCTTTTGATTGCTTATATCTTTGGACAATACTTTCGATCGCTTCCATCGTTTACACTTAATAAGTACTACTAGAATGCTTTCCAAAAATTAAAAAAGTTTAAATATTTTTTTGTTTTTTTAAAATTTTTAACAACAAAAAAGGCGTACGAACGTTACGTGCGTGACTATGGAAATGCCCATATTATACACTAGATCATGAGTTGTGAGCCAAATACCTAACGTGTCCCATAACCGGAGACACTCTCTAATATGTAATCAGGGGCCGAATTACAGCATCCGTGATCGAGCAAAATTACGAAGGGCACGACGAGACAAGTGCCTATCATTCTTGCTTAGTTCCTTCAGCAAAAATTTAGCTTTTTTGATAAGCTTTCCATAGCTGTGCATATGTTCACATATGGGCATTTCCACTAAAAGGTCTACCGCGACTGAAAAATAAAATGTTACTGAAAAAAACATTCGCTTCCATTTTTTACACTAAATATAGTAATACTAGAATGCTATCCAATAATTTAAACAGGACAAAAAAAGTTTAAATATTTTTTGTTTTTTTTTAATTTTTAACAAAAAAAAAAAGGCGCACTATGGAAATGTCCATATTATAAACTAGATCATGAGTTATGAGCCAAATGCCTAACGTGTCCCATAACCGGAGACGACACTCTCTAATATATAATCAGGCGCCGAATCACAGCATCCGTGATCGAGCTAAATTTCAATGGGCACGACGAGACAAGTGCCTATTAATCTTGTTCAATTTTGCTGGATCACGGATGCTGTAATTCGGCGCCTGATTATATATTAGAGAGTGTCTTCTCCAGTTATGGGACACGTTAGGTATTTGACTCATAACTCAGGATCTAGTGTATAATATGGGCAAAATCTGATGAAATAATTTAATGACTTTCAATTAAATGCACAATCAGGTTCTTCACTCACATTGCTATCATGTCTTAAGAAAGAACAGATGTTAATAATGTAATTGGGATGCAAAAGAAACTGTACACGAATGTTAAAAAAACTTGATTTTTTTTTAAATATGATCACAAATGTTAATAGATCCTATAGGATTATGGTTGGTTTTTCGCTGCGTGTAGTAAAAAATATAAAAATACATATTAGGAAGCGTTTTAGCTCAGACAATATTTATATTTAAAAATATCTATAGAGTTTTTGAGCTGAGCTACCCATTTTGCACTTGCCAAAGTTCTGCTCAGAATTTTTGCTAAATTAAAAATATTTTGTATTACTGCTTTTGTTTTTTCTTTGTATTTTGTAAATAAATTTTATGTTAATATTTAAATAATGCTCAAATTATATCCTGCTAGTAGTGAAAAATGTAAAAATTTTGTTTTTAAATGTTTAAAAAGTTTTTGTTTTTTTTTTAAATGAAGTTTGGCAATAAAATTCTTGAAATATTGCATCCAAGTCTTTTATTTTACTGCTCTGCCCCGGCAAACACTTTCATAATTCTTATTAGTTACCACCCTTTTGCCTCTCCGCACCTCTCTTTATCATATCGTTACTTTTAATATTTCAGCAGCATCGTCTTTAGATACTCGCTCTTTTACTTGTTCTTACGTTGCTCTGCTCTCTGCTGCTGTTTGTTCGAAAAGCTTTGTTGCCCTCTTTGAATTTCGAAAAGCTTAGCTCATGCGCCGGCCACCATCTTTCCCCAATAAATTAAAGTGGGGCTGTTGATTTGTTTTGTTTATTTCTTTCTTTCTTTGTTGTTTTTATTTGCTGTTTCTTTAGCTCTTTACTTTCAACTCTTTCGTCACACACTCAACATGTGTGACAAAATTACACGACACTTTTTTGTTTGTTTCTGCTCTGCCTTTTACTCTTGCTTGTGCTTGTACACAAAACCATCCAGGCTTATTTTCGAGGTTTTTTTTTATAGATTTTGTTATTTTATTGCCTTGTCTGTGTTCATTCTTTGAAGCAAGTGAGTTGCTGCTCAGTTGTTTTGCAAATCTCTTCTCTAATGCTGCATCCAATCATTTTGTCATCTAATTGATTTTGCTCCACATTTCCGTTCCAATCGTTTTGATTTGTGCGCCACTTTTCATCTCTTTGTGTGCCTTCTTGCCAGCGCTTCCACTTCGTACGCATTCATTTCCCGTCGTTTCGTTTTATTTTGATTGCGTTCGTGTATAATTTCTTTGCCATTTCAATTCAATTCATTTCGTTCCGCTGTCATAATTCAATTCAGTTTTATTTTCGCCTTAAACTCGGACGGGCGGTTTTTTCCGCAGTGCTCAGTTTATTTTTTAATGTTTTTCAGTTTTTCTTTTGAACAAAAATCTGAAATACTATAAAACTAAAGCTTAAATAAAGCAAAATAGCTTTTAAAATGACACAATTTTTAAAAACTTAAAACAGTGTTTTTACCAAAAAGTAAATCAAGTACCTTAAGAAAAAAAAAACAGAATTATTTGCATTTGTTTTTTTCGTAGCCTTCTTGCTAAAGATGATAGTTTTATCTAAGTTTGATATCTGTGCTATTTGTTGTGAGCCTATAAAACTCGCGCGTGCCGTCCAACCTGTCAACCTTTTCCACACTTGTCCGCACTTCAACTGTTGCACTTGTGTTTATGACGAAAGCTGAAATGAAAGCAAAACAAAAATAAAAAGGATATCATATCATAAATACTCACACACACACACACTCACACGAAATTTTCTCCCCTACCTCAACTGTATGTGGCCTTGAGCTGCCAGGACATTCATAATCTATTCGTTCTTATATTTGTTTTAAATATTCACAATGTTATTTTTTAGCTTTATTTTTTTTTGGGAGATTTGTCTGCATATCCTCGGATTTATTTCTTCCTTTCTTTCCTGGCAGCAGACAATTTTCTTAGGACTAGAAAAGAAATTGATAAACATACCTTCTGCTTCATTTAAGCTTTGCAAATATTGCGCGAAAACTTATATCCTTCCTGGTCTTCTCTTTTCATATCCCACAATATTTGTCATGCAGCATTTATCTGTGCTTGTTTTGCAATATTAAAGTCTTGAAATTTCAACAAACAGCTAAGCGGCTTTGTAGCTTAGACCTTTTTCTAACCCCACTTTTAACCCTTGTTGAGCCAGGATTTAATTTTTTGCACGAAAAAAGATAGAAAAAAACATTTGCGTACTCATCAGTTCTATTTTAAACGTTCCGAAAAAAAGAAAAATTATGGAATGACCGTTTCTGATTTGGGTCCAATTTCTCAGAATTAATTTTAGATGCAAATCCATTCGGGTAAAAAGTGCAAAATTTCGTAAAAATTGATTTTCGATGTTTTTGCTAATTTTTGTCAATTTTGTGCACCCGCCAAAAATAATGCCAAATTTTTTCCTCCAAATAAAGTTTTTATTTCCGTCAGTGATGCTCCATGGTAAATTTAACCCAAATCGAATGTGGTTATTCTCAGGCCGCTTCGTTTAAAATTAAAATGCTGAACTCGTTTTTGTAACAACACAAATTAAATTCTAATTAAATTAACAATGAAAATATTTTTTTCGTTTAGTCATTGACTCAATCAGTGATTTCTTCATGAATGTTCAAAATAAGTCCTTGCAGAGTTAAGCAGAATAAGCTACAACACTGAGGTTTGGCCACAAAACTTTTTGACGAACCGCAGAGTGTCTTAAAAAAATAATATTTTCCCTCTGGAATCTATTTTCGTTTCATATAAAAACAAAATTTTCATTTTGGTTTTATTTAACACGAATAGAAAGTTATTGAAAGATTTATAATTTTCTAAAATCATGTTGTAAAATTAGTAGTTTTGGGTTATACATTGTTCGAGTAATTTTACATTGAAAATTTTACTAATGAATTTCCTGACACCACATCTAGCATTACTTTCTTAGCAATACCTATTAACTAATGCGCACACATTTTATAATAACTTTTACATTCATTCTCAACCTTACCGCGGCCGTCAAAATAAAATTTTGCAAAAAACAAATAGTTTTCGCTCCACCTTACTGTAAATTCATATGTCAAGTTTTGTTCCAGCTTAAAAATATTTGTTTTTTTAACTATTCGTCTGCATTTTTACATGTACGTCTATTTACCAGTATTCCATATTATCCGTCTTTTGGAATGTTTGCTTTTGACAGCCCGTCCACTACACATTTATTTAATTTTGCAATATAAATCAGAGCACAAAAAAAATCACCTAAAGTCTTATAAAAATTCTGCAAAAAACAATTTACTGTGTAAGGTAGATGTCATCAGTGGTTTAGCGACCATGCCCGAACAAACGTAATTCCGAATTGTGTACAAGTGTTGAAAGCCTCGCAGCTACATTGGATTTAAGAAATACTTGGTTACGTCATGTGTCCATTTACCACTGGGTAGTTTTCAGTGTGCTCTTTAAAGCGCTCATCAATACATACCCAGACGGAAATTTGCTGCTTACAATATCAATGCTGTGTTAAACACTATGAAGCACGAAGCGCTTCAAGTTCTCATACGTCTTTGCATTACTTTACACAGCACTTGGCCGCCTCAGAATCAATGAATTTTCGATAAACATTGTTTGCGGCAAAGTATCAAGTCTAGCTACTTCTTGCATCTGTCTGTGCATGGGGAAGTAAGCAGGCTTACTACTTTCTCGATGTAACTGTGTGCGGAAAAGTATCGATCCGAGCTACAATACTGTTTATTTATTTATTGGCCAAACAAGGCAATTCACTTAGTGATTAGAAAAGTAAGTATACCTTACTACTTTATCGATACAATTGTGTGCGGAAAAGCATCGATCCGAGCCAAAACCTCAATAAAAACTGAAAATACGTTTATTAAATGGTTTTCAATGAAAGGAAAAAAAAGTTTTTTTTATTAAAAAAATTAAACTTAAGAAATTACTTATTTGCAGGAGGAAAAGAAACTTAAGAAATTTTTATTTTGCAAAGAATAATATTAAACTAAAAAATAACTATAATTTTTAAGGTAAAAAACAAAATTCATAAAAAAGTTTCGTTGTGTAAGGAGAAAATATAAAACTTCAAAAATAACTATTATTTGTAATGTAAATGAAACTCAGAAATTTATATTATTTTGTGAGGGAAACATATGAAACTTAAAAAATAAGCATTATATGTATGAGAAAAGTAAAACTCCAAAATTTCAGTAAAATTTATAAAATAAATTTAAAATAAAATTAAACATACAAATAAAATTTATAACAGTTACGTTCCCTGTTAACATTCAACGAATGTTATTTTGATGTCGAAGTTTTTGGTCGTACTGTTTCTTGAAGTATCGATTTTTTTAATGTTTTCATAGCTTCGCGAACTGCTTTTTGGTACTCTTTTTCCGTGAAACCCTCCTTTTTTTAACGCTCTGGAATATAAAACTGTTGGTTATATACAAAGCATGTTAAAATTATGCAATAGTTTTTACCGAAAATTGCATTGTTCAAAGACGTATACTCTTTGAATGGCTTTTTTCCAGCTACGCCGTCATAGTTTAACTCGGTAGCCTTTTCTATTTTTGCTATTCGCCTTAAATTTATTTTGCTTATTCCTCTTATTTTTAACATGATTTAATTTACTTGTATATTATTTGACACAATTTTAATAAAACTTTATTTAGGGTCCAATCAATATAAATATTTTAAAAACAATAAATTTTTACTTTTCCACTTCAAACGTACCACGCAAAAGTCAACTTAAAACTGATTTAATTTGATACATTTCGTCACGAACAACAAGCTGTATGCACCAAGTAGACAAAAATTGCAAAGAAGATAACGTAATGATGCTTCTTTCTATTGCTTCTTTTTTCACATTCAAAGTGTGCGAGAAAGTAGTGACATGAACCTTTGTGCTCAGATTCAGCATACATCGAGTATCGAGCAGTAAGTTGCTGCATGTACTTCTGTTTTCGTACACAAAAGGAGTACTATGGAAGTGATGTATGAAACTATGGAAGAGACTACACAGCACTCGGGCAATTTCCTTCTGGGTACTGAATATGGGAGAGTATAATTATGCAAAGTTAGCCAGCCGACCAGGGTTGCCACACAGAAAAAAGAATTTCTACCAAAAATCCTAAAAAAATTTACCAATATGAAAAAAAATTACCATATGTTTCTTTTATGTAAAAGTGAATAAGAGATTTATAGTTTTTCATTACTAAATAAAATTAATATTTTTTACACATTAAATTTATAAAAAAAATAACAAAAAGTAAATGCGATAAAACAAAAATTTAAACATTAAAGTCACATTTTTATAATATCAAGTTTTACTATATGACTTTGACATTCAAACCGAACAAAAATTTATGAAATGAAATAAATAAAAAAGCATTCCTCCCAATGACATGCCTATGTTAAAAGATATGCCTTCTGGGTATGAAAGTGGAAGGGATGGAATTCAAGACTTTCTCTTCCAGTTTACCTTCTCTTGGAAGCACCGTTTTGTTGAGTACTAACTGGGGAATAACTGACGAAGATAGAAAAATCTGTCCCGAACAAGATATGTGAGCCTTTTTCTTAGCTTTCGAATGATATTCACAAAAACTTAATCGTATTATTTTTTGATTGCGAAAAATAGAGCTATTCAACAGAGCCATTAAAAAGCTGAGAAAAAGGCGCACATTTGTAGTTTGGGACAAATTGTTCTTTTTTCGTCAGTTATTTCAGTCGATTGAAGAAGATCCTTTTTACAAACGTAAAATAAAAAAAAAAATTCGAAAATTCGTTGTTTTATATTAAAATAAAAAATGCGTTTCATATATTTTTGACTAATGATTCATAAGAAAACTATTATGGAAAAAAATTTTGGTGGCAAATATTGTATGAAATGTCCCATATATATATGTGAAATCTTTTATTCAAAGTTTTAAACTTTTTTTAAAAAAATGTGCTTGTATAAAAAAAATTTACCAAAACGATAAAAAATTTACCATTTTACCAAGTCAATAATTTTCCACCAAAAATGGTAATATTTTACCAAAATGGCAACCGTGTAGCCGACACCGCAATAGAAACAATGAGAGACACTATAGCAGAGGAAAAGAGCGATAAAGCTTTTTGCTGCTTGTGTGCCTAACAATTAAATGAAGCAATGATTTGGTTTGGTTGTTTTGGCTACTTTATAAATTTAAATTTTAGTAACTTTTAAGAGTGGTTTTAAGAAAATAAAGGATGCAAAATTTTAAGTAAAGCATGTAGCTTTATAATTGTGAAAGAATTACCAAAATCGGTTTAGTAATTTTTAAGTTTAGCGTCGTCGCAGATACGTGAGAAGCCTTTTGTACAGTAGTAAAGATATAGATGTAGAGTCCATTTTTGTTGAAACAAAGTACATTGGAGTCTTTCCTTTGTAACAGATTCCTGCCCTGATTAGGCTGCGGACAGAGTAAACGCTGATGCGAGCAGGCAGGCAGGCAGGCAGGCAGGTTTGCTTACTTGTCCCAATGCGAGAAAACTCGCTTCATACGATTTCATATAAACCTGCTCGAAGTGTGCAGAGTGGAAGCAGGCAGGTCAGATCAGATCAGATCAGGTTATTGCGAGAAACCAGGCTGGCGCAGGTTTACCAGGCTGGCGCAGGTTTCTCGCAACTGAATTTGTTCTTTTTGTGTTGTTTTTTGTAAGTTTTCAAGGAAACTGAGTTTTTTTTGTTATCTTTAGAATACAAGACCAATTACAACAAAAACATTCAACAACAACAACGCTTTGAACGAAACAAACATCAACAGCAGCGACCGCGCACATGTTTATGTGTGTGTGAGGGTTGTTTTTGGTGGGTATTGACAAATTTGGTTAACGTCGATTAAGATTGTGCATGATAAGTTGTGCAAGCGAAAATGATAGATTGATCGAATGGGCACTTGTTGGGCATGTACAAAACAAAAGAAATACATATAAAACAAATAAAACAATAAAAATTAAATTGCTTGGTTTTGCATTTTTTTAATATTTTGAACAGTAAACCAGAGTCTGAATTCCAAAATTTTTGTAGCACACAAATCAAAAATATTTAAAAAGTATTAATTGTAAAGTCATCTCAAATGAGATATAACGTTTTTATGATACGTTTTTTCTATGTTTTTTTTTGTGTTCAAAATGCCAGAAAACAAAAAATCAAGTTTCACCAGCTATAACTTTCTTCTTAGGATTTTGGTTTCTCTAATTTTATGCCCAAAATAGCTCAAGGCTATGCTTTAAGCATTATTGTTGTTATTGGTTAAGATTTTGCATTTTTGGATTTTTGAGAATTTTTTTCGTAAAGTACTCAAACTTGACATTTTCTAAAGGGCACTCTTCTAGTAAAAAATGCCATAACGACCAAGTTATTCAAACTAATGTCACAATTTTTCGTATTTGTATTAAGTGTTGTTTCAAGAAATTGTTTAACAAAATTTTATTGCAATTTTTTAAAATTTGGATTGTTACGATTTTTTTATTACAACAAGAAAGAAAATATAATCTTTTCGAAAATATTACAACTCTGGTAATTTTCATCCGTTTTTTCTCACCGATGACACGTTGTACAGGTATTTGAATCTTCTATTGATTAAAAGTACAGAATTATTTAATCAGTTTGAAGAATTTCAATACACATTTTAATGACGAAACACCTCATTTTCGCCCTTTATACCAAATCAATAAGATTAAATCGCAATGAGTCTTACTTTATCGGTGTCCGCTTTGGATAAAATTTCTGGAGAGTTATCTTATCGGCCAATGGAACATTTCTAGCCACCGAAAAAAACGCTAATTTTAGTTTGAAATTCTCAGTGCAATTCTATAGTGGTACAACATATCGCACACTCTCTTCAAAAGAGTCACAACTCAAAATGTTTACATATATACTTTTTCGTGTAAGACTATTTGTGATCATATACATTGGCTATCTTAATTTTGTACACATATTCTTAGTCTTTAATTAAAAAAAAATAATTTTGTCTCTTTTTTTTTGAATGGAGTCCCTTGAAGAAAAAAATTGTTTTTTGCTATTAATGGAAATGAAATTTTTTGAGTTGTAGCTCTTTTGAAGAGAGTGCTATTATTGTACAGAAAATAAAAATTGTTCATAAACAATTAGCGGAGGATGCAAAATAGAAAGCAATAGGGGGAAAAAATAAATAACAAACTTTTGGCACAATTACAATTTCCGTGGCCCCAAGATCTGAATATGCAGTTTTGAAGAGCTCATTGAGAAAATAAGATTTACTGAAGAATTTATCGATATAAATATATTAGTTATCGAGTTATCGATTTTTCAAAAACAAATTTACTAAAAGAAGTCTTAATGTAAATTCGACTATATATATGCTAATATTTGACCGATCGGGATAATTTGGGTATTATTAAAAAAAATTGTGCAATTTGTAAAAGGCAGAGACACTTTTTTTTATAAAAATTAGGAAAAATATCAATATATACTTCAGAATACAACAAACAACTTTTGATAGAAGTCTACCTGGCTCCTTTTACAGAAAAAGTACGTTTTGTAAAAGGCAGGACCATATTTTTTTCATTCTATATCAAAAACATTTTAAATATCTTTCGAATGACACCTAAATCATTCAGATTGGACAAATATTAGCAAAGATATAGCCGAATTTAAATATTGGTTCCATTGAGTAAACATTTTTTTGAAAAATTGATATCTCGGTAACTAAACGACTTATCGATAAATCCTTCAGCGAATTTTATTTTCTCAAAGAGAACTTCAAAACTGCATACTCAAATCGAGGGGCCACGGAAATCGTAATCACCCCAAACTTTTTCTCGCACTGATCTGATCTGACCTGCTCGCATTCACTCTGCACGGCTTATTTACTGAGCAGGTACCTGCCTGCGTCTGCCTGCCTGCCTGCTCGCATCAGCGTTTACTCTGTCCGCAGACTTACCCCAGAAAGTGACCCACTCCAAAATTTCGTCTCTTACACTTCTGCTTTGCTGACGTTGTATGTCTCCAATATTTCTTTGCGCCATCGGGGGCCATCTAAATTGAATATCTTTACATCACCAAGACTTATTTTGGCAAATATGACAAATTTTCTTTTCGTCGTCCCAAAAACGATATTTTTCGGCAAAACGAAGTCTAATTTGTGCGGGGATGATAGAGTTGACTTCGCGCATTTTTTTTTTGTCGCAAATACAACTCAAAGCAGTTTTAAGGATTTTCTGTACTCTTTTTACTGCAACTTCCAAGTTCGCTTGCACTTCTTTCTATTTCACTTGCACTCAAATTTTGTTTCAGGAGAAGTCTCTTTATATCGAGTTTTCGACTTTCACTCATTTTAGGATTTCGTCCACTTCGTTTTATTTGATCAAAACTGCTTCCCAATTGTTTTACATTACTCAAAACGTCTTTTGATTTATTTAGGCGTCTAGCAATCTCTCGATTTGACAAACCTTTTACGTAGTAAGCGCTTATTTTCGCTCTTTTACACCTTTTTTGCTTCTGTAAAAACACGGCTATGCGCTGCATTCTAAAAAATATCAATAAAAATAAGCTAAATTAGAAGAAAAAAAACTTACAAATAAATTACTTACTTGATCTAGTGTCTTTAAATACCAAAATATCAATGAAAGCATATAATAAGTTAATGCGGCTTTAGAAATATTTCGCATAACACCTGCACTTGGCTAAAGTATTTCACAGTTAAGGCAATCTCAAAACTTATGGCGTGTTTGTTTTTCGCCTTTTTTGGAAATTCTGCCGTCTTGAGAAAAAAAAAGTGACCTCAAAAATTAAATTGTGTTCTTTTATCGAAAATGTTGGCCTCAAAAGTAGAAAAAATTAAGAATTCTCAAAGATGGCAGAAAGAGGTCAGAAAGCCAAATTTTTTCGAAAAACGAAAACGCCATTAAATAGATTTGAAATATTTGAAACAACACTAACTGAATTATTCTGTATCACGAAGCAGCACACCAACGACAAGCAAGACACGAGAAGCAATACTTTTTTCTATACGAAATTCTATTAGGGGTATTCACGGGTTGTTGCGAATTGCAAGAGTGTAAAAATGGAAGATATTTTGGGCACTAACGCCATAAAATTAAATGCCGAATGAACAGTAAATATATTGCCACCTTATTTCAAAATCATAAAAAGTTATTAAAATCTACGTACAAACTTAACCTTTTTAAAATTTTACCCAGGTGGCAACTATGTTTGAAAACAAGCAATACATAAATCATCTGTTTAGCATCACTGCTTGTGCGTTCTCGCAATTGGTTTGAGCAGTGCGTAGTTCAAGAAGAGTTGCAAAATTGCTTCCAATGTGTTTGTTGCTGGAATGATGCGAAAGTTCGCAATCATGCATTTTCGCATCGTCGCAACTGCGTTTCGCATCAACCCGTGAATACCCCTATTGTTTGTCGTGTCTTACTTGTCGTTGGTGTGCATTTTCGGTATACAGAATAAAGCAGTAAATGTATTCGAATATAGCGTTGTAGCTGCTTTTGCCATATTTTATCACAAAAGCATAAAAAAACTGCTGGCTGTATAAATATTTTGCTATGCATTAAAAATAAAACTAGAAAAAACGTAAAAAATTTTTACTGCCATTCTCATGTAAAATATTCAATTTAATATAAAATTCATGGGAATTCATGGGCCAAAATTCATGGAATTTTATTCAAAGGCTATAATAATAAAAAAGGTATAGTTCCAAAAGGATTTTTATATCTCAGGTGTGACCGGGAGACATTTGACCAAGATGCTTTAAGCTTAACGGCAATAAAGGGATCAGTTTTAAACATTTTGTTTAACAAGTGTTCGGCTGTAGCCATAATTCACAATTTTTGCGTCAAATACACATACATCTAGTTATAAATAAAATTGAAATTAGGTCTCAATTCGCCATTTTTAAATATGCTTAACGGGAACAAAAAAAAAAAACTGAATATCTATTTCCGTGACCACTCTAAAAACCCTTCAAATAATTTAATCTCACAAAACGTAAATTTATTTATGCTTGCAAAGGTACAAACTAACGTATTTGCTATGCGTCTTTATTAAACATTTTTACTTTTTTGCACAAAAAAAAAATGTTCAAGTTGAAACGCATGCGAAAAGCGGCTTCTCTTATTTGGCCCCAAAAGTATTTACCTTATTTACTGAGAAATGAGAGAATCTACAGGACTCTTTATTAAGTTATTCGTTGTTCGTTATCTTAATTACACGAGTCGCCCCTAAGCCAAATGTTGGCCTGGCTTTAATTTAAATATTTTATCTGCTACCTCTGTTAGGTTTAAAAGCAGCTTATCTATTTAGAATACATCGCTTTAACTAAGAAACATCACAGAAATGAGACACATAAAGTTGTAATAAGCTGGCAGTAGAAACAATATGCCTACTTTTGGGTGCTTGCTCCTAAATAAATAATAATCTAATGATTACACTGGGCGACAAATTGAAAATTATGTCTGTGTTCCGGTTGCAGCCACTTTTAGTTTATGATGTTTTAGAGTTCTCTAACTACAAAATTAAAAACAATTTTAAATTCCATAGGTAAGTGTTTTGCTCAACACATTTTTTCTCAAAAAGGTCCAAACTAACATATTTGATATGCGCCTGGGTGATACATTTTTCGACTCATATCCGAAGTCACTGGTCGGAAAACTAACCACTAGGCAGAAATTGGTTAAAAGTAAGCATCTACAGTCAGAGTCAAAACTTAGCGTACAGCTGATACTTACCTCTAAAAGTATTAAAATTTTCTTAATAAAAAAGGATTTTAAATTTGTTTTTAGTTATAAATAATGGCAAAGCATGAAGTTTTGCTAAATATAAAAATCCACTAACATAAACGCAAAATTCACTGAATATTCAAGTTCAAATAAAAAAATACTTAAAAATGCAATCAATACAGTGTAAAACGCAATCTCGTCGGGACGCGTCATTTACAAATATGAGTGAGCGATCGATTTCGTTATTTGGTGGTGGTGTCATAGCAAAGCTCAAAATGGTTCGTGGTACTGAACTTTCTAAAGATTTGTGAATCTTCGAATAAACGGGAATCTTTAGGCGAAATAGCCAAAATGGTTAACAAAGGTCGTGCTACGGTCCAGAAAATCATAGAAAATAGTAAACTGCGGGGTAATACGAAAACTGCTCGCCCTCGTACTTTGAGTGATATTGAAGTGTGGGAAATTTTTAGAAATGTTCAGAGAAACCCAAAGTGTAGTGCAGTTAAAATAGCTCAGAACTTTTCTCAAGAACGGGTCTGGAGAATACCGAACAGCAAGCTGATTCCACAAAATCTTATTTCCACGGTAAAGCATGGTGTAGGCTCTCTAATGGTTTGGGGGTGCATGTCGGCAGTCGGAAGTCGGCACGGGAAATCTCGTTTTTGTTGAGTCTACTATGACTAGCCGAGACTATCTGCAAATACTAAAGGACAACTTGAAGCAGAGTGTGCAAAATTTGGAGCTAACGTCGCCTTAGGGCTTTCAGCAACACAATGACCCAAAGCATATGACGAAAATTATTAAGGAATAGCTGTTATATAACACCCCCAAACATTTGAATTCTCCTCCGCAGTTTTTAGATCTCAATCCTATTGAGAATTTTTGAGGTGCTTTGGATAGAAATATAAGAAAACTATCTATAACCTCCAAAAATGATTTGCGAAATGCCCTAATAGAAGAGTGGGCAAAAATCCTACGTAAAGTGACACAAAACTTTGTGAACTCTATGCAAAAGCGTTTGGAAGCGGTTATCGAGTCTAAAGGAGGCTCCACGAAATATTAATTTTTACTCTTCAGGTTACTTACTACTATATTGTCCTCTACTTGGTCTTTCCAACGAAGATGCGGTCATCCTCTTCTGCGTTGACCGCCGCTGGATACCGAATCGAATGTTGTCTTCACTGGAGCATCGTCTTTCATGCGCTGAACATGACCAAGCCAGCGAAGCCGCTCGATTTTAATGCGCTTGACTATGTCGATGTCAGCGTACAGCTCATACAGTTCATCATTCCACCGTATTCGGTACTCGCCATTGACGCAGATTGGTCCGTAGATCTTGCGAAGAATCTTTCTCTCGAATGCTCCTAAAGTCTTTTCATCTGAACTGCTCAGCGTCCAGCAATAGCGTAACTATATTTAGAGCGCCCGCCCGCAGGTTTCTAAAAGCTCCCTGCTATATACTTTATTGCTATTTGTTTTTTCAGTGTACATTTTGACACTTCACGCGCGATTCGTAACATGTGGCAAAGCAGAAAATGCTCAATAAGGTTTGCCATTTTACCATGAATAAACTAACAAATGAACAGCGCTTGCAAATCATTGTATTTTATTATCAAAATTCGGGTTCTGTGAGAAATTTGTTTTGCAAATAACGTCCATTTTATGGTCGTCAAAATCGACCCACCGAAAAGGTTATTCAAGTTATTGTGACCAAATTTTGCACCAGTTTAATTTTATTGGACATTAATGCACGAACTTACCAATTCGGAGAGTGCGTACCGAGCAGAATATTGCTGCTGTATCGGTCAGTGTCAATGAAGATTGCGATATGTTAATTCGTCGCCGTTGTCAACAATTGATCTTGTGTTATTCTACCATTTGGAAGATTTCACGTAAAGACCTCGGTATGAAACCATAAAAAATACAGCTGATCCAAGAACTGAAGCCGGGTGACCAACCGCAACATCGTTTGTTTGGTGAATGGTCCTTAGAAAAGTTGGATGAAGATAAACTTTTTATTGAAAAATTTTCTTCAGCGACGAAGCTCATTTTTGGCTCAATGGGTACGTCAACAAACAGAATTGGCGAATTTTTTCTGAAGAGCAGCCATGAGCAGTTAAAGAGTTGCCAATGCTCCCTGAAAAATGCTCTGTTTGGTGAGATTTGTAAGTCGGTGGCATCATTGGACCGTACTTTTTCAAAAATAATGAAAATCGCAACGGGACAAGGTACCGTGCGATGATTACCGATTTTTTTTTTGACCAAAATGGAAGAATATGACTTAGCTTAAATTAAGTTACAACAAGATGGTGACACATGCCACACGGCACGCGATACCACGGACCTTTCGAGAGGCGAGTTTCGTGAGTAATTAATCATTAATCAATCATTTTATTTCACCCCGCTAGACTTTTTGTGGGGTACGTAGAGTCTCTCGTGTACAGGGAGAATCCAGCCACAATTGCAGACCTGGAAGACAACGATAAAGCTGTCATTGGTGAAATACCGGTCGAAATGCTGGAGAAAGTATGCGAAAATTGGAGCTTACGGATGGAACACCTGAGGCGTAGTCGCGGAAAGAATTACCGTGAAATATTTTTTAAAAAGTAATTGGCAGGCATTAATGTATCGCTCCAAATAAATATTTTATTCACTTTTACAAGTTTTTTTCACTTTTCAAAAACCAAACACTTAAAAAAATCACCCTTTATAACATCAGTAGCTGACTTGCTGAAAATATGAAAGTAAATATTCACGGTCAGTAATCATTGAATAAATTTTGATACTAGCAAAGTATTACAGAGATTTTTAAATTAATACTTCACAATTGATTACAAAATTTTTAAATTTATTTTGTTATACATTTTAATGCAGTTCAAATATTACAACGATATTTTATACCCTTGATAATACTATGCTATACTATACTGTACTATACTATGGTGATATGATAATATTCAAAGCGATACTATAGTGAATATTTTGTATTTAATTTCTAAGATATGCTGTATTATATTTTAATAAAATTTTGTATTAAATTTCAATGTCTTGGTATTAATTTGATACTATGGCTAGTATCATAATTAATTTTTAATACAGAATCAGTATTAAAAATTAACACGAATTAAGCATTCAATTTTAATACGTATTTTTATTAAAAATCAATTTTAATATTTGGCCATTATTTAATTTTAATACAATTTTGGTGTGGTCATATATGTATTAAAAGTATTAAAATTTATTCCAAAATTTCTTACCGTATTAGTGAAGTGTAAATCGACTCGGACCATAATTGAATTTTATTCAATGAACAAAAATTATTTTAGTTTATCATGATTTTTTTTTTTTTAAACAAACGTAGTTCTCCACTTAATTATCATTTGCATCAAGGGACTTGAGGGCGCCCCTGGCATAGTTGCGCCCCTGGCATAGTTGCGCCCGCCCGCAACGCGGGCTCTGCGGGCCCGCTTTTTACGCCACTGGCGTCCAGGTTTGTGATGCATAAAGTAGGACGGGCATGATGAGCGATTTATAGAGCGCGATTTTCGTTCGTCGAGAGAGGGCTCTGCTTCTCAATTGCCTACTGAGCCCAAAGTAACACATGTTGGCAAGAGTTATTCTTCGTTTGATCTCAATGCTGATGTCGTTGGTTGAGTTTATGCTTAACTCTTCAGGTTAAGGTAGTATAAAATAAGACTTCCTATACCACTTTTTTTTGCATTTTCTAAGTACTTTTTTATTTGAACTTGAACATTCAGTGAATTTTGCGTTTATGTTAGCGGATTTTTACATTTCATAAGACTACACATTGTGCCATTGTGCCAAACCAAATTTGAAATACTTTTTTATCACGAAAGTCTTAATATTTTTAGAGGTAAATACCAGCTGTATGCTAACTTTTGACTCTGACTGTACATAAATGCAAAAAAAAAAAATTAAATAAAATTATAAAATAATAACAAATAAAAAAAATACAAAAATAAACCATTAAAAATAATAGACTATATAATATATTATGTAAAATAAAAAATTATTCTAAAAAAAATATAATATATGTAAAAAAGTTAATTAAAAATAACTCAGAACATGCACATTATCCATTCAGAGTAGACGTAAAACTTTCTATTCTCGATGAATTGTGTACAAACTCAATAACAAGGACAACACACCTGACCAAAGCTAGGTCGAAATCCTTTGAAGAGCTGACATGGCTAGCCTATTTTTATTTTTAAAGAAAATAGGGGGTTTCTACCTCCGATCCTCCCTTTTCAACAGAGTTGGTAGTTCTATTGAAATGATATCGTTTCTAGTATATCCCTAGAAGCATGCACTAGTTTTTATTGTTCTATTTAATTGCATTTTTATATATAAAGTAGCAAAAATTGTGTTACTTGTGTTACTTAAGCGTTTTTGCTGTCTACTATAATTTTTTTGTTTCTGAAAAGGGGCAGATAATATCTGAGATAAGAAAGTTAATACTTCAAATAAAATTACAAAATGTTTCGTAAAAATCAAGGGGAGTCCCCTTTTTGTATTTCCTTTTCAAACTTTGCTAAATTTGATAATACTTTTCCATAAAAAATTGACCATTTTTCGCACAATTGCACTTTTTTAAACCATAATATTTTTCTTGTTTATGAAAAGGGTGCATATTATGTTTTAGATATCGAAAGTTAATACTTCAAATAAAATAACAAAAAAAGTTTCATCAAAATCAAAGAGTACCATTTTTGTAATTCCTTTTCGAACTTTGCTAAATTATTAATATTTTTCCATTCCAAAATTGACCATTTTTCGCAAAAACTCACTTTTTGAAACCTTAATAACTTTTTTCTTTATGAAAAGGTGCAGATCGTATTTAAGAAATCAAAAGTTAATACTCGTAAAACTCGTAATACTCGTTCGTATAAATAATTATTAATATCCTATATTAGCTTTTAATTTATTGATTTTTTATTGAACAAAAAGATAAAAGTTAATCTTTTGCAATCATCGTAAATATTAGTTTATTCACCATTTTTAAATCACCATTTAAAAATTTTAAACAATTTTAGATTCAAAAATTTCAAATAATATATTTTTTCAAAAATAATATCAGTGCTTGAATTAGATCTAGTCTTTTTCAGTTGGTATAAGTTCATAATAGAAGTGAACGGTTAAAAATTTTGGATTACATTTTTAACTTTTTAATTAATACATATAGTACAACACCTCAAAAAAAAATATATATTTTTAAATTTAAGGAAAAGTTTAATCCGAAAAAAGTAGAAAATTTTGAGCAAACAAAAAACTATCAAAATATAAACACATTAACTTAAAGTGTGGTCAATGACCATTTCCTAATTTGAACCCAAGTGCTCTCGTCTGCCGGTCCGATATCTTACCCACTCGCCTGTCGCAGTTGATAACAAAGATTTTTTATTTTTTGATTGTTCGTATTCTTAAAATAGTCTAAAAATTAAAAAATTTTTAGGTTGAAATAAACTATAATTAAGTATGGATTAAATATAGTAGGTACTTTTTTAATTAAAAATTCATTTAATCCAAAGTTTAGATTAAGCATTTTGGCTATGACGGCAGTATATAATAGCGTTAAATTGTAAAACTAAACTTACATAAGTGAATTAGTACATAGAAGATAAATGATTTTTTAAAGTAACATTTCATGTTGAATACTCTAAATGCCTATTGGAATTCAATGTAAACGTTGTATAAAAGGTGAATGTCGGGCCGTGAAGTAAAAAATACTTTGAAGTTATTTTTACCTAATTTAAGACGCACAGCAAAATTAAATGTTTGTTCAGCCTAGCTCATTTTTAAAAAAAAACAGTTGCACTTTTTTAATATCTAAATTTAATTTCCTTGCGGAAAGTTTCCACTCTCATCTTACCACATCCAGGCTTAAATCGTTGTGTTCGCGATATGATTTAAAAAATTGATGTTATGTCAAAGTTATGTTTACAGTTTCATGTCTTAGCAGTTAATTTTAATACCAGTTTGAAAAACGAAGCAAATGATATAAAATATTTGAACACTAACCATATAAGAAAAAAGATTCAACTATGCAGTTAAATAACATATGTGCATTGGCAAGAACCTGCAAATTACGAAATATGGTGCAAGTATATGCTAACTACTGGAACAGATATATCTGCGTTTTTTGAGATAAACATAGGTTCTTAACGCCATCTAGCTTTTGTGTTTTGAAACTTTTGCATTTTTGCAAAATTTGCATGAAAATTTTCGCAAACGAAAAAAACTTTTTGTAAAAGATTTTCCAAATTTGTTGATTTTAAATATATAGAATTCGCGAGAACTTATTCGAAGCAAAAAACCGCACATTCCAAGTATTTCTTAAGATTGGATTAACACTGGCTATGGTTAAAAAACTATGGTAAGAAAGCTGGAAACAGTCAAACAAACTAAAAACAAATGCTTAGGTGGTAATAGGAGGGGGTGGGAGAGGGTGGGCGGTGCCCAAGAAATTATTCTTTAGGGCAAAATATTTTTTAAAAATTATAAAAATAACATTTTAAAAAAATTGATTTCGGCTCAAAAATCAAAGGGGGAAGTACCCTTGTATTTTTCTTAAAAAATAGAAAAACAAATTTTGTGTCAAACTACAATGGTTTTTGCATAAAAGTGATACGTCATATGAAAGAGTATAAAAATTGCAATTTTGAGTTTTTATTATTTTTACAGCAAAAACAATCTTTGCACCATTTTTTAGAAGAAAAATAAATTTTTTGGACCTTCTTAAAAAAATATTACAAATATAAATCCTCAGCTAACGGAACTGTTGCAGGTATTTTTTGAATGAAATTTAATTGAACTTTTATTCAAAAGAAGATTGAATGAAATATATTAAAACACAAGGAAGCTTTTCGCGTTGAAAATCAAAACTTTGAATTTGGAGTAGTTTTTTTGGCAGTAGGTAATGATGTTATATACAAAAATTCATTGTACTAAGATTTTCTATAGTTTTCAAGATATAAGAATGTTATTGAAGTCAAACAAACGAAAATTTTTTTTTTAAAAAAGTTTACATAAAATTTGAAAATTTAGTATACATTACCATATATTGGTTAAAAAAATGCAAATGCAAATGTAGGGTACTCATTAGAAATAAACAAAAACTGTTCAGGTGGTGTTTGTAGCCATTTTAATTACCAAAAACTCTTTCGTAGATTATTCAAACGTAAATCTAGCTTCTAACACACTTTTCAGGGTTTTTAGTTTTCATTATTTTACAAAAGAACCGTTATTTTGGAAAGAGTCTATTTTTTGTGATAAAAAGTAGCCTATGTCTCGACCAGGACCGCAAGGAACCTACATGTTAATTTTGAGGAAAACCCATACAGTAGTTTTCACGTGGTGCGCGTTCAGACAGACAGACAGACACTATTTTTAAAAATTAAAATTTTGGAAACTACAACGTTCAAAATGTTCAGTGCAAAAAGAATTTCGAAAAAATATTTAATGTACAGATTTTTTTTTTACAGTTTTATTATAAGTGTAGATAGATGACTTATCAAAATTCGCAAATTTTTGAGTTTTATGTTTTTTAATGTAAAGAAAATTTACAAAAGAACCGTTATTTTGAAAAAAAAAGCGTGCTAAATTTTTTAAAACATTCACCTCATTTTAAGTCACTTGATTTTCTTCACATAAAAAAGTGTAGTATAAAGTCATCGCATTTATTTATTATTAAAGATATTTTAAAAAATCTTTTTAATGTTATATAACTCAATAATATTGTTTTATATTGGCTTGCTTTCTAAAAAAAACCACCAATCATTTTTTCTTATTCTCGTATCCATTCGATGCATTGTGCTCTTCGACGACGGATGGAATCCTCGTACTCGTTTCTTTCTACACTCTCTCATTTTTCCTTATCTTTTGCGCTTTCCTGGCTTTACCTCACCTCAAGTTTTTTCTCCACTGTTTGCATTGAAATAAAAAAAGAATACAAATTTTCACTTTTTTAAAATGAAAACGTATATTGCTTTTGCAATTGATTGATTTTGATGCTGAATTTAAAAATATAGATGAGCAAAAATTTCTAATTGTTACTCCGTTGGCTGTCGTTGAGGCTTCAAAAATAACGTACTCGAAGTCTACTTTCGCTACTGGGTCAATTCTGCTTTCGCTTGTAAAGTGTATGTATAGCGTATTTATGAGGCAGCACAATGTTTCTGTTATGTATCTATTGCTGATCAATTGCTATTGCTTCTATCACAACAACATGCTTTCAGTATGAATAGCATGTACTTTTACTTTAAGTGTAAGCAATTCGATATATGAAATGAAACTAAGTATGCATTATTTTCATTTCTTTTCTCCACTGCTTTTGCAATATGAGCTTACGTTTATCTCTTTTTTTCCCTTTTGTTATCCTTGCTGCTGCATTGAGTTTTGAATTTCTTTTGGGAATTCAAAACAACTGCAGTGGAGCAACAGCAGAGCTTTTCAAGTGCTGTTGTTTTTGTTGTTGTTGCACTTGTCTTAGATTGCTTGTTATCTCGTGTTTCTCGAGGAGTTTCAACTGCGTTAGAAACTTTAGTGAGCAGACGAGACGTTGTCGCTGCCCCACTTAAAACGATGGATGATTTTCTTGGCACAGTCAGGAGCAGCAGTTTTTCTTTTACAAATTGTAGCGCTTAAAGTTTCACACTTTCTTTGCTTGTATTCGTAACTTTTGTAAAGATCCTTGAAGTGGTGGAAGCACTATGTGCAAAAAAAAAAACTTTTGAGAAAAATAAGTGAAATAACTAAAGGTCGATTCATAGATGTAAAAAAGTGATTTTATGTATATTTTCTTGAATATGAACAAATCGTTATTTTGTTGAATTACAAGAGATTTTTACTTCTGTGCACAAAACAAATGTTCAAGTTGAAAATCATGCGGAAAGCAGCTTCTCTTATTTGGCCCCCAAAGTATTCACCTTCACTATTACAGGGCTCTTCATTAATTTATACCTTATTCGTTTTCCTAATTATGCGAGTCGCCCCTAAGCCAAATGTTGGCTTGGCTTTCATTTAAATATTTTATCTGCTACCTCTGCTAAGTTTGAAAGCAGTCAATCTCTTTAGAACACATCGCTTCAGAAAACATCATATAAATAAGACACAGAAAGCTGCAATAAGCTAGCAGTAGAAACAATATGCCTACTTTTGGGTGCTTGCTCTTAAAAAAATAATTATCTCATGATTACACTGGGCGACAAATTGCAAACTATGTCTGTGTTCCAGGACCAGTCGCTCTTAGTTTCTGATGTTTTATAGTTCTCTCACTACAAAATGAAAAACCATTTTAAATTGCAGAATAAGTTCTTTTTTACAAATTTTTTTTCTTAAGAGTTTATTTTCGTAAGGTCAGAAACATAACTCGAGAAAGGATTGTCCGATTTGGTTATCAAATATCGCAAAAAATTTCAAATTTAATAGCTAATAAATTTTTGAAAATAAAGTTTAAAAAAATATATGTATGAGCCTTAGTCTTAGAATTTATATTCTTTTACGAGCTGATATACCCGGTGTTACTCGAGAGTAGTTTATATAAACATTTCAGTATACACTTCTTGATTAAATGTTTTTTTAAGCTTTGAAATTTTGAAAAACATGTTTAGTTTTAAGTTTGAGACCACTATAAAAATATTAGTTGAACAATTTATCGTGCTTTTTTTTAACGAAGCAATAATTTTATCACTGTTTTTTTACAATCAAAAATTGTTCTTTAGTTTTAAACTGAATTTACGGGTAAAAGTTTTACTTGCACTTCGCATATGGAAATCAAATTTGTAAAAAAAAGTAAAATGGACACCAAACTTACTAAATTTTCTAGTAATTTTTTCAGTAGGAAAATAACTATTAGCTTGTGTCTAAAATAAAAAATAAAATAAACTGAGTGTGACAGTTAATTTCTTAAATCTTAGGAATTCCTTTTTTAAGTGAAAAATTGTACAGTCGTAATGTAAATTACGATGTAAATTAATGTAAATTAATGTAAATTAGCAAAAAGGTGTAAGTTAAGAAAGCAGTAGCTTTTTAATTTCCAATTAAAGTTATACAGCAAACTGTTACAATATTATCGACGTAAATAGTTGATCGTCATAAATCTAGGTGAAAAAACTGCAAGAACAGTGCAAGAAAAGGCTTTGTGCGAAAAGAAATAAAATGACTAACAGTTGCCGAATTTTCTAAATTATTGGAACCTTGTTGGTAATGCAGTGCTTACTTCTAGTATGCTGTAGGAACGAAAATTTTTAGGCATTAATTCTACACGCGAAGTTTTGGTGTAGAATCTACACTAATACATACTTGCCATAACGCGTTTGTTGAATGTGTTAGTTGAACATTATTGTTGAATGTCAAATTTCCACACCAATTAAATGTATCGTCATATAAAAGAAAGCGAAATTTTGACATTTTAACTCACCAATCATGTTTGTAAACTTGGCTGCATTGAACAAATTTTACGGTTCAACAGCGTACTAACCAACGAAAAATAAATATTGCTACCTTTTTGGAACGAAAATTTTTATTATTTTAATTTTCAATTGCAAACAATAAAGTTGAACATTTTTTTTTTAGGTTAGTACGCTGTTGAACCAAAAATTTGTTCAATGCAGCCAAGCTTACAACCATGATTGGAGAGTTAAAATGTCAAAATTTCGCTGTTTTTATATGTCGGTACATTTAGTTGGCGTGAAAATTTGACATTCAACAATATTGTTCAAATAACACATCGATCATGAAAATATTTACTTTTGTATATATGGGCATTTCCTTCGTAACTCACGCGGCATGCGTACAACTTAAAAATTTGTTTTCTCTGATGTTTATGTTATTAATGTAAAAAATTTCTTATGTACATATTCTTACAAAACATAGTAATGGTATGATCTACCAAAATTGTCTTTACTGTAACTAATTAAGAATAGCAGTGATAAATATGGGCGTAACCCACGCGACAAAAAAAAAAAAAGAAGTGTGTCTTACAAGCATGTTTAGATTGTAAAAACTCAGCGAATTTTTCCATATAATTTGTTTTTGTTTTTAATTTTTAAATAATGGGAAAACATTGAAGTTTCATAATAAACCCATTTTACCTATGGACTTTGCTTATTTAAAAATATATTGAGTTTCCAAAAAATAATTGCCGCAACTCACGCGACATAACCCTCGCGACAAAATTTCCTTAAGTTTATATTACGTAATAATATCATAAAATAAAAAGTTTTTAATAAGTTTAAAGTTTTTGGTCAGGGTTGACTTTTTTCTGGAAATGCCCATATACAAAAACTAAAGTAACATTGATATAGAAGCAATGACGCCATCACCACAAAACACATTTAAGAGGAAGGGAGGGGGTGGGGCTTCAAAAATATAGACTAGTGATTATATCATAAAATAAAAACTTTTTAATAAGTTTAAAGTTTTTGGTCAGGGTTGACTTTTTTCTGGAAATGCCCATATACAAAAACTAAAGAAACATTGATATAGAAGCAATGATGCCATCACCACAAAACACATTTAAGAGGAAGGGAGGGGGTGGGGCTTCAAAAATATAGACGTACTAATATAAGGAAGATATTTAGGATAGAGAATTTTAATACAGCTAGTATGGAAAAATAGATTTTTAGCCATAACTTTTGATTGGAAAAAAATATTGGGATAATTTTTACACATAAATAATTTTTGAGACTTGAATTTTTTGTAAAAAATATAAAAACAACATTTTGGAAAAAACAAATTTCGCGAAAAAATCAAAGGGGGTAGGTGGTACCCTTGTTTGTTGTTTTGATAACAAAAACAGTAAAATAATATATGCTATGTCATATGAAAGGTAGCCAGATGTGAAATTTTTCATTGATTTAGTTTTTACAACAAAAACAGTTTTTGAGTCATGTTTTTTGAGAAAAAACTCAATATTTTGGACCTTTTTTGACATAATCATAAAACATATATACACTGACTTAAGGGTACAGTTCAACCTATTTTAGTGAAGTGATTTTATTGAACTTTTTAACAAAATAATTTGAATGAAATATATTAATGGGCAGCGGAGATATTTGCATCGAAAGACCAGACTTTGATTTTCATGTCGTTATTTTCTCATTCTTAGGTAACGATGTTTTATAAAAAAGTCTTTGTACTGAAAATTTCTACAATTTTGAATATATGTGAGTGTTGAAAAACAAAATAACAGAAATTTTTTAAAATTAAATACACAAAAATCTCCGATGGTAAAAAGTTTTATAATAACAAAATTACCGTTGGTTGAAAAATTTCAGAGGGGGCGTGGCAAAATACTAAGTATGTAACATTTTAAGTTGGGATGCACTTAATATGTATGCCTAGTTTGAACGAAATCCGTTAAGCCTTTTAAATTTGTATAAAGGCCAAACCAACAAACAAACAGAAAATGAGTTTTATTGCTATAGATTTTTGTAGTTAGAGAGCCATTACACATCAAAATATATATCCATCATAATTTGTAAGCAATACCGCTATACTCTATAAAAATTAATTGGTATTTTAACATCATCAATCATCAGTAGCCTTAATTTAATCGTAGTTTTTCTATTAAGATTATGCAGCCTTAATTTTAGGCAGCTTAAATTCAAAATTGTAACGCGTGCCTGCTGAAAACCACGCAGTCTTAGATTGCGGACGGAATGAACGCCGATTCAGACAGGCAGGCGCAGGCAGTAACATGCAAAGAAACGAGATAGAAATAATTTTTGCGTTGCTTGTTCACATAATTTGTCCGCGCCTGTCTGCCTGCCTGTCCGCTTCGGCGTTCACTCTGTTTGCAACCTTACTCTTATTTTCAGCAAGGCGCACATTAACTTAAATTACAGGGTTAAATTGCTGATTTGAAATTCAATGAAGCTAACGAAATTCAGCGAAGCTACTGCTGTTTTTACTTTTTAACTGCCTTTAAATAAGACAGTATTGTACGCTGCTTTGCAGTAAATAAAAGAAAAAGTAATTTCAGCGAAAGCTGTCTTAATGCTGTTGCAGCTTACTTTAAAAGACAGTTTTTTCACCGAAAAATAAGATTTATTTTTTACAGTGTACATTTGGTTTGTTCTGTAGTGTTATTTAATTTGAGACACGTGTTCATTAACTGGCGTTGTGTGTGTGTGTGTGTTTCTTGGTTCGAGGGGTGGCACCTAAGGCCACCACCACACAAGCAATAATATATGTAGTAGAATTGTGACAACATGAAGAACAACATCTAGATAAACAGCAGCAACAAAAACCAAGAAAAACAACTACTACTTTGTCACTTCAAACTACAACATTTACATGTGTTTTTGCCAATTTCAACATCATCGCATTTCCTAAACAGTAGCACTGTTTGTGGGTGCATGTTGGTGATGTTGGTGGTGATGTAGGAGAAGTGGCATCAAAAAGCAACAATAATAAGAGTTTCTGTAAGCACAACATGGCTGTTTTTGATGTTGCTTGGAGCGACGACAACAGCAACACAAACACCAACATGCGATATTTTATTTTTTTGCCTTATTTTTAAATATTTTTGCTTTTTTTTTGTCTCACCCTGCATTATGTTGCCTGTGGCTTGGTTTTCCTTTCAACGCCCTCTTTCATCCTTCCTTCCTGCGCCTAGCTAGCATCCGTTGTTTGTTTTGCTTTGGCTTGAATTTGCAACAAGCCTTTTTGAGCCTTGTGCTATTATTTATCACAACAACAACAACAACAACAATAAATTCCATGTTCGTTCATATTCTGCAGGTTTTGTCTATATATCCTTCAGCTTCATTTGAGCTCTCTGTGTGCATTTCTCTCTTTGTCTCTGGTGGAGGCTTTGTTTTGGCTTATTTTTCTGTTTGCATTTATTTCTTTTTTGTGTGCATCTTCTATTGGTAGCTATTTTTTATTTTGTTTTATTTTTTTTTTTTACTTGTATTTCTTCTAATTTATTTGCGCTTTTGTACCTTTTGCCTTAGGTAACTTTTTTCCTTGCTTCTTTGGAACTGCTACTTTTTGCGTAGCGATCCAATTATTATGAATTAGATTTCTTTTTAGTCCTTTTTCTGTTTATTTGCAGATATTCTTGCCTTGCTGGTTTTATATCTGACTTTTTTTTTGCAAAATAATTAGGAAAATTATATTCGGTCTAAATATAATTTTAATTAGTTTAAAAATACTTTCAGTAGGCAATCTGTCCTAACCTTTTCATTAACACTGTGTGAACCAAAAAATTACTAAAAAAAGACTAAATGATTTCCGGTAGTCATTAGTTCTTGGTTTTCACTATGTCATTTCAGTGGTTAGTTGTTGTCAATAAAATTGAAAACAACAACATATAGATATTTTATCTAACTTTGAAAATCTTGGAAAATTAAAAACAATTACATTATTAAATGAAGCTATGCAGAAAATGTTCTTGAGTTTTATTAAGGAGATATTTCAGGTGATAAACTTTTGTGTTGTCATAAAAATGGCATAGTAAAAACCAAACATTAGAACATACCCAACCACGGTTGCCACCTCAAATGCCCACGAAAAAACCTTTTTCCCCACGATAAAAAAAATTAATAACCACGAAAATTACCATGGTATAAAAAAACTACAAAAAATCTCTGTTCTATTAAAAATTACCACAGTAAATACCACGGACATAAAAAATTGTCAAAAATTAAACAAAAAATTAAAAAATGGAAAGGAACATCAGTTTATTTCGTCGTACGTGTTTTAATTAGCCTTTTAGTAATAATATTCAATAAAAAATATTTGTTTAATCCACCTTAAACCTGCATAAAATTTTGAAGAAGAGTTCCAAATTAGTTTTTAGTCTTTAAAAAGCAAAACACAATTACAAATTTCTTATCTTTTTAACAATTATTGCTCAGCACGCACCGCATCAAAAGCAAAATTCTATTCGACAGAAAATTTGATAAACAACGAACATTTCGACAGGGTAGCACTGTTTGTAAGAAGAATTTGATTTCGATACTCGTTGTTCGATAACCAGCAAAGATTACGTCGAAAGCAACTCGTAAAAAAGGCCAATCGCAAATAAATTTTAGATATACCAATTTTGTATATTGATAAAAAAAGTAACAAATAAATCGCTGAAACATACTTTCCCAATGCATGTCATTCTGTCCAGAGTAAAAGAACTTCCCAGCAAACCAAAGTAATCGAAATCTTAACGACTTCGTTGCAAAAATCATATACATGGGTTGAGACGATTTTGACAATGAACAAAATATGAAAAATATACACTTTTATGTATACTAGTATCGCCTGTGGCCGAAATTCGACCAACCTTCTGAAATTTCAATCGTTTTTTTCTCATTCTGAGGCGATGACCTTGCTTCAAGAAAATGTGTTGTATTAAAAAAAATTCTTAATTTTCAAATTATCGCAATCATTTTTATATCAAAATAGCCGAAATTTTTTTAAAAATATTATTTGTAAAAACATTACCCAAAAAAGCTTTCGTATACTGTTATATTTCTGAACCAACGACATTTCATACAAAAATACGTTATACTGAGAACATCTATAGTTTTTGAGATATCGCTATAATTTGTATGTCAAAATAACGGAAATTTTTCAGACTTAACTATTTGTAAGAAATTTTACCATCGCAATGTATATTCACTCTTGTTGTATAAAAAAAGCTTATTGTAGGGTAGCCGTAAGAGATGGCGCAAGATGTTGTAAGTATTTTTGCGCACCTTATCAATGTCTAAAATTTCCTCTTACATTATATTCTTCCATCTGTTCCAGTTTAGCTTTTATTTAATAAATGCAATTTTTACGCTCATATATCAGGTCGAAGGCCACCAATCTAAAATGTAATCATACAGTGCAGCCAGATCTTTCATTTGATACCTCATTCACTCACCATTCTACCTCTTCCTAGCCCTTACTAAAAATAATACAAACTTTCAACATTAATATTTCGGGTCAGAGGTCATAAATTTAAAATCTAAAATGATTCTGCACATATAAGGCGCAGTACCTTTTGAATGATATAAGTTTCATTGCCCTTATTCTAAAATTAATATAGAAAAAGTGTACGACAACATTTGATGTTTGCCTATTAATATATAAGATATTTACACATACTTTAACTGGAAAATAAAAATAAAGCCTTCAAAACAAAAAAAAGACCCACAAAACAAAAAAAAAAAATCCCACGTGAATTAAAAAAACCACATTCAATTAAATAATCCTATGGAAATTCCCATTTCCCACGACAATTAAAAATAACCACAAATGGGATTTTCCCCACAAAGGTGGCAACCGTGTACCCAACAAAGGATTTATCTGATTGTGCTTCATAAAAAATGCATTCAATTCAAGATGAACAATGCAAAAATGTTCCTCTTAGAATTTTCGTGGACTATTTTTTATCTTTATGAGTCCGTAAAAACTGCATAATATCAATACTTGAAATAAATTTCAGGCATGGTTTTCTTTTGTTTTCTGAGTCCTTAAAAAACTTTCAGACTTATGATTTGACGGTTGATCTAGATTCAAAAATTATCAAACCCACTTTTTAGAATTTGTGCACTGGGACCGTAACGGTTATGATATTTTTCCAAAAAGTCAACAAATCGACCGATTTTATTTCGATCAAAAATAAAAGTTTTAATTTGACTTTTATTTTTTTGATCAGTAATAAAAGTTATAATTTGACTTATATTTTTTTGATCAAAAATATAAGTTAAAATTTAACTTTTATTTTTTCGGTCCAAAATAGAAGTTAAAATTTTACTTTTATTTTTTCGATCATAAATAAAAGTTAAAATTTAACTTCTATTTTTTTCGATCAAAAATAACAGTTAAAATTTGACTTTTATTTTTCGATCAATAATAAAAGTTAAAATTGTACTTTTATTTTTCGATCAATAATAAAAGTTAAAATTTGACTTTTATTTTTTCGATCATAAATAAAAGTTAAATTTTGACTTTTATTTTTTCGATCAAAAATAACAGTTAAAATTTGACTTTTATTTTTCGATCAGTAATAAAGGTTAAAATTTTACTATTATTTTTTCGATATAAAAAAAAGCAATAGGCTGCTTAATGACTGTTCTATTGAAATAAGAAATAATTTTTATTTTTGATCATTGCCAATAAAAATTTAATTTAATTGTTATTTAATTAATTATTAATGGTTATTATGTGTATAATTAAATTAATCATATGCTTTAATAATTCATATTCTTTTACACCTATTCGTAACATTTTTGCAAAGAGAAAAAAAAACATTACTATCGATCTTCATATCGTTGCACATCGTTATTTAAATGACATCGCTTATTTGCTTATCATTGCACATTCTGTTTTCATTAATTTCGCAAACAACTGAGATAGTGGCTACAAGCAGATGATATAAGAATTAAAATATGACTTTTACTTTTGCGAAAAAATAAAAGTCAAATTTTAACTTTTATCTTTGATCAAAAAATTAAAGTCAAATTTCAACTTATATTTTTAATCGAAAAAGAAAAGTCAAATTTTAACATTTATTTTTATCAAAAAATTAAAGTCAAATTTTGACTTATATTTTGGGCCGAAAAAGTAAAAGTAAAATTTTAACTTATATTTTTGATCAAAATAAAATTGGTCAAAAAATAACGATTATTTATTGACTTTTTTTTAAAAAAATCAGAAAAATTAAAATCATTCCTTAGCTAACAAGCATCACATTGCTATATTCAAATATCGAATAGACTTACTCTTTCCATTTGACTTTTTAAATAGAAATTTCGGAAACAACTGTTATTTTCGGTTCCTGTTTGTGCATTTTGTGAAGTATTTGTAGAAAACAATTTTTGGCAAATTCTTTTGTAAATAACGGAGTTATTTAAAAAAATTACTGATTTTTGCCGGTTTTAAAAGTCAATACTTTGACTTGGTTACTTTTTTAAAAAAGGAGTTGGACTTCGCTATTTTTGATTTTTAGCTAGACTTGTATATTTTTGAACTAACAAATATACCTACTTGGCTAATTTTGGAATTAAGTATTTTATCATGGTAAATATCATAGTATTTTATCTATGAAGCATGTTGAACTTGACCATTTTTAAACAAAAACGGAGTAAAAAATTGACTTGTTAATATGCATGTAATGTAAAAATAACATTTTTTAATATCAAAGTTTTTAGCAACTAAGGCCGAACAGCGGCTGAACAAGGCGAACAACGGTTGTGATAGTTTTTTTGTTGCGTAGATTGCTATTTGCGTTGTTTTTGTGTGTAGATTAGGGCGAGTCAAATTCTGGCTCAGCGAAATTCGTAAAATACATGTAATTTCAAGACTTTTTCTCCACTACAGCATATACAAATTCTGAAAAAAAGCTGTGCGGACTTTCGTAAATAGATTCATACACATACATTCATACATTCATATTTTATAATTGAGAACAAAATCTATTTACGAAAGTCCGCACAGCTTTTTTTCAGAATTTGTATATGCTGTAGTGGAGAAAAAGTCTTGAAATTACATGTATTTTACGAATTTCGCTGAGCCAGACCTCCAAAAAATTCGTCCATACAAATTGACCCGGCCTAGTGTAGATGTTTTTGTTTAGGCATTAGCTAGAAAGCAGAACGGACATTGTTTCAAAACGTCCACTTTTCGACCCGTGTTTGGCCGCTGTTCAGACGAAAGATATTTTTTGGCTATGTTCAGACCATGTTCGACGCCTGTTTGGGTGTGTGACCCGTATTTGAGCTTTGTTCGGCCTGTTGTTTTTTATTTCAGAAAAAAATAATTAAAGAAATTTCATTTCTGATTGGTCAAAAATTTTGTGGAATAGAAAATTTTTTTCCTTAAATATTGCTGGATTTGTATTTTTTTGACTAGGCTATTTGTGAATCTAGACCTCTCAGTTGATCAAATATCGTCAAATGGACGACAGCAGCATTTGTCATTCATATTCATTTTAAAAACGCCCAAGCTCTATGGAGATTGAGAGAAAAAGGCAAAATATGAATGACACACTCCTAAATGATCTACAAAAAAGCTCCGAGTGGGGTCTTGCTAATAGAGTAGAGTTCAATGCAAGCAAGACCCAGTGCTGCCTGTTAACCCACAAGCGGATGGATTGCCCATTAGCTCCCCTCTATATGAATGGTGTGGATCTTGTGGAATCAGCCGCTCCTGTCGTTCTGGGCATATCGATCCAATGTGATCTTCGTTGGATTGATCATATTTTCGATGTGTCGAAAGAAGCGCCCAAGTGCCTAGGTTTTTTAAAACGGTGCAAAAAATATTTCACTTCAGCTGATCTTTGCATGATCTACACCTCATATATTAGGCCGAAAATGGAGTACAATTCGCACATTTGGGCAAGGGCTTCAAGATCTTATTTGGAGCTTCTGGATCGAATTCAACGTCGTGCGATATATTTGACAGGGGATGAAAGTATTTCATCCTCTCTCAACTCTCTTGGGCATCGACGCAATGTTAGTTGCCTAAGCCTTCTGTACAAGTACTACCATGGGAAGTGTTCAAGGGAGATACATGGCCTAACTCCACCAGCTCGTGTGTTTCCCAGGTCCACTCGGGCAGCTGTTCAAGCCCACCCTTTTACCATTGCCTCGATGTCCACCAGAACTTCGCATTACCGAGATAATTCGTTTTTTAGTCGCACAGTAAGGTTGTGGAATAGTGCGAGCGTGTTTCTCGGCAGATTTGAGCTGTGCAAATTTAAAACAAATCTTCACCGACACTACTCCATCTATCCACCTTCAACTAATAACTATTACCCATTTTCCGAATCAACACAATGCTTATGCATTTATAGGGGGCATCCCCTGAGCGTCGGTTCAGTCTAAAAAAAAAAAAATATGAGTCTCTAAAAATTTATAAATATATAAATAAATAACCCTTTCGGCCCTGAATTATTTTCCTTATCAAAAAACTTTTTCTTCCAAATTTTTTTTACTTATAAGCAGGGCTGGGATTTCGATGATATGTCATCTTTTTTCTGCTGAAGACATTTCCTGGTTATCTAGAACGTCTTTCCTAAATTCCAAATATAAAAAGTTTAAGTTGAGTTATTTTATTGTCATTTTTGAACATTTTTAATTTTGAGAGCATTTTTCGGGTTTTTAGATCATTTTAGCGAAATTTTAATATATTTTTTTTCTCGTATTAAAAAATGTAAAAATGTAAATTTTTAAACATATTCCTTTACCTGTAGAGTCTTTTCAATCAAAAACATTACCTATCGAAAAAGGAGTGGCTTTGTTTAAAGACCTCGATGAAAAAAATATCTGCGGTGGTGAAACTGACGAAAGGATATGTATAAAGATGAAACAAGTGTTAGATAAAAGCTCAGTTTATGCTAGTTTTAAGTAACTCTATTTTAATGCTCTATTGCTGAAATATTCAGAAGTAAAAATTTTAATACTATGAAATTAAAAGAGGAACTTACATTCCATGACATATCGTCTATTAAATATTTTCCTATCGTCAGTGCAGAAGAAGAAAGAATACTTTGTAATATACTGTAACGCTATGTATAAAAATTTTATGCAATAAATTTTTAATTTAGTAATGCTTTATTTTTAAAGATTTATTTTTAAATGTAATTGTTTGCATTTTTTAGGTAATTTTTGTTGGTTTTAAGGCCATTTTCTGCAGTTTTTAGGTAATTTTTTGTCATTTTTTTAAGGTCATTTTCTGCAGTTGTTTAGGTCATCAAAATCCGAGCCCTGCTTATAAGCCTATAAATACAATAACACAAAAACGAAATTTTGAATTTTTTTGTTCACTGCTGCACTGGCGACACGAATAAAATGGCGGCTGAAAATCGAAATTTAGAAGTAAAAAGCCGTCTGAAGTGACCTCTGCAGTGAGAAGTAGAAATATGCTGTTGCTAAATAGCGAATGGAGCATTCCACGGAAAATGGAAAATTAAGTTATTTTCTTAAATTGATATGATTATAACCAATTTATTCTAACGCAATGTATAATAGTTAAATTTACATGATTTGTAAAAATTATTTAGAAAAACAAGATTAAGTATTTTTTCACTATGACAAGTTGTTGTTTATGGTGAACGAGTCGTACGATTTTCACTAGTCACAACACGATGTCCCACCAGTCACAATTTCTACTTTCCATATTTTCTTGTAGAAACTAAACTTGGTGCTAATTTTAAGTTTCTGTTAAAGTCTATTTAATCATTTATCTATTTTCTATTAGTCTAATAAAGTCTATTATTTAATCATAGTAAAAAACATTTGGCTATGTATAGTATTTGGGCTAAAATCTTGATTGACAGTGCAGAAGAGGGAGGTGAGGTATTTTTGACTGTCCCACCAGTCACACTCCTTTTACCAATGAAATATCACCAAAATATTGTTATGAGTTATTTTTTTCGGTAAAAATTTCATAAGTCGGTTTATAATCTATTATAAAATATCTATTTGATCATTATATTACATCAAAATACAAAGTTACAGGTCTAAACATTAGGGATTCTGGAGTAAATTGTCCCACCAGTCACTATGGAAAGCCCCTAATGCAAACCTCTGAAGTTGATGGTGGCAATTGCCACCGCTAGGACCAAAAGGGTTAAGAACAATTTTATTCCAAAATCTCATTAAAGAAAAAATACCAAACAAAATAGTGATGAAATCTTGCCAAATTTTTGAAAAACCAATACTAAGTATCTGACAGCCATTTTTTACTGTGTGTGTGTGTGGGTTTTAGTATTTCCTCTTTTTCTCTTGACTTCACATTTTGCCATTTTTCGGTTCTGTCAGAAAATCATGTTAACATTTTGCTATAGCATTGTTTCTGCAGCACCAGATACAACAACTACAACAACAACGACAACAACAGCAGCGTTTTTTTGTGCCTGTTTGCATTCAGTTAAGCCGCCGGAAGTGGGCGCTATTTTCCTGTTTGTTTGGCTGCAGTATCCGTTTTGTAAAAATAAAATGGGCTGGTATTTTATTTCCTTGAAATATAAAACAAAGTTTTTCCGTTTTGTCTGTTACATACTAATTTTGAGACTCGATTTCACCACATTTTTATGTGTTTTATATTTGTTGCATATCATTGTGCTGCAATTAATTTGAAAAGTTACATAAAAAGCTTTTTTCCAACTCGTACTTTAATTGACATTGCTGCCATATTCTTTTTTATTTATGTTTATTTTAATATAAATCTCTCTTGCTCCTTTCCCTTAGCTGTCATATTTTTGTCATTTTCAAACTGATTTACAAAAAAAAAAAAATGCAAATAAAAACTTCTATCGAATACAAAGCAAATTAAATAAAATATTTTCAATACACATGGGCCAAAGTTTTGCATTTTAATTAATGCGGCAGAGAGTAAATAAATAAATAACCAACCACATGTAGTTGTTGTTTTTGTTGATTTACTATATTGACATTTGAGTGACAGCAATGAATTTTTATTTTGTTATTCTTTGTATTATGCGCTATTCGTTTGAAATGTATGCAAAAGTGTGAAAAATATTGAAAAAAAAAATAAAAAAAATAAAAAATAGAAATACTTTAAAGCATTAGTGCTCTGCAAACATAAACTTTGTCTATAATTTTACTGTAGTTTAACCCACCCGGATATTTATTTACTAAAACACTGATAATTAAAATACCTAATTTTAAGAATAATGTTTTCATAAACATGTGAACTTTGACATTAGAAATTATCGATAATGTGGCCTTAATTTTGCCTGTCATTTAACATTTTTATTGTTTTGTACTACGTTCGAAGCTTTCAAAGTGATTTCTTTAGAGAATTTATGCTGCCAGTACATATTTATAAGAATAACCCAGCAATACAAATGATATTGTATCGACATAGTTATTTATCGATTGAAATATTTTCGATATCGAGAAATTGTCTACCGTTAACGATATTGAGATTGAAGAAAATGTTGATATCCTCATGGGACAGATACGGCCATCAGCGAGCATAGACTTGTCAGGTTCTAGTTGACATATAAATAATAGGAGTAATTAATATTTAATTGAACATCTGCAACATGTTTGTTTTATATTTATACTCTAAATATAAGAATTCAAAATTATCAAGAATCGAAACTTTTAAAAAATAGAATTCCTTGACGGCAGTTGCGTCCTTACGATAATTACGATTTCAGTGGACTTAAAAAGATACTTTAGTGAAGGTATTCACTTCGTGAAATAATTCTTAATATTATAATAATATTTTATTAGTGTTACTGTTTATGTATTAAAAAATTAAACTTTACCTGAAAAATCAGTCCGAAATTTTTTTGGAATTTTGAATACATATTTAAAAGTTGAAATTAAAATTTAAGGAATTTTTTTCTGAAAAGTTCATAAAAATATATTGAAAACCACCCTTAATATCTTGTCAACCGACAATTTCGGTGTCTATGATTAATGATCTTCAATATTTTAATTTCTTTTTTGGAGTCCAGATTCCCAACAAGGGTCCAGATACAGAAATAATTCAAATAGTTTGAAAAATTTGTTTAACCGTAGTCCTACGTTGAGAAAAACACCATAATTCCACTTTTAGGTGTAGATGAAGAATTGAAGTTTTTAAATATTTTGAAAAATTATTATAATTGCGATACTACAAGGAAAATGATTTCTGTTCACACTTAGCATAAAATAAAAGTCATATAAGATTGGATCCCAAAACTAAACGGTTTTGGAAATATATAAACGTTTTTTAAAAATATGTAGTTTTCTACACCAACGTAGGACTACGGTTAAACCAGAACACAAACTACCTTTATGACCATTCAGTTTCATGCCAGGCAAAAAAAGCATCTTTTGGTGCTTGATGTTTACGAATCGTAATGTAGAAAACATTTGGAAATACCCGTATTTAAAAGAATAAGAATTGGTATTTAAAATCAAGTATGATTTAAACTAGCAAACATTTAGAATTTGTATTTAAATCATATAAAATCAACATTTGGAAATATCCTTAAAACGCTTGGGTATTGACTTAATTTCTGTCAGTTCAAATTTCGCTGACAGAAGTTATATGAAATGCATGCCTTGTATCTTTGAGGTCATAACTTTGTACGTATAAAATAAAAACTTACCATTCAAAACACTAAATAATTACTTACCATTATAGCTTATTATTTTACCATGTTCTTCCTGTTTAAAAAACAAACATTTAACAACTTATTTAAACAAGTGGTGTATGTAAAAATAACTAAACTTACAAAATTTGTTTTTAGTTTTTCGGCCTATAGGGCCTATTAATGCAGGCAAAACCCACTTCTATTTTTTTGTCACGTAACGTATCATTTTTGGAGGCTTCTTTCTAAAAGCCGCACTTTTGACTACTCTTAGCTTTTACGCCTTGCATAGCGCGCTGAATAAACAATTAAAAACATCAAAATAAGAAAGCTGTAAGTTTAATTTTTCTTTGTTTTCCACTCATTAAAGTCATCCGGCTGTCACGTGCGTAGCCACGGAAATGCCCATATGCGGGTCTGGCCAGACCATAAGAGGCACGAATGAGACGTGTATACCAGAGAACTGCACAAGCCTACTTGAAGTTCAATCCATCAAATCTGAAGTCAGAATTTTAAAATTCAAAATAGTTAATAGGGTTGCTTGTAATTCTATCATGGGGGGGGGGTACCCGTGGTTATGCAAGGCAGGATGCTTTGGTGAGCATTTTTGTTGTTGGTGTTTTACTCAAAAAATGAAAAATCAGCGACCCCTGATTAAATGATGACTGTTAAATGATATTTAAAAATCTTAAAAAATATTATTAGGTGGCAACTCTATTATAAAAAATTTTTTGAAATTTTGAAAAATAATTTTGAAACTATGACAACGGATTCGGGTTCAACGACCTATTTTTACCTCGTGTTCGCACCAGCACCGAAATCGTAAAAATAAAAAAAAAATTTGGTGGCACCCCTATTAACCATTTTGAATTTTAAAATTCTGACTTTAGATTCGAAATCAGCGACCCCCTAACACTGTTAAATGATTTTTAAAACTTTTAAAAATACATTTTACTAGGTAGCAATACTGTGGTAAAAATTTAGGTGGCAACCCTAACCTCCATCTTAAATTTTAAAACTGTGGCATTAGATTCGAAATCAAATCCATTGTCAGAATTTCAAAATTGCAAAAATTGCCAAAAATACAATAAAATCGAAGAAGGTCCGGCTGGACCCATGTGCCCAACTGAGGGTTAAATATTTAGAGTTTTTATTTGTTTTTTTACTTCTTATTAATTTTTTAATTTTATTTTGTTTTTCAATTTTTTAAATACGATTTAAAGTTAAGTAAAACTAAAAATTTTTTTCTTTGTTGTTTTTCAGGCTCTGGGTCTCAAAATTTATAAAAAAACTTTTTTGTTTTGTTTTTATAAATTTTTTTTTTTCAATAGTTTAATTCTTCAATTGGTTGAGTAAGACTAAAAAAAATTACAAAAAACAATTTTTCTCTTACTCGATAATTTTTACGTCATTTTGTCAATTTTTACAAGCTTCCACTCCACACAGTGGAACGACTAGATTTATTTCCACTCATCTGATCGGAAATTTTACTACTTTCGGCATATCTCTATCGATCTTTTTTACATAATTTACATTTATTAAAACTGCGCCTAGCTAGTTTTTAAACACTCAGTACAAAATCGTGTGTGTCTGTCTGTGGACAAGATTACAGCCGTAATTTTTAAGCTATTGCTATTAAATTTTATAAATATGATTTCTGGTCTGCTGGGAACATATTTTTTCTTAGCAATCATACAAAAAATACCACGCACTCATTAACATAAAAAAAAATACTCAAGAGAAGCAATGCTTTAATGCAGCTAAGTACTGAAAAAAGCTATTTGCGGTAGTGCTGAAAATAATTAAAAGCTTTTTTAGAAAGCGCAAGAATGACAGCTTAATTTATGCACTCTTTCACACGTAGACGCTGACGCTGCACCTGGTTGTTGATGTTGTTGCTTATGCATTGTTTCAATTTAAATAAGAGCATTAGCAACACTGCAGTGTGGTCTCGTTTATGAATTTCTGTGGCTAAGTGTTATATATTTTTTTAAGCTTTATTTTAACACAATATTAATGAATTATTTAATTTTTGCTTGCTGTTATATTATGTTTAAGTTGTTTATGTAGCAGCTGCGGCTTGTTGTTTTTGTTTATGCTACTCGTCTTCAACTATTTCTTGTGCGTTTACTACTTGTTCATCTATTTGTTTTCATTCTTATGATGTTTCGTCTGTCTGCCTGCCTGTCTCATCCTTAACTTTTCACTCGTCTTGTGTTCTGATGCCTTTAAGTGGTATTCTTGGTATAAGTGTGTGTGTGTTTTTTTGTGTTGGCATGTGAGAAGGACTATTAAAACCAAAGTGCTTTTTGTCCTTAAAGTGCTATTCAAGAACATTTGAGCAGACTTCGATGCTATTGTTTGCACACTCATACACACACGAAGACTCACACAGGGACACATACACAAGCATAAAATATCATTTCAAAGATAATGTTGGGTTAGATGAGATGTTGTAGAGATGTTAAAAGACACTGTTCTTTGAAACGACAATTAAATGGAAGTGTCGATTAAGCTTTTAAGTTTGCTGAATATTTTTACTCGTATTGAAGCTTAACTCAAGCTTTGTGCCTTAAGTACCATTTTTTATTCTTAAACAAAAGAAGTCAGCCTTTTTTTTCTTTATTATATAAAAGGATTTTTGTTATTGTTGCTATACATTTAAATTGCTCTCTTCAATTTATGAAATGGAGATGTATCACAATCGAGATTTATCAAAATTGATTAAGCTTGTAATTTTAAGAATTAATTTATTCTATGAATTTAATGAAGTTTGGTATACTTGAGAATTCAGGCTTAAAAGTTTTTCAAGACAGCAAAATGCAATGTGCAATCTTGGCTGTTTACTTGACAATATACTCTTTTTTGACCCTTAACCATTTACGAACCATTTAAAACGGTTTTACGCATGCAATGGCTATATGATCGCTCTCAAATTTGGCATGCCTCATACTGAGCACCATACATAACGATATCAGCCACAAAACTTAAATTTATTTAAAAAAATTTTTCGATTTTTCGAGAATTTTCAAAAATTTTGAAAATGCTAGCCTTCAAGAAAAATTTGCATTTTCAATTCGATTTGTATAAAATTTGTATGAATAAGCCACAAAACCTCCTCCATCCTGTAGATGCAGAAACATTTTGAACTTCCTTTTAAAAAACTTGAGAAGGTTCTTGAGTTGTAGAGAGAAAAAAAAAACCGGCTAAGTCAATATTATGCTTGAAAATGCATACTGAATGGATTCAAATTTGGCATGCCTCATTAAAAGCTGTTAAGCTCACGATGCCAACAGCAAAAAATTGATTTAAAGATTTATTTTTTTATAAAATTTAAAAAAATCGTTAAAATGTCAATTACCCAAAAAAATCTTAATGTATATGAAAATTATGATTTTCCTGAAATTTGAAAGAATTTGTCTTAATATCTTCTCCATTAAATAGGAAAATTTATAAAGGCATTTTAACTTTCTTTGAACTTAAAGCGGGGTACACATTAACGATCCTGAGTGACACTCAATAATTCAACCACAAAAATTTCTGTGGCTGACTGTTGAATGACACACGCGAACCTGCGTAAAAAGAGAGAATTTGAGTATGAGTTTCAATTATGATCGCTTATTTGTGCCTTGTTTGGTAGTAAAAGAACCATCGACGAAAGTTTTATATATGAAAATAGAATCTTATTACCCTAAAACTGAGCTGCCAGGTGTTAGCGAACAAATTCCGCATTTTTGCATAGAAATTTTTTCCCAGTTTTTAATTTCGAGTTCCCCGTTTCCCCCCCCCCACCGTTTCTAATTTGTTAAACCCTTTATAAGGCAGAGGGAATATTTTTCCCACCAACATAATTGAAACATTTAAAGTATACAATACAAGTAACATATTCGTTCAAAGTATTTCACCGAAAATTTTGGTAGTAAAATATCAGCTCTGCCTTATAAAGGGTTAATTAATAGCATTTTATTGATAGAATTTGTTTTAAATATGTATGCATATTGTTACTATGCAAACTTAAACATTCCTAATTTTTATTAATTTCAGAGCAATTTTTATATTTATTTAAAGATTAGTGCGGAGAATTCCGCATAGTTAGGGTAGTATTATCATTAGAGTTTCTTATTTTTTAATTAATTTTATTTAATTAATAGCAAAAAAGCCTTTTTACAAACAAAAAACTAATTTTTTTATATTCGGAAACATATTGTCCGAATCAATAGAAAATAGAACTCCCTTCCAGAATCCCTGAAAAGTTTCTGATGGAATATTTGTAAAATTTTTATTTCCCAGTGACCTACATTCTTGATCAAGATCGTTCCATTAGGATTGAGAAATTACGTGTGGAAAAAGTGCCTAAGGGAACCAAGGATGTTGGAATGTCGGCCTTTGTAGTCTAGTGGAGAGTGCGCTAGACTATCAACCCAGAGGTCCCAGGTTCGAATCCGGGTTCGGGCATGGTTCTTTTCACTTGCTTGTTCTTTCCTACATTTAAGAATTATGGAAAACTAAAAATCCACAACTAAATTGTGGAAAATGTGGAATTAAAGGACAGAAACAACTAAGGGCTGGAAATGCTTGCCGAGGTTAAGGCATAACACTAGCCTCGGTTAAAATCAATTAAAATTGTCTTTCACGATTGTTTCGCCTTATCAGTAATTCACGTATTGCTCCAATCAATTCCTCTAAATAAATCTATCCCTTTCCTTTCAGGTCAAAGACCAAACCTTGTATAAGGAGCTTGCCTTGGTTCTTTGATCTTTAAAAAAAAAAGGATGAAAATGTTAGAAAATGAATGAAAGGTAATAAGAAATTGTCTGCAATTTCCTTTAGATGCCATAAATGTAAAGTCTCTATGCTAAAAGTTTTATTTTTTATATTTTTATTTTACTATCTATGAATGGCCCTAAATATGACTCATCTTATTGTAAAAGATTGTCGTAATCGTTTTAGTCTACATCGAAAATATTATTGAGATTATCAATGTATTCCCTTCGCATGAAACAATCAACTACAAGTCTTCAAAGTTAGTTCTATTTTTTATATATTATATGAATTTTAAAGTCTTCCAACTACATTTGCATATTCAGCCTTGTAAAAACAGTCAAAAAATTTATAAAAATATAAAAATAAATTGTAGTTGGCTTCTTTAGTTACCGAACTATCTTTTCACTTGCTATTTTATTGATTAACACAGCAGCAGCTCTACCAAAACACATATTTAGATGTAAAATATTTTGCTTCGACAGGGTGGCTCGAAAAGTTATTAGGAAAGTGTTTTCTTTTTTTTTATTTTCCTGTTTTTATAGATGTTTCACCCCGTTTTGTTCAACAAAATTTAGTAAAACGGGGAAAATTCCTCCACCTGGCAGCTCTGCCCCAAAATCTGGCATGACTCAACCTGAAACCTAAAAATTCTTAAAGCAAAAATAGGATTTCATAAAATTTTTTTGAAGATTTTTAATCTTCATATTTAGGTTTAAACCAGGGACCGTTACGGTTATGATTTTTTCAAAAAAGTCAACAAATAATCGTTATATTAATACTAATTTCATTTCGATCAAAAATAAAAGTTATAATTTGATTTTTAATTTTTCGATCAAAAACATAACTAAAAATTTGACTTTTAGTTATTTTATCAAAAATAAAAGTTAAAATATGACTTGTATTTTTCGATCCAAAATATAAGTTAAGAATTTATTTTAATTTTATCGATCAAAAATAACAGTTAAAATTTTACTTTTATTTCTTCAATCAAAAATAAAAATTTAAATTTGACTTTTATTTTTTTGATCAAATATAAAAGTCAAATTGTAACTTTTATTTTTGATCAAAATAAAATTGGTCAAAAAATAATGATTATTTATTGCCTTTTTTAAAAAAATCAGAAAAATTAAAATCATTAAAGATTAGTATTCTTTAGCTAACAAGCATCACATTGCTATATTCAAATATCGAATAGACTTACTCTTTCCATTTGACATTTTGAAAACAAATTTCGAAAAGAACTGTTATTTTCGGTCCCCGATTTAAACCGATTTACATAAAAATAAGCAAAATTTGTTGAAAGACCTTTTCTATTTTGAATATGCAAGAAAATTGCGACTTTCTATGCTTCTAATAACTTAGAAGTGCTTTTGTTGGCAAGGAAAAAAAAAATGTCATTAAAGTAGTTTTAAAGTGTAAAGATCTCTCAGAATTTTACTCACAATTGGCGTAGCTCACATGGAACTTGTTATCTAATTATTTTTGCCGTAAAAGCTTAATTTAATTAAATTTTTTTTCTGATTTTTTCAAAATTTTCAAAAATCATGAAATTGTTAAGCTTCAGTAAAATTTTGCAGATCTTATTCGATTTGCTTTAAATTTGGCACAAGTACTCTTAAGACCTCCTCCATTATCTAGGTATACAACATCTTTAGCTAACATTTCGAAAAGATGCACAATGAAGAGTTTATTGTGAACTTTCAAAATAATTTTACTCTGACAGATTTTCTTTAATTGGATTAAATTTTTGTTTTTTAATAATGGACACTAGACCGTATCGAACAATAAATTGCGCCGCACACCAGCTAATCTAAAGTAGTATTGAAAAAAAGTTAAAAAAAAATTTTTTTGGACCGATAGTAGGGGTCGCGCATTGACATATTTCTTTATAACTTTAGTATTTACCGTCCAATCTTAAAAAGTGATATGTCTATGTTTTTGTCTATAAAAGACGTATTTTTTGTTTCTAAGACTTGCTGATCTCAGTTGACCCCTTATAGGACTGACCCATCGGATTTTAGCTTCTACCATTTTAAGGTACCATTTTGATTTCATAAATGTAAAGCCCGTAAAAATCAAAAAACTTTTACAGAAAAAATTGTTCGCTATTTCCACAAGAAATATTACAAATTTTTTTATTAATTTTTTTGCAAAAAGTAGGACAAATTTTTAAATTTTTTTGTCATATAGTTTTATTTGTATAAAGTATGCACCGAAAACGTTCTTATCCGAATCTACCATCCTAATGTACTTTTCTAAAGTAATACAATTAAAGTCCTCACGAAACCATTAAACTCTTTACCATTAAACAGAATTTTATGGTGGGAAAACAGTTAATTAAAAACCCACTTTTATTATTTTACTAATAATTTTTTTTTGCACTCTTATAATCGGATTGAGCACTAACAGTTCTTATTAAATCGTTAAATATACGCCATTTCAACTGATATATCACAGATATTTCAATGCGCATTTGAAAAGTAGCTCAACACAATATTTAAGGTAGATTTTTAGAAACAGTTTTTCTACTATAAAATTTCTGTGTGTTTTTTTTATGATAAAAAAGTACAAATTTAAATGAACTATTCCTTAAGATTGGACTGTTAATGTCGAAGGTTTGACGAAGTCTAAAAGAAGAAACCAGTGTTTGAATTGCTTACTGATAAAAACATTTTCGGTGCATTTTTTTATAAAAATAAATTTTCTTTGTCATATCAAAGAATTTAAAAATTTGCCATACGTTTTGCAAAAATATAAGAAAATAAATTTTAAAAATATTTCTAGCGGAAATAGCGAAAAATTTTTTTGGTAAAATTTTATGGATTATTTAAGGGCTTTTTATTTCTGAAATCAAAATGGTACTTTAAGATAGTAGAAACTGAGGTCCGGTGGGTCAGTACTATAAGAGGCCAGCTGAGGTCAATGTGTCCTAAAAACAAAAAATAAGTCGCCCTGATACAAAAATATAAACATATACTTTTTTAAGATCGAACGGTAAATACAGAAGTTATAAAGAAATTTGTCAATCGCGACCCCTACGTTCGGTCAAAAAATTTTTTTTTCAACTTTCTTTCAATAGTGTTTCAGATAAGCTGGCGTGCAGCGTCATTTTTTTTTGCCTATACGGCGAGGCGGTCTAATGGACACTCTGTGTAAAACAACTCAATGCAGAAAAGAAAAATCAATAATATTTATCAATTTTTGTGGGCGCTAGTCACTCATAATAACTGATAAAAAATTTTTTTTTTCTTTCTTTCCTACAAAAATGAGATTTCTTTCCAGCACATAATAAAACCTGATACAAATTGGGTTTGGAAGTGCGTCGAAAAAGCTTTTCGCCATCACACTTAAACCATTAACGTCATGTTATCATTAAATCTAACAGTTTTCTTCAGAATCAAGATTTATGATGCTCTACGTTATTCTTTACCTCGCCACTTGTCTGAAAGCGCTTTGCGAAAAGTTTCATTAATTCTCTGTTCTTCATCATCACTATTATCATAATCAGCAGCATCATCATCATCCTCATCGTCATCATCGTCATCATCATTATTATAATGATTTCCAACACTATGACCATGTCTTGCAACGTATTTGACGACATAATATTACTTTTTAGTCTTGTGACATGTTATTTATTTAAACTTGTTTCACTTTGAAAACTTTTCTTGCCGCAAGTAAACTTTTGCTAAAGCTAGCCAATAAAATGCTACTTAAACATCAGCGTCTTACATTAAAAAAGTCTTACATAAAACTTAGGAACAGCTGCAGGAAAACAAAAATGCAAATAATTTAAAGACCCATAAAAACATATTTCTGCTCATCCCTACAAAACGTGCATCTGGTAATATTTTTCAGTTTACTTGAAAACTGTCAACTATCAGCATGAAGCAACTATGTCTTATGAACAACGCGTGTGTCCAATCATAACATAAAATGGCTTAGATATACAAAGAATAACAAAAAAAAAAAAGAAAGAACATACATTTGCTTCAACTTTTGAAATGAAACCAATTTGTGATATTTTAATTGATATATAAACTAAACTGAAGTATAAAAAAACAATAATTTAAAAAAAAAAAAGCAAAAACAAAAAAGACTTCCCAAAATGTGCGCCAAAACAACAAAAGCGCCCTTATTTCTTATTGGCGGCGTTTGCTTTGTCATCGTTTTGGTGGTCATCACCGGCATCACGCTAATCAACAACATCAATTTATCAAATATCATACGACTGAATGAAAAGGTTGCCAGTGACAGCGTCAGTGCCAGTGATAATCATATCAAAGAGATGAATTATGCCAACAATCATCCCAAGAATATCTTCAAACATGACTTCGATTCAGCTGCTGTGGTTTCAGCTCCATCGCAAGCAGCAGCTGCAGCAACCGCTCTGCACGATAAACGTGCTGTAGGGTACATACGTAACGAAATGTCCTCGTTGGTTGAAGATTCAGTCGACAATAATAATGAAATGTCGCATCCAAGATTAGCTGCGGTTGTTTGGAGAAACTCCAACGGGAGAAGTTTGTTAAATAACACAGAAAGTGCGAAAAACTTGACCTCAAGTTTGGAAAAAGATGTAAGCACAACGGCAGAAACTGAAGTTAGCACAACCGACCAGACACTTGTGGTGACTGAAACAACATTGACGGCAATGACGGTGCAACTGGTCGATAAAAATATCAGCGGTATCGACTTTGAAAAGAGGAATCAAGTGGTTAAGGTAAATTAAATGTTCTTATAACTATTTCACAAAAAATCTTATTATTTTTAATGAATTGATTTCTAAAAACTTCTTGGATATGATACCAAGTGGATTAAAGTAAAGCTATAGTTTATATTCTGTGACGATATTTCGTTTCGATTCAAATGTAAACAATTTTTACTTTGAATATAATATAAGTGCCTCCCCTAAGAATACCTCTCTCCCAATAGGGGCAATATACAATAGGGCGTATCGAATTACAATTTTTTTCGAAGTTCACATTTTAAGAGGTCTCAAAAGTTGCATTTTGAGTTTTGGCCAAGATCTCCCAAAATAAAAAATTTTGAAAAAATAAGGATCTCTTCCTCTCCCGCAAGAACCAAGTTGTTTTTTGAGAAAAACAGTAAAAAAATCACGTTCTCAAAATGCTTTAATTTTTGTAAGAAAAACTATATATGTCTTAAAGCTAAAGTAAAGATAGACTTTAACTAACAATATTTTGGCAAAAACGATGCCACTCTTTTTGTTTTTATCCACAGTGTCCTGTGTGAAGGATATTCGATTCTAAAGATACACTCGAGATAGCAGAGAACTTTTTATTGTTATTTCATTGGCTAAATTTTGGTGATATTTATTAGAGAGCTAACGTTTTACTTAGATTTGGCGAATTAATAATTTGCATATTTTTCGCAATGGTCAATTTTAACTTCTAACTTTTGTTGTCAATTGAAACCCATCGAATGGCAAGCTCAGATACTCAATTTTTGTGAAAGCTGAGTTGAGGTGTTTTGACCAAAACAAAAACCTAAAAAATAATTGTAGGTATCATCAATACCTATTCAACGATTTACTGCATTTGATGATCGGAGAGAGCAAAGTTATGACGATAAAACAGTTGTGGTGGTTTATACAGGGTGCCTAAAAAATGTTTATGTCCACGTAACTCTCTCGAGGTAAGCTTTCATATGAGGGGCGGACTTTTGAAACTTTTTTTTTTATGGGGACCGACCCGGTCTAGTATGTATGTATGTATGTATGTATGTGGGCATGTGTTTACTATATATCACGTATAGACTCCAAAAGTGCTGAACCGATCTTTATGAAATTTACAAGTAATGACGATATTACAAGTAATGATTTTTTTGATGAGTTTGACTTTTCAAACGGTAATTTTATTGAAATTAATAATGCTCTTATAAATGTTGATTGGTCTTCAATGAATAATTTATTGGAACCTGATGACGCATACAATTTTATATGTGCGGAGTTTTCGAATGTTATAAGACAGTTTGTACCCAAAAAAAGAAAATATGCAAATTTAAGAGACAAGCCTCCGTAGTTTACCTCTAGTTTAGCACATTTTAAAAACCTTAAAAATAAAGCGTTTAAGAAATTTAAAAAAACGAATTCACAATCAGATCACTTGCGGCTCATACAGGCTCGAGATGAATTTGATAATTTGCATAAATCTCTCTACAACAGATATGTTTCAAAAATTGAATCAAATTTGAACGCAAATCCATCATATTTTTGGCAATATCTAAATTCAAAGCGGAAAACTAATGGCTTTCCTTCTAGTATGGACTTGGATGGGGCTAAGTTCAACAATTCACTAGAGTCCTGCAATCTTTTTGCTGATTTCTTTCAGAAAGTGTACGAAACATACGATAATTCGACCAATTATGAGAATACTCTAAATTTTATCCCCCCAAATCTGTCTAACCTTAGCAGCTTTGAAGTCTCATCTGAAGATGTTTCCATAGCTATTTCCAGCCTTAAATCAAGTTTTAAGTTTGAACGCGGTGATTTTCCACCCAAGTTCTTTAAACTATGTATAGAAAGTATTACTGAGCCCATTTCTATCCTATATAATATCTGTTTGAAAACTGGTATTTTCTTAAACTCATGGAAAATATGTTTCATTGTTCCAATTTTTAAATCTGGGGATCGCAGAAACATAAATAATTACAGAGCCATTGTAAAACAAAACACCTTTGCAAAACTTTTTGATCACATTCTGAAAAACAAATTATTATACCACGTGAAAAATGCAATAAGTGATTGCCAACATGGTTTTATGCCCGGTAGATCGACGTGTTCAAATTTGGCACTTATCTCAAGAAAAATAGTTGACGCTTTAGAGTGTCGAAATCAATTAGATGTAGTTTATACCGATTTTGCAAAAGCTTTCGATAAAGTTGACCACAACATCTTACTGTATAAGTTATGGAAATTTGGTTTATCTGACGGATTAATAAAATTTTTTAGCAGTTTCTTAAAAGATAGAAAACTCCTTATTAAAATTGGCAAAGTTTATTCTGAAACCCAAATAACAGCTTCTTCCGGTATTCCGCAAGGGACCCACTGTGGTCCTCTATTGTTTTTAATTTTTATCAATGATTTACCTCAGTATTTCGAGTTTTCTAAATGCTTAATGTTTGCAGATGACGTTAAACTTTTTCTAAAGATTTCGCACCATTCTGATAGTCAAAAGCTTCAAAATGATTTAATGCGCTTCCACAATTGGTGTGCTACAAACAATTTAAATTTAAATGTAAATAAGTGTTGTGTGGTTACTTATACCAAAGCTTTGAACACAATTTCATATAATTATTCAATAAATAGTATCATTTTAACACGTAAACAACAGATAAAAGATTTGGGTGTTACATTCGATTCGAACTTCTGTTTTAATTCTCATTACGACTATATTGTTGCAAAATCTAACAAAATGGTTGGGTTCATTAAGCGGAATTCCCAAAATTTTAGGGATCCGCACACAATAAAAGCACTTTATGTGTCACTTGTACGTAGTACAATTGAGTACTGTTCAATTATTTGGAATCCTTTTTATGTCCAACATTCAAATCGTATAGAACGAGTGCAAAGGATTATTACAAGATATGCTCTCAAAAAATTACAATGGCCCGATGGTCTTCCGTCTTATGATATTCGACGTAAACTTCTTGGTTTACAATCTTTAAAAGATAGAAGACTATCCTCTTCACTTTTATTTGTTTACCATATTTTAGTCGGCAAAATTACATCTGCTGAATTATCAAATTGTTTTATTTTGTATGAACCTCAAAGGAATCTGAGAAATACTAGATTATTAGAAGTGAGAATTCATAGAACAAATTATGCATTGAACGAACCTGTTAACAGGTGTATTAATTTATGTAACAGCTATGCTCATGCTTTAGATTTCAATTTAACAGAAAATAACTTTAAACTTAATTTATTTATGTTATTTAACTAGTACTCTATCTGTAATAATTAAGATGAATTGTATAGTCTGTAAGATTTAAAAATATCAGTAGACTGAATAAATAAATAAATAAATTAAGGGAAACTGAAAGAACATCTTGAGAGTGTTCCTCTGAAGTTTGGTGACGATCGGACAAGGGGGCGTGGTACATATTCAATTTGCGCTATCGCCCACAAAAAAAAAATGCTTTATATCAGACGGTTTTTATCGTAAAGTACTAAAATTTAGTAATTTTGTTCAGATGGCTACTGTCGGTAACTGCACGCACCATGTCTACGCCCACTTTTTTGAAATCATGCTAATTCCTGAGTAAACTTATATAAGCAGGAGAACAGCGGTCGAACATGGGCCGTACAAGGTTCGAACATGGATTAAAAATAACCCAAAAAGCCTAGCGGTAGAAAGTTGGATAGAACAACGGCCGTGCAAGGCCTTAATTAAGTTGTACGGCCGTTGTTAGTCCTTTGTATGCCACCAAATTTTTCTAAGCTCTTATTCAACAGCAGACGTATGCGCAAAAACATAATTAAGCCTCATTCGGCGATGCTGATGTTGATAGTATCACCACTTGTGTGTGGCGCAAACATTTCTTGTGTATGAAGTTTTGCCGAGAAAAATATTTAAAATTAGGCCTTGTTCGGCCGCTGTTTGGCCTTAGCTAAAAAAGCTAAAATTTTTACCTGGGATGTAGGTGCTTTGAGTACAAGTGGGGGTTCACTAAATTAACGTTGCCATGCCTACTTTTCCGCCCATCTATCTATAAATAAAAAATTTCTGTATTAATATATAGTATGTATATGGGTATGTGTGTATATTACGTAAAGACTTCGAAACCGCTAAACCAATTTTTATGAAATTTTTGGTTAAAACGTAGCAAAGTCTTGCTTAGAAACGGTGTTTCTGTGAAGTCCGTTTTAAGAGAGGGCGTGGGACCTCAAATACACCCCAAGTTTTTGATATCGAATATCTTTAGAATTATAGGTCGCAAAGCTTCGCAATTGGTTTCATGAAACATTAGGAAGTTAACAGCTTCCATACAAAAGATGATTTTTGCATTGGAAAAAAGGGTGTGGCACCTCCCATACAACCCAAATTTGCGTTATCGAATAGCTTTGGAATTATAGGTAGCACAACCTCGGAATTCGTTATTTGTATAGAATTTGCTTAGAATAATTTTGGTTTTTTTTTTGTAAATTATAATTAGAGGGGGTAAAGCACTTAATTATAATTTTATTTTTATACTTAATTATATTTTTTTGAACAAAGAAATTTTTTTAAAATATATAATGTTTTTTTAATTTTAGTTAATGTAACAGATCTTTATTGCTTTAAAGACTTCCTCAAGGAAGTCATCTTGGGCCTCTTCTGTTTCTACTTTTTATAAACGATTTGCTATCTGTCATAATGCATTCCAGCATCTTAATGTTTGCTGACGACGTCAAACTCTTCCTCTCTTTTAAAAATGATAATGACGCTGTATTTTTGCAAGCCGACATAGATCATCTTCATAACTGGTGCAAAACGAACCGTATGAACCTCAACATGAAGAAATGCAAGCATATGTCTTTATCGCGCAAACCACCAATAAAAGGAACCTTCAAAATTTGTGGTTATCCATTGGAGTCCTTAGATAGTTTCAATGATCTTGGTGTTACAATGGATCCTAAACTACGCTTTAATATTCATGTAAATAAAATAATAAATAGAGCAAATAGTACTTTAGGATTTATTAAACGTTGGGCAAAAGAGTTTAATGATCCTTTCATAACGAAAACCTTATTCACTTCCCTAGTGCGGCCTATCTTAGAATACGCTTCAGTTGTTTGGTGCCCACGATACGGTTGTTACATAGACGACATTGAATCAGTGCAGAAACAATTTCTTTTGTTTTGCTTAAGCTATCTTTATTGTAATACTGATTTTCACTTACCACCTTATGAATATCGGTTACAACTCTTAAATCTTCCTTCTTTAAAAAATCGGAGAATTATGATAAATGCTTGTTGGATTATAAAACTTTTACATGGCTATGTAAACAGTCCATATTTATTGAGTAAAATATATTTTAATATTCCTCTTCGTCCTAGAAGATCTTTTGAGTTACTCCACATGAACTTTTGTAGAACTAATTATTTGCAAAATGAACCTCTTAGAAGCGCTTGCGGTGATTTTAATTTTGTATCTGATGTTATATCCTTAAGTGAATCCATGGACTCAATCAAACATAAAATTATAGATTACCTGCAGTACCGTCGCTGATTATGTAAAGTTCTTTCAAACATATATCTGATGCATCTGGTGATTTGTAAACCATTAATATAGCAATCTAAATGGATAAATGGACCTAAGCGTAAAATGGAAAATTTTGGCGGATAAACATCTAAGTAATCTGAATGGACCTAAACCTGGGATCTTCAGTTGCCTCATATCTTCATGATGATTGTAACTATACTTGTCGACGGTACCGTGGTGTCTTGGTGTCTTTTTACCTCTTGAAACACTACGTTAGATCGATTTGTAATATATTAATATGAGTGGCCGATAAGACCTAGTTTGTCTTGGTGCCTGCGTTCGCAACTGGTTTTCTTTATTTTATGAAAATTGGTTTGGTTAAGTTGACCTAGTTTGTCGAGTAACCACCCTGTCAAGCCAGGATTTCACCGGCTTCAGGGAGACAGAACGATATATATTATATATATACCTATTGGAGTGGTTTTTTATTGGGTATGAGACCTTGTTTATCACACGACTCCGCCGTATACAAAAATTGTTGCTGACTTGACGTTGTTTGTCTTGAAAACGCAACCCTGCTATGCTGTCTGATTTTATCGATTTTTACTTAACTTTTTTTCTATTATTTTTTATACTTTAATAAAATTATATACTTTAAGCAATTTACTAAAACTTTTTAGTTTGTTAATAATACATTATTTCATTCAAAATCATACTTTATATTTTTGAATTGTATTAAATATCTTATTTTATAATTTTAAATTTGCTATAAAACCTGTTAAGGTTTAGCAATCAAGTAAATAAATAAATAAATAAATAAAAAAAATTTAAACATATAAGTGAAAAAATGTTTTCTTTTATTAATTTTTGATCTATTAAATTATTAAATTGTTTTTTTTTTTTTTTTAAAACAGATTTTGTTCAATTGTTTCTAAAATATGCACTCCTCATTTGATTTCTATGAATTTGCTCATGTTGAAAGGTGCATCTTACTTCCATCGATATAACGATTAAAATTAATGAAATTTAAAAACGTAGAGAACGATATTTTTGCTACTGTAGCAAATTAGTAAAAATTTATTTTTTACAGTTGTAGCGTAAGTTACATATATTATGTTTTAGCATATATATTGCGGTTTTAGCATTAAGTGTATAAAAAAATCCAAAAAATTCGATATTTGAAGGTTAATAAGATAGTTTAGCACATAAATTGACAATTATTTTTATGCCAAAACGTAAGTGTAATCCTTATCCATTACAAAAAATTAATGGAAGCTTTACCCACTTTTTATTAATCTTAATTAGGGAATAACGCATTTAAACTGTTTTCTCCGGATTAAAGTTAATTAGTGATAAAAAGTTGCTATTGAAGAAATGAAAAAATTTGAGTATATATTTTGTTGGACCAAACCGGCCCCTCCCCTCCGGTTTTATCCAATTTTAATGAATAAACGTCATGTTTTTTATTTAGTCTAAAATTTTAAGTTTCGATCAAAAAACACTGTCATACGTGCCGGTATAAAATTGTTTGATGAGTGATTTTAAATTTTGCCAGTCGCTTGATATTTTTTCCGCGATCAAGTGATCTCGTAATATTGGAGGTGTTGTTTGCTCGTGTGGAATTTTCACATTGTTCGTGCACGAATTGCTTAATAGTGGTATCTAATACTCGCAAACGGCGACAACTGGAGCTTCAACCAATGCACTCCGTGTATCCAGAACTAGGCGATACGCCAATGCAGAATCGGTTTTCGATCGTCGTTATACATCGCCAATATATATTTCAGGTGTATAGTATAGAATAACTTTGATTAAGAACAATCGTTCACCCCTAATCTTTATCTGTTTTAGAAATTTCTTTTTGCACTTTGTAAAAAATTAGAAATGTTCCAGTAAACAAAACCAACTTTTTACTAAAAACTATCTTTAGGATAATCAAAATTTAGCTTTAATTTTAACTTTAATTTAAAAAAAAAATCCTTTTTAGAGCTACCCTCATGATTCTGGTTCCGACGAGAAAAACTGATGTCTTAAGTATGTGGTTTGCACTGCACCATCAAATTTTTCAAATCTGAAAATTTTTCGATAATTTTTTATCACAACCAATCGCGAAAAAGGTGTTTCGAGATAAACACATTTGAAGTTTTGGTAAATGTTTTCGGCGTAATACAATTTAATAACGAATGGTTTGAAAGGTTTGCATTTGTGTATTTGTGTGTTGACTATCACGAAGAAAAAATTTCATTCAAATCGGATGATTGGTTTCCGATAAATTTGGGGGAAGTGCCCGAAGACGCGGTTTTAAAAAGGTCTTAAAAAAAAGGTTAGGCAAGATTATTTAAAACAAGCTTATTTCTAGAAAACTTACTAATATTTTTTTATTTTTTTGTAAAAATAAATTATTAGGATTGGTTTAAAAAAAAAAAAAAAATATGAAATACGAGGCTGGGTCAAAAAGTCATGATTTTTTTTTGCAAAAAAAACAAAAACAAAATTTAAAAAAAAAAAACAAAAATATATATTTAGTAACAACATTTCATTATTAGTTTCGTCACAAGAATACGTAATCAATATATGAAAAAAGGTTGACCATCAAATATGTGCATATGACATGATTTTGTGCCTAACTTGCCTGCACAAAAAAATTCGCTTAAAAAATAAAAATAAAAAACTACTTTGCAGAGTTGCTTGAAATTTTCACAAGATGTTCCCACAACTATATTAGTTGATATAAAAAAAAAATATTAAAAAAATTTTTTCATGTTAGAAGGTGTCCTTAATCTCATTTCAACATTACCAACAACGTGGAAAAGGAACCAACTAAAAGCAATAAACTTGCCCAAATAAATGAAACATTATTTTTTTGTCACTGGTGCTAGGTCCTCAATTGGCCTCAATTGTAAGGGAAACCAACTTTAATCCCACTTTCCCCCCCTCCTACCCTCCCCTTTAATACAACACTATAGTAGAGCAACTTTGAACACTCACTGAAATTACTAACACAGCGACACACATAAACACACCCATACTAACTCATTCAAGTACATGCCGACATGGCGTAAAACTGTCAAAAGAAATGTCAAAAGTTACACGCCGGGTTCGCCGGAAAGTGAAGAAATACAACGCATTTTTATTTGATGGTAGTTTTTTTTTGTCTTTGTTGTTTTTTGATCATTTCAATCGATTTTTTTTTATAGTATTATTATTGTTTTTATTGAATTGTCATTGAGTGCTGGCTTATGTTCTACATTATTTTGTTATTGTTGTTGTTGTTTTTGTTGTACGCATTTCTATTGTTGTTGCTTTTATTCACCCAATAAAATGCGTATAAAATATTTAATTTTATTACTCCAACAACAGCTTGAAGAATGATGCCAATTTAATGCTATATTCGATGAAAGGATGAGTGAATGAACGAATGAACGAATGAATGAGTGAATGATTAAATGTTGTGGCTGGCAGTTTGTCTTATTTGTTGTTGTTGCTGTTGTTGTGCTGTTACTCTGTGACACAGCCCGTTTCTAAGTTTCCGCTTGGTTTCCCTCTTCAATTCGGTTGATGTTGTTATTTTTATGATTCTCTATCCGACTGTTGATTCGTCGCACAAATGGTGCTATAGTTTTTTTCTACTCTTGGCTTTTTTTGTTGTTGTTATGTATTCGAAGTTTTGGCGCTTGTTTCTTGCTTTGGATTATCGATAGATACCCGATTGTGCTGTAATGTTTTTGAAAATTATAAAAAAATTGTGTTCATTGAAAATTATGTCATTGACAGGATTAAAAAGTTCTTATTTGAAGATACTTTTAATAGAGTTTTTTATTTTTTTAAATATCCAAAACACAGAGAAATAATTTTCTAATATTAAGAAATCATTTTGCTTGATTCAAAAATATGTCAAATCAATTTAAATTTATAGTATTTGAATCAAGTAGTAAAATCTTTTCCCAGCATTTGAAAAATCATTCCCTGCTGCTTTCTAGCCCTCTAAAATTATCGTACTTTATTTAAATTTATGAAGTGTTTTTAACGCTGTAGGGAAGATTTTATTCATGAATAAGAAGAATTCTACCAATTTAAAAAATTTGATATATGCTTTTATAGTATGGTTTTTTAGAGAAATGTCAGTAGATTCGTCTGTTATTAGGCTGTAAAGACTATTTCCAACATTGGAAATGAATTGGTTAGTAAAATATGGCGACTGAATATTTTTGGTTGTAGCATATCTCTTTGGACATGCCATTTCTCAAGCCTTTACAGATATGGCCCAATGCGACAGAAGAATTTTAAAGCCCATGGCAATGCACGTTGGGTCCGTTCGCCCCTGCCAATGACATCGATGTGTTAAAAGGACGTACAAAATACGAGGCGAAGGACATGGCCCTACCACTGAAGGTATGTGAATTCTCATACCAAGTAGTAGTAGGTCCACCGAACTACAGGGTAAAGCTACGTTTTTGAAAGTTTGCCAAAAAAGTCCAAAAAAATTTTGTTTTTAAAGGGCAAAAAAGGAAAAAAAGGCATCGTAAATCGTAAATTCACAGGATATTCCGCTAATAATCAGGCTAAATCTAGCCTGGAAAAGGCTAACATGGCCACACTGCTTATAATGATAAGGCTAAAGATTGAAAGATTTAAGATTGAAGTACTTGTGGAGTTTTACATGCTTAAATCAAGCAATTTTAATATAATGGTAAGGCTAAAGATTGAAAGATTTAAGATTGAAGTACTTGTAGAATTTTACATGCTTGAATCAAGTAATTTTTATATAATTTTATATATTCATAACTCAAGCAAAATAATTGCGTAAATTAAGAAAATATTTGTCTGTTTCAAGTTTTTGTCTAGGTCCTATAGAACCAAGTACTTTATTCTTGTTTCAGCCAACCATTTGCTTTACTTAATTTTAGAAATAAGATCTTATTATGAAGTTTTTTTTTAATATTAATTTTTAATGCTTGACTTGAGCAAATGCGGCTTAGTTTTAAATTTTCTTAAATCAAGCAAAATAATGGCTTAATATAAGAATATTATTTCTCTACGTGTATACTATAATATGAAATCAATATCAAATTATTGAATTTAGAAAGTCAAATAATAAATAAAGAAATTATTAAAGCTAATTCCTCTCTTGCCAACTAAATATTTTCTTATTTTAAGCTAAATATAAGTATTTTTTAAAAAATAATTTACTCGAATCAAGCAGATAAGCATCATATCAAGCAAATAATATAGTGAGAGAAAATTCGTCAAATGAGCCACCCAAAACAGAAAGTCGTCTTCAATGAATATTATTGAAGTGTAGATGAAACAAAAATTTTGTGTAAATTTTTTTAAAATTTTTTTTCAATGATTTATAAAGAATTTCATTTTAGACCACTGTTTTAGTAAAACTAATTTTGCTTAGTAACGGCTTATTAAAATTTCATGAATTTTTGGTCAAGTACTCGTAATACATGTAAAAATATAAAAATGATTTAAAAAAATTTTCTTTCAAAAAATTAAAATTTTGCCGACCTTTGCAGTGTAGTGGGGAGTGCGCAAGACTATCAACCCAGAGGTCCCTGGTTCGAATCCGGGTCCGGGCACGGTTCTTTTCACTTTATTTGTTCTTTCCTATATTTAAGAATTACAGAAAATTATAAATCCATAACTAAATTTTGGAAAATGTGGAATTAAAGAACAGGAACAACTAAGGAATGAAAATGCTTGCCGAGGTTGAGGCATAACACTAGCCTTGGTTCTAAGCAATGCAAATTGTCTTTCCCGTTTGTTTCGCCTATTCAATAATTCACGATGGTTCCAATCAATACCTCTAAATAATCTATCACTTTCCTTTCAGGTCAAAGACCAAAACTTGTTTGTATAAGGCGCACGCCTTGGTTCTTCGATCTTTAAAAAATAAACATACAAAAATAAATAAAAAAAACGAAAAAAATAAAAAAAAAAAAAAATAAAAAAATAAAAAAAAAAAAAAATAAAAAAAATAAAAAAAAATAAAAAATAAAAAAAAAAAAAAAATAACAAAAAAAAATAAAAAAAATAACAAAAAAAAAAATAAAAATAAATAAAAATAAATAAAAATAAATAAAATTAAAAAAAATAAAAAAACATAAATAAAGAAATAAAAATAAAAATAAAAAAAATTAAAATAAAAAAATAACAATAAAAAATAAAATTAAAAAATTAAATATAAAAAAATAAAAAAACTATAAATAAAAAAATAAAAAATGTTCACGGTCACCTAGATAGTTTTTAAAAAAAGATTTCATATGCTTACAAATTTGAAAAAAAAAAAATAAAAATTTTTTGTATTCTCCATAAACCATTCTGGTTTGAAATGTTTTAAATCTGCCCAACCTGTCTTGTGCGAGCCATACAGAGCACTGCACAATGGAATGATTGGTATAAATTTGGAAATGATTGGGAATAAATTATTTTGATAACATTTTAGTGCTTTAGGCATGAAAAAGTAAAAGAAAAGTGTTTTAAAATATTTGGACCAGTGGGCGTGGCACCTCCCATATAAATGGATCACATTCTGCGCAATACCTGAAGAACTATTAAAACCAGAAAACTGAAACTTAGGCGGTCACAAAATACATAATTTGAAAGACATATGCTGAAATTGGGCTCGATTGGTCAAGTGGGCGTGGTACCTTCCATATAACTGGAACACATTTTTCGCAATATCTGGAGAACCAGTTATGCCACAAAAACAAAAACTTAGGCAATCATCAAGTTCGTCATTTAAAGGATATATGCGTGATTAGACAAGTGGGCATGGTACCTCCCATATTGCTCCCTCCCATATTGTTTTCCAGATATTGCGAAAAAAGTGTTCCAGTTGTATGGGAGGTACCACGCCCACTTGACCAATCGCGCCAAATTTTAGTACATGTCTTTCAAATGACGTATTTAATGACTGCCTAAGTTTCTGTTGTCGTGGCTTTAATAGTTCTTCAGGCATTACGAAAAATGTGATCCATTAGTATGGAAGGTGCCACGCCCACTGCTCCAAATATTTAAAACCCCTTTTTTGTACTTTTCTATGCCTAAAGCACTAAAAACGCCATCAAAATAATTTATTCCTTCTAGTTTGTACCAATCATTCCATTGTGCAGTACTCTGTATGGCTCGCACAAGACAGGCAGGGCAGATTTAAAACATTTCAAACCGGAATTGTTTATGGAGAATACAAAATTGTATTTTTTTTGTATACTTTGCAAATTTGTATATTTATGTAATCTTCTTTTAAAAATTTTCTAGGTGACCGAGAACGTTTTTTTTAATTCTTTTATAAAAAATTTAATTTAATTTAATTTAATTTATTTTTAAAAAATTATTTATATATTTCAACATGTATAAAAAAAACTTAACCAAAAAAACATGTAATTTTAATAAACCGATACTAAGTAAAATTAATTTTTTTTAAAAGATCAAAAAGCCCAGACATGCGCCTTTTACAAACATGGTTTGGTCTTTGACCTGAAAAAAAGGGATAGATTATTTAGAGGAATTGATTGGAACCATACGTTATTTATTGATTAGGCGAAACAAACGTGAAAGACAATATGAATTGCTTTAAATCGAGGATAGTGTTATGCCTTAAACTCGGCAAGCTTTTCCAGCTCTTCGTTGTTTCTGTCCTTTAATTTCACTTTTTTCACAATGTAGTTGTGGATTATAGTATTCCATAATTCTTAAATGCTGGAAAGAACAAAGGAAGTGAAAATAACCAGGCCCGAACCCGGATTCGAACCAGGGACCTCTGGGTTGATAGTCTAGCACTAGACTAGACTCAAAAAGTGGTCTAAAACTCAATTCTTTATAAATCATTAAAAAAAAATTTTAAAAAAATTTACAGAAAATATTTGTTTTATCAACACTACAATAATATCCATTATATTTGTAAAAATTACGACTTTCTTTTTTAGGTGGCTAATTTGACGAATTTTCACTCATTAGAATCACGAAAAAAACTAAAATTTTAAGAATATCTTTCTTGAACTTGAAATTTTTTTCTTAAGCAAAGATCTTTCAATTTTTTTTAGTTACAAAAAAAACATAATGCCTGAAGTGTAAATTTTATGATTGAGTGAGAACCGATAGCATTCCAGCTTGGTTCCAGCAAACAATGCTTAATTTTTTTTCTCCTTGAAGCTTTTATACCTTACACTTTGTACCTTAAACTTTTACTTGGTATCTTTGGATTCTACGAGCTTGGCTTCTACAAGTTTGGCCACAAATATGAGCCAAGTCATTTCTACCTGCAGCGCTTTTATCTAAAACTTTCAAATACCTAGAAAGTTTTTTGAAACATGTTCGAATATGCTACCAAAAAAGAAGTATTAATTGACTTTTAAAACAATTTCGCTACAAATACGTTTCAGCTCAAGGCCACTCACTCTAGCTGCTTACTGAAGCGCTAAACTATCGCCACTGTTGCTGCTACTCTGAAAGCCAAAACTTTATCCATTAAAAATGTGCGCGCTGCAGTGATTCTTTTTACTTAGTTTTTTAGTGTTTTTTATTTTTGTTTACTATGTTGTAGATAGACTTACAAAAATAAAACTTTACCGCAAACTTAAAATAATTTCAAAGAAAAAAAACATGCTCTGTCGAAAGACATTCATCTTGAGCTGCTCACAAATTGCACTTTTACTAAAGAATACCCAGCAAACTGGAATTATCTTTTTTGAAATCTTTTATGAACTATTTAGAAAAGTTTGCTTTTGTCACGCAGATAGTAAAGCTTTTTGAATTATTTGCTGGACTAAAATGTATATCCAAAATGAGTTAAGCAGAACTTAAAATTGTACTTATTTTTGTTCATAAATGATTTACAAAAGAACTATAAATGCTACTTTTTTGTTCGGAAACGAGTTCTCAAAAGTACTAAAAGAAAGGTTAGTTTTACCAAAATTATTTATTTTAAATGCGATTTTTTAAAACTAACAAATAGCTGATATGAAAACATACACCTATACTAGAGCGTTCAAAACGGGGTTCGCAAAAACTCTCAATTGAAGAGAAAAATTCCACTCCTCCTCATCAAAATTAATCATTTGACGAACGATTTCCTCATTCGCGTAGAAAAAAAAACTTGAGCGCTCTTATGTTAAATATTCAAAGTGATCAAAAGTTTTTTCTTCGCTCTTCCATAGTATTCGTTCGTGGATTGTGCTCCTCAAAAAAACTGAGTTGAATAACGCCTTCTCTTTGTTATTCATTTATTGTATCTCGCTCGCAAGTTTTGCACAGATAAACTCATTTCATTTGAATTTTTGCGTACGCTCATTTATTGGCTCAACGAGTGATCTTGTTAATTAAAAATAAATGCGTGTTTTATGATGAACTTAATTTTTTATGCATTTTTAAATGAAATATGTAAGTACTTAATAAATTTTTAAAACTTCAGTGCGTTGTCCCATTGACAAAAATCAAAATTTTCATGACTTGAAACTTGAAAAAATTGGTATCAATTGACAGGTAATTGCAAAGAACTCAGTTTTGGCTACGCTGTGACACTTCAAAGTTGACATATTTTTTTAAAAAATCATGTTTTGTTACATTTGTTTTGGGTTCTCTTAAACAAATTGTCAAAAATTTGTGTTTTGACTAAGCCATGGTAGAAGAATACAGGTAGATGCACCTGATGAGAGCATACTGCCGGAAATGTCAAAACGAAGCAAAACTTTTTATTTCTTTTCTTTTGTTTCCATTCGCCACACAGCTGAATTTGACAGACATGACAATATGGAAAGAGAGCACAGTCAGCGCTGCAGCTACCTCTACCCTTATACCATGGACTAAGCTGAGCCAAATGAATTTTTTATTATAAAAAAATAGTTAAGTACATACAGAGAATTAAGAAATCTAAAAAAATATAAAATTTCATATATATTTTAGGGCCATTTTGTTCACAAAGGTCATAAATATGATTTAATTCAGGGATAACTTTCTGTAGGTTAATTTTATACCAAGCGTATAAATCGGAAGATAAAAAAGTGGTTTTGTTCACATTTTATCCCGGCTTTATGCTTAGAGCATAAATTCGCTCTCAGTTTATATCGATTTCTTTTTCTACACAGGGCTGCCAACAAAACATTTTTTTAAGAATTTTAAACATGAAGCAACAGTATTGGGGGTTACTTCTTTCGAATCTGGTGTCAGAATTTTAAAATTCAAGATGGCGGATAGAGTTGCCACCTAATTTCTTGTTTATTTATGCGAATTCAACTCTGTGAGAAACACTAGGTAAAATTAGGTCGCTGATTCCGTTGTCAGAATTTCAAAACTCGAAAATTTTTCGACACACAGGGTTGCCACCTAAAAATGTTTTATTTTATGAATTTTAAACATGAGGAAAGAGTATTGGGGGGTCGCTGATTTCGAATCTGAAGTCAGAATTTTAAAATTCAAGATGTAGGATAATGTTGCCACCTTAATTTTTTGTATTTTTATGAATTCGGGGCTGGCAAAAAAATGGTACACCCAAAATGGGTCGCTGAATACGAATCCATGGTCAGAATATCAAAATGATCAAGTTTTGAAATAATATGTAATATAAAGTTGCCACCTAATATGTATTTTTAATAATATTAAACATTACTTAACAGTGTTAGGGAGTCACTGATTTCGAATCTGTGGTCAGAATTTTAAAATTAAAAATTGAGGATAGGGTTGCCACCTTAATTTTTTGTATTTTTATGAATTCGGGGCTGGCAAAAAAATGGTATGCCAAAAATGGGTCGCTGAATCCAAATGCGTGGTGAGAATTTCAAAATTATAAAATTTTTAAATAATAAGGTTGCTTTTACTTTTGAAAATACATATTATTAGGTGGCAGCCCTATAATTATAAAATTTTGTCATTTTGAAATTCTGACCACGGATTTGGATTCAGCGACCCATTTTTACCTTTAAGTTCGCACCAGCCCCGAATTCATAAAAATAAAAAATTAAGGTGGCAACCCTATTCACCATCTTGAATTTAAAATTCAGACTTCAGATTCGAAATCAGTGACTCCCTAATACTGTTAAATGATGTTTAAAATTCTAAAAAATACATATTATTAGGTGGCAACCCTAATATTTCAAAATTTTATCATTTTGAAATTCTGGCCACGGATTTGGATTCAGCGACCCATTTTTGGTATACCATTTTTTTGGCAGCCCCGAATTCGTAAAGATTTTAAAAATTAAGGTGGCAACCCTATCCACCATCTTAAATTTAAAAATTTTGAGTTCAGATTCGATATCAGTAAATCCCAATACAAATATATAAGAATTTGAAACATCATATAAATCCTTCATGTTTCAAAATCTTAAAATAATACATTTTTAGGTGGCAACCCTATGTGTAGAAAAATTTTCAAATTTTGAAATTCTGACAATGGATTCGGATTCAGCGACCCATTTTTATCTTTTAGTTCGCGCCAGCCCCGACTTCGTAAAAATAAAAAATTAAGGTGGCAACCTTATCCAACATCTTGAATTTTAAAATTCTGACACTAGATTCGAAATCAGTAATACTGTTTCCCTACGTTTAAAAATCTGTATTTTCAATATTTTGACACCAAGTAAATAAAAAATATTAAAATGAGTGTGATGAGAGCGAATTAAAAATCTTAACTCACCCATTTTCACGAGTTAAATATTTCTGGGGTTAAGCTATCTCGCCACCATTTTTATCTCAAGCTTGAAGAGTTAAATGCTTAACTCACCGTGAACAAATGAACAAGTGGAAAAATCATGGAATTAACTCGGGGATAAATTTATCTCTCTGTGAACAAAATGACCCTTAGTGATTTTAACATATGATATTATCAAATGAAAAATTTTAGAAATTGACAAATTTCGATAAAAAAAGAATAAATCCTATAAAAATAAGTGCCATTTTTTTCTTTAATCTACTAGTATCGATTCTATATAACCAGCAACTGCAAATAACTTTTCCTACTTCGTCCTACATATATTTTTTTTTTTTTGTAATAATGCTTAAACCAAAAAATATACATACAAAATCAAGTAAAAAAATAATATAGGTCCTAGGTTGGTACCCTTAGGGTCTTACCGATTTCGACTATTTTCAGTATACATCTTTTACTCTATTTGACTACCATTCTGACGAATTTTTGTTAAGATCGATCAACCTTTGTATGTACCTCCCATACAAAATCAAGCAAAAAATTATTATAGGTCCAAAGGAGATACCCCTAGTGTCTTACCGGTTTCGACACTTTTCAGTACACTTCTCTTACTCTATTTTACTACCTTTTTGATGAAATTTTGTTTAAGATAGGCCAACCTTTGTATGTACCTCCCATACAAAATAAAGTAAAAAATTAATATAGACCCAAAGGAGGTACCCCTAGGGTTTAACTGATTTCGACCATTTTCGAACATTTTTTTTTAATTGGCTTAAACTAATTACAAAATTGCATTATCATAAGAGCACTCCTATTTTTGCCCATAGCTTATATAGAAACAGTCCACTGTGCGACGTCGCTCTTTTAAAATTTCTCAGCATGCAAACTCACGAACAGTGTTGCCATATTTTTGTGAGTAAAAGAGTCATTGGTCGATTCAAAATTCGTCAAAATATTTCAATTTCAAATATCTTAGAAAAAACATAAAAAAAATCCATATTTTTATAAACATCTATTGATTCGTAGTAATAAAAAACCATGTTTATTATATAAAAGTATTTCATACGAGACAAAAAAAACAACAATAAGTTCAACTTATTTAGTAACTTGCTTTTTGTACTCTTCGTTCGAATTGAATAATGAAGGATTTAACGTGAAACGGACAACGAAAAAAATGGATTTTTTTTTTTAAAATTGTGTTAGCTAGACTTATATAGGACCTGTAGTGAAATCCCAAGAATTTACAGCAATAATCGTTGTCGTTATCGGTAATTGTGCCGTTTGTATGGGGATCATTCTCACAAATTGTTTCAAGCTCATGCAACGTGTTTAGTGGACACTTTGGGGTACCTACAGCCTTTAATATTTACCTTACAAAGGCAAAATGTATGCTTAAATATAAGTTTAAGGCGATTGAAACGAACATCTAACTTTAGATTTTATCATTTCTTCAATAAAGTCACAAAATAGTAAAATATAAGAAAACAAATGATCATTTTAGTAAAAGAAAAATCAAGCATTAAATGCTTCAGTAGCTGCTGATGTTGTTGTCGCTTTGGTACGTGCCAAAATCTCGAACACCACATCGTTTCGTTTGTTAAAGGAAATCGTTTTACATATATGGGACATTCTTTTCCAAATCGGTCAACAAAAAAGATCGATCACCGCCAATCGTGCTGGTATGAATATGATCTATTATATGATCTTTAGTCTATATGCTTATGTTATTATATGTAGTCCAACAGCCTGCTGGAAGTCTGCACTAACAAAGCATGTTTACTGAAGTTGTTTTTAGAATTTTTGCTGATTTTGTTTTCAGCTGTTTCCGTTTGGTCGAGCTCTACCATTTGATTAAAGTTTTTCTAAATGACCTCTATATTTATTATGTTGACTTATATGATTTAAATACAAATTCTAAATGTTTGATAGTTTAAATCATACTTGGTTTTAAATACAAATTCTAGTTGTTTAATAGTTTAAAATCGTTTATTGAGCTTAAGGTCAAAGTTAGACAGGGTTGCCAACTCATGCCATTTGGCCCGGAGACTCCGGTTTTGAAGGGTCGTTCTCCGGGCTCCGGCCCTCACAGATTTTCTCCGGCTTTCGCACTTTAAGAATTTTTTTTAATAAAAAAATTACAATTATATAAAAATGTAATATAAAATTATTTTCTTCGAAAAATTTTTTTAAACTAAAGTCCGTATGCACTTAAGCTCTTTAAAAGCATGACAACAAAAAATTATTCTTAATGATGTGGTCGGAGTTTATAAAAAAAGGTTAGTGTATTTTAAAAAAATTTAACAAATTTGAGGAAAGCTCTCAAAAAGGAATTTCTATGGAAATTCCAAATTATTTATATATTGTGAAGCACGAACTCACACTCGAACGTGTATAAGGGGTCTCGAAAATTACACAGTGCGACAGCCAAAACGTGGGTAAGAAACCGACAAATGTGTTCAATTATTTCCGGACTCCTTATCACGAATCTGGCACCCAAATTTTTCCATCACATCAGGATTTTGAGAAAACCGTGATTCAAGGTCAAAAAATTCTACTAGGAGAAATTCAACTTGAATCGTCAAAACTAAAAGTGGTACTTGATTTTTGTATATGGCAAAGATGTTTGTTAAAAGTTGATAAAAAATTGTCCCCACCCACTTTTTTAACCTTATTTTTACGTTTTTAAAAATGAATTTATTTTAGCATAGCTGTATTCTGCAAACCATTGAGATATGTAATATAACTTGTTGGCAAAAAATCATCCCCTTAAAAAAACATATAGGGTCTTCCAACAACAAAATTACCCTAGATTCACTATATCAAAACAATTCACCCCCAAAAGGCAAAATGAATTCTTTTTCACTTATATGATGTAAACTGTTGAAATATGGACTCAAAAGTTGCATAGGGTTGTCAAGATCTCCCAAAAAAATTTTAGGAAAAAAGAACATGTCTCCCTCTACTGCAAGAACAAAGTTGTTTTTTGAGAAAAACAGGTAAAAATATAGATATCAAAATGCTTAGATTTTTGTAAGAAAAACTACATATGTCTTAAAGTAAAAGTAAATACAGACTTTAACTAAAAGTATTTTACCAAACACGATGCCTTTCTTAATTTTTACCCAGAGTGTAAGGTGTGAGGGATATTCGAATCTAAAGGTACTCCCGAGATAGCTCAGAACTTTTGATTGTTGTCTGATTGTCTAAATTTTGGTGGTATTGATTAAAGTGTTTACGTTTTCCTTAAATTTGGAGAATTAATAATTTGCATATTTTTGCATATGCATTTTCTTGTTTCTGAGAAATGTATGCTTTACTGCAATTTTTCAACTTATCGAGCACCAGAAGTGGTACCGAAGGTAATTTTCTCAATTTTGATTCTTCCAATATTTCTGAAAAACACCCTTTCCAAGAGTATCTATTAAAAACACCAGGATAAAGACCACCTTTTTTTCTATTTCGATAACTTGAAAAAAATGTTACTTACTAGCATGAAATTTATTATTTCCTCAAAACACCTCACCTCAGCATTGACAAATATGTTATACTAAAATTTCGAGCTTCTGAATTAGCCATTCGATGGGTCTCAATTGACTTATTGTTTTTAAGAAGTGGTTTAAAGAAATAATTACCATAAAGGAGATATGAACATAATAGTTAAATTTCATGCAAGGAAATATTTTTATTTAGATATAAAAATAAGAAAAATATTTTTGGCCTTTTCCTGGTGTTTTAAATAAATATTTTAAGACAGGGTTTCTTTGAAATCCAAATTGAGAAAATTATTTTCGGTACCACTTCTGATGCCCGAGATATAACACCTTATATTAATATTTTTGGAAAAGTTAAATAATTGCGATCAAGTAAACATTTCTCAAAAACAAGAAAATACATATGCGAAAAATATGCAAATTATTAATTCGCCAAATTTAAGGAAAACGTTGACACTATAAGCAATATAACAAAAATTTAGAAAATTAGATAACAATCAAAATAATTGTGCTATCTCGAGTGTACCTTTAGATTCGAATATCCTTCTCACAGGAGACTGGGTGAAAAACGAGAGTGGCATCGTATTTGGCAACATATTGTTAGTGAAAGATTGTATTTACTTTTACTTTTAGACTTTAAGACTTTTACTTTTCTTACAAAAATCTAAGCATTTTGAGATCTATATTTTTCCGGTTTTTCTCAAAAAACAAGTTTGTTCTTGCGGTAGAGGGAGACATGTTGTTTTTTCCTAAAATTTTTTTGGGAGATCTTGACAACCCTATGCAACATTTGAGACCTCTTAGAATGTGAAATTCGAGAAAGAAATCTAAATTCGATATGCCTTATTGTCTATATCTCAATAGTTTGAATTAATTTTGTATTTTGGGAGACTATAGTTTGGATATGGTGGATCTAGGGTAATTTTTTTGTTGGAAGATCTTATAAGTTTTTTAATAGGGATGATTTTTTGCCAACACATAATATTACATTTCTCAATGGTTTGCGAATACAGCTATGCTAAAATAAATTATTTTCGATAAACGTAAAAATAAGGGTAAAAAAGGGGGTGGGGGGATAGAAGTATGAAAAACAATTTTTTATCAACTTATGACAAACATCTTTGCGATATTCAAAAATCACGTACCACTTTTAGTTTTTACGATTCAAGTTGATTTCCCTTAGGAGAATTTTTTGACCTTGAATCACGGTTTTCTCAAAATCCTGATGTGATGGAAAAGTTTGGGTGCCAGATACGTGATTACTCACAAAAATAAAGGCTCTTTTTTTGGTGCACTGTGTTATTCATGTTGAATAAAATGTTGACGAACTTTTTGATAAAGCTAACTATATCAATAAACCCTTGCCAACATTAAAGAAAACCATTTCATCGGTAGCTGATATTTGGATAGCAATTTTAAAAACCAATTAAAAACTAGAAATTAAACAACTTGGTATGAAAGTGTTCGGCATACCAATAAGCAACGCATTCATTGATCGTTTATTATAATTGAGTCTGTATGAAGAGCCGACAGAAACAAAATGAGCACTCGTTTGGTAAAAGAATAAATAAATAAAAAACGAATAAATTTTTATTTTGATTGACAACACCCGGATCAGCAAGAACTTGTTAAAAGCTCAAAATCGCAACTCAAATATAATTTTTAAAATGTGTTATATTGACTCAGATTTAGTCTTTTTTTAAATATACAAATTGTTTTGCACTTTTTGCTAAAACAATAAATTATAAGATTGTTTATTATATTTACGTGTAAAAAATTAAATTTTTATTCTAAAACAAATATAAAAAATAATTAATTTGAGAAAATAAAAAAAAAATTATGCTAGAAAAGCTCCGGGCGGGGAGCTTCCAAGAGTTGGCAACCCTGAAGTTAGAACAATTAATTGTTCTAACGAATTTTTCCAAAGAAACAACAACAACAACAAAGTTTTTTCAATATGAAAAGAAAAAAATCACTTGCTGATTTTATTGCACAATTTCTGCCCTGCTAAAAGTAACGTAGACTAAAGTAAAACAGAAATACAACAACAAATGTGAAATCTTGAAATTGAGAAAAACTGAGAAATTGACACTTCAAATCTTATCGCCCCGGTGGTGCAGTGCGTTAATGCGCGCTTGCACGGGTTTCACAAAGATTTCTGATGACGCTTTTAGACATACTCGGTCTATTTGTTAAGCAAAGTTCAGTACATAAAAAGCTTATAATATTATTCATCCCACGAACTCATTCATTTGTTAAAATTTGTTAATTTGTTTAAAATTGCAGGAAATGCCAAATTTGAAGCATCTAAACTATTATAAAACTCAAAAAAAATATGGTTACTTATTTTTGACTGTAGCCCACAAGAAATTACATTTTTATATTTGTATAAGATTTCAAAAACAGCGACCGAAAATAACTGTTACTGTACAATTTTCAGATGAAAAAGGCATAACGAAAAAGTGGCCGGAGGACTTTTTAAATATACCACTATTATCGTAATGGCAGCAGCTTCGCGAATATTAAATGCCTTTTAAATTTTTTGCTGTTACTATAAAAATTAATATTAACTGTAATTTTGTGCCTTTTATTTTTTCGGGCAAAAATAACTGTTTCTTTTGACTTTTATTTTTTAGGTCAAAAATAACAGTTATTTTGTGCCTTTTATTTTTCGGTCAAAAATTTCAGGCAATTTGTATTTTTTCAAAGGCCGAAAAAAAAAACTTTAAAAACCAAAAAGTTTTATAACTCAAAATGTGCGCGCTGATGAGACGATAAAAATTGCATAAAACTTTTTGTGCCGTTCAAGTGGCCTTTAAAAAAATTCAAATTGCCTGATATTTTTCACCGAATAAATAAAAGGCACAAAATAACTGTTTTTTTTGACCAAAAAAAAAAGTCAAAAGTAACAGTTATTTTTGCCTGAAAAAATAAAAGGCATTAAATAACTAGTATTTTTGTCGGAAATAATAAAAGTTAAATGATAACTGTTAATATCTGACTTTTTTGATAAAAACGGTTATGGTCCCTGTTCAAAAATGTTAAGAAGCTAAGAAGCCAATAAATCAGATAATTTGTAACCAATTTAAATGAACAATACTCCGTATGAATAAGAAAATCACAAGGTTTTTAACTTTTTATCTGTTTAAATTTTTTGCACCAAAAATTTATTGAAAAAAAAAAATAAAACAATATAAAAAAAAAATTTGCAATGTCAATATGTATATGGCAGAACATGGAAATATGACGGCAACTTTAAAGGTGTTTTCACAATGTTGTTTTAAGTGTTTTTATATAAGAAACACATTTTCGTGTGCAAAATAAATAATTTTAGCCTTTAAATACGTCAAACGTCATTTGGGTTCAAAATACGTCAAAAATACGTATTTAACGTCATTCTGGCAACGCTGCTCACGAACGAGGAAAACAGTTGAGAAGTTCAAAGAAGAGTGAATATTTTATCTGCATACGCTCTGAATATTTTGAAATGATACACAGAAAAAACAAATTTAATGAACACCATACGTTAAAATTAATTCATTGATTTGTATAAAAAAATCATTGAATTTTATTGAATTGCTCATAGTTTTTAACGTACTGTTCATTGAAATCAATGAAGTTATATTCATTAGAAATGTCTAAATAAATATCAATGATTTGTTTTCATTATTTTAATGGACTTTTCATTGATATCAATGAAAAGTACATTGATTCCAGTTGTAAATCAAATTTTAACGAACCATACATTGATTTTTAATGAACAGTTCATTGAATTCAATGTTTAGGTCATTAAATGCAATTTATAGTTCATTAAATTCAATGCATAGGTCATTGAATGCAATGTATAGTTCATTGAATTCAATGTATAGTTCATTAAATTCAATGCATAGTTCATTAAATTCAATGTATGCTAATTTATTCCCTTCCCAATTTTGTTTGAAGTGAAACGCTAAGTTGTGAAGACGTGTGGCAATTGTGTGTGTAAATTTTAGATAAAAGGTGATAATAAATTAAATTAAAAGTGAAGAAAATGTTGTGCTTTGAATGTAAAAGAAAATTTAAATCTGTTGAATTACTATTAGTATTAGTAAATAGTAGGAAATATACCTGGTATTTTAAGTGTATGCTGCCATCATTTTCAAAAAATGTTTACATTTTTAAAGGATGAAAACCATATAAAAGATAAAGCTGTGCGGGCAAAGTTGGCAGAAATTGAAGATTTTACTAATTACAGTGGTAAGCTTAATTTTTCTCGAGGCTAAATAAATAAATAGTTATTTTTTTTCAATTAATATCTTTCCAGACAGTACTGCTATGAAACTTCTTTGGAGCCTTCATGGGTATTTGGTGCAAACTCAAAAAGTATGCAGTAAGGACAACTTTGGAAGAAAAACTTTCCTAAAGCATACAATTACCAGTTCCCAAGAGGCATTCGTTTTTGTTGGAGCAGCATCCAGGAAGTCGAAAATATTCAACCAGGCGAAAATATTCAACCAAAAATAAAGGCGAAAATATTAAACCATTAATCCTTGCTGTTGGAGAGAAGAACTTCTCCTCATTCCTCATTCATGGATGGTGTAAAATTTCAATTTGCTAGTTTTATTAGAGCCGTAGATGTGTGCTTTAAAATTTTTCAATTATTTCAATTAAAATATCCTGCGGCATGCACTCTCCTGTGGCAGTTTATTGCCGTATATTTTTATAAATTTAAAAACTATTCAAAATCATCGAAAATTTGTGCGTTAATTGACTCATTCAAATAAAAAAATATTGTTGAAATTGTAATTATTTCCTTATTTTAAAAATGTTTAGAGAGGGATTAACAAATAATTCGTTGAGTTTAATGTATAGATCATTCATTCCAGTGAACTAAATACATTAAATTTAATGAAATATACATGGAATTCAATGAACTGAATACATCAAATTTAATGAACTGTACATTGAATCCAATAAACTAAATACATTAAATTCAATGAACTTAATACATTAAATTTAAAGAAATAAACATTAAATTCAATGAACTATACATTAAATTCAATGAACTATAATACATTGAATTCAATGAAATGTTCATTGAACTATACATTAAATTCAATCAACTATACATTGAATTCAATGAACTAAACATTGAAATCAATGAACCTTACATTGAATTCAATGAACTTTACATTGAATTCAATGAACTTTTCATTAAATTCAATGAAAAAATCATTAATTTTGGCATTTTTTTAATGAACGTGTTCATTGAATTCAATGAAGTGTACATTGATATTCACTATTTATTAAAGTATGAAGAAAATTCATTGAAATCAATGAACACAGTTCATTGGACCAAAATCAATGAATAATTCATTGAAATTAATGCACCTTTTCATTAATATAATGTACCTTTTTGGTTCAGTGTAAGCTCATAGCAGAGATAACTCAGAAGAGCGGTAGAGCATTTTGATTGCTTTACGCACCATGGTTCAAAATGCTGCCGGCCTAACACAGAAAACACTCGATTTTCTTTTAGCTCGATACACTTATTCCAATGATTTTCTAACATTGCGGTGCTTTTTGAATAATAAGATTTCTCAAGATCTCTGAAATACGCTTCAGTTCGACCAATTCGACCTGTTCATTCGTCGTAAATCACCTTCCCTGGAGCCACCTTTTCAAGTTTGGGAACAGATAATAGTCGCTGGGGTCCAAATAATCGGGAGAATATCGAAGTGTAACTCGTGCAATTTGGCCACGGGCTGCAATGTCCATTTTCGAAAAGAAATCTTCGCTTTCTGGATGGGTCTTCTCAAAGGAAATATCCGCTTATTAGAGCGTTCGTCTATGGGAGCTTTCATTGTACCTGAAAACCTTCGCAAAACTCTCGCTTTTCACTAAATTTTCGCTTGTGTTGAAGTGGGCACCTTTATTGTGTAGGCCAACTTAAGAAAAGCTCCACTCAAGTCTAGCCAGCTGTGATGCTCAGCTGTGGCACTCAGAATATGTTGGCTTTTATGATGACCTGCTATTTTAATTTAGCACGCTCTCGACTGCGCTCCTTGTGAGCAGCTACAGTTACACACAATATCCACAGCCTGCCTAGTCACATTGTTTAGCGAGTGGTGAATTTTTTTATTTATTCCCTAAGATGCTTGAAATAAGTTTCACCTTGAAGCTAGTATTTCTTGAGAAAGCGCACGTTTTTGTAATGATTTTGAGTTGCAAGTGAAAGAAAAGAAAAAAAAACCATTTAAACTTGTACCAGAAAATAGCTGTAATTGTTGGCAATTGAAAACCGCCAACACATCAACCACGTAGTTTTTTTCACTTAGTATTTCATGCACGAACTGCCAGCACAGTTCTTGCTTTCCTTTCGTCCTTTCTTCGAACCGCAATCAATAAAGGAATGCAAATAGTTTAGATTATGTTGCATACTTTGAGGCGCAAAATAATTTCAACAAGCAAACGACTTGCGTCCGTTTGTCTGTCTGCCTGCCTGCCTGCCTGCCTTCCTGGCTGGCTGGCTGCCCTCCTGACCAACTGCTTTTGTTAGGTGTTCGTTAGATGCCTTCGATTATTTGTTTGTGTTTTTTTTATGTGGTCGACTATTGGTATATGTTTGTGTCTCTGTGTGTGTGTGTCTGACTTATTAAACGATGTGGTTGTATTTAATGGCAAATCAATTTAGATAGCCTGCTCATAAATACTGGCCGCTCGAGCATTTCAAGTGTTGGCTGCGTCGCATAAAATTTTGTTGTTATAGTTGTTTTGCTTGTTGTTGAGTTCTTCTCCTTAATCCTTGTTCTGCTGTTCATTGGATTTTGTTCAATCAACAACTTTGCACAGGGCAAACAATGAAATTCTTAACGAAACTAGAACCCAATTAAAAAAAAAAATAACCCATTGTAATGGAAGAAAAACGATTTTGTGGTAAAATTTTCTTGGCTTTTATTCACGGTCAACAATTTTTGATAGTTCAGTTAACGGCAGTTCTCTTAACTATTTAGTAAATGAGTTCAGTAAACTTCGTAGTCTAACTTAATAAGCACCTTAAGTAAATAAATACTTAGTAGCGGAGAGGCTTGCAGGTTTGGCATTACTGCTTTATTTCGACATGCTAGCAGTGTCAATACCATAACACTGACAGACATGGACGTCAATATTTGCCACCAAATTTTGTTTGCCATTAAAAAATATTTGACTCATGCTTTCTATATAAATATAACAAAATGTGTCGGCTTTTGTAGTCTAGTAAAGAGTGCGCTAAACTATCAACTCAGAGGTTCCCGGTTCGAATCCGGGTTCGTGCATGGTTCCTTTCACTTTCTTTGTTTTTTACTACATTTAAAAATTATTGAAACAAAACATCCATAACTGAATTCTGGACAATGTGGAATAAAAGGACGGGAACAACTGAGGGCTGGAAATGCTTGCCGAAGTTAAGGCATAACACTAGCCTCGGTTATAAGCAATTCAAATTGTCTTTCACGTTTGTTCCGCCTAACCGATAATTCACATATGGTTCCAATCAATTTACTCTATTAATCTATCTCTTTCCTTTCAAGTCAAAGACCAAACGTTGCTTGTGTAAGGCCCATGCCTTGGTTCTTTGATCTTTCTTTTTTAAAGAAAGACCTTTTTAAAGCGCTTACACTGCAATATCTAAAGAAAATACCAAAATTTGTGCAAGACATTGTGTACGTATTTTTCCCAGTTTCCCAGTGATGTTTACTTAAAATTTATTCCTTGTACTTTTTTCATGACAAAAATTGATTATATAACCAAATGGATTTTTTGGAAATTGGACATGAATTTTATATTTTTTCTTGTAGCCAGTATTGATAAAATTGTACTTATATTATATTTGGGATATCTCGCATCATTTTGGTCACGATTTATATCTTCGAGTTGTTCCAAATTTAAAGGGTCTTTATAAGTACGTTTTCGGGTAGTCATTTTTTTTTAATTTTTTTTTATTTTATATATTCAATGTTCTTTTTAGAGAAGATAAAATTCATGAACATTTTTTCCATAAAAAAATGAATGCTTTTGCAAAATTATTAAAAACTTATTTGGAGCCGAAAAAGAAACTTTCTTTTATCATTTTAGTAGGAAACAAATTACTTATAAATGAACATTTTTTTATTCCTAAATAAGTTCAGAAATGAATAGTTAATGTTTCTTTTTCACATTCTTAAATGAGTTCAAAAAAGAATATCATATCAAAGAATCATCGGATAGACTACTTCATTGATAGAACTGAATTCATTAAATTGATAAATAAAAACCATAAAAAATGTTTCAATGCCCCCATAAAGTCTTCGTTTTAATTCGGTTTTTATTGTTTTCTAATTTCGAATAACTTTAGTTCTGCGAGCAATATTTTGCTGGCGATGGCCCTGAATATATAAATACTTTGTGCAAACAAAATTCAAATAATATTTTAACATTACTTTTAATTTTTTTTTAATCATGTTATCGATATGCAGTGGCGGATCTAGAAATCACTCCTGGGGGGGGGGGGCTAATAATATAGTTTTTTTTTATTCATTTTATTTATTGATGTATTACATAGTAAACTTATTTTTATAAATTATATTTACGTTTTAAATATCATGAGTATATAATTCAAAAGCATAAAAGTTTAAAATTTATATAATTTGTAAGAATTGAAGGAAAAGAAGTAGCTAATGATTATATTCAACTTAAAATTCTTAAAGTGCTTAAAAATAAGTTCGTCAATCCGACGCTAACTTAGCGAAGACTCAACCCAATACTTTTGATCCGCAAAAAGTTAAATTCGTACGTTTTGCTAAGTACGAGTTTAATTTTGGAGGATATTTCCTCTCAAATTAAATTCGTTCTTTTTGTACAGTACGAATTTAACTTTAGGGAGGAAATTTAATTCGTTCTTTTTGAAAAGTACGAATTTAACTTTTGGGAGGAACTTAAATTCGTTCTATATGCAAAATACGAGTTTAACTTTTGAATCGAGCTTAACTTTTGGCACAATTTTGAGTGCACAATTAAGACTTTTGCCATACATATTTTTTAAAAAGTAGTGAAACTGGCGTTCATGGTACTAAGTTTCAATGCGAAAATTCTCAAATTCTAGCGAAGAATGTTTTTTAAATGCTTATCATTGGACAGGTGATTAAACCACCTTTATAACGATATATTTGCATTTTTGTACGGAAACTTAGTACCATGAACGCCAGTTTCACTACTTTTCAAAAAATATATATGGCAAAAGTCTTAATTGTGCACTTATAAGATATATATCGTTATAAAAGCGGTATTTATCACCTGTCCAATGATATGCATTTCAAAAACATTCTTCGCTCAGATTTTGAGAATTTTCGCATTGAAACTTAGTACCATGAACGCCAGTTTGACTACTTTTTAAAAAATATGTATGGCAACAGTCTTAATTGTGCACTCAAAATTGTGCCAAAAGCTAAGCTCGATTCAAAAGTTAAACTCGTACTTTGCATTTAGAACGAATTTAAGGTTCTCCCAAAAGTTAAATTCGTACTTTTCAAAAAGAACGAATTACATTTCCTCCTAAAAGTTAATTCGTAATGTGCAAAAAGAAAGAATTTAATTTTGGAGGAAATTTCCTCCCACAATTACTTAGCAAAAAGTACGAATTTAACTTTTTGCGGATCAAAAGTGTTGGTTTGAGTCTTCGCTTAGTTGGATTGACGAATTCATCTTCACGCACTTAAATTCTTATGGATCTTCAACATCCCGATTCGCGTTACTCATGCGTCGATTTTTTAATTTACAAAAAATTTCAGCGATTTCCTCTGGGTTAATATCAATTTCATTGTTAATGTTTGATAGGGCTAAACCATTAAGACGATTTTGTGCCATTTTTGGTTTTTATATGCTCAATTTTATGTAAGTGAATTGAAATAATAACTAATTGAATAAAAAAATCAATAGAAATTTGTGTCAATAATCTATGGTTTTTTATAATTTTATCACGTGTGCATCGGTCACATTGAAAGAAGGATTAAAAATGGTTATTTGGAAACACTGACTACATGAGCTGAATGACTGTAGGTATTTAATATTTTTTTCTTCAATTCAATTAAAGAAAAATGCCAACGTCACATCCGAATATAGGCAGACATACTCAACGTTATCGAAATTTAAGAGCCAGCCAAGAAAATCAAACACCTTCTTAACATTTTGGACAAAATTACTTTTGTTTTTATGAAAAAGAAAGATCTTCAAAAATAATTTGCCTATTTATATTTTAATATTTTATAGTACACACTTATTTATGAGCCACTTACTATTTTTACAATTTTAAGCTTTTCGTTCCTTATTGCTCCTTTGCAAAAATATAAATGCTGAAATTGCTCGAACCTACTGTGGACAAAGCCGCGGGTAACTGCTAGTATTTACATAAAAAATTTACTTAAGCGTCTGGGGGGATTCAGCCCCCATAGCCTCTCCTGGATCCGCGCCTGTCGATATGCAATGATAAAACAGTTAATGATTGAAAAAGATTAAATTCTGAGTGCCGAAAAATTGCACTTCTATGGTTTGTTTTTCAACTCGTTTCCGAACAAATAAAAGGACAATTGATGATTCGTTTTTTTAACTCATTTCTGAAGAAAATAAGGTTCGCTTTTGAGAGGCATTTTAGTCCGACGAATGGGTCAAAAAGGTTTCATTTATGAGTGCCGAAAATGAATTTTTCTACCCGAAAATGTTCAGAAATGAATTCAAAAAAGATAGTTTTGGTTTACTGGGTCACTTTCACTAGAGCTCGGAATGTATTCACTACAATACAGAGATGATTGTTTCATGTCCGACATAATCAAAAATAGTTATATCAAAATCTTCAACTAGCACAAGTACATTATCAAGGGACAACCTTAGCCCCATTGATCAACGAGAGGAAAATGTAGTGCGAGTTAAGCCTTTTTTAACGGTATATAATTTTCAAAAATCGGACATAAAATACATAAGTTATGGAATAAAGACCATTTTGGCGGTTTTTACGGAAGTCATAAAATTTATTTTTTGAGTTGTCTCGAGGTAATCTTTAAAATAAGGGGTGCACTTTTCAAACTTACTTTTTCGACCCACTCTAATGTAAACTGTATACGATCATATGTGCTTTTTATAGTTTGTGGGAAAACGAGTTTGAAGGTTTGAATGCTTCTAAAAATTGTGGAATTCAAATTTATTTATATTTGCATTTGTCGAATTGTAAGTGTTTAGTGACTTTGCAATAGTTTAAAATTTGGCTGGCCCACCTCTCTTCAAAGGGATTTTAAAACAAATTCGTTGTTTTGGCATGCAGAAAATTTCAATTTATATAACTTTCATGCTTACAAAGAATCGAGTAATGTAGTATTAATGTTGAAGATCTGTTATTTATTGATACTTTGGTTTGCAGATATGTGGGCATTAGGTCCCTCGATTTATGACTAAAATTTTGTTGGCTTACTTTACTCCTAAAGGATCTTAGAACACATTCATTATTTTGGCATGCAGAGAAATTTAAATTTATAAAACATTCATGCTTCAATAATTGGAAGTAATAAAGGGTGTTTTTTAAAAAGTGATACAACTTTGAAATAGCTTCATTGCTTTATTTGACCACCCAATTAACAGCTGATAGTTGCTTTTTGTTAAGTTTGCTTTGACATTTCAGTATGGATCGACTTACACCAGAGCAACGCGTGCAAATTGTGGAAATTTCTAATCAAAATAATGGTTCTGTTCGTCAAACTTATCGTGCACTTCGTCCATTTTATGGCGTACATAATCGTCCTTCAGAGCTGCTAATTCGAAGAACAATATTTCGTTTTCGGACCACATTTATTGTTACTGATAACGTGCATCCCGTGAGACGCTGAGCAGTGCGCACTGAAGAATCTGTAGCCGCTGTACAGGAAAGCATTGACGATGATCCTAATCAATTAATTTGTCGCCGTTCTCAGCAACTGGGGTTGTGTCCTTCCACTTTATGGAAGATTTTACGCAAATATCTTGGCTTAAAACCTTTCAAGATTTAACTTGTGCAGGAATTAAAGCCAAACGACCATCGTATGCGCCGCCAATTCGGCGAATAGGCTGAAGCACAAATTGATATTGATTTTGAATATCCATGGAAAATTGTATTTTCCGATGAAGCCCATTTTTGGTTGAATGGGTACGTAAATAAACAGAATTGTCATATTTGGAGTGAGGAGAATTCACAAGCTTTTGTCGAAACACCATTACATCCACAGAAAATTACTGTTTTGTGCGCTTTATGGGCTTGGCGGAGTCATTGGCCCATATGTCTTCAAAAACGATGATGGTCAGAATGTTACTGTCAATGGTGAACGGTATAGGAACATGGTTCAAAGTTTTTTCGTACCTCAATCAGCTGGCATTAATCTTGCTGATATGTGGTTCCAACAGGACGGAGCCACATGCCACACAGCGGGCGCTACAATTGATTTACTCAAGGAAACTTTTGACGAAAAAATAATTTCACGAAATGGCCCAATTAATTGGCCCCCAAGATCGTGTCATTTAACCCCATTGGATTATTTTCTTTGGGGTTATGTAAAGTCACTTGTCTACGTCGATAAACCACAAACAATTGAACATTATTTAAACATTAATGTCATAAAATTTTCTATCAATAAAGCCCATTTCATTGATATTAAAAATATATTACTATGTTTTGTTATGATTTAAACTTGTATCACTCTATAAAAAACACCATTTAGGAGCATTCCATGAAAAAGGGGAACTCTGACCTGTTTTACAAATATGCATTTTTTATATATTATTGCATGCACATAGTGAGATTATGTTCTCTTCTAAAATAATTTACAAAAGTTGTAGTAAGTATGTCTCATTTTTTGTAAATACCGTTATTTATTGAGAGTAACAACAAGTTGGATTTTTTCATTAGTCTTTACACAACTTTTTGCGAGGTCGCTGCCGCTATTGTTTATCATATAGAAACTAGATTTCTGTTCTAAGTTATAGTGTATGGTCCGCTGTATTTAACTGCATACTCATTTTTTTTGTTAAGTGTTTTTTGATAAGAAATTAATCATAACGGAGAGGTAAGTTTCGATGTCCCATACGTGACGCTTAATTCCTTTTTCTATTAATAATTGTAAAACAAGTCGACTATACAAATTGAATTTTTCTGTTAACAGCTAACTTTTAGCGGTCTAAAAACTGGTGAAACAATTTTGTTTGAAATCGCTTTGCTTACAATATATTCTTGGTGATAATAAAGTGTCTGTACGTGACGCCGAAGATTAAGTTATCTGACATCTTCAACTTTTACTGGCGTTTGTAATAAACAAAGCCCTTTTTGAACTGCAAATCTCAATAACGCAAAAATGAGCGACCAGCAACCATCAACCAGTGCTAGCCGCATGCGAAAATTTCGAGAAAAGAAAAAAGAGGAAGATCCTAATTTTACCGCTTATGAGGCTAAAAGATTGCGTGAGCTTCGTAAACGAAAAGCAGAAAATCTTTCTGAAGGTGAGTTAAAAGCAATTTCACTTAAGGAAAGGGATAAGAAGAGATTGCAAAGGGCAAAAAAGCGGGTGGAACTTAAAAATCCTACTGATTCTCCTGTAAGTACTGAATCTCCGTACAAGTCGAAACAGACTTTATCTAAAGCTGTTCAAAAGGCTCTAAAAGCACTGCCTCAATCACCAAGAAAGAAAAAAGCGGTTGTTACAGAACTAGCGCGTAAAATGAACATTGCTCTAGCAGAAAGCCCAAACATTAGCACATCAGGTGACGATACACGTTATGACGATGTGAAAGCATTTTACTATCGTCCGGATATTGTGTATACCTGCCCAGGCGCAAATGATTTCATCGTTGTTTGGGAAAACGGCATTAAGAAGAAGTTTCAAACGCATTATTTGACTTTGTACCTACGAGAAGCCTTTTGCATTTTTAAAGAATTTTTACCTAATATAGAAATTGGATTTTCGAAATTTTGTAGTCTAAGACCGAAAAATGTTTTGCTAATGAAAGACACACCTTCAGACCAGTGCAAATGTTTAACTCATGAAAATTTTATGTTCAAATTGAAAGGTTTGAAACAAAATTATTGTAACGACTGGTGGACTATGATTTTATGTGATCCTTCTTTGGATTCGAAGTGCTGGAAAAATGAATGTGATACTTGTTCTGGTGGCAAAAAAATATTAATTTCTATGGATTTAAGTACAATCTGTGTATGGAAAGAATGGGAAAAAAACTCAGAAAATAAACTACGTTTAGTAAACCACGAAACAAGTTCAGGTGAACTTAAAGAAAAATTGATTGATTCTCTCCATATTATGATGAAGCATGGTAATTTAAAACGAGTTCAAGCCGGTGAATTTCAAAAAGACCAACGCAATGAAAATGTGCGAATCCTTCAAGTTGATTTTGCGATGTCTTTTGGCTGTGAATACCAGAATGAAGTTCAAAGCGCACTCTGGTCACGAACAAGTGTTCTTTTATTTACTGCTGCAAGTTTTTACAAAGGCAATTGCCAAACATATCTTATATGCTCAGATGCAAATTCGAAAGACAAGGATACAGTTTTTGTTTTCATCAATAAGTTGTTTGACTTGATGCATAAAGAAAATGAAGACTTACCTTCAGCGGAAATTATTTGGAGTGACGGCCCTTCATCGGAATTTAAGAACCGTTATATGGTTAAACTAACATCAATGTTGATTGAAAAGTACAAAAGGCCCTTTTATTGGAAATATTTTGCTACATCGCATGGAAAAGGTGTGATAGACGGAGTTGGCGGAAATATCAAAAGACTAGTAACAGAGAAAATGATGAGCCAAAATGAACATGTTGTTGTCCAATCAGCCAAGGACTTTTCTGATTTAGCTTCTCAATTAGTCACAAAAACCCGTGTGATTTATGTGCCATCCTCAGAAATTTATGAAAGGATTAAAAGTGCATCGCCGTGGGACAATGCCAAAGCGATAACTGGAATTTCCAACTTCCATTTTATTAAAACTGAGGAGAAAGTTGTGGAGTGCAGAAAACATTGCCTTTCCCAAGACAAAACTGTATTTACCTATTGATTTTTACATATATTATAGATTTAAGTTGAACTATGTCCCGTACGTGACGACTTGTCTGTACGTGACAAATATAAAAAAAATGTTTTTGAATTATAAAGAGGTGTTTTAATTAATATTTTTTTTCGCTAGTAGCAAGCATGATTCTTAGTTATAATTTCCTTCGAAGACACTTTTTATGCACCTGTAATATATTCGCTGAAATCTGAATAAAACTATAACGATTTCGAATGTTGGTTGACTTGATGTGTCCCGTACGTGACGTGGGTTGTTTGCATTTTTCTTCAGTATTTCATGACTTTTTTTAAATGTTTCTGCGCACTATTAAAGACTAGTATATAATCTATTAAATTAGAGAAAAAAAGTATATATCTGATAAAACAATTAAGTGCTATATGTAATATAAACCGTAAAATTAGTTGAACTTGTCTGTACGTAACAGTGGAATGCACCTTTATATGAATATGTAGGATCTATTATTTCCTGATACTTTGGTTTGCATATAAGTGGGCATTAAGTTCCTCAAATTATGATTTCAATTTAGTTTTCCTACCTCACTCCTAAAGGATCTTAGAACACATTCATTATTTTGGCATGCAGAGAAATTTCAATTTATAAAATATTCATGCTTCAATTAATCGAAGTAATATATGATTGTGTAGGATCTATTATTTTCTGATACTTTGGTTTGCAGATAAGTGGGCATTAAGTCCCTTAAATTATGATTTTAATTTAGTTTTCCTACCTCATTCCTAACGGATTTTATAACACATTCATTGTTTTGGCATGCACCCAAATTCCAATTTATAAAACATTCATTCTTCAAGGAATCGAGTTATGTACGAATGTGAAGAATCTGTTTTTTCCTGATACTTTGGTTTTCAGATATGTGTGCATTAAGTCCCTCAATTTATGGTTTAAATATGGCTGGACTACTTTACTCTTTACGGATTTAAGAACACATTCATTGCTTTGGCATGCAAAAAATTCCAATTTTTTTTAAATGTTTGTGCCAGAACAAAGAATGTGGCACATTCATTTTTTTGGCATGATATAAAAAATATTAAAAAACACATTCATTGATTTAGAACTGTAGTATTGCCGCATATCTGATCCTCATTCCTATTCCATATGTTGATACAATGTTCCTCATATAAAATTGCATCAGAAACAGCAATAAACCCAAAATCGAATTTTTCACATTCATGGTTTGGCATGCAGGCGACCTTATATAAAAGAAACTATTTGTTACTATTTCTGTTGGCGCAAAGCTATACATGCGCGATATCTGGTAATGCAAAATTCAGATATTTCAGGCAAAATAAAGCTATTTTACGAAAATCCAGCACATTACATCAGTTGGTTTACATTTAATTCAACGTTTAAAGCAAAAATTGTATACGGTCGTATACAAACAACCGATGAGGGTTAATGAACCGAAAATGGTCAACCAGAGTTAAAAATAAACTTAAATTTTTTGCAAATAAAAACTTTGATGAATTAATATTCTGAGCTTTAGATCAAGTGAGTTTTCAAGAAGGCAACAACAACAACAACAACTCTGTATAGAGTCAATCACTTAGCTGACTAGACAGTCTGTTTCGGAAATCGCTACATATTCCTCTTCAGTAGTCTTTGAGTGATTAAGCTGTGATCAACTCACTGTTTAAACTAGCATATGAATGTGCAGATCCTCTAATTCATTCTTATGAATTGTATGGCTGCTAATCATATGACACTTCAAAGCAGTAGGCCATTTTAGATCACCGCTATTAACTCTATCAAGGGTTGCCATCTGTTCTAGTTGCTTCTTCATTTATTTCAATATTCATTGGTGTTCGATTGTTTGTCGAAATGCACCATAGAAATGAAACGAGTTTTTGCTTCGCCAGAAGCTAGTGTTCTAACTGAAAGGTGGCTATTTTCACAACCAAATGTTCAATAGCTTCCTAGCTTCTGGCGAAGCAAAAACTCGTTTCATTTCTATGGTGCATTTCGACAAACAATCGAACACCAATGAATGTTGGAATAAATGAAGAAGCAACTAGAACAGATGGCAACCCTTGATAGAGTTAATGGCGGTGATCTAAAATGGCCTACTGCTTTGAAGTGTCATATGATTAGCAGCCATACAATTCATAAAAATGAATTAGAGGATCTGCACATTCATATGCTAGTTTAAACAGTGAGTTGATCACAGCTTAATCACTCAAAGACTACTGAAGAGGAATATGTAGCGATTTCCGAAACAGACTGTCTAGTCAGCTAAGTGATTGACTCTATACAGAGTTGTTGTTGTTGTTGTTGCCTTCTTGAAAACTCACTTGATCTAAAGCTCACAATCTTAATTCATGTAATTATTCAATAGATCATAAAAACTAATTAAAAACTTTGATTATTTGATAAATTTCTCCTGACTGTAGTAAAAAACACTGTTTGCTGCTCAATTTTCTTAACACAATTAAACCATTATTTTTATCTGTTACTTGTTCAAATCCCCTCTCTTTCTTTTCCCTTTCATAACTAACCACTAGTTTGTTTTCATTCCTAACCCATAACATGGTCCAGAATATTTATGCTTGTTATTATATTGAGCTAAACTATATTTCATGCTATATTTATTAATTTAATTTCTCTTTTCTTCTCTTTCTCTTCTAGGTAAGCTTCAATGGATGTGTGAAATTTAATAAGAATTAAAAACGTTTAACTGTAAGTAAATTGAAAATGTCATCCTTCACAATATATCTTTGTCGTTGTAATGCTTTGTCTGTCAGAAGCTGCCTGTCTCTAAGATTTTATAGCATAGCTTTTGCAAAATAATGACTTTTTCATTAGTAAACAGGAACAAGTTTGGAAAATGTAATAAAAGCCATAAAAACAATACATGCACATACACAACACATTTTGGAATATTGCGAATTTGTTGCCGCAAAATAGGTATAAATAAAGCTTGTGGCAGTAGCTTCTGGCTGCTGCTGTAAGCTCATCACACACATCCAATCTCTAGGCTGAAATCACGAAAATGTATTAATTTTGACAAGTAAAACAGATTTTACTACCATTAAGACGAAGGACAAGATACACACGCAAAGCAATGCATAAACAAACACTAACACAAACAGGCACACACACACACACACACACACACACACACACACGCGCAGTCACTCACCTGCACAGGTAAACGAACGCTATGGAAAACGTGACAATAATAAAATTTAATTCTAACATGAGCTAGCAATATTTATGTTTTGTGGTATGTGTGCGTTGTCGGTTGGTGTGTTTGTTGATGTTTCTGTGTATTAGTCTTTGTCTAAAATGGCTTGAAGCCATTACGAGGACCAGCTGATGTTTTTTGGCATTGTTTATTTTTGCATAAAAGTGTAATAAAATTATTTGTTTTCAGTTCAACTGCTGCTTCAAACACCAAATGTGTCAAGGCTCATAAAAACAAAAAGAACAGCAATAAAAACCATAACGGAAATAAAAACAAAAACAGTAAGAGTATTGTTTCAAATGCCTTCGGCTAAGATAAACAAATTCAGAGCAAAAAAGAAAAAAGGAATTGAAAGACTTATTTTTTTGGCAACTAGTTTTTTAGTGCATTTGCTTCACTTATAAAATGCTTACAAATATGTTTTCAAAAGCTACACCAACATCTCTTCATAAAATAAACTATTGCTTAGTATATTTTCTGTACATGTTATGTATGGAAAAGACAACGAAAGATATAAAGTCCCCAAGAAGGTACTTGCAGTGGTTCATTCTGCAGTGGTTTATTTAGGAGTGCAAATTTAGGAGTGCGGTATATTTCATTCACCAGCGTCTACCAAGACACAACGATAAGCGAATCGACAAACAATTTAAATTCTACTAATATAAGAAAGCTTTGCTTTGACTACCGGCAGCGAGTTTTAGTCGGCGCCTGGAATGTACGATCTTTTTACGACACGGGTAGGTACGATCAAGTGGAGAACAACATGATGCGCTTAAACATTAGCTTCTTAGGAATAACTGAGACCAAGTGCAGAGGTTCAGAAGAGTTTAAATCCGAAACGGAACTCACGACAATGTTGTACTCAGGTGGTGATGACGAGTCGGTAAGCGCCCAAAGATGTGGTATAGTTGGCATTGTATTAACAAAAAGTGCAAGACGTTGTCTTATGACATGGGCACCAGTCAACTGTAGATTTATGTCTGCAAGGTTCAAGACAAATATACGCAATGTCACGATCATACAATGCTATGATCCAACCGAGTATACAAGAGACGAAGAAAAAGCAAACTTATATACTAGGGCGTTCAAGATGCAGCCGGCCTAGCAAAAAAGCACACGATTTTTGCCAACACTGTTGTTTATTCTTCCACACAGTCCCTTTTCAGCTCGAAACACGTATCCAACGACTTTTTTACATTGCAAAGCCCTTTGAATAGTACGATTTCTCAAGATCTCCGAAATGCACGTTGACGAAAAAGTGTGAGTTGGTGGTGGTAGAAAAAGGTTGTGGATCGCTTAGTAACTTGATTCGACTGAGGCAAAGGCATAACACTTGCCTCGGATTCAATATCACATATTAAAACTTCTTTCTGCTACACGAAGAACATTCTACACAATAAGTTTCAGTTGATTACTTTCTTTCCACCCTCCACAAAACAAAAGAATTCTAGTACCCTTCTCAAGGAAAAAGAGCTGGACTGCATGAGAAAAGTCGTTGACTTTTCAAATGAGGTCAAATACTTAGGAGTGATTTTAGACCAAACAGCTCCGATGGAACACCCACTAAGATTCAATTACAGGCAGGACAACTCGTGCCGTTTTTGCCTGTCAACGCCTCCATGGCAAAATGTTTGGCGGCCTCAAACCGAAAATGATACATTGGACGTTTACAGCCATTGTTATACCTATGCACTTGCATGGTGGCCCAAGGTCAAATAAAATTTTAGCTACCTCTTTAGCTAATCTCATCTAAACAATCTACCAAATTAAACAAAAAACTACCAAAGAAAAAAAAAGCTTTAATACTCTTCTCGGAATACAAAAACTCTGTAAACTCTGTTAACAATCATAAATAAAAATACACATTTTACAAAAAATTAATGCATACAAATCTAATTTTAAAAACTAAAATTCTTATATATACAATAGAATAAAAATTATTTCTATAAAATAAAATCAGAGTCTTTTAATTCATTTGACTAAAAAAAATAATAAAGCTATACAAACTTTTAAAAGGGACATAAAACAAAAAAATAGGGTTTTCCATATTAAATTTAAAAATCGGTTTTTTCTGGCCAAACGTTGTAAATATCAGTATTAGTTTTGACCAATTCCTTAGCCAGCATTATATTATTAATTGTTCTATACTCTTACTTGTTCCTAATTTTTTATCAATGCCAAGTCAGAAAATTTTCTTTCTGCTGCTGCAGAACTATTGGGTAATTATTCGAAAAATGGCGGGCAATTCTGACAGTCGAACAACATAACTAAATTTGAAAACGTTAAGAAATATGATACTTGAAAAGATTTACAAAATGTTCATTATTTTAGTGAGACGAACCAAACGCCATAATTTCTATTTTTATTTAAGTTTTAAGAGTTCTATTTGGACAAATTTTTTAATGTGTACAAAATTTAAAAATCTACCAAAATCTACCAAATTGAAAAAAAAAACTACCAAGTAACCAAAAATCGATTTGAAGAAAAAAAAACTACCAAATTTGGTAGAATTCTACCAAAGCGGCAACGCTGGATATAATGGAATAGTAGAGGTACAACAAGAGGTGCCGCGGTAAGTTCTTTTTATGTCGTCCCGTGGCAGTGAATGCTTGCGTCGCAGCTCCGGTGATAGGCCTTGCTGTCAACCGAGGCAGCGACGTGACTTTACACAAAAAAAAAGGAAAGGTACAAAAAATGTTACTACAGTAGGCGACGCTTTAGTGGCGTTGCAGCGAATGCCTGCGTCGCAGCCCCGGTGATAGGCCTTGCGGTCAACCGAGGTAGCGACGTGGTTTCCATGAAAAAAAAAACTAATAATAACTTACTACTCTAACTACACTTAAAATAACCAAAAGAAAAAAAAATACCGTTCGCCACCCACCTCTGACCTAAAAAGGAATGCTGCCTTGGCTGGGATTGTAGTGTCTTTTTACCTGATTTCAGAAAAGAACTACATGAGAATTATAAGTCGTCTGTTGTATGGAATATGCAAAAGAATGTTTGACGGCTGGCTAATGGCTACTAGAGTGTGAGTCTCGTTGTTGTTGCTATACTTAATCTATTTATAGCCTCCTTTTAACTTCTAACAAAATGATGAAGAAGATAGCAAGACTATAGTTTAAATTTCCAACTTGAATATACTTTGCATGAATATTTAGCAAAGATTTAATTTTAATGAGTTAATTTTTCACAATGTAAACTTTTACAAGATGTAAATTTAAAATTACGATTTTGTTCTTATTGGAGCTCGGAAGGAGCAATCGCGGCAGGCTGCGTTTAATATGCACTAACGTGGTGTAAAACTATGAGGTGGCAAAAGGTCGTAAGCAGAAAACTGCACTTCAGTGCGACTTTTGAAAAATCAATTGTTTAACTCATATCAATTGTAAATTATAAAAAGTGTGAAGAATGATGAGCGGGACTCGAACAACTTCTATTTATTTAAAGAATATTATTCACAAAATACTGTAAACATTATATTTAACATATTTACAATTTTTATACTAGTCGTTATAATATATTTATAGTATGGTTTATACCAAACTTAATAACTAATAATAAAAACTTATAATTTTAAAAAAACTATAATAATTATAATAATATAATTAATATAATAATTTTAAATATATAATAATATTCATAATATTTTTTAAAATTTGTGATTTCGTAAAAGTTTTATTACTAACTAGCTGATATACCCGGTGTTACTCGAGAGTAATTTATATAAATAAACATTTAAATATACACTTCTCGATTAAATATTTTTTTAAACTTTAGAATTTTGAAAAACGTGTTGAATTTTAAGTTTGAGACCAATATAAAAATATTAGTTAAACAATTAAAATATAGACGTACTAATATAAGGAAGATAATTTTAATATAGCTGGATGAAAAAAATAGATTTTTAGCCATAACTTTTGATTTGAAAGAGATATTGGGGTAATTTTTTCACATAAATTATTTTTGAGACTTAAATTTTTTGCAAAAAATATAAAAACAACATTTTGGAAAAACTAAATTTCGCAAAAAAAAAAAATCAAAGGGATTTTTCAAAGATTGTTGTTTTGATGACAAAAACAGTAAAATAATTTTTGTGCTTAGCTGGAAAAATTTTCGCAAATACATGCTATGTCATATGAAAGGTAGCTAGATGTGCAATTTTTAATTTTTTTCATTTTTACAACAAAAATCATTTTTGAGTCATTTTTTGAGTAAAAAGTCAATATTTTAGACATTTTTTGAAATAACATAAAACATATATACATACGGAACAGTTCAACCTATTTTTGTGAAGTGCTTTTATCGAACTTTTGAACAAAAAATTTTAATGAAATATATAAGTGGACAGCAGAGATATTTGCATCGAAAGACCAAACTTTGATTTTCATGTCGTTTTTTCTTATTCTTAGGTAACGATGTTTTATGAAAAAGTTGTTGTACTGGAAATTTCTCCAATTTTGAATAAATTTGTGTTTTTGATGTCAAAATAACAAAAATTTTTTAAAATTAAACACACAAAAATCTCCTTTACTAAAAAGTTTTATAATAACAAAATTACCGTTAGTTGAAAAATTTCAGAGGGGGCGTGGCAAAAACTTAGTATGTAACATTTTAAGTTAGAATGCACTTAACATGTATACCTAGTTTGAGTGAAATCCGTTGAGCCGTTTAGATTTGTATAAAGGCCAAACAAACAAACAAACAAACAAACAAACAGAAAATGAGTTTTATTACTAAAGATAGTCAATTGTATGAAAAAATAGATTATTAGCCATAAATTTTGGAAAGAGATATGGGGTAATTTTTTTCACATAAATCATTTTTGAGACTTGACTTTTTGTAAAAAATATAAAAACAACATTTTGGAAAAAATAAATTTCGCGAAAAAAATCAAAGGGGGTACCCCTGTATTTGATGACAAAAACAGTAAAATAATTTTTGCGCTTAGCTCGAAGAATTTTTGCAAATAAATGCTATGTCATATGAAAGGTAGCCAGATGTGCAATTTTTAATTGATTTCATTTTTACAACAACAAAAATTTTTGAGTAATTTTTTGAGTAAAAAGTCAATATTTTGGACCTTTTTTGACATAATCATACAACATATATACACTGACTTAACGGTACAGTTCAACCTATTTTTGTAAAGTGATTTTATTGAACTTTTGAACAAAAAAAATTTGAATGAAATATATTAATGGACAGCGGAGATATTTGCATCGAAAGACCAAACTTTGATTTTCATGTCGTTTTTTTCTCATTCTTAGGTTACGATAAATTAAATAGTTTTTATGATCTATTGAATAATTACATGAATTAAGATTGTGAGCTTTAGATCAAGTGAGTTTTCAAGAAGGCAACAACAACAACAACAACAACAACTCTGTACAGAGTCAATCACTTAGCTGACTAGACAGTCTGTTTCGGAAATCGCTACATATTCCTCATCAGTAGTCTTTGAGTGATTAAGCTGTGATCAACTCACTGTTTAAACTAGCATATGAATGTGCAGATCCTCTAATTCATTCTTATGAATTAGAGATCTACGATGTTTTATGAAAAAGTCGTTGTACTGAAAATTTCTCCAATTTTGAAGATATGTATGTGAGTGTTTTTGATGTCAAAATAACAAAAAAATTTTAAAATTAAATACACAAAAATCTCCGATAGTAAAAAGTTTTATAATAACAAAATTACCGTTAGTTGAAAAATTTCAGGGGGGCGTGGCAAAAACTAAGTATGTAACATTTTAAGTTGGGATAAATTTAATATGTGTACCTAGTTTGAGCGAAATCCGTTGAGTTGTTTAGATTTGTATAAAGGCTAAACAAACAAACAAGCAAACAAACAAACAGAAAATTAGTTTTATTACTATAGATAACTTTAGGTCTATTTAGTATCGTAAGCCTATGTCACGTCACGTTGCAAAATTTTTTATTACTTTGACCGTAAAGATGAGACTGTTATTCTATTAAAGTGCGGAACTTTCAATATTCTTTGAAGAGGTGAATACAAAAATTATTCCAGTAGTTCACTTCATTATAATTGTTATTATTTATTTGGTTTTGTTATTATATTTTGATTGATTGGTTGACCTGAAGGAATGACAAGATTCCCGCATAATTAAATTCAACTCTCATATAAGTGATGAGTTTTTTTCGTCCACAGAGCACTTTAGTTCGTACTTATTTTCAATTTATACGCATTTAAAAATACAAGCTTACACTGTTTAAAAAACAACGAAAATTTTGCTTAAAAACCACCAAAATGTATGCTACGTTTTATTTTTCTTTCTCCTTTCCTTCTCAACCAACACTGTCAAAAGAACTTCTTTTCACTTCATGCATAATAAAATTCAATGTAAGACTTCATCAACCCTTTTTTCCCACAAAAACACGCCGATCCATACGTAAGAATTTAATTTCACAAATATTTTTAAATTAAATTCACAGAAAACACCGAAAAAATATCTGCTTTTCGGGTGAAACAGAAATACGAAAACTGGTTGGTTTTACAAAAGTACCCACAATTTGGCGATACAAAAAATTACGTTGGCGCATTTCATGCTAAATTACATGGCTATGCTTTATACAGAACAACAACAACAACAATAACAAAAAAAAAACAAATACAAATACAAATATAAATACAAAAACAACAAAAAAAAAACCAGCATAAATAGTACTACTTGGGAGCAAAAAGTGTGCCATAAATACCGCTAGCAGCAAACATTATCACTGCATTTAAATAATGAGCACCAACTGACGCACAGTGGTCTCAAATGCTTTAAATTGTAGAGAATTTAAGTGATTGCTGTGCTGTTGGCCATAACCTTAATGTTGGCATTAGCAAAACTTTTCTATTCTGCACGAATTCTCTTTATGTACATAAATTATTTATTTTTCAGCTGCAGTGTTGGGAAATTAATAAATTATAATTTTTTTCTACTTTTTTCTCAACAAACTTAAAATGATTGCCAAAGAGAGTGTTTAAACTTAACGATGCGAAATTATATGGCATTTTAGCCTTGAAAAAAAGGAGAGAGAAAAAGCCTTGGCAATAATTCACACTTCATTCTACAATATTCACACTTTGACTAACACTGTTTTGGACTTGTCATTATTTAAATGTGCGTCCTATTTCTGTTTTCTTATTGAAATTCTAGAATGATATGTAATAATGTTTATGTTATTTTAGGGTTTTTTTTTTAAACATTAAAAGAGGATGTTTTAACTTTGATCGTCTCTACACAATTCTTAAAAAAGTGTAGATTTAAAAACAAAACACACCACAGGTGGTAGTTAATATTTTGTTAATTCTTTTTGGGCGCTTCCTAGAACTGAACCTTAAACACTAGACTATATCGTTCTGTATGGAGAGAAAAATCTCGGGGTCTCAAAAATTAGATGAACTTTTAAAAAATATTACTGCATTCTAAAGGGTGTTTTTTACAAAGTGATACAAGTTTAAATCATAATAAAACATAGTAATATATTTTTAATTTCAATGAAACGGGATTTATTGGATAGAAAATTTTATGACATTAATGTTTAAATATGATTTCGGCCACGTGGCCGCCACGGCTGGTGCGTACAAGGCAGCAATTGGAACACCAATTTTCACAAACTTTTCGCAGCATTTCTCTTCGAATGTTGATTTTCATGTGTTCAATTGTTTGTGGTTTATCGACGTAGACAAGTGACTTTACATAACCCCAAAGAAAATAATCCAATCGGGTTAAATCACACGATCTTGGGAGCCAATTAAATTAATTGGGCCATTTCGTGAAATTATTTTTTCGTCAAAAGTTTCCTTGAGTAAATCAATTGTAGCGCCCGCTGTGTGGCATGTGGCTCCGTCCTGTTGGAACCACATATCAGCAAGATTAATGCCAGCTGATTGAGGTACGAAAAAACTTCGAATCATGTTCCTATACCGTTCACCATTGACAGTAACATTCTGACCATCATCGTTTTTGAAGACATATAACGTAACGGGCCCATGACTCCGCCAGCCCATAAAGCGCACTAAACAGTAATTTTCTGTAGATTTAATGGTGTTTCGACAAAAGCTTGTGGATTCTCCTCACTCCAAATATGAGAATTCTGTTTATTTACGTACCCATTCAACCAAAAATAGGCTTCATCGGAAAATAAAATTTTCCATGAAAAATCAAAGTCAATATCAATTTGTGCTTCAGCCCATTCGCCGAATTGGTGGCGCATACGATGGTCGTTTGGCTTTAATTCCTGCACAAGTTAATTCTTGAAAGGTTTTAAGCCAAGATCTTTTCATAAAATCTTCCATAAAGTGGAAGGACACAACCCCAGTTGCTAAGAACGGCGACGAATTGATTGATTAGGATCATCTTCAATGCTTGCCTGTACAGTGGCTACAGACTCTTCAGTGCGCACTGTTCGGCGTCTCACGGGATGCACATTATCAGTAAATGTGGCCCGAAAACGATCTATTGTTCTTCGAATTAGCAGCTCTGAAGGACGATTATGTACGCCATAAAATGGACGAAGTTCACGATAAGTTTGACGAACAGAACCATTATTTTGATTAAAAATTTACACAATTTGCACGCGTTGCTCTGGTGTAAGTCGATCCATAATAAAATGTCAAAGCAAACTTAACAAAAAGCAACTATCAGCTGTTAGGGGGACACTAAACTTTTTGAGGGGACACTAAACCTATTTTAGGGAAAGGGGACACTAAACCGTAGGGAATACGGTGGAAGTAGAAAGTCATGTCAAACACCTTAGCTCGGCCATGGTCGAAGCCTACGAGGTGGCATGCCCAATACTTTCAGTAGACGATGGTGATCCAACGCCATGGTGGTGCACGGAAATCGAATCTCTGAAGAAGAAGGTTAGGAAGGCCTTCAACCTGCACATGAGAGGGGGAACCTCAGAAACATGGGCAAATTAGAAGGCACGGAAAAGGGAACTGAAGTACCTCATACGACAACGGAAAAGGCAGTCGTGGAGAGACTTCTGTTCTGGGATGGAAACTATATCAGAAGCATGTAGGCTTCAGAAAATGGTTTCAAAAGACCCATTCTCCAAAGTGGGACTGATCCGAAAGAAGGATGGAACCATGGCAGAGAACCTAGAGGAGTCCATGGAAGTTCTGATGGAGGTGCACTTTCCTGGAAGTTTTAAGTCTGATGACCCGTGGACACCCTTGAAGAAAGGAATGCACAGGGTTGACAGGCTGGAAGCCGAAAGGATGATCACTATGGACGGGGTGAGGAGTGCTATACGCTCATTTGCTCCGTACAAAACATCAGGGATGGACGGTATATTCCCTGCTATGATGCAGTGGGGGGAAGATCTCATTGCACCTAGGCTGTGGGGTATATTCGTTACTTGCCTAGCGACTGGGTATGTTCCGAGAGTCTGGAGAGAGGCGAAAGTTGTCTTTCTTCTGAAGCCTGGAAAAAAAGATTATGCGGAGGCGAAGTCGTTCAGACCGATCAGCCTAACATCTTTTCTCTTGAAAACGATGGAAAGAGTGATGGTTGACTGTCTTGAGAGCACCTCGCTGATGCAAAATCCTCTGAGTAGATGCCAACATGCATATAGAGCAGGTAGGTCTACGGAGAGTGCTCTTCACGAATTGGTAAGAGTGACTGAAAAGGAGGTATTTTCAGGAGGCATTGCGATGGCCACATTTATGGACATCGAAGGTGCTTTCGACAAAATATGCTTTGGAAGGCTGCGGCAAGCCCTGACAGAACGCAATGTAAGCCCAATGATAGCAAATTTGGTGGACAATATGCTCAAACACAGGGCTGTCAACATGCAGAATGGTAGAGTAAAGACTAGAGGTAGAATAAGTAGAGGATGTCCCCAGGGCGGGGTGTTATCGCCAACCCTGTGGAATATAACTGTGGACTCACTACTGGTTAGACTGGATGAATCGGGCATACACACGATAGGGTATGCAGATGACATTGCGTTGGTGGTCTGCGGCAAGTTCATTGACACCATCTCTGACATCATGAAGGGAGCACTCCGAATGGTGGAGGAGTGGTGTCGAGAACAAGGCCTTACCGTAAACGCAGGCAAGTCAGACAATATTCTCTTTACTAGAAAGAGGGTAGGCCTGAGTACAGAACCACTCAGACTTTTTGGAGCTGAAATCAACATGTCCACGAAAGTTAAATATTTAGGGGTAACCCTTGATAGCAAACTGAACTGGAACGAGCATGTAGAAGATAGGATTCAAAGAGCCAAGAGGGTTCTGTTCCAGTGCAGATGCGTTTGTGGTCTCAAATGGGGGCTAAACCCAGAGGCTATGAAATGGGTTTACACTATGATGGTTAGACCTGTCATCACGTACGCTTCGGTGATTTGGTGGACAAAAGTCAGCCAGAAAACCATTAAGAAGAGACTGGACAGAGTCCAACGACTGGCGTGTGTTGGAATAACAGGTGCAATACGCACCACTCCAACAAGCGCAATGGAGGTTCTGTTAGGTATGCTGCCGTTGGATTTAGAAATAAAAAAAACAGCGGCGCTGTCAGCCCTCAGGATGTTGCGAAATGCTACGTGGCATGGGGCAACGGCCCTGCATGGTCATATTCGCATCCTTGATATTGTACAGAGAGATGTCAGGGAGGCGTTTATGCCTATGGATGGAAGGCAGAGAGTAAAAATAACAGAAAAATGTTATAAAACTCTTATAACGGATGGAGCCGTTTGTGAAGAAATCGCTGGTAGCGATATCAGTATATTCACAGACGGCTCTCTGATGAATGGCCGGGCCGGGGCAGGTATGTAGGTACTCAAAAGAGTTAAGCCTATCCTGTGTACTGAGGTTGGGGAGGTTTGTGTCTGTATACCAGGCAGAAATGCTTGGCGTAGTGCATGCGCTGGACCACCTGATAGATGGCCGGATCAGTGGCAAGAAAATTGTCATCGCTCTCGACAATCAGTCTGTGATTAGGTGTATGCAACGGACAGACATCACTTCCAGGTTGGCCATAGAATGTCTTACAAAACTCAATAGGTGCGCCCAGACGAATGAGCTCACACTTATGTGGGTGAGAGGACACTCTGGCATAGAACAGAATGAAGAAGCTGATTCTTTAGCAAGAGCAGGATCAGCAGAAGAATTCTGTGGACCAGAACCACGTATCGCCATAGGCGACAATATGGTGGCAGGCCTTATTAAACAATGGACGGACTCGGAATAGAGTAAAAGGTGGGAAGAAGCTATTAACTGCAGGCAATCAAAGGCGGCCGTGAAGTGGTCTCGTAGTGAGGCAGCAAAAGTTATCCGATACAATCGAAGGACTTTAAGCTGGCTTACTGCACTGGTCACAGGACACGGTCCCTTCATGTACCATCTCGGGAAGATGACAGTGTCCGGCGCTGGCAAGCATAAGATTGACCACTCTGGGACGCCCATTTATTGGCGAAGCCGAGATTGGTCAACTAACCTATAAGGATATGCTTGAGGTGACAAAGGATGCTTACACGAGGAGCATGCTCACGTACGAGTACTCCGAGCAGTAGTACCCTTTGTCCAATGGGGGACGAAAAGGGACCCACTGTGGTCTGCTTCGGCAAATCCCCAACTTATTATATATAAACCTATTTTAACTTCTTACTTTCCACGTAACGAGTACCTAAATTGGATAAAGAAGTAAAAGTACTACTCATACAAATATTTTGAAAGTACTCGTAAATAAAGAGTATATTTTATTTAAAATTACATTGCATTTTCAAGTTATTTTATTAACAGATTTTGTTTAAACCGCTGCAAAAGAAGCCTTTTTCATGGCTTTTACTTCAAATTGGTGTTCTAACAACTAAAGTATTTAGTTATCTTTTTTGTAAAGTATTGATTCGCTTAAAACTAATCCCTAAAATATTAAACGCCTGCTAGCAAAATTTTAAAAATGTGCTGCAGTGACCTTTGCTTACTTACATTTTTTTTTAAAAATATCTGTCTTATAAAAAATCAACATGAAAATAATAAGTTTTGTCGAATAATACTTACATCGAACAATATTTGTATTCATAACATATTCTTAAATATAAAATGAAAAATACATTTATCCAATACCAATGTTTCGAAATTGCTCACATATTGTTTAAATTATTGTTTGGGTCAATTCAAATTGATAAAATAAATGTTGAAATTAGTCCAATAAAAAATATGTACCTACTTTACAGTTGCTTTACCGAAATGAATTTTTAAAATTATATTATAATTATTTCAATAGTTTTGTATACCAAAAAATTTCTATGAGTAATATATTTATTTTTTTATGCGTAACGTGAAAACATAAATTTAAAAAAAAAGTTTACAGAAATCTTTTTTAAGAGTTAATCTTAATCTTGAGAACCTGAATGTCAGAATCTTATTTTCGATTCGGTATACTTATAGAATAAAAAGATGTAGATGTAGTGAAATGGTATGAAAATATATATTTATTTATGACTTTTTATTGTTTTGATTCCACAAAAATTATTGTGGAAGCTGTATAACCTTACTAAAAATATAAGAACAACATTCCGAAAATATTAAGGAGGGAAAACTAAGCAAAAGTTTGAAAAAATCTAAATTTTTTTTCGCTTAAGGGTGGGTACCTTTATGTAATATAAGCGATTCTGAAGGCGTTTTTTAACGAATACTACATAGAAATGGTCAGAGATATTGACAAAGTTTTTATATTGATTTTAACAGTTATGTAAGTACATATATCTAAATGAGAAACAAAAGGTAAAAAAATACGACAAAATGAAATTTTTAAAAAAGTGACCCTTATCAGCCAGATGATTTCCAAATTTTTTTTGACTGTGACTATTATGGTCCAAAATAGATCTGCTTACCAAATTGCACCTTTCTAGCTCAAAATTTAAGATTTAATGTGTATAACATACTGGCGAACGCAACTTCATACAACCAAGACCTCTCCATAAAAATCACTCTAGCGCAGAAAGTTGTGCATAGCGAGATGATATCGCAAGTCAAGAAACCACACAGTATAGCATGGTATACAGATGGGTCCAAGACATTGGAAGGTATAGGCGCAGGGGTGTACGGGCCAAGAACCAAGCACTTTGAACCTATGGGGACAACACCCAGTATCTTCCAAGCGGAAATCCTAGCAATACAGCTGTGTGCACAATTCAATCTGGACCGTAAATACAAAGGTCAGGATATAGTTGTGATGTCAGACAGCCAAGCAGCAATCAAAGCATTAGTTTCCTGCGAGATATCATCGAGAATAACATGGGAATGCCTAACAAAACTCAACGAACTAGGCAAGAATAACACTGTGACTATACTTTGGGTCCCAGGACACAAAGGAATACAGGGTAACGAAGAAGCCGATGGTCTAGCTGCACCCTGTCGCGCTAAAATGTATAGGACCAGAACCATTCTGCGGATTGGGCACACATTCTATAAAAGAAGAACTAAGAAGGGAGGAGAGGCATAAACGTTCAAACCTTTGGAAAAGCCTCCCAAAGCTAAGACAATCCAAATTGCTCCTCAGAGATTTTAACTCTCGGAGAGCAAAATTGTGCATAAGCTTAGGCAAACCGAATCTTCGGATTCTAACGGGGTTCCTTACAGGGCACTGTAAACTCAAATACCACCTGATGAAATTGGGCATAGAGACCGATAGTAACTGCCGTTTCTGTGAAGAAGCAGAGGAGACTCCAATACACCTACTTACAAACTGCGACGCCGTGGCTCGCAGACGTAAACTAGCACTGGGGAATTATGAGCTGAGTCTAGAGCAGGGTTCATCCCTTGAACCTAAGAATATTCTCAAATTCATTAGAGAAATAGGGCTGGATGAAATTCTGTAATCCGCAAATCCAGCGGAGCTTTGAGAAGGAGGTACAATATATCTCATTTAGGTCGCAGTACGCATCTCCACCACACAACATTAACATTAACATTAACTAGAACGTGTAACTACGCGTGGATTTTTTTGAAACTTCAAGTTTAGTTTGAAAACAACGCCAAATTAGTGTTTTAGGTTAGGTTAGTTTAAACCGGATACCTTCGTGAAGGCTCACATAGACCAATTCAGGTCCTTAGTGGTACCGGTAGCGAACAAAAGGATCCTTTGTGTTTATTTAAAAGTCTTTAAAGATTTGCGTTGAATTCGCAAACCTTAGAAGGGATTCCAGAGGCACCCTGGCTACATCTTTAAGCGATGGGAATGTCGATGAGCCTAGGTATTTTAGTCTCGATCTAAGTAGGGTGGGGCATGTGCATAGTAGGTGCTCCAGGGTCTCCACTGTGCCCGGTTCCTTGCACTTCCTGCATTTGCCATCCGTGGTGATGCCAAGCTTCCTCGCGTGGACTGCCGTCACATGCAGTGACCAGTGAGCATGCCCACTAGTGTCCTGCAATCTTTGCGCGGGCGTGCCAAGATGAACAGAGTTCGTTTTTCGCATTGTGCATTGCACATGTTTTTCGAGAATTTGCATGATGTCGTATCTCTCCATCTACGATTCACTGCTATTGTGGCTCTTCTTTCGAGGTTCCTGTACAACTCTTGTAATGGAGTAAGTACATGTTCTGCGAGTTCTGATTCCAGCCCAGCGCCTTCCTTTGCTAAACCATCTGCCATCTCGTTTCCCTCAATGCCCTGGTGGCTAGGGACCTACACTCTAAAAAATAAATATAAATTTACTTTAATTATTATAGTAATTTTTTGTTGAAATTCAAACTGATGTGTAATTTTACTATAAATCTTATATTGATCTTTGAGTATTTACCATTAAATACTATTCTTAGCAAAATTAAGCTATAAATTTTTAATTTTGCTGCAATATCAACTACAATGCTTTATATTACTACCAAAATTGAACTAATGAAACAGATGTTGAATATTCAACATGGACAATATTTTCAACAGATATTTAGTCGACTTTGCTTGTCAACGTGTACGGATCATTATATAAGAGTTATATGCTTTTTAATTGAAAAAATTTAGTGTTAACTCGATTTTTAGTAAAAGTTTTACTATGTTGTAGTATCTTATGTTGTACAAAACAACAAAATGGGTAAATGTGGGCAATATGCTAATAATTAAATAAAAATCTATAAAAAATATCTGTGTTTCATTTGTTTTTTTCTTTCGGGTACTAATCGGCAGGAATTTCTTTATGCAAGTGTGTATGTCTTATTTTGGTGTTTATAGTGTTAATTTAAGGAAGGATAAGCAGTAAATATAAGTCAAATTTATTTCTGCACGTGTCGTCAAGAGTGTAAAGTTTTAAGATATATTAAATTATGTTTTAAACTAAGAATATCAAAACTAAGAATGTTGCCTTTACTAGAATATCAATAGATTACATCAATTGTAGTAAAAACAAATTCTAGTTGTTGAATTTTGCTAACATGAGAGTAGTAATATTGTTATGGTACTACACAGATGATAGCAATTGATGTTTAATTTTACTACAATATCAATATTTTTTCATTTATATTGCTATATATTTAACTCAAACATAAACACGTTTTGTTGAATTTCACTACAAGTCAATAGTAAAAAATATGTTTAATTAAATAAGGGTATGTAAATTTACTACAGAAACAGCCGCAAAACTGTTGCCTACAAGAGTTGTAGTAAAATTCAACAAAAACTTTTTAGAGTGTAGTAGATGCGCACTCTCTTCGAAGCGCATAGTGCATCTAGTGCATCTCTGCCAGCCATGACACTTTTAGACTTGATGCTAGCGGAGCGCATGGATTTGATCGCCGCTTGACTGTCAACGAAAATGTTGATGTAGGAGTGTTGTGTGTCCATGCTGAGGGCTTTCCCAGCAGCCTTCCTTATGGCAAATATTTCCGCCTGGAAGATACTGCAGTGGTTCGGCAGTTTATATGGTTGCCTTATATTAGGCTCTGCACAATACACAGCCGCACCTAACCCCATAGGCATTTTGGAGCCGTCTGTAAATATTTTGACCGCCTGTTGTGCTTGTTCTATACCTTTGCACCAGTCATTTGGTCCCAGAAGAGTTCGTGCTTTGGAATTGACTATCGTGCGAGGCACCATGTAGTCCGTGCTACTAAGTAGATCCTTTCCGATTGTACAATGTCCAAAATTTTGAATGTTCATGTTGCCTGTCGCCGTAAGGCGTTGTGCCGTTTTTCCGGCTATTAGTTTTGCGTGTATGTCCAGGGTGTCCATACTTAGAATGGTTTCAGGCGCTTTAGTTGGAGATGACTTCAGTGCCCCCGTGATGCATAGCGCTGCCTGCCGCTGAGTTTTCTCCAAGTGCCTGAGGAATGTTGATTTGTTCACAGCCGGCCACCACACAATAATCCCATAGAGTAGAATAGGACGCACTACCGTTACATAGATCCAGTGCATCAGAAAGGGTGAGAGACCCCAGGTACTGCCTAGCATCTTCCTGGATGTGTATAGTGCAATTTTGGATTTCTTCACCCTTTCTTCTACGTTGGTTTTCCATGACAGCTTGCTGTCCAGGACGACTCCTAGATATTTTGTGTGAGTTTTCGGTATAAGACGTATATCGTTTAGTTTCGGTGGTATCCACTGTGGTATCTTGTACCTTTTCGTGAACAGAACTAGATCCGTTTAATACTAAGACCGACTGAATTTGACCATCTAAGTACATCTTTGAGTGTGCTCTCCATTATGGAGCTTACTGTTGATAGACATTTCCCTACTATAATTATGCTTATCGCCGTCTGCATAGGCAGTTATCGTCGGGGCTCTACCTGCGAACTTTTCGAGTAGTTCATTAACGACAAGATTCTATAGTAGTGGCGAGAGGACCCCTTCCTGAGGTGTCTCACTGCGAGCTTCCCTTACCATGGATTTAGTGCCCCACTCAGCCCGCACCTTTCTGCAGCTTAGCAACTTTCTAACCATAGGTTTATTGCTGGTGGTGCCTCTATTGCACGTAATCCACTAAGGATTGCGGTGGTTGATACATTGTTGAATGCACCTGAGATGTCTAGAAACGCCCCGAGTGCGTATTCCTTGTGGTGGAGGGCTTTTCTAGGGTTACTTCTAGGGAATGTAGTGCCGTTTCAACCGATTTCCCTTTCGTATATGCGAGCTGGTTGGTTGATAACTGGATTTAATTGTTTCTTAGGTGCAAGTCCATCAGTTTCTCGAGCGTTTTGAGTACAAAAGAGGTCAGACTTATTGGCCTGTAGTCTCTCGGACAGGGATGGCGGCTCTTACCTGCCTTCGGTAAGAATACAATCTTCGCTGTCCTCCAAGCCACAGGTACATAGTTTAGCCTGATGCATCCGTTAAATATATTCTTCAGCCATGGGACGACTCGCGATTCGGCCGTTTGAAACATGGCAGGAATAATATCGTCTGATATAAGTGTTTTAAAAAAACGCAAAAAAAAAAACAAATAAGAAAAAAGCACTAAAGTTTTTAATATCTTCTGTGACAAAAACATGTCCCTGTCTTTAAACGTTTCCCAGAAATTTCGGCATGAACGTGATTTTTTTTTTTTTAAAAAAATATTTATTTTGCAAACTTGAAAAATCACTGAAACTTGACGAATTATACAAATCAAACTAATCATCCAAATGAGTTAAAGTTTCGGATTCCTTAGCTCCAAACATTTCTTTATCTGATAAAAATATCAAGTATGCAACACTCGAACCACTCGAAAATTGACCGCAGGCAGAACGAGCCATTGTGCGATGCTTCCTTCATTCGATTGTTTTTTGTAGTGAGTGCCTTTAGAGGAGTGGCAGCAAGTAATTAGGTATGTTCGGAGATAATCTTGGGGTTAAAAATATAATAAGACCAGCTCATACATTTGAACCCTCTAGGATCAAGTCAGGGGAGATACGACTTATTTGAATTTTTGTCAAAATGTTGTTTAACTGTAGCTACGATATGATAAGGTTTGTGATCCTTTTTAATTGATTTGATTGATTTAATTGATTAATGCAATCAAAGTGTGTTGTATTTGCGTTTGGGTGACAATACACTAAGTTTGACGCTTTAAAATAATGAGTGTTGTCATCTACGCTACACAACATCGTTAAAGCTCTGGGGCCGAATTACAACATCCGTGATCGAGCAAAATTACAAAGGGCACTACGAGACAAGTGTCTATCAATCTTGTACAATTTTACTTGATCACGGATGCTGTAATTCGGCCCCAGTAGCTCGTTCCTGTATCAAAATCGGCAAGTTACCGATTTGTGTGACGTCAGCCGTTATCGATCCCTAGTTACTGATTTCGTGACAACTAATGTTTCTGTACGTTTAAATCGGTAAAAACTCGGACCGTGATGAAAAAGAACACAAATCGAGACGAAAAGTTGCGAAATTGAGTCAAATGACAAGCAGCTGTTTACTCGAATATATTATTTTAGTATTATATATTCTTTTTTTTACTTTATAACAAATAGGTGCTTATCTTGTTAATAAAAAATGAATATTTGCAGTTTAAGAAAATTAATTATGTTATAATGATGTGTATTAATGGTTGTAAATAATGTAAATAATTTTACACTTAGTGCTGTGCTGCAAAAAATTAGCAAATATATGCAACCGGTTACTTTTTCATAGCTCAAACAAATACTGTTTTGCTAACATTTTTAACTTTTATGTAAGTAGCAGAGATCTGCAACAAGTAAATTGAAAATCAAGCTACTTGAAAAAATATCAAGCTTTGAGTTGATATGAAGGAACTTGATATATTTTTTCCTTACAATTCGCGACTAGCTTCTGAAAAACGAATCATATGTCTGACGTGATTCTATTTTGTTTCTACCCCATATGAGTTGTTGGAAAAAGTCAAGTTTTCTACTTTTCAACTCTGGTTTCGACTCTATGCGACTGACGATCGTTTGTTTCGTTGTTCGTTTCATTTATTATGCGGAGTTCGTGTAACTTTTTTTCTGTTGCTATTGCCATAATATTAGGTGGCAGCCCTATTTAAAAATTTCATAATTTGGAAATTTTAACAACGGATTCGGATTCAGCGACCCATTTTTGGTGTACCATTTTTTTTTGCCAGCCCCGAATTCATAAAACTACAAAAAATCAGGGTGGCAACCCTATGCACCATCTTGAATTTTAAAATTCTGACTTTAGATTCGAAATCAGCGACCCCTTAACACTGATAAATGACGTTTAAAACTCTTGAAAAGACATATTATTAGGTGGCAACCCTATTATTTCAAAATTTTATAATTTGGAAATTCTGACAACGGATTCGGATTCAGTGACCCATTTTTGGCGTGCCATTTTTTTGCCAGCCCCGAATTCATAAAACTACAAAAAATTAAGGTGGCAACCCTATCCACCATCTTCAATTTTAAAATTCTGACTTTAGTTTCGAAATCAACGACCCCTTAACACTGATAAATGATGTCTAAAACTCTTAAAAATACATATTATTAGGTGGCAATACTGTGGTAAAAATTTATGTGGCAACCCTGACCTCCATCTTAAATTTTAAGACTGTGACATTACATTCGAAACCAAATCCGTTGTCAGAATTTCAAAATGACAAGAATTCGCAAAAATAAAAAAATATAGGTGGCAACTCTATCCGCCATCTTAAATTTTAAAGTTTGACATCATCTTCGAAATAAGTTACCCCTAAAACTTCCAACCACTGAGTCCACAGAATCATCAAAAGTCCTATTACGCTTAAGCTCTCTCTAAACAAGCTCATTGAATTTTTTGGATACTTGCTTTAATTGAATACTTGCCTTCAATTTTAAGCTTTTCAAGCTTTTTGCCGAAGGCATTAAGCTTTCCTTTACTTGAAACTTCGTGCCGTTCGCTTATTTATATTCAATTACAAGCTAGCTTGAACTTGTATTTTAAGCAAGTACTTGAAATAGAGTTTCAAGTAGGCTTGTGCAGTTCTCTGGTAAGTAGGCATTATTTATAAATTGTATTACTTTTAAAACTAAAACTTTTTTAAAAATAACAAAATATTTCAATCAGAAAAAAATTCGACTTATATGAAAGTAACCATTTTTAAAGGTGTATTTCGAATACTAGGTTAGGTTAGGTAATAGTGGCTGAGCCGATAGACGACTCGTACACTTAGGCCAGTGCAGGCCCGTTGTGATACCACATGATCTCTTTAAAAACCTAATAGATATTACCCTCCTCAAACCAGTTTGAGCGGATAATGAATTTGAGTATATGCTTGATTTCCAGGCATGAGACTTCGGCAAGTCCATTTAAAAAGGGAAGGCCCAGAGTTGCCATTCTCCTATTAGCTAGAGCCGGACATTCGCAGAGGAGGTGCTGAACGTTTTTTACCTCCTCCTCACATCTGTAGCTTCTGCAGAAATCGTTTGATGCAATTCCCAACCGAAGGGCATGCGCTCCGATCAGGCAGTGACCCTTTAGGATTCCTACTATTTTTGACAGGTTTACCCTGCTTAACTCAAGCAGTGAGTTGGTGCGTTTTAAGTCGTAGGTAGGCCATGTTAGCTTAGTTATTCTACATGTATCAAGGCGTTCCCAGCGTTCTTGTGCAAGACCTAGGGATCTGTTCTTGCACTGGAGTTTATAGGAGGAAATGGGTACACCAATAAAGTCCTCATTTAAGAGGGTGTTAGATGTCGTACCCTTCCTTGCCAATTCGTCGGCCAAATTGTTGCCCTCGATATCCCTGTGTCCAGGTACCCATATGAGGTGAATCCTGAGTAGCCTTGCCATCTCGTTAAGAGATTTGCGGCACTCAGTGAGAGTTTTAGAGTTGTCAATATTTGAGTTCAGTGCTTTCAGTGCAGCTTTGCTATCTGAAAAGATGGAAATACTTTTTCCTTCAAGGTCTTTTTGACCTAGAATCCTAGTGGTTTCGTGAATAGCCATCATTTCCGCTTGGTAGACACTACAATAGTTAGGAAGTCTAAAGGACGCTTCGATTTCGAGATCCTGGGAGTAGATACCTCCCCCTACTTGTTCTCGAAGTTTGGATCCATCTGTGAAGATTTTTATGGCGGAGGTTTTAAGGGGGATTTTGTTTGCCCAGTCTAGCAGTGAAGGGATGAAAACTGCATAGTTCTTTTCAAGATTTAAGCACGGCACACAGTAGTCTGTTTTGTCGGGTGCAGACGAGTTCAGAATAATTGTGTGGCCGCAGTTGTTACCTATCCAATTACCAGATTCTCTAAGTCTCAGGGCTGCTGTGTTGGCACATTCCCTGGCAAAGATATCGAGAGGAGGAAGGTGAAGCATGACATTGAAGGCGCTAGTTGGTGTTGAGGACAGTGCCCCCGTAATACAAAGACCTGCGCTTCTTTGCACCTTTGCAAACTTCTGAAGTGCGGATGCCTTATCAAGGGCCCTCTATCATACCAGTGAGCCATACATTAGTATGGGGCGGACAATTGCTGTGATAATCCAGCGTACTATTTTGGGGGAGAAACCCCATTTTTTACCTATAGCTTTTTTACAGGCAATAGTGCTATGTTTGCCTTTTTAACACGTTCCTTAATGTTAACATTCCAGATAAGCTTCTTATCCAGAATAACTCCTAGGTATTTCGTGCTGTCGCTAAAGAGCAACCTCGTGCCGTTCAGACGCGGAGGTTCTAAGTTGGGGGTTTTATATTTCCTAGTGAAAAGAATGAGATCTGTTTTCTCGGTGTTTACACTTAAACCACACGTGGATGCCCATCTCGAGAGAATTAAGAGTACTCTCTCCATGAGTTGACAGAAAGGCTGGGGAAACTTTCTGTTAAAAATGATTGCAATATCGTCTGCATAAGCAACAACCCTGTAGCCTTCCCCCTCCATGATACGCAACAGCTGGTCAACCGTCACGGACCACAAAAGTGGAGACAAAACTCCTCCCTGCGGAGTGCCTCTGCTTACAAACCTACGAGTGGAGGATCCCCCCAGCTCTGAGTTCACCACACTGCCCAAGAGCATCTGGTGTATGAAACTCACGAGAAAATCCTCCACCCCCAGTTCCGACAAGGCCGAGGTGACTGCACATGGAAGGACGTTATTGAATGCCCCTGCTATATCTAGAAAAGCAGCAAGTGCGTATTGTTTGTTCTCAAGTGATTTTTCGATGGTAGACACAAGAGAGTGCAGAGCTGTCTCTGTAGATTTGCCTTTAATGTAGGCATGTTGGGATTTTAGAAGCCTGTCAAGTTTCGGCTTAAGAAGAAGCCCAATAAGTCTCTCTAGAATTGTAACCAGAAAGGAAGAGAGGCTTATAGGTCTGAAGTCATTCGATTTAGTGTGAGAGGACTTACCCGCTTTCGGTATAAAGATAACTTTTGTCTCTCTTCAAGCTGTTGGAATATAATTAAGGCGTAGGCAACCATAGTAGATTGTCTGAAGCCAGGGTACTATTGCATTGAAGCTATAGTAGAGTTGAGCTGGTATAATGCCATCGCGACCTGGAGATTTATAAGGTTGGAATGAATAGATCGCCCATTTTTCAAATACTACTTATAACCTAATAATACACAACATTACTGTCATTAGATAAATCGGTAGAATTCTCACTTGCCACAAAGCCAGTGATAAAAGTGACACATTTTTATCGATTCACTTTACGTACAGAAACACTTTTTCAAAAGGTTCCATTGAAATGAAATCGGAACATGTGACAGCTTATCGATTCACTTTACGTACAGAAAGACTTTTTCAAAAGGTTCCATTGAAATGAAATCGGAACATGTGACAGCTAATCGATTTGGAATGAACGAATGGAACAGAAATCGATTCAGCTTCGTACAGAAACATTGCAAGTGAGAATGACGTCAGAGTGACGTCAAATCGGTAATATGAGTCGGTAACTACGATCGCTACGAGTTACAGGAACGAGCCATAGTTCTCTCAAATCTGTGTTGCATTTACTTAACGTACTTTACGTCAGTGTTTATTTTCATTCACTACGTGAATCGTAAAGAAACTCCAAAAACGGCACTAAAAATACTGTAAGGGAATGACGCATTGAACTTTTAACGTAACACGTTTTCTGTGCGTGTTTGTATATTATGAAACATATAAACCATGGCATCCAGCCTCTTAACTGTTTCTGTTAAGTTTGTGCAGTTCTGCAGAAAAAGAATGCTTTTGACGCAGTTACGTACATTTTTTTCAGTGTTCTTAACGTTGTTAAGAAATTGCAGCGTCATAGTTTTTTTTTTTTGTTCAAACTCCTTCCTTCACTCGCTGTTGTATCTAATGTTGATGTGTGCGTTGTTGCGTGCTTTTCCATTTTTCTTGTAGCTATTCTGAATGCTGTAATATTATTTTCTACTCTCCAATGTTCTCAAGGGTGTCCTTTTTAATGTTTTTTTTTTGTTTTGCTTTAGTTTTTGCTTATTTTTGCCTTGTCATACAAATAGCTAAGAGATTTGGCAAAATTAGCTGTAAGCTTAAGTGGAGAGATTTGGGAGAAAATTTGTCATCAACTTAAAGCTTATTTTGCAAACATGTAGCTAGAACTGCGTAGAATTAACTAAATGATTGTTGTTGCTGCTGTTTTTTGGGTTGTCACTTTTTTGTTGCAACTTTATTGTTGTCAGTTTTGCACTTGTTGTTCGAGCTTCGTTGTAGCAAATTATTTTTTATAACTTTTTTCATCACTGCTCTTTTTTGTAGCTTTTAGTCTAAATGATGTATATAACACTTAAATGGAAAGCAATACAAATAAGTTTATTTTTTGGAGTCTACTTTTGGGGTTTCCTGACGGAAAGTATTGTATGAAATATTTATTTGAAATTTTTTATTTGCGTCCTTAAAACTTTATTCTATTTTTAGCTCTTAACTGGTTAGTTAAGTACTATTTTTAAAGCCTGAACATGGCCTATTTTAAGGCACTCTATTTTATTGCATTTGTCAATTTTCTGGTTGGCAACATATTGTGTTTGGTCCTTTTTCAACTTATCCGCTCTGCCTACCTGACTCGCATTATTGCTCTGCAATATTTTTTTCTTTGAAATTGTTGGCTTAAGATTTATGTTTTTTACTTTTATTTGTTCGCACTAAAGCAACATTTTTTATTCAAATTGCTTGCTTTTAAGAGTCCTTTTGTGGTCCTTAAATTGCCTGTCACATGTGCCCTGCTACAAACTTCATGTGCTGACATTTAGATGGCGCCATCAATCACTTGTCTGTTTGCATGCCACAAGTGTGCGTGTAAGTATGTGTGTGTAAGTGCTTTTCTGCATACTTAACGTCCATTTTCCCCCCCCTCTTCACTTTTCCGCTCTTTTAGAAATTCGGCGTTCTATAAAGCAATAAATAACTACAAAATTGTCACAAATGCAAAAAAAAATATATTAAATATTTGTAAGAGTCACCCACGCCTTGTGCTCGCCAATTCTAGCTACACTCCCCCTTCCCCCCTACCGATTCGCACAACTCTCTGTCTCTGTTTGTCGGTCTAACATATTTCAATTGTCATTTCATTGAAATTAATTATATCGCACTTAATTAAAATAATGATTGTTTCTTAACACGCAGCCATCTTCATTGCTTGTCATTTCATTCATTCGTTCGTTTGTTCAATCATTCATTTCATTTCGCTTGAAGTCACTTAAAACTACATTTATTTTATAACCGTTTTTTACACTCTACTTCAGCACTTTAAATGATGTTAAAGCCAACTACGATGGCAGCAGCAGCAGCAGCAGCAGCAACTGCAAAAACAACTGCAACAACAACATCAGTAGGGGTGTTTTGTTATTGCTTGGGTGTTATTTTAATTACTGTTCACTGGAGTCCTTCGTGAGGTCGTCGTGATTTTATTAACATTCGAATCGTTTTTAATCTCTTGTAATAAAGAAACAAATCCTGATTAATTGTTGATCCTTGCTTTAATTGCGCAGCACTTCAATTTTCGCAGCCATCATTTATATTTAATGGCTTGGATAGAGTACACACTCAATGGCAATGCTTTACTTTACATATTAATTCAAGCATTTCCTTTAATCTTTTTCTCAGTGAGTAAAAAAACGCAGTGTTTTTGGTAAAAGTTTTTTTTTCACAAAAACAAAGTGGTCATATTTATTTTTCGAAAGATGAGAGAAATAAAGATAAGTAACGTCAATAAATTTCTCATTAAAAATATAGTTTCCGTTTTCTATAGAGGCCTGCAAAAGAGAATAAAATTTCTTAAACATGTTTTTTTAAACAACAGAAGAAGATTTCAAGAAAATTATTCATGTCATTAATCAAATTAACGCTACTTTGTAAAAACTCATATTAAAAAAAGACACAGTTTCGATAGTATCGTAAGTACTGACGTAGAATTCCTTTTTCTACAGTAATAGAGAAAAATTCTGGTTTTTTTATTTATATTTTTGAAAACTTTTTTAAAACATTTCATCTCTAAATAAAAATTATTCAAAAACGAATTTGTTGTTGTTGTTGCCTTCTTCAAACTTATTTGATCTAAAAAGCTCACAATTAAACTTATGTTAAAATTTGTTTTGTTTTATGAAAAGTTTTCGCTTGATATATAATATTATAATTTGTTTATGCTCTTTACTATAGGAAAAATAAATAATTCAAATTTTTCCGATATTTATTTCTATTTATTAAACACAACTTTGAATAACATTTAATTTTAACCAACATAAAAAATTAACAACAAATTCATCACTAAAAATATCAAACGAAAGCTTTTTATAAAACAAAACAAATTTTTACATGAATTTAATTAGATCAAGTAAGTTTAAAGAAGAACAACAACAACAAATATGTTTTTAAATAATTTTTATTTAGAGGATGAAATGCTTTAAAATAGTTTTGAAAAATATAAATAAAAAAAAACAGAATTTTTCTGTATTGCTATATAAAAAGGAATTCTACGGCTATACTTACGATACTATCGAAACTATGTCTTTTTTTTATAGATATTCTGAATTTCTACTCTGGAAATTTGGTAGCTACAGTCGGCATATGACAATCGAAGTATGTCATATTAAATTAGTTTAAATCAATTTATTAAAATATTATTACAATTACAACGATTTGTTTTTAGTAAAAGTGGTACCATAACGGAAATATATTATTCATATGTATGAACATAAAGTTAATTGAATAAATTGAAAGCTTATGTATATATGTGTGTATATATATATATATATATATAGAATTAACTTTATGTTCATACATATAAATTATATATTTCCGTTACATATATATTATGTAACGTTCACAAAAAACACGATAAATATATTTATATAAACAGTAGTAATTGAATAGCTACATTCACATATCACAAGCGTTATATTTTTTAAACAGTTTACATTAATAAATTATTTTATATATATATATTATTACATCGACAATGAATAACGACTAAACTCAAAATATCGTAAAAAAAGCTATATGGCATTTTCTTCGTTGCCAATCTTTGATAGAATGCAGGAAAAAATTTTTTGCACAGAATAGATAACCACTTAATTCTGCACCTATTACTGATTGTAACGTTTCATATATTTCAGAGAAAAGTCGGAATAAGTACAATAAAAATATCGGTTTTTACGATAATTTGTTTTAGTCGTTTTTCCTTGTCGACACAGATATATTTATATAAGCTGATATAATTTTTGTTAAAAATACTTCTATTGTCATATACTGACTGTAGCTACCCTATTGCCAGAGAGTAAGAATTAAGAACATATAAAAAATTTCATAACTGAACCAACAACAATTACCAAGCAAATCTAAAACAACGACGCACAGAGAAGAGCATGATCACAGCGGTTGAGCAGCGTTAGAAGGGATGAACCGAATCGTCCACAGAAAATAAACAGAACTTTGATTACTATGTCCCGCTTTTCACTCGGCAATTCTTGAGCAATGTCACTCGTCACACACGAAAATTCTCGAGCTTGCGGCGAAAGCAAATATTGCTCCGAGAGCAATTATTCTCTTGCTCTGGCAGCAAGATCTCTTTGTCCCGCTTTTCACTCGACAATAATTGCCTTTGCCGCAAGCGACAAACTGATTATTCGCCTGCATGAGGGTTTACAAAAGTCCCCTTTCAATCCGAATAGTCAAAAAACTACTTGTGGCGAAAGCAATTATTGCTCATAGAATTGCCGAAGACATAAAGGCCCTTTGGAGTGCATGTAGAACCAAAACAACAATATCAGCAGCTAGTAGCAACGTTGCCAGTTATGTTGGAAAAATCCCATTCGTGGTAATTTTTGATTGCCTCTAGGAATTTTTGTTTTTGGGAATTCCTATTAAATTTTTTAATTCAGCGTGGTTTTTTTTTAATTGGCGTGGGAATTCAGCTGGGTATTTTTTTATTTCCGTGGGAGTTTGGTAATATTCTTCTTAAATTTTTTTTTGTTTTAGTAAACATAATTTCTTTGTGGTTTTTCTAAATTTTTTTAAAATTATATAAATGTTTGATAGCTTAAATCATACTTGATTTTAAATACAAATTCTAGTTGTTTAATAGTTTAAAATCGTTTATTGAGCTTAAGGACAGGTTAGAATAATTAATTGCTCTAACGAATTTTTCCAAAGAAACAAGATTTTTAAATTGTTTGTGCATATGGGACTTATTGTAGTATTTTGTAATGCGAATGATATTTATGTGGTAATTTTAAATGCATATGGAATTTTTGGTGGTATTTTTAAAACGCGTGGAATTTTTGTAGTAATTTTTAATGATCCTGGGATTTTTTTTTATATTTTTTTATTGCGGTGGAAACTTTTTTGTTTATCTTTATCATGGTAATTTTTATTGTATTTAATTTATGTTAATGTGAAGAAGGAACTTTTTGTCGGAATTGTTTCAAATTTTAACTGGCTACCTTGGCTTCTAGTTTTTTGTAGCCACATACTGGCTCTCTAGCTACATGCATCTGCATTCTCTATTGTATTACAACCCAACAAGCCATGAATGTGACTGTTCCAGCTAAAACGGCAGCGTCTGATTTGGTGATATGAAAACGACATGTTTTTGTACCTTTAAACCGTTCTCTATATAATTGTAAAGTCCTTTTTTATATTTATCAAGATTCGAATTTAAATTTATGTCATATTCGCTTGATGCGTCGTTTGTTCTTGTCTTTTTTCCCTCTCTTTTTCACCCGTTCGCCAAAAAACTCTGAAATATGCATTGAATCAGTTGAGTTGCCGTTTAATCTTTAGTTTATTGTTGCAACTTAATAAAAACTATTTTAAGAAAAGGTTACAATTGTTTAACAAAAAATAAAATTAATAAACAAATTAAAGTTTTCTATATGACCTTGTTATTTATTATGTTGATTTTCCTTGATTTAAATACAAATTCTAAATGTTTGATAGTTTAAATCATTCTTGATTTTAAATACAAATTCTAGTTGTTTGATAGTTTAAAATCGTTTATTGAGCTTTAGGTCAGGTAGTAAGAACAATTAACTGCTCTAACTATTTAATCAAACAGATATCTAATTAATCTGCTAGTGATGTTTTCCTTTTCATAGTGAAAATGTTGTTGTTGTTTCTTTGGAAAAATTCTTTAGAGCAATTAATTGTTCTAACCTGACCTAAAGCTCAATTTTATTTGCAATTTCAACGATTTTAAAGAATCAAACAATTAGCATTTGTATCTAAAATCTAGAATGATTTAAACTATTAAACATTTAGAATTTGTATTAAATCATAGAAAATCAACATTAATATACAACTTTATATATGGTACGCTTATATGAAACACACATCGCATAGTTTGCTGACATCGAAACGGTCCGCTTCAGTGCTTTTAAAAGTACACACCGTTTTCAACCGAGTCGATTGGCTATCTGGGTAACAAAAAAAAATGAAAGCAACTGATGAGTATTTATATATGTATGTTTTTTTTCATACATATTAATAAAAAACAACAACAACAACAACAAAAGCAGCACAACAACAAACGACGTGATTACGAACCAAACAAGCAAACACAACAACAACAACAATCCTAAAAACAGCATAAGCAGCTACTGCAGCTAAGCAGATTGTGCATTTCTCATACGAATATATGAATTTTTCATCTTCTTAGATTTTGCTATTTTATTAGATATTCGTTTTATTCCCACTAAAACTGATATTTTGGCATTTTTTTTCTTTGTACGATGAATATTAAAGGCTGTAGGTATACCCCAAAGTGTCAAATATCGCTTTGAAAAAATTCGTGAAAATGACCCGTAATTGACGTAAATGACGTAATTCTACGTCAAAACTTGTATAACATTTCAACTGTAAAATTCATAGAAGCAATAGATATACAGCTCTTCTCTTAAGTTTCCCATTTTAAAAATTCCAGAATTTGAAAACTTTATCCTTAGTCCTTAATTGTTTATATTTTTCTAAATAATTTTTAGCTGAATTTTTCAACATTTCTTTTTTTTTTTTGGTTACTTGTGTATCAAACCGGCATGATTGCTTTTAAGCTTGCAGCCGTTAAAATCCTTTGTTTCGATTAATTATTTAAATGACATCTCTCTTCAAAGTTGCATTTGCCAAAAATAAGCAAGTACATGGAAGTTCCAAATAGCACAAAAATATCAAAAGAATAATGATTTTTTTAAATGATATTAAAAATGTAAAATAATTTTTAATAATAGCTGCTGATTTGAAGGTGAAACTAAAAAAGGTGTCCACCGAAAAACAAAAATTTTTTTTACTAGATACAAAAAGTACCAATTATAAAATCGTACTATTTTCACAAATAATATACGTTATACTCAGAAAGGAAGAAATACTCTTATTGCTACTAAAAATCGTTCTATAGCGCTGTCTTTTTGTCTTCGATATTTATTTAAAACTAGTTAATATACTCGGCCTTTTCATATAGTATTTTATTAACAGTTTGTAAGCTCTAAAAATAAAACACGATAGTTTAACTGAATTGATACTTTATCAGCAATTCCATTTTTAACGTACCGGCCTTACGGAATGACCATCTTCGATTTGGGTACAATTTTGCATAGAGCATCACTGACGAAAATAAAAAATTTAATTTCGAGGAAAAATGTTTGACTTGATTTTGAAACGTCGAAAATTGATTTTTACAAAAATTCGCATCTCAAACGCTTCTTAACCGAATGTTGAGTTTGAACTACCGTTAGAAAGGTAATTAAAAGGATTTTAATTATGAGATGTTTTGGCGGTTGAACCATCCCTTGTGGTAAGGTAATTAATTTCGATGTTGGAGTGCAAAAACACCATTTAAAAAATGTAAATAATTGTTTTCTTAAAGCTGACAAAATTACCTTTTAAACAATATAAAAATACGGGTGCGGACTCAATGGGTTACTGAGATGTGATAGTTTTAACATCTAATCACAAATATTTGTTCTATTAACAAACTAATTTCTTAACCGAATTTTAAGTTTGAACTACCGTTGAAAATTTAATTGAACGGCTTAGGGTTTCATCCCTTGCGGTAAGGTAATTGATTTCGAAGATAGGGTTAAAATTCAAAATAGTTTTTTCTTAAAGCTCGCAAATTTACTTTTTAATATATGAATTTATAAAAGTATGTAACATAACGCATTTTATATAAAATCCTTCCTAGTATTGCTTAAATTTTTTAAACACTCAATAACTGTTCTTTACAACAAAATTTAATAAACCCGAGCCGAATGCCCTGGCAGCTAGTTGGTCGAAATATTATCTTAGTTGTAATGATTTCTTATTATAATTAATTATTTTAAATAAATAAATACTTTTTCGACAATATAAAAATTATGGTGGGGTTTCAATGGGTTCATTAGATGTAGGCATTTTATCATATAATCAAAATTTGAAATAAAAAATATTTTTGTTTCGAAATCAGTTACCTTACCGCAAGGGATGGAACCCTCAACGTTTTTTTATCAATCTCTTTAAGACAATACATGTCAAAGAAAACAAATATCTTCTTTTCTTTTCTTATTTTTTGTTTTATTTTAGATCGCCGTTCTGCATTTATATGTATCTGTCCTTTCGCCTTGCTCGAAGCACATCGATTTTTTGCACATCGGCTAGCACAGCACAAACAGTAAAGAGAGCAATATGGAGCAACACAAAGCGTGAAAAGAAAACGAAAAAAATAATTTTTTTTAAGTAATATTCCTATCATTTAGGTCCTTAAAAAAAATACCTTTGAATCTTACCTGCGCTACTTTAATTTTACAAGCTTGTACAAAGAAAAACTTGTTTTGCTTCTGTTCGGCACAAAATCTTTTTTTAATCCCTTGAATTTTTCTTAACCCTTACATCTTTGTTTTTAAAACCCTAAAAAACATCAATTTCATTTTTGTTGCAGCGCTCTCTGGTGTTAAAGATGGAGTAAAATAGGCAGCGCCAAACATCGGTCCAGCCGTTTAGAATCTAGAACTATGGTTTCTTTATACTTTTTGGCCCCAAAGAAAGTTAAAATCGTTTGAGCGATAACGTCATGAAATTGATTTGTATATATTTTGTGTGTTTTTGGGTTGTTACAGGAATGACACAATATGTCAGGAATGACAAAATCGTCTTTATTTGGAGGTTGCAGACATCAGAGAAAACTAAAACAATTTTCCACACGTTTTTATCATTTATTTGCTAAGCACTTTAATATGTTAAGCTCAATTTCATTTTAGTCAATCACTTACTCAATACACAGTTGGTAACAGAAATTACAACTTTGTTTTTGGTCTAAAGGTTAACAATATAACAAATAAGCTTAATTTTGCACTTGAGCTTCGCACCCAAAACCACTGGTGAATTTTTTAAACTTGAATATAAATAGTGTAAAAAGCCACACTGAGAGCTCGCTCAACGATTCTTGTCTCTTAGTCTCACAAGGTGGTCAAATCGAGGGACAAAAAGTTATTAGATATGAACCAGATGACGCATCGTACATAAAGCGGACCACAAAAAAAGTGTTGGTATCAGATTTTTTTTTTAAATTTTTCCACAGTGTTTTCCTATATTAAAGGACTACATTAGTTGACATTTTTTATCTGCCTTGGTTACTGAGTAATAGGCTTCTAAAAATTGAAGTTGTTGAAAAAATGGTTTTTTAAAAAACATTTTTGCAGGTAAAAAAAAAATTGTTTATGAATTAATTTAGAGAATTGATTATATTTTCGGATCAAATTCGAAATTAGGAAAGATTTTCCATTTCGAAACCGTAAGTTCGAACTTCGCATCAAAGTTCTAAGAATTACACCATTTCTGGCATGCTTTTTAAACATTTTTAAATTAAAGCCTGATATATAGAGATATTACACATTAAAATTTAATTTAAATTTAAATACGCATTTAACAAAAAATTTTTATAATTATGTAGAATGGCAGAAAATGCACGAATAAGTAATATTTTGAGCTTGACCATCTAGAACATGTAGAAACAAAAATTGCAGAAGCTACACTCTTTGAATAGTTAAAATTTTGATAGAGGACATTTTACAGGAATGACATTTAGATAAGGCCTATTTTGGGCATTTCCACCTGCAAAAATAATTTTTTAATGACCTGATACTACATAAACTTCAAGAAAAAACATTTTAGTCTCTATAATGATTTTTGATGAAAAATTTTTTTTTTAAATTTTGATAAAAATAAATTTTGTCAAATTGATATTCTCAGGAAGATATCGTTGTTATATAAAAGGTAGTCAAAAATGGAACTTGGATTGAAATTTTTGAAAAATTAAAATTTCTTCAATTATTTCATCTAATTGCTACATATTTAAACTTGATAATTTTTAAAACTGTGAATTCTATCAAAATAATATTCTTACTTCTTGAACGCTTTTACTGTCCATATTTTCTTTGAAGATGTTTCAATCAATCACATCGACTGCTGTAACAATAATGTGTTGAAAAACTGCTTCAACTTGTTAAAATTGCTTAAAATCTTTGATGGCCTAGGTGAAGTTGGAGAGGAGAAAAAGAAATTTATCAGAAAAGTTTTTAATAAATTATTTTTTCATACTTTTCTCACTTCCGAAATTCTATGCACATCGCCAGCTTAACACACTGTAACTTAAACTTATCTTTTTTTTTTGTCAAAATAAACTGATTGCTAGTTGTTGGTTCTAGATATTTGACAGCTGTTCGACTGCCTATAGCAACAATACTTTTTCAACAAATCATCTACAAATTTTACAATTTTAACTTTGTTGTGTTCTCTTGTATGTTTGTTCTTATTCTCAACCAGCTGTGATGAACTGTGTGCCAAAGTTTTGCCATCTTCATATATTATGAATGCACTATAAAAACTTTATCATCTGTCGACTTGTTCACTTCGTTTCGTTTCATTTCGTTTCGTCTTACTCTGTTTCAACTTTTCGATTTATATGCTTCAATTATATTGTAAAAATGTCTATCATATTTTTACCTAACTGATGTATTTTTTTTTTTCTTTTCGCAACTGAATTCTATGTCATATTGAGCTGTAAGAAATAATCAAAAGTTTTCATTCCTCATCTAGCAGCAAGAACTTTTTTTATTGAAAAGAAACAAAAAGTGGAAACTTTAGCCATTTGGTATTTCAGATATAAATGTTCGGCTCATTCTTTGTTATTAAGTTATTGGCCCATAAAGTTTTCATGCCCATAACATTATAAAGCTTTTTTGGTGAATTCTCTTTCTAAGTATTAGTCTCTTGTTGAAATAATTAACGATATATGTTCTAAACATACATAGGTAGCGCAGCGCTGAAATGCGTTATGCAATTGAAACACTTAACTGCGTCAATGCGTTGATACACTTGTTTTATCAAAAGTAACGCAATATTGCAGCATTAACACAAATAGTTTCTTACTTTTACTACAGGAATCCTAGCTTTTCAAAATACAACATGGCGCAATTGCGTTAACGCATTTTCCTTATATAATAAACTGTACTTGAGTTGGCGCATCAACGCAAAAATATTTGCCAATTTGTTGTACTTTTACTAAGTATTGCTTAACTGTGCTAACTTCACCACATAATTCAATGTGCTTAAATAGTCACCACATTCAAAAAGTTTAAATTATAACTCTATTCGATTCATTAATAAAACTAGACAAAATCTCACTGCGCTAAAAAACCTGCTGATACACGAATCGGAGATTATCAAACAACAATATGGCGCAATTGCGTTAACGCATTTCCCCAATACAATAAACTGCACTTGAGTTAAAGTGTCAACGCGGAATTATTTGCGGATTTGTTCTATTTTTACTAAGTTAGGCTTAACTGCTAACTTCAGCACATAATTGAATATGCTTACCTAGTAACCACATTCAAAATTGCTATCCAATTGCTATCCAACTCAAAATCTTACTGTGTTAATAAAGTAAAATCCGGTTGATATAGGAATTATAGCTTTTCAAACTAAAACATGGCGCAATTGCGTAACCTTATTTCCCTGATACAATACACTGAGTTTGAATTGGCGTAATAACTACGAATTATTTGCTGCTTTCTTGTATTTTTTCTTAGTGATGCATAAATGTGCTTACTTCACCACAAAATTCAATGTGCATACCTAGTAACCACATTCAAAAATTTTAAATTATAACTCAAACGCTATCCAACTCAAAATCGCATTTCCCTGATATAATAAACTGCGCTTGAGTTGGTATCAATGCAGAATTATGTTCCGATTTGTTGTATTTTTTTCAAAGTGAGGCATAACTGTGCTTACTTCACCACATAATTCAATGTGCTTACCTTGTAAGTGCATTCAAAAATTTTAAATTATAATTCAACCACTATCTAACTCAAAATCTCACTGCGTTAAAAGTCTTGGTAAAAGTCTTCTTGACTTTTGTTGTTGTTGTTTGGTGACTAATGCTGCTAATATAAGATTCTTGTTATCTTTAGCATAAGGATTTATTTCTGGATTACTAAAATAAAAATAAATAAAAAAATAAATAAATACAGGAATCATAGCATTTTAAACTTCAACATGACGCAATTGCGTGTACTACCTTCTCTGAAACAATAAACTGCACTTGAGTTGGCGTATCAACGCAGAACTATTTGAGGGTTTGTTATATTTTTTCCAAGTTAGGCATAACGGTGCCTTCTTCACCACATAACTCAATGTGCTTACCTAGGCACCATATTTAACATTTTTTAATTATAACTCAATTATAAATTATGAACTCAAAATCTTACTGCGTTAAAAATCTTGTTTAAGGTTCTGTTAATACAGGATTCATAACATTTCACACTTCAATATGACGCACTTGTGTTAACGCATTTCCCTGATACGATACAATAACTTGCACTTGAGTAGGCGTATTATACAGATTGCAGATTTGTTGTATTTTTTCCAAGTTAGGCATAACTGTGCCTACTTCACCACATAATTTAATGTGCTTAACTAGGCACCATAATTAAAATTTTTTTGATGGTAACTAGTGTCCGACCGAAACCGGAATTTTGACCAAAACTGAAACCGAATATTCGGCCGAAACCGAAAATGGTTATTAATATGAAAATTTAAGTTTTTACAAATTTTTTTTATTAAGAAAAAAATTTAATAAAACAAAGTATTATTTGAATATTGAAGTTTATAATAATTTATTGCAGTTTATTATAATATTAAATGAGATCATACTTTATTTTCTTTTTTATTACAAAAGTACTGCAAACTTTATATCCTCCGTACACACTCAAAATAGTATGCACTTACAATGTAAATTTTTTTAGAACTACAAAAGAAAGCATTTGTGTTTTTTTAAAAGGGTTTAGTATTATAAAAACAGAAATATTTCGTTTTCTTTTCCTTTATTCCTCACACACAGAATCATTCGCAAGTTTAATTATCAATTTTTGGCTTCAGTACCTATAAAACTTTAATATTAATTGCAATAGAGATGATTAAATCGAAAATGATAGTATCGATCTCATAAAATAAACCGATATGTTTTGCGTTAACACGATAAATAAAATTATAGACGAATTCATAATTTTTGTTTTGTAGAATGCGTTGTAAATATTTTTATTACACCAAACTTATATATTTGAATTAAATGACTGATGCAAGAAATTTTTACCAAAAGTTTTGGCTATTCAGCTATATTGAGGCCATATGAAACTGACAAAAAGGGTCGAAACCGAATATTCGGTCGGACACTAATTATAACTCATTTATAAATTATGAACTCAAAATCTTACTGCGTTAAAAAATCATGTTTGAAGTCCTGTTGATACAGGAATCATAGCATTTCAAACTTCAACATGACACAATTACTTTAACGCGTTTGTATTTTAAACGATACCGTTTTCATAGAATTTCAAACTATGGCATACCGCAATTGTGTTAACGCAATTGAGCTAACTCATTGCGCTTGTACCATTAATTGAGCTTGAGTTGGTGTATCAACACAGAATTATCTGCTCATCCACATATATCTTAGTTTTAAGTTTTTTTCTGTCTTTTCGAATATAAAAGTTTATTCCTGAATGCCTGAAGCGGTTTTTTATCTTCGCAAGAACTTTTTAGATACGTTATAATTTTAAATCTTGAAATTAGAAAGGTATTCACAATGTGAGGATTAACAATTTGTTGTTGAAAAGGGCGGTATATACGACTATTTATAGCAAGTGTTATATATAAGGTGTGGCAAGATTAAAGCCTTTTTCACATTTTTTTCTAAAGATTACTTTTTTAAATAAAAAGTTAATGTCCTTATTTTGCAAAAAAACGCAATCACTTGCTTTCGATTTTTTATATGGCAATATATTTTAAAGGAAAAATTCAGTGAGAGAGGGTTTGTTATAATTCGTATGGAAATAGAATTGCCAGACATAAAAACCTCATGTGAGGTGATTGCGTGCGTTTTACAAGATAAGGCCATAAATTTCAACCTACTTCGGTTCAATGCACAGAAAACAACAGGCTCCTTTGATGACTGCTTTTTAAAGTTTCCTAACCTCACTTAAAAACACTTCTTTTAAACTACCTACTTTGAAGTATTTTTATTAATTGCATCAAGAAACATTACGCAAAAATTTTCATCTGAGACAATTAAATTCTTATCTTTATTAATGCAAAAAAAAAAAATTACGAAAATTTTCAAAGTTCCCCTGTAATGTTGTTATGTTCAAAAAACCAACAATAACTACAAAATATGTAAATATTTAGCTTAACTTCTTTATAATTTTTTATTTCTTTATCTACTTCTGCTGCTGGTTTCCTGTGTGTGTGTTTTTTCGTGTTTAAGTTGCAAACTTTTTACCATATTTTATGCTGCCTGCCTAAACAACAATGTGTGTGTCCAGAGCCATGGTTACCACTTGGCTTTGCTTGGAGCCGCTGCTTTGGTAAAACTTTTTTAGAGCTACTTCTTTTTTTTTTTCTTCTACTGCTTTTGCTGCTTCAAAACTGTACAAAGTTGTACAAAGTTTGTGCTCTTTGTTAGGTTTGTTGTATTTTTAAGAACTACTTTGTTTTTGTTCTTAAACTTTTCGTCGTTTTCTGTTCTGGTCTGCGCTTAAATAAACCATGAAGCTACGCACCCTCGCACTACACCCCCTGCCCCCTTGTCAATCTTGTCTCTCTTGTTTCGTTTCATTTCTTGTCTTTGGTTGAAGTCAACTCTTTGGTTGGCGTAAATTTTGCTTTGGGCATCGGTCGAATTCTCTTTTTACTATCATTTATCTAATTGTAACTGTAATTGTTGTGCAATTGAATCACTGTTTTTGTTTTTTTTGTAGTTATTTTTGCTTATAAATTGCAGATTTTGTGGTTGAAAGTTGAATATAACTTAAATGAAATAAATTTTTATCTTAACTACTGACACTTATGACAATTCTAAAGGCTGAAATTGGGTTAATTGGATGTAACCAGCAAAGTTGTTTAATTAATTTTCTTAGTATAGTTAATCCAGTTCCAAAGCATTTGCTATCGATTCATAGTCTGTGTGTAAAGTGAAGATATAATTACTGGAAATATTCTTAAACTAAATGCAACATTTTTTCACATATCTGACCAATTTCTCTGTATGAAATACTAATGAATACAATATCGATGTAAAGGTATATTGAGGTTGAGTTTTACTACTCACACCGTAACCATTTATATATAAAATATTTCTACCAATTTATCAAGGCAATATCATGGCTGTATAAATTATATCCTTCAAGGGAGAATTTGTAACGGAATCACAAATCCACCAAACTTTTATTCCGTATTTTGCGGGCTTGCTCGGAATATATTGAGTAAAGCAGGTTTGCCCACGATACGAAAATAATTGCTCATCAACCGTCAGTTGGCTGCCCGGGGTGTATGTCTTCTCTAAGTTTGCCATGAGCATGAGCCATATATCGTCAACGACTGCAGATTTGCTTTGTTGAAGCCTCTCCGCACGAGTGTTTCCGTTATCGAAGCGGATGGAGGTTGTCAAGTGTTTGAACTGGTTGAAAGACATGGTGGCTTTGTAGATGGGCATATTGTAGCTCGCCCATAATTCTTTCGAAGGCTGGGAATTGGCGCGAAACACGCAAGCAAACAACACAATTCCAAAGAAGGCATACATTTTGTTCTCGGAGGTCATCATCCAAATTCGATGCTTTGCATTGGGATGAGCTTCGTTCCAAAAATGAAATGATCCGAGGGCTTTTCGATTAGTTTCCCGCACAATAATTTTTTCGATTTCGGGGGTCAGTAATGATATGAAAATGGCTTGGTGATGCGGCAATGTTCCACGTAGTGGCCCTCATTGAAACTGTTGGCACATTTTAATCTTTTAAATAATCTTTTTGAAAATGTACACTGGTTTTCTTTGCTTAGTGTAGCCGATTTCTCTTCATCTTTTACCCAATTTAATTCTAAAGTAGTTGAAATTTGCAATATGAACATTCCAAGGATTCCTACTAAATCTTATAAGCTTCCTTGGTCTTAAAAAATTAAAAAATTTAAGAAACAAGTTCTTCAAGAAATTTAGAGCAAGTAATAGCTTAATATTTTTTGAAAAGTATCAGCATTATATGAGGGAATTTAATTTTCTAAATAAATATCTTTACATCCAATATATCTGGGATTTTGAATCTAAAATAAATTCCAACCCTAAAGCCTTCTGGAGGTTTGTCAAATCGAAAAAAAGTTCTTCCAATATTCCAACTGCAGTTTTTTATAAAGATAGAAATTCTAAGTGTGCTGATATGCTGCTTATCTTTTTGCCTAATATTTTCAATCCAACTCTGAATCTGATAGTAACAGTTTTACTTCAAACGATGATTTTCTTAATAATATTCAGTCCTCATTTGATTTCGGGTCCCTATTATTATCGTCTGAAGATATCATTAAAGGTATTTCTAGCTTAAAACCGTCAATGATGACTGATACTGACGGTATATCTGCATTCTTGCTAAAACAATGTCCAGCCTTAGTTAAACCCATTAAAGCTATTTTAAATAAATCTTTAGTTGCAGGTGTTTTTATTGACGACTGGAAGATTGCTTTTATAACCCCTATTTATAAAAGCGGTAATAAGAACGATATTTCCAACTATAGGCTAATCTTGAAGCTCTCAACCATTTCAAAACAATTTGAGGGCATTATTAAAGACAAATTGTATTTTCGAGTGAAGCGTTAAATTTGTCCTAATCAACACGGTTTTGTCGCTGGTCGTTCTACTGTATCAAATCTGACAGTTTTCTCTGAAGATTGTATTTCTGCTTTCAAAAGCGGCTTTCAAGTGAATACAATATATACAGATTTTTGAAAGCATTTGATAAGGTATCACACAATATACTGCTATTAAAACTTGCTAAACTGGGTTTTCACTCTGTCCTCTTACAGTGGCTACGGTCTTATTTAACCGATAGAACTTGCTTTGTAGTTATTAATAATGTAAAATCTGCCAAATTTATAGCTTCGTCTGGAGTTCTGCAAGGCAGCATTCTGGGACCCTTACTTTTCATTTTATTCATAAATGATATTAGTTCCTGTTTTTCAAATGTAAATTTTCTTTTATATGCAGATGATTTAAAAATATATAATTTAATCTGAAATAAATCGGACACAGATCTTCTACAACATGAATTATCAAATGTTTTTACTTGGTGTTGTAAAAATCGAATTTCACTTAATATTAATAAGTGTTTTCATATTACCTTTTCCAAATCACAAAACATTACCAATACGTCATATTCTATTCTAGTGTCTTAACTGCAGTGGATAAAACGTCTGAATTAGGTGTAATATTTGATCCTAAATTTACCTTTACAAGTCATTTTGACTTTATTATTTCTAAAGCATATGCTTTGATGGCGTTTGTTCGCAGAAATAGTTCTGCTTTTTCTGACCCATATACACATAAAACGCTATACTCATCTTTTGTTAGATCTAAACTAGAATATGCCTCTTTAATTTGGAACCCTTTCTATGCAGCGCTTATAAATCGCCTTGAACGTATACAAAAAGGTTTTACTCGCTATGCTTTGGTTTATATTTGAGTGATACTTTTCCTCCATATAATGCTCCTTGCTTACTTATTAATCTAAAAACTTTGCAAAGTAGAAGAACAATACTATCGCTTCTGTTTATTTTCGACGTTATAACTGGTGCAATTGACTGTTCACGCCTATTAGCGATGATACATTTTAATATTCCTGTTAGCAGCCTCAGATCTTGTGATTTATTTTATCTTGGATTATTAAGAACTAATTATGCATTAAATGCTCCTATCAATCGATCTTTAATTGCATTAAATAAGTTATCTAAAAACATTGAAATTGATTTCGCTTGCTCTAAAATAGTCTTTAGAAACCAGTTAAATAATTTCTATCGCTAAGCCATTTAAATTTATCCTGATATTTTAAATTTAATGTTATTATTTATGTGTAATCTAATATGTATCTTACTAAATTTTTAATGTATTAATTGTGTAGTCAGTACGGAAATTATTCTATTGATTAAATAAATTCAAATAAACAAATAATCAAATAAACATTATGTGATCGGGGCCTTCCAGAAGGTGGTAGACTTGTATTGCAAACCTTGCCGTCTTTTGAACTATAAATCTGTTAATTACGGCTTCTCTATATAATTCCTCCGCATCATCACTCTCATTGTCATTATTCATAAATACCTCTATCTCACTATCTTCTTCAATATCGGATGCCTCATCCACATTTTCATCTTCTTCTGGGACGTAGTCTTCATCTTCCCAGTCGTCACCAAATTCAAATGGGTCTAATTCCTGCCCCACAATTTGTTCGATTTGCTCCTCAAATCGCTCTCGTTCTTGTGGATTCACGTTTGGTGCATTCAGTTTGCGAACTAAATGCTTCATCATATCACCATCGTCGATGCCTTCCCGCTGCATTTCACTGAATCTAAATAAAACAAAACTAAATAACATCCGAACAAAACATTATTCACAATAATCAGCGAAATATCTCCACAAACAATCACAAAACGTGTGAACTAAAGATAAAATTCACTGAACCAATATTACTTACCAAAATTTTGTTAATTAAGATAGAGCAAAAATAGCACGTGAAAAAACAAAAATCACAATTATTTTCGATGTTCACACATTGAATTCTACGTATTAACTGAATGTATATAAGAAGACAGTTATATAATTGTCTTGGGTCTGCTCGGACCCATGTGCGAAAAATTCACTAAAGTAGCTAAAAATGGAATTTCCCCCTACAAGTATTTAAAAATCGTAACGGTTACTGTTCCGTTATGTTCGGCTTAGCCTATTTGAAGAAGTCATGGACTGGAGTTTAAAACCAGTTTGGGTCTGACCAGACCCATACGCTCATAAATAAATAATACGCTCATGGGAGGGTTAAATTTTTTTTGTTTTTCAATGATAGATAGGCTTTTTGTTTAGAAATGTAAACAATGTAATAACTAATAGCTAAATTTTGTAGCGCACATTTTGGGTAAGAATAGTGTTACTGCGATTGAGCGCAAAAACAAAATTAGTAGCATAGTTTTACGATCGTATTTATTATAATAAAAAACGCTCGAAATGTGTAAAAATATGTGGGTTGGAACACAAAAATGGCTCTAACTATCAAATGGGCAATTTTGGGCAACATCAACTTGCATCATTACAAAGAAGACATTCTAACCTTTATTGTGATACTAATGTCCCTATCGAGTTAGGCCAAGCTAAATAGTTATATTCTATTAAAGTTTTTGTTTTGATGCAGTTTTACGCCGATAATACTTTGTAAAAATAGAAATAATTACTTTTATGATCAATATTTTTATTTCAAATACATGAATCATCAATATTAAATCTATTAAGTAAATTTTTTGTTCAATTATTCATAAAAAAATGCCATTTTGCCACATCAAAACACATACAGCTGTGAACGAATAATAGCAGTACTATTATATTCATACATGTTTGGATGAATAATACTAGTCTACAATTTCGGATCTGGTTTATTCATTAACACACCTATATGCACTTTTAACACTGGTTCCAAACCTGTGCTTAGTTTCCTCCGATATTGTAAAGTTTTCAAGATACAGGGTGCTTTACGTTCTTGGCACGTTCCTAGTATTATTGATCTAGAATCTAAACTGCTCACAATAAAATAAAAAATAGTATCCATCCATAAAATCGTCCATTCTGTTTGTCTGAATATAAGAGTACTGCTATTATTTCGTTCACAACTGTAAGTGTCGTTAATTTTATAAAAAACAAATTTTTTAACTAAATTAGAAATTTGAAAATTCACAAAAAGACATCAACAGTTTTTCTTTTGAAATAAAAAAAGTGCAAGGATTAAAAATACCCAACATGACATCTAAAACATTGCTTATTTTGTTTAACCCATCTGCACAAAATGTCCAAGTTTGGTTAAGCAGAGCAACTTCTTTAAACGCAATCTTCTTAAATTTCTTTCTCACTCAAACCGCGCTTAAATTTAATAAAATCTTTTAAAAATTTCAACACGTTTACAGTATGTTTTTCTGTCATTTCTGATCCTAATATCTTTAGTATAAAGTTCCTTAATGCTACGGTTTTAAAAGCCTTTTTCATTTATGTGGTTATTTTTATTATTATTATTATTTTTGCTGGAATTGTTATTGTTATAGCAACATTCCTTCTGGATTTGGTCGTTTCATAACATCATCCAAACATCAATTCCAGCTTCAACAACAACAACAACAACAACTACAATAGCAATCATAATAAATTCAGTTAACGTCATGACGGTCGAAAATCGCATGGAATGCAATAATAATATAATGAGGAATTAATATTTTTATTAATTATAAAAATGTAAGCCATGACGGCGGACGGACCCAAGTGAATGGCAATAATTTCAACATTAATAACTCTTTAAATCGAATGCATCAAAAACATAAACACAAAACACCACTAAAACAACAAGAACAACAACAAAAGAATTCAGAACTTTGGGCCTTGCAGCTTTTCTTGTGTGCTCAAAGATAATTATACTTTGGCATTTTTTGTTGATGTTTTCTGGATTCGTATTTATATTTATTTTTATGTTGCTGCTGTTATTGTTATTGTTGTTAATGCCGATGATGGTGTTTTTGGTAGGTGTTTATGCTTTGTCGTTCGTTGCATTGTGTTCATGTTCTTTGTTGGTTTCAGCACTGCGATTAAGGAATTTTTATGTCCTGTTTATTGAACTTCATTAGGATTAACAGCAACAAATGTCGTCAAAACCTTTTATTGCCAGCAAGAATAATTTCCTTTATGTTTTGAGGTACTTACTTGCCAGTTATTTGGTAAAAAAAAACAAAATTATTCAAAGAATTACCAAAAAATAAATGAAAATAAAACAAGCACCTTGCCTTATTTCCCGGAAGTCAGTGCATTTAAAATTTTATTTCGCTTTCCTCATCCAACAATATAGTTTATATTTGAAATTTGCAGTAATTTTATTAATTTTTTTTTTGTTTTTGCCCAAAATCAATTACCTACACTTATTGACAAAATTATGCGCACACCCATAAAATAAAGTAAATAAACGTAATACACGCTATAAACAAAAACCGAATAATAATAAACAAGCTTTTCTGAAAATGAAAGAAAAAAAAAACATATACCAACAAAATGTAGTCCATAGTTTAGACTTGATAAACGAGTGTTTGAAAATTTAGCGCAATTTTCGCTCAATCGCATGAACTCTATTTTTCAATGCAATAAAATTTATTTCCTAAATATCCGCAATAAGAAAAAAAAAATAAAAGAACAAAAGAAAAACTACAACAGCAATAATAAATAACATCTGCCGCTGGCAGGCTGGACATAACAGCACAAAAGTACGCTTATAAACATAATTGTGTATTTGTATAATATACAATGTATATATATCTGTTTGGAAACTGGTATGATTTTGGTTCAATGAAATTGTTAAATATTGTCACAATATTGAATGTGGCAATTAATAATGTAGTGTTGTTAATTTGATGATTATTGTAACCTGGGTGGTTACATGCTGGGTGCATGCGAAATAAGCACAATTCTTTGATTTGTTTTCTAGTAAAAATAGTATAGACAGTGCGATTATAATGTTTAACATTTAACATTTTACATTTACTGCATGTTTATGTTTGAAGAAACAAAGGTTGACATGGAGCGAGATTTTTTTGATATGTTTGTTTGGCCTTAATATAAATCTAAAAAGCTGGACAGATTTCGCTCAATTTTGATATACATATTGAGTGCATCCTGGATAAAATTGTTACGTACTTAATTTTGGCCACGCCCCCTCTGTCCCCTCTCAACTAACTTTAATTTTGTTATTGTAATACATTAATAACAAAATTTAAAAATTTTTTTTTGACTCCAAATTATTCACATATCTTCCAAATTGTAGAAATTTTGAGTACAACGACTTTTTCATAAAACATCGTTACCTAAGAATGAGAAAAAAACGATATGAAAATCAAAGTTTCGTCTTTCGATGCAAATATCTTCGCTGTCCATTAATATATTTCATTCAAATTTTTTTTGTTCAAAAGTTCATTGAAATCACTTCACACGAATAGGTTGAACTGTACCGTTAAGTCAGTGTATATATGTTGTATGATTATGTCAAAAAAGGTCAAAAATATTGACTTTTTACTCAAGAAATGACTCAAAAATTGTTGTTGTTGTAAAAATGAAATTAATTAAAAATTGCACATCCGGCTATCTTTCATATGACATAGCATTTATTTGCAAAAATTCTTCCAACTAAGCGAAAAAATTATTTTACTGTTTTTGTCATCAAAACAAAAAGGGTACCTACCCCCTTTGATTTTTTTCACGAAATTTATTTTTTCCTAAATGTTGTTTTTTTTATTTTTTGCAGAAAAGTTAAGTCTCAAAAATAATTTATGTGAAAAAATTACCCCAATATCTCTTTCCAATCAAAAGTTATGACTAAAAATCTATTTTTTCATACCATTGATTATCTATAGTAATAAAACTCATTTTCTGTTTGTTTGCTTGTTTGTTTGGCCTTTATACAAATCTAAACGGCTCAACAGATTTTGCTCAAAGTATACATATTAAGTGCATCCCAACTTAAAATGTTACATACTTAGTTTTTGCCACGCCCCCTCCGAAATTTTTCAGCTAACGATAATTTTGTTATTATAAAACTTTTTAGTGTCGGAGATTTTTGTATATTTAATTTTAAAAATTTTTTGTTATTTTGACATCAAAAACACTCACATATATTAAAAATTGTAGAAATTTTCAGTACAACGATTTTTTCATAAAACATCGTTACCTAAGAATGAGAAAAAAAACGTCATGAAAGTCAAAGCTTTGACTTTCGATGCAAATATCTTCCCTGTTTTTAAATATATAAAAAAATATTAAAAATTTTTTTGTTAAATAGTTCAATAAAAGCCCTTAACAAAAATAGTTTGAACTTTACCGTTAGGTCAGTATAGTCAGGGGAGTAGCTCTGGTTATGGGACACGTTCGGTTTTTTGCTCATAACTTTTAATCAAGTGTATATGTAGACGGACATATGCATAGCTATAAAAAGTTTATTTAATTAGCTTAATTTTTTCTAAAGTAACTCTATTGATTTCGTCAACAGAAAAAATTGTACAACCAATTTTATGAAGGGTTGTTCATTTTTAGCCAATCAAATTTTGTACCCGGTTGTGGGACACCTTGAAAAACCCACTAAAAATAAGAAAATATAAAAAAAAGCCACCAAAAGTACGAAAAATTCCAAAATTTATTTATTTTAGAAGCCTTCAATGGCACAAAAAACAACAGAAAATGGCATTTCTTTCAGGTTATTCATAATCCAAATCAAGAGTGCACTGTTTGCATGTTAAATAGCTGGTTTACATGTCAGCGAACTTTAAATGCACTGGCCGTTTGTATTCATTGCCAGAATACAATCCAGACTATTTCGGTGAAGAAGATCGAAATAGATGATGCAGGAGTCTTCATCATTATCAGATGGTGTGAATTTCTTCGGCTTAGTGCGTTTGGCCGACGGTTTGGCTGGTCGCGTTAACTTTTGCTCATCAGGCGTTGCACAGTGGGCCCAAATGGACGTTTGCGTCTCATAAATGATTTTTCAGAATTAGTCTTGCTACAGGCTTCATTATAAAAATAATCTAAGAAAAGGTAAAATTTTGTACTACAATGAAAATTTTATAAAAAAATTGACAGGATTCAGTTATATGACTTGCTAAAGTGTTCTCAACACGCCGTCTTTTATAAGCAGCGAAATGAAGAACGTTTTTAATGGAATTTTTTTCAACTCTTCTTAAATTGATCATACAATTATTATTAACCGTTGGAAAGCTTAATGTTAAAGCTTTTTTTAAAAAATAAAAAAGAAAACAAAAAATTGTTTTATTTAATAAATTTAATATTTTTTATCAACCTGTTTTTTTACTTTTTTTTTTTCATCTTTGATTAAGGTTTAAATAGTTGCGCTGTCTTGCGCTGTCTTCTTTCATAGTACATTTGGTTCTCTAGTGTATTGGTAACTAGACAAAAAGAAACAAGTTGCTCCAAGTTTGCCCTTTTTGAGAAATTTAAATTTTTATAACGTAGGTGCATGGCTAAAAATATGCCATAAACTTTTTTTTTTTTTCTAATAAACTCTGTTGATGCAGTTGCAATTGATAGTTCCATTCAAATCTGCATGTTTCTCAAATACATGTTTGTCTAGAGGAAACCAGTGGCGTAGGAATGCAAAAGGGGACCTTGCTGCCATTTCTCATCACGTATTATGAACTTGTGCTTTTGATGTTTTTTTGGTTCACTTTTCACAATTCCACTATTTCTTTAATTTTTTATGGATTCCATCCTTGGTCCTACATCATACTATTCTATAGCATATATTTTCTGGTTTATATCAAAATTCTTCAACAAATACGATTTTTGTGTTGATATGTTGTTTTCCGTGATCATGGTTGTAAATGTGTAGTTTGGAGTCTGCCACATAATCTCACGCATGTGGTACCTCATTTTTACCACATACAACGAAACACTTTACACACACTAATTTACTTTAAATTTAAATTTTAGATTTAAGACTTTATTTTTCAGATTTAAAAAATTATAAAAATTTCTATCCGTTTGTAAGAATAATCTTAACAAGCTTGTAATAATTAAAGTAATGGATTTTCAAAAATAGTAGTTTGAATGATTTATTGAATAGCAAATATATTTTAAATTCTTCATTATTGCTTCATTATTGCAAGAGACAAAAAAGTTACACAATTTTGAAACGCACAATCGTATTTTTTTTAAATTGAAAAAAATTAGTACTAAAAACTAAAATGGATTTTTAGAAAAGTACTTCAAGTGATTTCTTGAATATCATAAAAAATACATTTCAAATTGGGCTTAAATATTTGAAAAAACAAAAAAGTTACAGATTTTTAAAACCAAAATCGTATTTTTTTTTTATTTCAAACAAAATTTTGGTACTAAAAATAAAATAGATTTAAAAAAAGTAGTTTAAATGATTAACTAAATTAATTAAAAAAAAAAATTTTAAATTTGGATGAACTATTGCAAGAGACACGAAAGTTAGAGAATTTTTAAACTTGCAAGTCAAGCCATAATCGTATGTTTCTTAACTTTAAATAAAATTTTAGTAATAAGAAACAACATGGAGTTTTTAAAAAATTGCTAAACGATTAATTGAATATCATAGATAATATATTACAAATTTGGCTTAATTATACCAAGAAACACAAAAGTTGCAGATTTTTGAGACGCAAAAGTTCATTTGGAGCCACTGTGCGCTGATTTGGCTGATGGTATTGCCCATACCTCTACCTGGTTTCTCTTCTGTGACCTAAATGCTCGCTTGGCTGCTTTCTCCTTCAAAGCAGCAATGCTTTCGGAGAAGTGAGCATGGTGCTTTGCATCGGTTTTCTACCGCGATGGCTTCTTTGGTGATGGCCAATTCCATTTCAAAGACAGTGGACCGAAAAAGATCTGGATTTGAAAGGTTGTGATTTTGAGACCACTTCCTCCTCACATCCAACATCCATAACGGCGATACTGCACTGATTTCCTTCATCAAAATCATCTTCAGTGGCAGCTTCAACCGGATCCTGCTGTACCGTTTGAACAAAGTCAGCATCGCAGAAGATATCTGGGTCGTACGGACAAATTCCCGTTGCTCCAGAGTCCTATTTAATGGTCAAGGCTAGATTGAGTGCCTTACAAACAAGGCCAGCAATATGCCGAATACCTAGACAAACGAGGTAACAAGCGCATTAAAATCCAATTCGGCTGACTTTTCTGGGGTTAACAACAAGAAAACACAATTTAAATATGATATGTTGATAAAAACGATGATATTTGACAATTTGTTAGTCAAACGAATATTTTTAATGCAAAAAACAAAATGTCCCACAACCGGTTACATAAGGTGTCCCACAACTGGGAATACTAGCCATTTCAAAAGCCACTGGCAAAATATGTTCATCATACAATTTTGGCAGTCACTTTCGAAATGGCTACCATTCCCACTTGTGGGACACCTTATGTAAAATTGTATGGTGAACATATTTTGCCAAAAATTTATGTTTCATCACAAAATACAATGAAAATACTGCATAAGTTAAGCAAAATACTTCCTTTTAAATTAATTCACTCCAATTTATCGGGCTCTCAAAAATTTAAATTCTATTTTTTTTTTGCCAATGCTCACAGCAAGCAAGCAAATGTATTTACTTCAGTGTTAGCAAAATAACTGAGTACTGACAAACTACAAGTTGGAAAATACTCAAATCCACGATAATTGCTTACTGTAAAAAAAATTTTTTTAACAAAAAAAAAAAAAACCGACATCCAAATCACAAAGTAAAAAATAATTTAAAATGACTTTTTTTATTAATTTCATGGTCAAATTTGATAATTTATTTAATTATAATATTATATTGCAAATCATATTATTTTAATTTTTCTAATTTTTTTCATTATCATAAATATATTAATTTCTTTACTAAGATTTGTTTAGACTTTTATAAAATTAACGCTTTCGATCACTCAACACATTAACGAGGGTTTTTGTTTGTTGGAAAGTGTGCCTGCAACTCGCTGATCTTTACTTCAGGACTTCAGTCTTGTTCGTATTGGCAGCGCAGGGATGGTAAAACGATCATGATTGTGAGGCAAAATTAGCGCCGAATTCAAAGCTTTTATATTCATAAAGAAATTAATATATATATGATAATAAAACAAATTAGAAAAAATTCAAATAATATGATTTACAATATAATATTATGCATAAATAATTATCAAATTTGACCATAAAATTAATAGGAAAAGTAATTTTAAATTATTTTTTTTGCTTTGTTGTGATTTTGATGTCAGTTTTTTGTTTGTTAAAAAGTTTTTGTTTCTTCTTTTTAAGAGAATATGATAAATTTTCGAAAAAAGTGTATAAACTACCACATACCAAATATAAGTACCCTAGTATCGATATTAATAAAAATACAGGGTTCTTTCTAATAGCGACACGCCTCTTTGTCGAATGCAGCCCACTTTATTGATCCTTTTTTGTAACAATTCTACTCATTCTTGAAACAAATTTTAGTACTCTTGTGTCAATATTTTTCGAGATACTGTGTTTTTCTTTTAGAGACACGTCCTTTGTAGAATTCCGCCAACTTTTTTTTTTAGTTTTTTTGTTATAATTCTACCTACTGTTGTACCGAATTTTAGTACCCGATTGTCAATATTATTCGTGATATAGTGTGCTTCTAATATTGACACGCCCTTTACTGAATTCCACCCACTTTATTCATAATTTTTTTACTAATTCTGCCCATTTTTGTAACGAATTTTATTACCCTATTGTCAATGTTATTTGGGATAAAGTGCTTTTCTAATTTAGCACTTCTAAGCACTTTAAAAAACAGTGCCAGTAAAGTGCTTTTCGCACTAAAACTGGCGATCCTGCGATATATATATTTATATATATATATATATTTAGTGTTCGTGTCGCAGGATCGCCAGTTTTAGTGCGAACGTTTATGAATTTCGTTTAAAATTAATTTTTTATTTTAAAACCAATTTTTTTTATTTTATAATTTTTATTCGAACAATTTTCTTTGAACAAATTTTTAATACTGAAATTTTCAAAATGAAAATTTCTGAAATTATAATAACTGAATACAATTCAAAATGTTTTTTTATAACAAGTGTTTTATAGGCAAGTGTAAGTATAATACGTTATTAATGAAACTAAAGGTAAGTACAATATAACAAAGAGGTAAGTATTAATGTAACTAAAAGTAAGTACAATATAACATAAGGTAAGTATTAATGTAACAAAAAGGTAAGTATCAATGTAACGAACAGGTAAAATAGGCTGTAGAGATTTACTCTATGTGGTGATGTAATAGAGCACCACATATATATATGCTAGTCAACAATAAAATTCAATAATTTTCGCTAAAGCTATTTTTAAACTAGCTTTTAATACAACTAAATCCAATCTTATACAAATATACTAAACATTAATGCGTTTAGAATAATGCATATTTTCAATTTTCTGCATAATTCAATTATAGCATAAAATAAGATTTTTACCGTCGTTGTCGTTTCGTTTCTCAATCTGAAGCTGGTTATCCTTCGCGTCTGGCTCATAAAATTTAATATTATGTGTCTTGATATCGTAGACGAGTCAAGTGAATGCGTAGCTACAGCCAAAGAAGCAGCAACAACATTTGATGCAACTAGCAACGCCAGCTGCAGTTAAAAAAATTTCGTAGATATTTTCATATATTTTTTTTTTAATTCAATAAGTATGCAACGACAGTGCCTGTTTCTGCATTTTTCTAATGCACAACGAAAGCTAATAATATGCTAGTCAAAACTATTTTTAGCAATTTTTCTTAGTATGAAATATTTTGATAAAATATTTTTAAAATCTTAGAAATGATTACATAAACAAGAATCAATTAAAGTTTATTACGAATTGCACTTAAATTTCCTAATGCTTGACAGTTCAAATAATGATTGATATCGACTCAGCTTCAACGCAAAATTTGCTCATAAAAAGCTTTTTCTTCCAAGCACATGTTTTTAAATGAAGCATAACTTTGGGCGTTCCAAATATCATTCAGCGCTCAAAGTGGGTGAAATACAATAAGCACTCGCTCATAATTAGCTCGAATAAATTTTTGCCATTCATGCAGGAATAAAAATAACTTTTCCTAATTGCTTTTGGCTAATGTTCAAATTGTTTCTGTTGGGTAACGATTTGTTTCGTTTTGCAATTAAAATCGGGGAAAAAATACAAATTCGATTTTCATTATTGAACCAAAAATCAAACCAAACAGTTGTGGTTGTTAAAGTATGCAAAAAAAAAAAAAAACGGAAAAAATCAACCATATCCATTGCTTGATGCAGCCATGCAGATGTCGCGTTGCTCCTGCACGTCATGTTACACATATTTGTGAGGTTTTTCTTTTTACGAAATTGATTGTGAGATCGTGTGATTCGGTTTGTGATTGGTTTCGAAATGTTTGTATTTTTTCATTTATTTTTTTATCTATATTTCTTAATGGCTTATTTTTAACCAAAGTGTATATTTTTATGGAAGTTCATTTACGAAGAGTATAAAAACTATAGCATATAAATGTTTAATACTTAATGTTAAATACTTAATTTGGAACGTAAAATATTGATGTATGTCGATGATTTTGAGCAAAATCTGACCTTTGTGTTTCCGATTTTTTTGAAACTTTGTAGGTTAGTAGTGCCTATTTTACTTTTATTAAAATTTATTAAAAACTAAAAAAAATACAATTTTGGAATATATTCAAAAAGCTGTATGTTTGAAACCATACGTCGAACGAAAAAAAAAGTTTAAAATATTTTAAAAGCCTTTTTGGTGGTGGTATTTTTTATAGCACTTTCATGAAAATTTCGTTTTTTAACATGAATTTAGTCACAATTTCCGTAGTCTTCGCAACAAATTTTTTATCTTTTTAATATAGTGTCGTGTTAAGATATAAGTTTTTAAGGTTAAGACACAACTTTAGGCTGGAATTCCAACGATTACTATTTTTAACGTATTTTTCAAAAAAAGGCCACACAAGATTTCGTATTCTTACCCTGAAAATTCCATATTTTTAAATATCGAAAATTGTGACTGAAAATTTCAGGTTAAACAAAAATAGTTTTCATAAAAATGCTAAAAAAATGCACCACAAAAAAAAACATATTTAAGACCTTTAAGATATATTATTCAGATATATATTTTTTCTGTACAACTAACGGTTTAAAATTACAGCTATTTGAATACATGGACTGATTGTATATTTTAAGATTTTTGAAAATTTTACAGTATATATATCCGAAAAAAGTTTTAAATAAAAAAAAAAGTACGCAGATGTAATACTTTTCAAGAGAACTATCCACTTAAAGAGTTCAAAAATTTTGGCAAAAAATTATGTTAGAAACGTGGGCGCTTGGACATGGAATCACCGATGTTTATGTTTATGTTTGTGTTTATGTTTATGTTTATGTTTATGTTTATGTTTATGTTTATGTTTATGTTTATGTTTATGTTTATGTTTATGTTTATGTTTATGTTTATGTTTATGTTTATGTTTATGTTTATGTTTATGTTTATGTTTATGTTTATGTTTATGTTTATGTTTATGTTTATGTTTATGTTTATGTTTATGTTTATGTTTATGTTTATGTTTATGTTTATGTTTATGTTTATGTTTATGTTTATGTTTATGTTTATGTTTATGTTTATGTTTATGTTTATGTTTATGTTTATGTTTATGTTTATGTTTATGTTTGTGTTTATGTTTATGTTTATGTTTATGTTTATGTTTATGTTAATGTTAATGTTAATGTTAATGTCTATGTTAATGTTAATGTTAATGTTAATGTTTATTTTATGTTTATGTTTAAATGTATGTTAATGATAATACTAATACTAATACTTATACTTATACCTATACTTATACTTATACTTATACTTATACTTATACTTATACTTATACTTATACTTATACTTATACTTATACTTATACTTATACTTATACTTATACTTATACTTATACTTATACTTATACTTATACTTATACTTATACTTATACTTATACTTATACTTATACTTATACTTATACTTATACTTATACTTATACTTATACTTATACTTATACTTATACTTATACTTATACTTATACTTATACTTATACTTATACTTATACTTATACTTATACTTATACTTATACTTATACTTATACTTATACTTATACTTATACTTATACTTATACTTATACTTATACTTATACTTATACTTATACTTATACTTATACTTATACTTATACTTATACTTATACTTATACTTATACTTATACTTATACTTATACTTATACTTATACTTATACTTATACTTATACATATACTTATACTTATACTTATACTTATACTTATACTTATACTTATACTTATACTTATACTTATACTTATACTTATACTTATACTTATACTTATACTTATACTTATACTTATACTTATACTTATACTTATACTTATACTTATACTTATACTTATACTTATACTTATACTTATACTTATACTTATACTTATACTTATACTTATACTTATACTTATACTTATACTTATACTAATACTTATACTTATACTTATACTTATACTTATACTTATACTTATACTTATACTTATACTTATACTTATACTTATACTTATACTTATACTTATACTTATACTTATACTTATACTTATACTTATACTTATACTTATACTTATACTTATACTTATACTTATATTGGGGGTTGGAATTAATTTTAAAGGTTTTTTTTCGGTTTTTGAGCATTTATTTAGAAACAACGGTACAATGTATATTATTCAAAGTATTGTCCATCGTTAACTACAACATTTTCCCATCTTTCTGGCAGCATATGGATTCCGCGCCGGAAGAACGATTCGTCTTTTGAGGCAATCCACGAATCGACCCATTTTTTGGTATCCTCGTAAGAAGTGAAGCGCTGCTCAGCCAAGCCATGCGTCATCGATCTGAATAGGTGGTAGTCGGAAGGGGCTATGTCTGGGCTATAAGGCGGGTGGGGTAGCACATCCCAATTCAGCGCCTCCAACGTTTCCTTGACGGTTCTTGCAACATGTGGCCGTGCGTTGTCATGTTGAAAAACCACTTTGTCGTGTCTTTTGGCATATTCCGGCCGTTTAACCTTTAATGCTCGGCTCCATTGCATCAATTGTTGTTGGTAGCGTTCCCCAGTGATGGTTTCGTTAGGTTTTAGCAGCTCATAGTACACGACACCCTTCTGATCCCACCAAATACACAGCATAAGCTTGGCGCCATGAATATTCGGCTTGGCCCTCGATGTTGATGCATGGCCGGGTGGTCCCCATGATTTTTTTCGCTTAGGATTATCGTAATGGATCCACTTTTCATCGCCAGTGACAATACGATGCAAAAAACTCTTCCTTTTATGCCGTTGAAGCAGTTGTTCGCACATGCAAAATCGCCGTTCAACGTCTCTCGGCTTCAACTGGTACGGCACCCAATTTCCTTGCTTTTGAATCATTCCCATGGCCTTCAAGCGTTTGCCGACCGTTGATAAGTCGACTCCCAATGATTCTGACAATTCTTGAAGGGTTTGACACGGGTCTTCATCGAGCAAAGCCTCCAATTCCTCATCTTCAAACTTTTTCGGCTGGCCCGGACGCTCTTTGTCTTCCGTATCAAAATCACCACTTTTAAACCGACGGAACCAGTACTCACAAGTAGAAATCGATGGAGCATAGTCCCCGTAAGCCTCAGTAAGCGTGCGTTGTGCTTCAACCGCTTTTTTCTTCAAATGGAAGCACAAAAGTAAACCTTCCCGCAAATTGCGTTTTGTTGGAACGAAAGTCGACATGTTCACAGAGAAAAAAATATATGTTGTTTACACTTCAGTGGAATGACACATACTGAAAAATGAAGCTTACACAATGTGCTTTGAAATGAATATAGTCACAGGTGTGCCCGATGCGATCTATTGATAGTTACGCCATCTCTTAGAAAACCTTTAAAACTAATTCCAACCCCCAATACTTATACTTATACTTATACTTATACTTATACTTATACTTATACTTATACTTATACTTATACTTATACTTATACTTATACTTATACTTATACTTATACTTATACTTATACTTATACTTATACTTATACTTATACTTATACTTATACTTATACTTATACTTATACTTATACTTATACTTATACTTATACTTATACTTATACTTATACTTATACTTATACTTATACTTATACTTATACTTATACTTATACTTATACTTATACTTATACTTATACTTATACTTATACTTATACTTATACTTATACTTATACTTATACTTATACTTATACTTATACTTATAATTATACTTATACTTATACTTAAACTTATACTTATACTTATACTTATACTTATACTTATACTTATACTTATACTTATACTTATACTTATACTTATACTTAAACTTATACTTATACTTATACTTATACTTATACTTATACTTATACTCATACTCATACTCATGGTCATACTGATACTTATACTTATACTTATACTTATACTTATACTTATACTTATACTTATACTTATACTTGTACTTATACTTATACTTATACTTATACTTATACTTATACTTATACTTATACTTATACTTATACTTATACTTATACTTATACTTATACTTATACTTATACTTATTCTTATACTTATACTCATACTCATACTCATACTCATACTCATACTTATACTTATACTTATACTTATACTTATACTTATACTTATACTTATACTTATACTTATACTTATACTTATACTTATACTTATACTTATACTTATACTTATACTTATACTTATACTTATACTTATACTTATACTTATACTTATACTTATACTTATACTTATACTTATACTTATACTTATACTTATACTTATACTTATACTTATACTTATACTTATACTTATACTTATACTTATACTTATACTTATACTTATACTTATACTTATACTTATACTTATACTTATACTTATACTTATACTTATACTTATACTTATACTTATACTTATACTTATACTTATACTTATATTTATACTTATACTTATACTTATACTTATACTTATACTTATACTTATACTTATACTTATACTTATACTTATACTTATACTTATACTTATACTTATACTTATACTTATACTTATACTTATACTTATACTTATACTTATACTTATACTTATACTTATACTTATACTTATACTTATACTTATACTTATACTTATACTTATACTTATACTTATACTTATACTTATACTTATACTTATACTTATACTTATACTTATACTTATACTTATACTTATACTTATACTTATACTTATACTTATACTTATACTTATACTTATACTTATACTTATACTTATACTTATACTTATACTTATACTTATACTTATACTTATACTTATACTTATACTTATACTTATACTTATACTTATACTTATACTTATACTTATACTTATACTTATACTTATACTTATACTTATACTTATACTTATACTTATACTTATACTTATACTTATACTTATACTTATACTTATACTTATACTTATACTTATACTTATACTTATACTTATACTTATACTTATACTTATACTTATACTTATACTTATACTTATACTTAAACTTATACTTATACTTATACTTATACTTATACTTATACTTATACTTATACTTATACTTATACTTATACTTATACTTATACTTATACTTATACTTATACTTATACTTATACTTATACTTATACTTATACTTATACTTATACTTATACTTATACTTATACTTATACTTACACTTATACTTATACTTATACTTATACTTATACTTATACTTATACTTATACTTATACTTATACTTATACTAATACTTATACTTATACTTATACTTATACTTATACTTATACTTATACTTATACTTATACTTATACTTATACTAATACTTATACTTATACTTATACTTATACTTATACTTATACTTATACTTATACTTATACTTATACTTATACTTATACTTATACTTATACTTATACTTATACTTATACTAATACTAAAACTAATAGTAATACTAAAACTAATACTAATATTTATACTAATACTAATACTAATACTTATACTAATACTTATACTTATACTAATTTAAATACTAATACTAATTTTAATACCTATTCCAATACTTATATTAACACTAATACTAATTATAATACTAATACTAATTCTATTACTAATGCTAATGTTTATTTTATGTTTATGTCTTGTTTAATTACAACTCCAAAATATTTTTCTTATTTTTATATTTTAACCGCAAAACTTTCTTGAAGCAATATTTGTATTTACCCTCAAACTCATTTGATTTGTTGTAACGTAAAAGACGTTTAGTGTCAATTTGACAGTATGCATTACAACCAAAGATTTATGTTTAATACCACTGAAAACGCAATTTTTTCGGTTTATATATTAATTTAAATTCGGTTTGTATATTAATTAAAAACTCACAAAGGAATATTCCAGATTTTTTTGCCACATGAGAACCATAACACTAAAGTAATTGAAAGGATTATTGCAAGAACATGATAAGCCACATAAAAGATATTTTTAAATAATCGACTCTAAAGTTATGAAAAAATGTATTTTTGTATGAAGAAATGGAAGTGAATACTAAAACTTTTACAAATAGGTTAGAACATTAATAAGAAACAGCCAAAATCTCTTCAGTGGTTATTGGCAATACACTGAGCAATGTATTCAGCCTAAAAAAATTAATTTTTTAGGTCATGTGGCTTATCACGTTATTGCAATAAGCCCTTCAATTCATAAAATATTAAAAATATAAAATTGATTGTTATTCACCAACTACACTTAGTTTGAGCACATTTTGAGCATAGGGTAAAAAGATGAATTGGACAAACATGGAAATCGCAGTTACCACATTGTGTTCTGTGAAAAATTGCACTTGATTAAAATGGACAATAAATGTACAGCTATTGTTTTTATTTTTTATTTCTGCTCTATTCTTAGCTTAGTATCAATTAGACACTGAACGTTTTTTGAGGCAAATTTTTTGTACAGCTTCACTACTACATCTATTGGAATTTTTTCTCTTGTAAAATATAATTTAAGGCATGATTTTTACACTGGGCCAAAATCTCAAGTAGATTTGAGCACAAATAAGAAAATTATAAGGTTTTATTTTAAAAAATAGTGCCAAATCGACACTAAAAGCGTTTGAAGGTTAAACACAAATTCTTATTTCTAGATTTTAAGCCAATCAGTAATCTTAACAATTACCAAAATGTAGTAAACCGTAAAAACCACTTCCAAGCATTTAAGCACCAACTTTGATGCTTAACTCGCCTCTGCAAACTCTCGTCAACTTAACAACTCGAATACACAATATTCAATTACGCCTGTATAACTTCAATTTGGCGTTGCCACATATTTGCTGATTGGATTAATTGCCGCCTCAGAATTAAGCTGCGGTTGCCAACTAATTCCAATTCATTACGATACGACCTAAATTATTTGATGACTAACCTAGATGCAACCACACCACTAAAGCAGCTTAAGGAACTTTCTGGCCGGATATAACATAATACAATAAAAGCATTGTTATATCCGTTTCCTGTTTAGTTGATTTCTGCCAACTACTTGTTTGCAAAACTTGTTGATTATCTTGAATGCCATGAAGTAATAAATGAAAAAACTCAATATTATGTGTGGAACTAAGTATATGACAGGATATTAAGGGAACAAAATGAAAAAAATAAAAAAAACACAAAGTGGCAAAAAAAGTATGAGCACAAGACAGCAATCACGCAGATAAACTTTTATATTTTGCGATATAAAGAAAAGTTTGCCTATTTTTGGGCATTTTTGTGCTCAAATGGAATTTTTACTTACTTTATGCGAACAAGTTAATCAACATTTGTTCGCTTGTCAACAACGTTCCTTTATGTTATGTAATGTTGTAATGTTATGTCGTTATCGTTGATGTTATTTTTATAACAATTCATATCAATTTCCTTGCCAAGGGACTTCAGTTTGAGTTAATATGTTTAAACAACATTCTTAGTCGTAAATTCCAATGACATAGTCCTTGAAGGCGTTGTCGTCGCCGGCAGTGGCTGCGGACACATAAATTATTTATTTAATAAATCAGCAGCTAGAACTGACGGTTTGACGCGCTGCTTGCTAACAATGTTATGCATAAAAGAACATGTTGTGTCACTTATCGTACGGTGTGGTTGCAAGAATTTCCCACATCGACCTGCTGTAAAACAATGTCCTTAACAAGATGTTGTTGCATATACACATTGATACATGACATTGAAACATGCATTTAATGCAATGATTTGCTTACAAAATGTTTAGTGGAACTATTATTTTATTTTTGTACTACAACTTTTGTGGGGGTATTTTAATTGCGACCCAGTCCAAAATACTTCCTTATTAGTTTTCATGAAAATTTAGTTTATATCGAATATTTTTTAAAATAATGTCTGGATCTGTGACGTTCAATTAGAATTTCCAAACTTTAAGCTCCAGTTGGTTAACTTTGCAATAATTTGATAATTTTGTAAGTTGTTTTTATGATTACTTTAAGATATTTACTGCATGAGATATATATGTCGATAATTCTTTAAAAAATCAACGAAATGTATAAACGAAATAGCATGTTTCGTTAAAGAAGAAGAAATATCGTTCAGGATTCATTCAAGATTTCTTTCAGACTTGGACTACTGGGTTTTTTTTAAATTTGAATACATAGATATTTTAATAGTACAGGTATGGGAAGAAACGTAATGGACAATTTTGTTCGACGCAGCTCTTAAGTACTATTATGATTACAAATTACCTATAATCTTTAACAAAGTTTCACTGCACATCGAATATTTTCTATTTGACCGGGGGTTAGACCCAGGTTTTAAATTTTCAAACTTTGACCTGGCGCAATTGAAATATATTTTTCTGTGAGCTATTGCTGACTTAAATAAAGTTCAAACCTTTCAAACAAATACTCTTGGGCAAGTGTGCAAGGCCTGTTGTCTAAAGAATCGCGATAGATTGGGCTAGGCTTCCAGCTTAGACAGAAAGTTTTTTTAAATTAAGAATATTTCTGTTCGATCGTCATCTCTCTGCAGCTAATGAAAAACCTCAGAGAGTAGAAACTCCCATGAAAAGCTTCTTGAGAACATGATTCTTTTAGAGTCGGCATAAAACTCGTAGCTCCAGTTCTCGATCATTTGTGTTAAAACAGTTAAAAACACGCACAAAACAATTGATCAATAGAGGCTAGGTAAAAGTCCTTTAAAGAGCTGAAATGACCAATTGGTTTTTGTTACGTATTCTGTAAGACGTCGGCGACCAGAGATTTCCATTTTGAGTTTTTATATTATGACTTCCGATTGAAAATTCGTCTATTTTACGTTTTTATAAACACAAATTCAGTTTCATCCAAATGTTATCTCTTATTCTGGGATCCCAATGCCTCCATTTTGAGTTTTCAATTCCTAATCTCGGATTTAAGATGAATTCGAATTATTTTTGTACACAATTTTCGAATTTTAAATTATAAGGTCTAGCCACAGTACTTCCACCAAAAATGTTCAAACTTTGACTTTGGATTTAAAATAGGTTTGTCATTTTTCATTAAATTTATATTTATATTAAAAGAAAAATATAAATTAAATGAAAAATGACAAACCTATTTTGAATCCAAAGTCAAGGTTTGAAAATTTTTTATGGAAGTACTGTGGCTAGACCTTATAATTTAAAATTCGAAAATTGAGTACAAAAATAATTCAAATTCATCTTAAATCCGAGATTAGGAATTGAAAACTCAAAATTGAGGCATTGGGATCCCAGAATAAGAGATCCTGTGGCTGGACCCTATAATTTAAAGTTCGAAATCCGGGATGATTTCCTTTCTAAAGGGTTTTAAGTTTTGACCTCATATTTATGATTAGCATTACAAATTACTTAAAGAAACTGATACTCGGCTTAAGACTAATATTTATATTCTTTTAAATAACAGATTCCTGACACGAGTTTACGTTTTTAAACTTTGACCTCGGATTTGAAATAATCACTACTTAAAACTTTAACTTGCATAAATTTAATTAAAAAAAGAGTATTTTGTAAGATAACGTTAGCTTAATTTGGGTGTAATATCGGAAACTTTTTAAATTTGAATGCGTTGAAAATTTTTTTGAACAATGATTAAAATAAGCGACATACAATGTAACGAGGTGGACAAAAGTAGGTATGGAAAAAAAAACCTTAAATTTGTAAAAGTAAGTAAGCAACTTTCTAGTTAGGAGTCTTAATAATGTGAGTCTGAAAGGATTATTAGATATCTTTTCATTTATGGTAGTTATAGTCTTTTTATGCTGCCTTGAAAATTTTACAAAGTTTAAATTTTTATAGTTTCAAAAAAAAAAAAAAAATAATTCCAAAAGTTTTAGTAAAATTCATTTACGAAATTTTAGCAAAATATATTTTACAAGTTCTTACTAAAAAAAAGTTTTAAAATATAAATAAAAATATTTTCATATATCACAAAAAAGGTCCTGGAAATTCAAAAAACCTAAATTTCTATATACAATTTAAGAATAAAAACATTTTTTATTTTTTTTTTATTTTTATTTTTAATTATGTCTTAAAACAGCGATACCCACGAAAATTATTTGAAGAGTGCAAAAACAACAAAAACAAAAAGTTACAACATCAAAAAAATTTTAAATCTAGATGCAATGAGGAATTACCATGAGGATAGCGAAATGTATATGTACACTGTAAATATAATGAATCAAGTTATTCCAAAAGTTTCCGTTTTTTGCTAGTCAGAATACATTCTGATTTGCTCAGCCTTAACCGCGTGAAAGTTTTCAGATATCCTTTTTTTATTTTTTTTTATTGTTTTTAATTTTTTTGTTTTAATTTTTTTAATTTTATTTTTATTTTAATATCTTATTATTATTTGTAATTTGTAATTTATTTATTTATTTATAAGCGCTTGTAAGAAATAAACTTATAGTTAAGCACCGATAACATGTGTGGATATAAATCAAATAATTTTTAATATTAAACACTTAAACATAACTTGAACAGAAATTAATTAATTAAATACATTGAGATCAAAAACAGTTTTTAAAAAAACGATTATCAGAATTTAAAACTGAAAATTAAAAAAAATAAAAGAACTTTAAATTAAGAGAGAAAAATAACATTACAAAGAAATGAATTAGGTAAGAAATCGAATGAAAAGAGATAAATGAAGAAAAATAATAGAATAGCGAATAAAGTAAAAATAGATAAAAGTTTTGGTTAGAAGGAAGACAAATAATCTGATAATTTAGATTTAAATATGGCTGTATTGCAAATACGCTGTAGATACGGTGGGAGTGAGTTCCAAAGACGTATGGAATTAACAAAGAACTGACTAAATAAATTTTGTTTTTATTTTTTAATCTTATAATAATTTTTATTTGCTATAACCTTAACTTTTTATTATCTTACTGTTTTATTATTAACTAAACTGTTATATTATTATGATTAAAATTTTTTTATATTTAATTATGTATGAAAAAATATACAAACTCCCAGTTATACTTAAATTTATTTCTTGCCAATTTTCAAGAGTAATAACTCCTATAAAAATATTTTTTTCTTATGCAATATAAAAAGTACCCGTCTGAAAATATTCAATAACTTTTTCTCAATATGTATTCGCACAAAAAAAAAATATAAAAAATACGACGCATGCTGTCAACGTCTACAATGCAAATGCCAAAAATAGTGCAAAACAGCCGCGATCGATGGTGCCAAAGAACAAAAACAACATGCAAACGCAGAACAGCTATCGATGGTTCGACAGAACGAAAACAATAACATTAGGGGTATTCACGATTCAGTGCACTTGCAGGTGCAGTTGAGGACATGAGGAGTTGTGCAGTTGTGCAGTTAGGTTTTCGTGAACACACCACTATCAATATTTCAAAGCTGTCAACATTTTTTAATGCACACAAGTGCGCAACTGCTCATGTCCTCAAATTTAAGGCAACAGTAGAAAAGCAGTTGTGCAGATTTTTGACGTACGTACATTTTGTTTTTGTAAAGTGCACAAGTCCTCAAGTCCGCAACTGCTCATGTCCTCAAATTTAAGGCAACAGTAGAAAAGCAGTTGTGCAGATTTTTGACGTACGTACATTTTGTTTTTGTAAAGTGCACAAGTCCTCAAGTCCTCAACTGCACAGGCAAGTGCACTGAATCGTGAATACCCCTATTAAGAAGCGAGCCTAAAATTGCAAACTGAATTCGGCGAATTACAACAATCATGAAAATATTGAAGTTGTTGTAAAAGAGTGGAAAGAGTTAGGCGCTGGGCATCACTGTCTTAAAACATGCCTTTTAAACACATTCCCAAAATTTGGTCTAAAACTACATTACAATAAGGATTTTATGACCACTTTTCCAAAGCATGTTTTGACGAAAATGCGCAAATTTATATGAAAACACATTTAAATAAAAAAGGGCTCAATTAAGGCTTTATTGTACAAACACAATAATACATAGAGACTTGAAATTTTTTACGTAAATAATACAAAAAACAATATCTTAAAAATTTTAATTTTTTTATTATTTATGTATCTTCCTTCTTCTTACAAGTGGTGTCGAAAAAAAGTCTTTTTCAGCCAGGGCGAAGATTTCTCGAGTTATACGCATCTGATTTCATCTTGAGTTCATCTTAACCCTTTAAGGACAACAAACAAACCGCTGTAAATCTTAAATTTTTTTTTGTGGAATTGTCATCATCAATGGCATATTTCTATACAAAAGTGAAATAAAAAAAATTTTAAAATTTAAAAATTTACTGCAAGTATTGAAAAAATCCGGAAAAACCCCTCAGGAAAATTTAGTTTTTTACTTTGTTGGAATAGCTGATTCATAAAGGTTTTGACATAAGTGGAATGAGAAAATATATCTGCTCGTATTTGAAAATCGTTTGTGGTATCTATCTGTAGTCTCTGAGAAATCGGAATTCATGGAAAAAAAAAATAAATATTTGTTGACTTCCTACAAGGAGATAATTATTTTGCTTGAATCAAGCAAATGTTTTGCTTAAAAGGAAATCAGCAGAGCTTTGCTCAATCACGGTGTGATTTTGGATAAAGATTCCCAATAAACATTTATCTTGGAGATCGGCTTGACTTCAAGTAGAGCTCCAAATCGTTTCTTCAATCTCCAGTGCTGGATATCAACTTGAACTCCACTTGAGATCTCCAGGGAAATGGACCTTCGATCTCCAGTTGAGATAAGGCTGGATCTCCATTTGATCTCCAAGGTCTTTCTCTAACCGATCTCCAGCCCAAAATGAAAAAGAAATAGTTTTTTTAGAGAAAGCTTTTCCAATTATTTTTTTATTTCAATCAATGAAAATAGTTTTAAACTAAATATTACACATTTTCATAAAACTATTTAAAATAAATTATATTATTATTCAAATACTAAATTGAAGCCTTTTGGTTGCATACATTATGTTTTTTAAAAGAAAACTTGTTTACACATTTTTATAAATTAATGAAAATATTTAATTTGATTTTTTCGCTTATTTTAAAAATATAAAATTTAAATTTTTTCTAAATGACCTTCTTATTTATTATGATGATTTTGACAGTGTGATTTTGATTTGATATGATTTTGATGTTTGATAGTTTAAATTATACTTGATTTTAAATACAAATTCTAGTTTTTTGAAAGTTTAAAATCGTTTATTGAGCCTTAGGTCAAAGTTGGAACAATTAATAGTTCTAACGAATCTTTCCAAAGAAACAACAAACAACAACAACAACAACGTTTTTCAATATGAAAAGGAAAAAATCACTAACTGATTTTATTTCAATTTCGGCCTTGCTAAAGTCTTCATCAGAAATCTTTGCGATACGCCGTGCAAGATCGCACTGAATTTGATTGAATTTTGCTTGAATTTAATCAAAATTTTGCTTAGTTATTATAAACTGGAATAGCAAATTTTAATAAGTTTTTGCTGAAATCTAGCATAATTCTGAAGTGGCTGAGATTCAAGCGTAAGTTTTGCTTATTCACAATACAAATTTAGCAAGCAATTTTCTTCGTGTAGTTTTTTCTTTCTCTTAAAATTAAAACAAAAATGTGGCACATGTTAAAAGCCACATTGATTTCTAATTCTTTAAGCCCAACTTTATAAAAATACCTCGAAAACTGTGCTCACACGACTTAAATTTTTGAATGGGTCATTTTTCATCCATTCGTCGTCAAAGGGTTAAATAGTTTGTTAGCGTTTTGACAACAACATTCACTAGAATTATTAAGTTTGGTTATAAATTACTCTCCCTAATTTTACGCTGTCATTTTCAGCCATTAAGATCTCCGTGGGTAAGAATTGTAGTGAAGGTTGTAGGCTTAAAAATGTAAAAATTTTAATTGGATTGCTTTAGAAGCTGGTCATAGAGTTTAGAAAAATGAAAAAAAAAAACTTTTCAGAAGTATGCAATATAGATCTTTTCCGTGGATTACTGCTTTCATCAGATCCTTTTATATCATCCTCCTCTTAGAAAAATATTGAAAAAAAAAACCGAATAATGATTTTGAAATCAATTAAATAATTTTAAATGAAGATCACGATACGAATAATGACAAAATTGATTTCATTTCTGATCTTTATTTCTCTGACTTTGTGTCGAGTGACTACAAATTATTCTGATGACAGTCAATAATTTTCTCTCATTTTTAAGATTTATGTAAAATTGAAACAAACCCATGTATAAAAATAAAAATATATTTTAATTAACCTTCACCTGGCCTCGCGGGGTATGTACTTACCCCACGTTCTTTTTCGTTTTGATTTGTTTGGAATTTTTTGTTCTTGTTTTTCGGATTTTTCATGAACGCTGATCTATATTTTTTTCAACTTGGACTATTCTACAGTTTAAAGTGGTATCTAAAGATGATCTCTGAATTTTTTGAAGACAAAATAATCAATATTTTAATTTTTACAAAGATTTTAACCACTGGGTTTCGTATGTACCCCACGAGTCCAGGTGTGTATGTTGCTCAGGATGAGCATGCCAGGTGAAGGTTAATAAACTTCATTGAATATTCAGCCCTATCGGGATTATTTTTCACACGGAATCACAAAAAGGTAGTTTTAATTTTTAAGAAGCTCAAAGAAAATTTTGAAAATTTTTAATGCAAATTTGTTCATCAACGATTTATCAACAAATTTGCATTTAAAATCTTTAAAATGTTCTTAAGCCTTATCCTAAAAATGAAAACTCCCTTTTTCGATTCTGCGTGAAAAATTATTCCCGATAGGGCTGATTGTGTGGGAGGCGGGTAAAGGACGTGGTCAATCTGAATAAAATAATTTTATGATAATTAAGTGAAACCAGTTTAAAATCAACAAGTTCATTTCCTTTCTTATACTTTCTACAACTGCAGAAAGTATTTCACTTTTATTATTTATTTTGTATGGGAGATGGGCGAAGGGCGTGGCAGATCTTAATAAAATTTTTATACGGTAATTATGTAAATCAAATAAATAAAAAGCTAATAAATTTTTTTCCTAACACTTGCTACACCTAAAGATATTGTACTTTTATTCTTAATTTTGTATTGGAGGTGGGCAAAGGGAATGGCATATCTTGATGAAATTTTTATATGATAATTATGTAAATGTAGGTTATAAGAAAATAGTTAATTTCCTTTCTAATACTTTTAACAACTCGAGATATTGCAGTTTTATTCTCAATTTTGTATGGGAGGTGAGCAAAAGGCATGGCAGATCTTAATAAAAATTGTATATCACAATTATGCGAATATAGTTAATAAGAAAATATTTAATTTCCTTTCAATACTTTTTACAACTCGAGATATTCCACTTTTATGCTCAATTTTGTATAGGAGGTGGGTGAAGGGCGTGGCAAATATTGATGAAATTTTTAAATTATCGTTTCTTGTATACAGTCAATAACAAAATTAGTTCATTTGTTAATTTGTAAAGGAGGTGGGCGTAGGGCGTGGCCGATCTTGATGAAAATTTGTGTGACGTTTTATATTTATGAAATAATGATATGCTAAATTTCTGTACCTACAATTATTCCTCCTATTTTTGTACCTCATCCCATAGACCCCGTTACACTGTGCGACATTTCTATTCAATGCAGCCCCAATGTGTAACACCTAAAACCATGCAGAATTATGTTTCATTGAAATTTTGTGTATAGATTTTATGGCAACAAAAATTCACCCTCTTACATCACGCATTTGTGTCACGCTTAAATCTTTTATGAAATGTGTCATTTTGTCCCTTTTAAAAAATGTGAGAACATTTCATAAAACATTATTTTGCGAGCTTATTTCTATAGCACCTAAAAGTATGCTTGAACTTTATGAGCTAGCAATAAGATGCAGATGTTTTATTTACTAAAGGTCACATGAAAGAAATGCAAAGTAAATTCCTGAATACAGGGCGCTTGAATTTAAATTCAATTTTCAAAAACAATTAAAAATTGAACAAAAAATAATTTTGTATTAAATTCTACATTTTATGAAGTGCATATTTGCACGAAAAAATATAAGTCAGTTGCACATAATTTCATTTTAATTGTTCGAACTTTATGTAATTAGTTGATTTTACATGAATTCACCTCGTTAAATTTCAATACACAGTATAGAATAAATATGATTATTTGTGAAATTTATTAGCTGTGCCATGAATTGTGTGCAATTAAAAGTTCACACAAAAAAAAAAGCCAATAAACAAATTGCAAAATTATTGCTATACACACACTGAAATGAAGTTAATTTTGTTTGCAGCAACATCATCAACAAAATCGCCAATTATAATAACATCCGAAAATTTTCGTAACGAAATAATGCAGAGTTTTTAAAGCGCCATTTTTATTTATTTGTCTGAATTTAATAACATGTCTACGATTGTAAAATGGTGTCAGAGTGTGTGTGTGTGTGTGTCTTTGTGCGCAGCACGAAAATATTAAAAATGTAATTAATTGCAACAGTAAAAATGTTAATTTTAAGCATTATTAATTTTGCAATAATTAATTGGATTTAAAGTCATAAATATGCCACCTGCTTATTTATGTGTTTATAAATGCTGCTCGTCATTTAGTATTTAAAATGATATTTATTATTGCAGTTCAGTTTTTTTCTCTTAATATTTGTGCTGATCTCTGATTTATTTTTACATTCTATACATACTTACTATAAATATTAGGGGTATTCACGATTCAGTGCACTTGCCAGTGCAGTTGAAGACTTGTGCAGTTGTGCTGTTAGGTTTTCGTGAACACACTAAAATCACTATTGCAAAGCTGTCAAAATTTTTCAATGTACTCAAGTGCACAAGTGCTCAAGTCCTCAAGTTTAAGGCAATAGTAGAAAAGCACTTGTGCAGATTTTTGACGTACTTGTATTTTGTTTTTGTTAAGTGCACAAGTCTTCAAGCCCTCAACTGCACAGGCAAGTGCACTGAATAGTGAATACCCCTATTATTTCAATGCCTAAATTTTCTCTCAAGTTTCCTACGAAAACTACCAATTTGTCAATTAAAAACCAATTTTATGGTCCATTTTATTTCCTGTATTGCCATCTTATGCTCAAAATTTTATTCATGCTAGATTTTTCTAATTTATTTTCTCTTTTCTTTTTTCCAGGTAAGCATCAGAACATGTGTGAAATTTATAAAAAAACAAAATATTTAACTGAAGGTAAATAAAAAATGTCATTCATTATTCACAAAAATATATTTTCATCATCTTTTATAGCAAAGCTTAAACATTATAAGTAACAGCTTTAACAAACTCAACCTCTTATCTGTATAATTTTAAATCTAACCTTTGAAATCCATGCATTTTGTTGTACTTTTTTTTATTAGAATTTAAACTCTTCGAAATATTATAAAATTCCTAAAAAAAACGTCTAAATAAATTTAATACATGCTGGATATTTCAAGAATGCAGAGTTCGTCTTAGTTGTGTTCTAACGAGTACGTATATTTATCTTTTTATTATGTATTAATAAAGCAGCCAACAACTTATAACCTAAACGCAAGGGGTTCAAATTCCGCAGGCTTTGCTATTTTTTTTTGTGTTTAATTTTATTTTATACTAGCTGATATACCCGGTGTTACTCGAGAGTCATTTCTATAAACATTTTAATATACACTATTCGATGAAATGTTTTTGTAAATTTTAGAATTTTGTTAAAACATGTTGAATTTAAGTTTGAGCAAAAAGTAAATAGATTACTATAAGGAAGATTTTATATAAACCAAAATGTTTATAATTACTCTAGACACACAACTTCATCCTTAGAGATAAATGAGGACGCTCAAATTATATAGAGAATTTAAAACAAAACTCAGTTTTATTAAAAGTCTGGTATGAAAAAGTAGATTTTAAGCCATAACTTTTGATCGGAAAGAGATATTGGGGTAACTCTTTCACATAAATTATTTTTGAGACTTAACTTTTCTGCAAAAAATAAAAAAAACAACATTTAGGAAAAAATAAATTTCGTGAAAAAAATCAAAGGTACCCTTGTTGTTTTGATGACAAAAACAGTAAAATAATTTTTGCGCTTAGCTAGAAGAATTTTTGCAAATAAATGCTATGTCATATGAAAGGCAGCCAGATGTGCAATTTTTAATTGATTTCATTTTTACAACAACAACAATTTTTGAGTCATTTTTTGAGTAAAAAGTCAATATTTTGGACCTTTTTTGACATAATCATAAAACATATATACACTGCCTTAACGGTACAGTTCAACCAGTTTTTGTGAAGTGGTTTTATTGAACTTTCGAACAAAAAAAATTTGAATAAAATATATTAATGGACAGCGAAGATATTTGCATCGGAAGACCAAACTTTGATTTTCATGTCGTTTTTTTTCTCATTCTTAGGCAGCGATGTTTTATGAAAAAGTCGTACTGAAAGTTTCTCCAATTTTGAAGATATGTGAGTGTTTTTGATGTCAAAATAACAAAAATTTTTAAAATTAAATACACAAAAATCTCCGATGGTAAAAAGTTTTATAATAAAAAATGACCGTTAGTTGAAAAATTTCGGAGGGGGCGTGGCAAAAACTAAGTATGTAACATTTTAAGTTGGGATGCACTTAATATGTAAACCTAGTTTGAGAAAAATCAGTTGAGCCGTTTAGATTTGGATAAAGGCCAAACAAACAAACAAACAGAAAATGAGTTTTATTACTATAGATTATCATGCATACTATATATATTTATATTTACTAGAGTTCGCTAGTATTCGACTAGTTCGCACACATTCTATGTTGATTCGATACAACATTAATGTCGAGAACATAGGTTTTTCATAAAAATTTGTCATCTTTTTACTTTCCTAATAAATTTGCCACCAGTTCTCTTGCTCAGAGGAGATCGCATTTTGAGCGGTAAACTGAAAATATAAATAGTCGGTTTTTTCACAGTGTAAAGAAAAAAAAAAAATAAAAAAACCTAACGAAACAATGTGCCGGTTAAACTTTTGCAAAAGTTTTATATTTTCCCTTAAAATAGACAAAGTAACCTTTCCAATGATGCCCTATTTACGAAAATCCCATTTAAATTAACCCAGCTACGTTGTCACAAAATGTACCCTATTTTGGCCGCGAAAAATGTTTCTAAAAATTTATAACTTCGAATTTGGTTTTCTAATCAATAAACCAATCCAAGAAAAAAATTTAGGCTAAATCGGAGATGGTTAGTGCAACAGATATTACACTTCAATGTGAGATGAGCGATATAGATTTTAATTGACGCCGATTTAATTATATTTTTTTAAGGTGTCATCATATTTGGGCAATTCCGCCTAAAGTGCCCTTTTTTCAATTGAAAAATGGGAAAATGTAAATATAAAACTTGAAGCTAAAATAATGTTTAAATTGACGTAAAATCGCCTGTTACCGCACGGAATGACGTCAGGAAATAGATTTGTATGTATTTTGTGTTTTTGAGTGGGTACAGGAACGACACAAAATGTCAGGAATGACTGTTACAGGAATAACAAAATTGTCTTTATTTGGAGATCGCAGGCTTAAGAGAAATCTAAAACACTTTTTCTCACATTTTTACCATTTATTTGCTAACAACTTTTATATGTTGTACACAATTTCGTTTTAGTCTGGCAATAACTGAAAATACAGTTGGTTACATAAATGACAATTTTTTTGTTTTAAATATTAATAATCAAGGGTAGGATTTCGATGACATGCCATCTTTTTTCTGCTACTTCTAAGACATTTCTGGCATATTTAGAACGTCCATTTATTTATGTTTCCTACATTCCAAATATGAAAAATTTTTGGGTAATTTGTTCGTCATTTTTCATAGTTTTTTATCGGTTTTTGTTTTCAGGTCATTTTTACTAGAATTAGGTTATTTTTTGGTAATTTTCAGTAATTTTTAAATTATTTTATTGTCATTTTTGGATATTTTTAATTTTTAGGACATTTTTCGGTTTTTTATGTCATTTTAGTGTAATGTTGTTGTTTTTCGGCCTTCTTCGTGTGTTGTTGATAAAAATTGGGCTGTGGTGCAATTTTTAGTGTTATTTTAAAAGAATTTTTTTCGTCCTAAAAATTTAAAAATGCAAATTTGTAAACATATTCCATTAGCAATAGAATCCCTCCAATAAAAAAATATCTCTCGAAAAAGTAGTAGCCTTGTTTATAGACCTGGATGAAAAAAATAGCTCTGCGCGTGGTGAAACTGACGAAAGGGTATGTAGAAAGATGAAACAAGTGTTAGATAAAAACTAAGGAAATGCTAGTTTTTATTAACTCTATTTTTATGCTCTATTGCTGAAATATAGGGGGTAAAAATTTTAATACTATGAAATTAAAAGAGGAACTCACAGCCGATGACATATCGTTTTTTAAATATGTTCCTCTCGTCAGTGCAGAAGTCGATATAAGTTTTTCTGTTTAAGCTTAGTATGCTGTTGGAACAAAATGTGTAGGCATTTAATTCTACACGCGAAATTTTGGTGTAGACTCAACTCTAACACATAAGTACCATAACGTGTTTGTTGAATGTGTTAGTTAAACATTATTGTTGAGTGTCAAATTTCCACGCCAATAAAATGTACGGACATAAAAAAGACAGCAAAATTTTGACATTTTAACTCTCCAATCATGGTTGTGAACTTGGCTGCATTGGACAAATTTTTCGGTTCAACAGCGAACTAAGCTTTCAAAAAAACTTCGTTACCTTTTCGCTGTCAAAAGCACAATGCATTTCTTACGGAAGATTTGTTTTCGCTTCTACAGCGTACTAAGCTTTACAAAAACATTTTTTCAGACAATGGAAAATAAATAAATTTTAATATAAAATTTAAATTAAATTAACTTAAAATAAATTTTAAGTCTAGTAATGTTTTATTTTTAAAGCGTTATTTTTTGTTTATTTTTTATGTAATTGTTTGCGTTTTTTAGGTAATTTTTGTAAGCTTTTAAGGCATTACTGCAGGTAATTTTGGTAATATTTTTTAGGTAATTTTTGGTAGTTTTTTAGGTCATCAAAATATTTAAATTAGAATCAAACTAAAAATTTTTAAAATATAAAAAAATTTAATTTTAATACAAAAATTTTAAAAACTTAAAATACATTGTTGTATTATGAAATTACAAATTTTTAAATAAATCAAAAAAAAAAAATCAAAACTCATTAAACATTTAAATTACAAATTAATAAAAGTTAGTCTTATTTTACTGAAGCATTTTTTTTTGTTGATACATTTATTTTAAAAGAAAATGGATTTATAGTTTTTGAAGCCCTTTTTTAGTTCTATTTCAAATTTCTCCTTCGTATAGCCCTTCTTTAAAAGTGCACCTGTAATTAAATATACATAATACTTATTTCGAAGTAATCATTTGAGATGACATTGCACGTTGAAAAAAATTAATAAATATCCACCCAGGAAACTTGAGGCAATTCTTACCACAGAGCATTTGGACTCCTTTTTTGATATCTTTTTGAACTGTCTTTAATGGTTAATTTTCAATTCTTTTTTATCATCTTGTTTTCTACAATTAGAAATTTTCAGAAACTTCTGAAGAGTTACTAGTGTCTGCGAAGTTAAATTAACTTTTCTTAGCTTTCAAATATATTTTTCTTTTTTAACTACCCGAACTAAATTTTGTTGCTGTTGCGTTCTTTAAAGACTTACTTGATCTAAAGCTCACAATTTTAATTCATGTAATAATTTCATAGATCATAAAACTAATTAAATTTCTTTTCCTATGCCCTTATTATAATAGTAAATACATAAATATTTATTTTATAATAAATAAAAAGGTAAAAAATTTTTTTAAAAATAAGCTTCTATTTAAAAAAGACGTGAACTAAAAAGAAAAAATAAATTTAATTGACATTTGTCATATATGTATATTAGGGCGGGTCGATTTAAAAATCACAAATTGCTCAGTGAAAATCGTTTTCTAGGGATCAAAATAAGAAACTTTATCCGATTTAATTCGTTTTAGAGGTATAGTTCCTCGGACAAAGTTTCTTATTTTGATCCCTAGAGTACGATTTTCACTGAGCAAAGAGCGATTTTTTTGCGTCCCCACAAATCGAACCGGCCTAATGTATATAGTAGGTATATTCTAGGTGCAGAAGAACCCCTCTCTTGGTTACTCATCATCATAGTATAAGCTTACGTAAATTGGTAAGTTCTAATGCTTGGTTTTCACTATGTCATTTTAAGTGGTCAGTTGATGTCAATAAAATTGAAAATGACAACATGTTGGCATTTTTTCTACGTTCGGCAATCTTGGAAAATTAAAAACAAATAAATTATTTCTTTTTTATTTATTTATTTATTTATTTATTTATTTATTTATTTATTTATTTATTTATTTATTTATTTATTTATTTATTTATTTATTTATTTATTTATTTATTTATTTATTTATTTATTTATTTATTTATTTATTTATTTATTTATTTATTTATTTATTTATTTATTTATTTATTTATTTATTTATTTATTTATTTATTTATTTATTCGTTAAGCTTAATACAAGCTGATTAACTAAGAACTAATCTAACAGGGTCTTAACTTATTCTAACAGGGTTTATTTTTTTTTATTTTTTTTCTCTCCTTCCTTGTTTTAGTGTACGAAAGATATCCAATTCGTAATTGAAAGAAAAAACGTATTGAATTGAATAAGAAAAACGTAATTTTAAGAACACGTCAAAAAGGAAATACGGGGAGAAAAGTAATAAAGGGAAGTTACAATAATTAACAGGGAATATGTATCATATCTTAATTGTAAGAAAAAGATTATAGAGGGGGAAAAAAATGGCGTTGGAGTTAAGAAGAAGTGGTGTTGGAGTTTAGAAGGGCATTTCGGAGTCGAGATCTGCTCAGATGAAAATCGAATTCGCTGATCAAATTGTTAGTTACACGAAGCATCCTGGTTACAGGTTCACTGCAACCATAGTCGGTACGATTAAAGTTGAGGTGGAAGAGAGGAATTGACCTAAGGTTACGTGGGTTGGTATTAAAGGATATTAATTGGAGTAGTGCAGGGCAGTTAATGGTACCGCATACAAGTTGATGAATGATGCGTACATCTGCAACTTCTCTTCGTTTTGCAAGAGATTGCATGTTAATCAACTTCAGGCGGTCTGCATAAGGAGATAAGTTGAAACTGTCAGAACCGGGAAGACCGCGTAGTGCGAACCTAATGAATCTTCGTTGAACGGCTTTGATTCGCACAGAATGGATGTTGTAGATAGGAGACCAAACCTTGCTGGCATATTCGAGGATGGGTCTGACAAAGATAAGGTAGAGAGATTTAGTAACGTAAGGGTTGGAGAATTCTCTGGACCAGTGTTTCACGAAACCCAGTGCAGAATTGGCTCTACTAATGATATTATCAATATGAGACCTAAAATTAAGTTCCTTATCACATATTACACCTAAGTCCCGTAAAAAGCTTACAGGAGGAACTGGCTTGCCGAGTAAGTAATAAGTTCTTGGTGGAAGCTGGAGACGCTTGCGTGAATATGTAATAGCTTGACATTTACTAACGTTGAGCTCTAGAAGATTTTTTTGACTTCAAGTGGAAAAACTAACTAGATCTTCTTGAAGATAGTGAGAATCGTCGTTAGTTTGTATGCGCCGATAGATTTTCATATCATCAGCATACACAGAGAGATTGGATGCTTTGATGATGCCATCTACATCAGAGATTGTTAAGACAAACAACAAAGGACCAAGGTGACTACCTTGTGGGACACCAGAGGTAGCTGAAAAAGAATCTGAATTGGAAAATCTAAAGATGACATTATAACGGCGTTCTTCGAGATATGATTTAATCCAAGATATAAAGAGTGATGGAAAACCGAAGGCTTTAAGCTTAATAAGAATGATACTGTGTGAGATTTTGTCGAACGCTTTACTAAAGTCGGTAGACACTATATCAACTTCGTACCCGCTTTCCAACGAGCATAGAGCGTTTGAAACAAATTCTGCAAGGTTAGTGGTAGTCGATTATTAAATGGAGCTATGCAGAAAATGTTCTAAAGTTTATTAAGGTGATAGTTCAGGTGATAAAATTTTGGGTCGTCATAAAAATGACATAGTGAAAACCAAACATAAGGACTTATATAAATTTAAAATTTTTCAAATACATTTATATTAGGTTTGGAAACAGAAAATAGTCGCAGGGGGCTTAATCTTGAGAATATGGTGAATGGTCGACCTTTGAAGTCTAGTGGAGAGTGCACTAGACTATCAACACAGAGGTCCCTGGTTAAAATCCGGGCTCGGGCATGATTCTTTTCACTTTCTTTGTTCTTTCCTACATTTAAGAATTATGGAAAACTAAAAATCCACAAATAAATTGTGAAAAATGTGGAATTAAAGGACAGGAACACAACTAAGGGCTGGAAATGCTTGCCGAGGTTAAGGCATAACACTAGCCTCGGTTAAAAGCAATAAAAATTGTCTTCCACGGTTGTTTCGCCTAATCAATAATTCACGTTAGATTCCAATTATATTCTCTAAATAATCTATTCCTTTCCTTTCAGGTCAAAGACCAAACCTTGTTTGTGTAAGGAGCATGTCTTGGTTCTTTGATTTTAAAAAAAAAATGGGGTAGCAGTTTAGTTTATAGCTCAATTTATATATTTCTGCCATGGTGATAAATGTGTGCGCTTATACGTTCGTTATGGAGAATTTTTTTTTCAAATTCTGTTGTTTTTGCTTCAAATCAATGTCAATCTGTCCAACAGCTTTGAATAATATTTGCCAGTAATCGTTTTACCCTTTTTAACCCAATAAGGACAATGATGCCATTTAACATCAGTAAGTCGGATGTCGCAAAACTAACAGTATCACATAAAAATTAGTCAAAATCAAAATTGGGTCAAAATCAACCCATGTGTGAAAAAACTTTCCCGTCTTTTTAGAGTTAAGGTAATCGATGTGAATGACTCGGCACGCATCCCTAAAAACTGTCGCCATGACCTTGTTGGCTGACAGACCCCTATTGGCCTTCTTTGCAACACAATCACCCTGAAAATTCCACTGCTTTAAGTGTTTCCTGATCTATGGTGTGTTTGAATGTATCCATGTTTCGTCTACGGTTACCAAACGGCTCAAAAAAACTCCCGCAGATTACGGTTAAACACTCTTTTAAAGTGGTCACACAGTTGCGCTTATGGTCGAATGTGAGCAATTGTGACCTATCGCGTGGATTTCTTTTTCATGTCTAAATATGTATGTAAAATGTGATGTACCGTTTCATTTGAGATACATACAGCCTCAGTCACCACACACACTTTCATTCTCCAATCGTCCAATATCACTCCATGCATTTTATCGGCGATTCCTAGCGTGACGACCTCTTTTTTTTTGGCAACCTGAACGTTCAGCGTCACTTGCGATGGTACAAAGACAACGGCATTCAGTAAACCACTTCTTAATCATTGTTTTTGATGGTACAAAGTCCCTATAGTATTTATCAATCCTTCCCTTAGTATCAACGATGTATTTTTTCGCATAAAATAATGCTTGATGAGTACACAAAATAAACTTTTTTTTTCATTTTCGTCGAAATTCACGAAGTTGTCTGTTTTTAATGGCTGTCAAACAAAAACTAATTGACGTAGCATCCTTAAAAAAACAAATGTATATTGTACGAAAATATTTATTACATTTACGAATGACCATAATATCTTATAACGAAAAAAAAAATATTCGGTCTGAGCTGGGGTTTGAACCTCGGCTCTTTAGCTGACGGGCCACGCACTCTACCAGTAGGCTACAGTCACTTTTCAATCATACAGTTCCTTATGTTCTGTAGATGTTCGAGAAACAAGGCTGTACGATATCGGTTTTCAATTTTTTAAACTCTACTAATAATTCGTACGGTCTACTAATGTTATTTTTCATTCGTAAATAGTACGAAAGCATTAGTAAATACTACGAATGTGATGAAAGAAATTACGAAGTTATTCGCACGAGAAATTTACGAAGATTATTATTAATATGTACACAATCATTCGTACAATGCACTAATACGAATTGATTAATTTTTAATTACGAATATCATTGGTATTGAGTTAGGGAAAAAGTATTCGGCATTTTTTTAGTAAAAATAAACATTTTACTTTAAAAAAAAAATTTTATTAATCCAAATATTGTCCATTCTTTTCTGACCTTCTGCCATTTTTGGGTTAAGACCCATGATTCCTTTATTGTAAAATTCCAAGCTTTTATCGTTGAAAAACTGTCGTAGGTGGTTTTCGCAGTCATCTTTTGAGGTTTATTTCTTCCCAGCAAATGAGTGTTGAAGAGATCGGAACAAATGATAATCTGGCGGTGCAATGTCAGAACTGTACGGTGGATGCATCAATACTTCCTAGTTAAATTCTTTAATTTTTTGTCGGATCAATAATCGCAGAGAGAAATTCGGTCCATTACATTTTTTGCACTAAGTTCATCAAACATCAAGCTTTTTTTTTAAACGATCTTCAGTTCCTTAGCGATGTGGCTGCTCACTTGACGTTTTTCTTGAACCTTATCCATTATTTTATTGACTTTTTCGGTGATGGGCCGACCAGCGCGAGGAGCATCTTTGACTTCAAAATTTCCAGAACGAAATCAAGCGAACCGTTTCCTGGCAGTTGATTGGGATAGAGTACCTTCACCATAAACCTCACAAATCTTTTCACATGCCTGTGACGCATTTTTTCCTTTATCGTAGGAAAATTGTAAAATATGACGTATTTTTTCTGAAATTTCACTCATCTTTGCTTTGCAATAATTTTTAACACGATGCACCAATATCAGCAAAATGATCACAAATAATCAGCTGATTTATCTTCTGTTAAGAGAAAAAGAGTTCTCAGATGCAGCTTACCGTTTCAGTGTTATGACACTTTGAAATCAAGCGAACTCGAAAACGCCGAATACTTTTTCCCAACCCAATATATAAAACAAATATATTCTTAGGTACTACATCAGGTATTAGAAAAATTTTACAAATGAATTTGTAAATATATTACAATAAAAATACTTTGTATGTTCTACGAATATTTGTATAATGTACGAATATTTTGTTTACCAATAATATCATTCGTGGAAATTTTACTAATAAATTTTTTGAGTGTAGTATATAGGTTCGTACCAAAATTTATACCATTTTTGCTTGCTAACAAGTGGTGGACAGTATCGACTCTAATGAATTAAGAACCATGAATTAAAAATTCAGTTCAGTGGGTAATGCTGCAAAATAATCTGCGCTGATACACCGCAGCTTGAACGCAGTTAACGGTATCAACGAAATGTGTTAACGCAAATATTTATGACGTAGCTTAAACTTATATGATTCCTGTATAAATAAGATTTTTATAGAGCGCACCGAGGAGTGAGGTAAATTTTTTGACTTGGGTAGCGATTATGTGCTGAAGTAAGAGGTCCTGAGACTCATTTGAAAAATGCAATAAATCAAATCAAAGTTCTGTATTGAAAACGAAGTTTCATCTAAAAAGGTTTCATTGGTCATAAATTCATCAAAAAACTGAATAAAAAAAATTCAATATGAGAGTTCAGCATCAACCAAAATTTACCCTGTCTTGATCCCACTAAGAATAAAAGTCAAAAAAATAAAAAAGGAGTAAACAATTCTATAAATCATTCAAATTTGATACATTAATCAAATAGCAGAAATACACGTTTTTAGTCTGCAATACATATTAAAAGTTGAATGATGAATTATATTTCACTTTCACTTTTGAAGGCGAACACTTTCGAAAAAGTAAAGAAAGATGAAATATTACTGCGCTTGTGCACTACTTTTAATAAAGTGTAATAAAGTGTGAATTGCTTCAGTTAATTGCTTCAACACAGTTATATAACGCAGCGCTGTGTTAACTACGTATAATTATTAACGATGTTTTATTAGGCTTACAAATTAATTTTTACTAAACCCAATAAATAAACGCTTGTTATTTATACTTCATGGTAACGATACAAATGAGTTTACCGCCAAATTTTCAGAATTTTTGCAAACAAGTTAATAAGAGCATAATTATTTAAAGCATTCACTTTCTGGTATACTCTTGATGAACTCATCAGAAATCCTAGATGATTTAAGAAATCCTAGATTCTGACGAAAAATTAATTAAGTTGTTGCCCACCCCACCTGACACAGTTGATGACCAAACCGTCATACCGACGACAGAGCACCATCAGTTATCACACGCAAACTGGTGGCGTCGCACAGTGGTCTTAGCCTAATTGACATTGATATAAAATATATAAAAACTAGGATGGAGACTTAATGGGTTCATGAGATATGGACATTTTAACATCTAAAGAAAATTGAAACTAAAAAATATTTTTGTTCAGATGTTAAAATCACCATGTCTCATGAACCCATTGAGTCTCCACCCCAATTATTATATTGTTGCAAAGGTTATTTTACTTGCATTTAAATTAACATTATTTTACATTTTTAAACATTGTTCTTCGAACCCTTTCTTCGAAATCAATTCCCTTACCACAAGAAGTGGAACCTCCAATCACCCATTTATAATTAAAGTCCGTTTAGTTACCTTTCCAACGGTAGTTCAAAATTAACAATCAGTTAAAAAGTGTTTGAGATATGAATTTTCGTATAAATCGATTTTCGACGTTTTTGCCGATTTTTGTCAATTTTGGCACCGCCAAAAATCACGCCGAAGTTTTTTCTCCAAATCAAAATTTTGATTTCCCTCAGTGATGCTCTATTAAAAATTTGACCTAAATCGGATATGGTCCCAGATGGTTCCCGATTTTATTTTTCTGGTAAGTTTAAAATGGAATTGCTGATATGTTTTTTATAAAAATTTTGCTTCTCTTTTACTTTCCTAATCAATTAGTCACCAGTTCTCTCGCTTATAGCTGCAAACTGAAAATTGAAATATAGTCGGTTTTGTTTCTTCTTCCCACGAACATCTGAGAACGTAAAAGAATCTTTCACCCCCCTCTAATTCATTCAAACAAATTATTATTAAAATCATCTAAGAAACACGGGAGAAAATGATACCGAACTATTTCGCCTACTCCTATTTATATTGTATATAGATAGGAAATTTTAAAACTGCTTAAGATATGCCTTTGACATAGTTGTTGTGTTCATAGACCTCTAATAAAATTGTTTGAGAAATTTTTTTGTAGAATATTTTATCCCATCAGCGCCTATTCATGGTCTTTTTTGACCCCTTTTTATAAAATGTTTGAAAAAGTACCCTCGAACGCAGTGGTACAGTATAAAAATATTCTATATAAATATTCTTTGGACAGTATCACTACAAGTATTTTAAACAGGATTTGTCTACATCGTACATCTACTTAGTAAGCTAGCGAACTTAATTTAAAAACTCCCTAAGACTATGCAATAAAAAGTTTGCCCGTTGGTACATAGTTTACATTTCTGCAGGTGATAAAATTTTGATAAAAAAGACCCCATACAAAAGACGCTAGAGGGTTAAGATATATTTTTCATAAAAATTTATTTTCATTAGATCGGAAAACACAAATTCTATATAAAAAACATATCTTCATTATTATATAAAAACTAGTAAAGAATTATCTTCGACTGGGCCAAAGTTAAAATACCCCCACGGAAGACGATTTTTCCAAATTTCATACCTAAAGTTTATATTAATTGTTAAAGGTTTCGTGCAAAATTTTAAGTCATTAGATTAATTTTTGTGGAATTGAAAGAGATTTTACGATTTGTATGGGAGGTAGGCGTGGTTTTCATCCCAGTTTTACAAATTTCACACTCAAAGTTTATAAGAAATATTAAGGACGCTGTGCAAAATTAGAAGTCATTATATTATTTTTTTTTGTGGATTTTAAAGAGATTTACCGTTTTGGTTAAGTCACTGTGTATGGGAGGTAGGCGTAGTTTACATCCGATTTTTACAAATTTCTCTCTCAAAGCTTATATTAAATATAAAAGACTCTGTGCATTTAATTTGAAGTCATTTAATTAGTTTTTGTGGATTTTAAAAAGATTTTACCGTTTTGGTTAAGTCATTTTGTATGGGAGGTAGGCGTGGTTTTCATCTGATTTATCTCATTTGCGAATTTGACCTCCATTTTTGAATAAAAAGGTTACATATTGAATTTCGTTACGATAACTAAAAAATTAAGGCTGTTATCTTGACCACAGACGGACATACGGACATACGGACATGGCTAAATCGACTCAGAAGGTAATGCTGATCAAGAATATATGTACTTTTCTATACCGGCCACGCCTCCTTATCGGCGTTACAAACGGAGTGACAAAGTTATTATACCCCTATTACGTTTTTTAAACGTTGGAGTATAATGAAGTGCAAATTTAGTGTTACCACTTTACTCCAAAAGTATTGGGCCGGTTTTTATGAAAAAAGTTTTAAAATATCATATGTGTACCAAAGTTTTATTTAGGGGTATTTTTATTTCGAAATGTTAATTTTTAAGAAATCTTCCCAGCTGCCACGAATTGCTTAGGGTACGTTTATAGTGGCGACTTGTTGCTTTACCGAACTGAACCGAGAAGGAAAGCTGAAAAACGCTGCACATACAATCATATGGTATATGGTATGACATATGGTCAAAAGGTAGAGCAACAATGAAAAGTCCAATAAAATACATACATATATTTAATATTTTTTTGCTTTTCTTGTTGCGCCTTCTCTTCGTTTTTTCTTGGGATCAAAGAGAGTGGATGAACAAAATGAAATAAGCGATCAGTTGCTTTTGTTTTCTTTTAAATTTTCTCATTTGTTGTTCAAAAATCAATCATTTGACATCAATCTGTTACATGTGTATGCAAAATATTAAAATAATTAGATGTTAGTCATAGATGAAGATGCACGAATTCTAGTACCCAAGATAATGCAGCAGATAATGCAAATGCATTCCTTTAGTTTTTTTTTTCTTCCACATAAATTCGCAAAAAAGTAACATAACTAATGAAGTAGCTATTGAATAGTAATGCAGAGAGTAATGTAATCATTACCGGTAATAAGATCTCCGTATTTAATTCATGAGTGAAAGGTATAGTCGGTAACCAGTGGTGATTACTGATAGCTTGTGAACTCACTCATTCGTTTCTAGTGAGCCGTACTGGAGGGGAGTCTCTGTAATGCATACAAACTACTCATATAAGTGATTGATGTCCAATGATTGACCGTGTAAGGTCTGCGTTTGGGCAAATGTATATGAAGCCTTTCGATGAGTTGCTTATTCAGCCGATTGACTTTTTTATCACTATTTTTATGTTGTTATTTTTCCTGATCTGTCTAAAAAAATAATTCGAAATAAAAACGCAGCATAGCTGAAAGCAAAAGAGTCGAAACAAGCTGAAACAGCAAGTGATTTAAAGCGACTTACAGAGGCTTAAAGTGCGTTTTAGCGTATTTTAGCGTTTTCGTCTCTTGAATCTTTATCCGCATTTTTGAGGAAATCAAAAAGTAAACACGAAATTACGTGGCTTATTTGATGCTTCCATTGTAAAGTAAACAAAAAAAAAGTAACATACACAAATAAACTCAAAATAGTCAAAAACTAGCTGCAACAAGTCAGCGACTTAAAGTGACTTAAAGCGACTTTAAGTGGGTTGCAACATAATTTTTTCGCGTTTTTGTCTCTTCACGAGTTATCCGCTGGTTTGAGAAAATCAAAAGGCACACACGAAATCACGTGACTTTTTCATGTTTGGATTGCAAAAAAAAAACACATTGAAAACGTAATATATACAAACAAACTCAAAATAATGAAAAACCAGCTGCAACAAGTCAGCGACTTAAAGTGACTTAAAGCGACTTACAGTGACTTAAGTGCGTTTCAACATAATTTTTTCGCATTTTTGTCTCTTCACTTGTTGTCTGCTGGTTTGAGGAAAGCAAAAAACACACACGAAATTACGTGACTTTTTTGATGCTTTTATTGCAAAAAAAGAAAAAGAAAACGTAATATATACAAACAAACTCAAAAAAGTCAAAAACTAGCTGCAACAAGTCAGCAACTTAAAGTGACTTAAAGCGATTTACAGTGACTTTAAGTGCGTTTCAGCATTATTTTTCCGCATTTTTGTCTCTTCACTTGTTGTCCGCTGGTTTGAGGAAATCAAAAAGAACACATGAAATCACGTGACTTTTTTGATGTTTCGATTGCAAAAAAAAAAACAAAAAGAAAACGTTATATATAAACAAATTCAAAATATTCAACAACCAGCTGCAACAAGTCAGCGACTTAAAGTGGCTTAAAGCGTCTTACAGTGACTTAAAGTGCGTTTCAACATAATTTTTTCACATTTACTTGTTGGCCGCTTGTTTGAGGAAATCAAAAAGCACACACGAAATCACGTGACTTTTTGATGCCTATTGCAAAATAAGCAAATAGGAAACGTAATATATGCAAAGAAACTCAAAATAGTAAAAAACCAGCTGCAACAAGTCAGCGACTTAAAGTGCCTTAAAGCTACTTACAGTGACTTTAAGTGCGTTTCAGCATTATTTTTCCGCAATTTTGTCTCTTCACTTGTTGTCCGCTGGTTTGAGGAAATCAAAAAGCACACACAAACCTGCTTTTTCACGTGAGTTTTTTGATGCTTCGGTTGCAAACATAAACAAAAAAAGATACGTAATATAGACAAAGAAAACCCAAAGGAGTCAAAAACCAACTTCAACAAGTCAGCGGCGGTAAGCGCGCAATTAACGCATTACCAGTTGCTTTTAGCTTTACGCGCTTTCAGTTCGGCTCGGCAAAGCCGCCACTATAAACTCGCCCTTAGTCGTTTTCCTTTAACGTTGTTGTGTTGCGAGAGTTTCATTTAGCTCCATGTTGCTCTCTTTTCTTTTTACGCTCAGCTACCACAGCGCAACTTGCTCGAGGCAAGGCGAAGAGTGAAAGGCTCCAAAACAAAACAAAAGAAAATAAGACTTTTTTTATTTCTTTGACATGTATTGAGATTGATTTACAAAACCGTCCGTGGACAACAGTGGCCTGCTAGTTAGTTAATAAAGTTGAATTCTTTGCTCTACACAATATTTATAATTCACGGTAACTTTTCTGATGAAATTAATAAATATTTAAATAGCTAAATTAAGATATATCAAACCTTTATTAAAAATTACTCAGTTTATAAAATTTTACAACGCCGATTCACAATACAAATTTTTGTTTTCACCTCTAGTTTTTTTTACAGGAACAGTGTTGCGATATAAATTGACAATATCCTTACTAAGAAAAATCGACTTTACAAAATAACAAATGCTTAGGCTAAGCCAAAAAAAGCGTATGAGTTTATTTATTATTTTGGAACACATTTTCAGATATTAAAAAAATAATGCCACATTTTTAAAACCCAAAAATAAATTAATGGGCATTCCACGGAAAATGAGTTGTTTTCTTAAATTGATCTGATTCTAACCAATTTATTCTAACGAAATATATAATAGTTAAATTTACATGATCTGTAAGAATTATTTAGAAAAAACAAGATTAAGTATTTTTTTCACTATGATAAGTTGTTGTTTATTGTGAACAAGTCTTGCGACTTTTTTGCACCATTTCTTTTTGACCCACCAGTCACAATTTCGACTTTCTATATTTTCTTGTAGAAACTAAACTTGGTGCTAATTTTTAGTTTCTGTTGAAGTCAATTTAATAATTTCATAGCATAGTAAAAGACATCTGGCTCTGTATAGAATTTGGGCTAAAATCTTGATTGACAGTGCAGAAGGAGGAGGTGAGGTATTTTGGACTGTCCCACCAGTCACACTCCTTTCACCACTGAAATATCACCAAAATATTTATACGAGTAATTTTTTTTTTGGTAAAAGTCTATACCAAATTTCATTGCTCTACGTCAATTCCTTAAAGTTTTGAGCGCTGTTTATATGAAAGTCTTCAACTGTGCGTCAGGCTTCAAGTAACGACTGCTCTGACTACAGCGAGTCTGAACTTTAATTGCATTTCTGCTATGTGTCAAATTAAGCGTGCACTAATTAACGACTGCCAGTTGTTTGATGTTATGCTAGGCAAAGTGGGCGAATTGGGCGTGGGTGTGTAGCGTGACCTCGGTTAACACGATATCTTCCGCTGCTTGAGATTGCAAATCAAATTTAAACCCTTCATTCCGACTATCATAAAAATGAAGCAATTTTTTTTTATGTGTTTATTTAAAAGTTGATCCTGGAAAGTACTCGACAATTTAGTGTTTAACATTTAGTTTAGAAATAACCTTCCTTCGATCCTCACGATACGCTTACACATGGTCACACATTTTTAATTGCTTCATTTTCCAGCAGCTTTGTTCATTGAATTTTATTGCGTTTCACTTAATGCGACAACTGTGTGGAGGATACTAACGTCCTAACAACAACAACAACAACAACAACACTGCATTGTCAACACGCATTTGAAGCACAAAAGAGCTTTACAAACATTTTGGTAGCGAACAGCGGACAGCTTGGCATCAAGAGCGCGCCATCATGAACCGCCATATTTTTTATTTTTCTGTTTGTCGGTCTTTTTCAATGCGCCATTATTGTGCGCCTCCTTGTTGTTGTAGTTGTTGTTGTTTCAGCTGGTTTTGTCATTGCCTTGTTTGACTGTTTTGCATTATTTGGTAATGTTTTGCCAGCCGCCGTCACTGTTGGGATTTTCCGGTTTTATTGGCCTGCACGGCATCCATTTTGCACTTGACTGTGTTTTTAAGACACCCCCCCTCCTCCCGCAAATAAAATTTGCATTGCTGCTGGCAATTTCATGTGAACATATGCTTGCATGCTTGTGTGTGTTAAATATGGCTAAATGCATTTCGCTTTAACTGTTTTATTGCATTTGTTGTCGTTGGCATTTGTGTAACCAAAATTTCACAAAAAAAAAAAAATAAATTAAATTAAAAATTTACAAGTATGCTTGTATTCACAGTATTTGTTCTCGCAAACTACAATTAGTTAAATTGGATGTTTCATTAATTTTAAGCTCTTAAGTGTTTTAGCCAGAGAGAATATGTAATGCTTTGTTGTTTGATTAATGAGTATAGCAAATTTGTCTTCTTATCAAACAAAAATGGTAATTTTTTCCTTCTAAGTATTTTTAGTTATTTACTAGAAACATTACTGTTTTTGAAAGTACTTATAATTCCCAAGTAGTTGTACGTAGAACATAACTAAAAAATATTTTGTTTTCTGTGCCAAATAAGTTCATGAAGCTGCAGGTTGCAGCCAAAACAAATTCTTTACAGAACTTGCTTCTTAAGAAGACACAGCAAATTTCTAAAGAGTTGTTGGAGCGATCTGCCAAACAGCTGTTTAGTCTGCTTGGTGGTTTGTTCTGTAAAGAACTTGTTGTTGTTCAAACCTGTTGCTTTCAAACAACTTTTTTTGCATAATAGCCCAAACAGAATAGGCATAGCCAACACGTAGCGAGCTGTCGAAAACGTAGCCAACGAAATGTTGTGCACAGAATAGAATTTGTGTTGATAACGCAGATAGAGCTTTATGCTTACAATATTTTGTTATATTTTAAAAAATTAATAAATACAGCCTTTTGCATATCATAATTTGTTTGCTTTTTTACTAATTTGGACTAAAATGTTTTAGTTAATTTTAAGTTTTCTAATTTGAACTATGTATTTTGACATTACGCTACCGTTGGCTGCGGAAAAAGTTAAAAGTTCGTCAACATTTTTGTGTCGGCTGCGTTCGCTACGTGTTGGCTATTTTTATTATGTTCATTTCATAGGTTTGCAAGGCAACCAACTTCTATGTTGACATTTCTTCTGTTGGCTGCGTGTTGGCTATGCTTATTCTGTTTGGGCTATAAAGCTCAATTACACTGTGCATGAATCGGTCACTTTTTTTTACAAATAAGCTAGGTACATATCATTTCAGCATAATTTGAGGACGCTGAATTCAATGGCGTTTACCGTTTTTTAATCCTTCGGCCCGTTTTCGAGAAATTGAAGATTCAAGGACAAGTACATGTTGATGCAGTTTTTGCTAAAAAAATTTATTCTCATTAACTTTATCGACTTCATGTCAGTGAGTGAAACATTAAAAATTATCTGGAGAATAATTTCTTAGAAAAGTTTAACCCTCGAAACCCAACCCATATGGTCCAAATTGACCTCATAAATAAAAAACCCCATTTTTTGTATAATGATCTCACAGGTATTAAAACTAAGTTTTTCACATATGTATATAATAGGCCAGAGCGCATTTCAAAAGTGCATAGCATCGATTTGGGTCAGAGCACATTCGACAGGTATTGTAATAAAAATGTTAACTACAAAATTTCATTTCGATCTGATTGAATCTTCCTGCTCCGGTTTGTTCTTAAAATTAGGACATTTTTTAAAAACTAATCGTATGAAAAATCTTAAGAAGTGGTTCGATTAGTACAAATATGAAATGGAGCTACATAAAATTTCCTGTTCCTGTCCTGTTCTGTTCTGAACATTTTCCTGCTCTAAGATAACCTTAAAAAGGACATAAATGAAAAAAAAAATTATATTGCAAAAATTTTTAGATTAAGTTATATGTACTTACCCAACTATTGATTTATGAAATTTTTTCTGATACAAGGCCATCTTCTTATTCCAGAATGTTTTTGAAAATTGCATATTTTTTAAAAATCATTAAAATCGTTAAAAGTTAGGACCAAATCAACTAAAAATACGATAAACTAAAGACATGCAAAATTTCATAACGATCTAACCCCAAATGCCTATAACGAAAATTTATTTAAAAAACTTCGTTGGAGAAAATTACATTAATTTTTTTTACTATAAGAGGATTATATGCCCAAAGTGTACGTAAATATAGGTTGATATAGGTTGAATTGGTTGTTTTTGTTTGAACAAAGCTGTTATACGAAAAAACGGGGTTTTTTATTTATGAGGTCAATTTGGACCATAAGGGTTAGGTTTCGAGGGTTAAATTGTTCTAAGAATTTGTTCTCCAGGTAATTCTTAATGTTTCACTCATTGACATAAAGTCGATAAAGTAAATGAGAAAAAAGTTTTTCTAACAAAAACTGCATCAACATGTACTTGACCTTGAACCTTCGATTTCTCGAAAACGGGCTGAAGCATTAGAAAACGGTTAAGGCCATTAAATTCAGCATCCTTGAATTATGCTGAAATGATATGTCCTCCGCTTGTTTGATATTATGACATGCACAGTGTTTAATTTAAAAAATAAATATATGAGCAATTCCATTTTAAACGTACCGGCCTTATGGCATGACCATATCCGATTTGGGTCAAATTTTGCATGGGTCATCATCGACGCAAATAAAAAACTTAATTTGGAGGAAAAAAGTTTGGCGTGATTTTTGGCGGAGTTACAGGGTCTCAAAATAGACAAAATAGACGAAAATAGGCAAAAACGTCGGAAATCGATTTTTACGAAATTTCATATCTCAAACACTTTCTAATCGATTGTTAAGTTTGAATAACATTGGAAAGGAAATTAAACGCACTTTAATCTAAAAATGATTTTTTGATTTTTTTTTTTAGACTGAACCCAGGAGATGCTTGTATGAGCATTGTGTTGATTCGGAAAATTAGTTGGAGGTGGATAGATGGAGTAGTGTCGGTGAAGATTTGTTTTAAATTTGCACAGCTCAAAACTGCCGAGAAACACGCTCGCAGGGAGACTATTCCACAACCTTACCGTGCGACTAAAAAACGCATTATCTCGGTAATGCGAAGTTCTGTTGGACATCGAGACAATGGTGAAGGGGTGGGCTTGAACAGCTGCCCGAGCTGACCTGGGAAACACAGGAGCTGGTGGCGTCATGCCATGTATCTCCCTTGAACACTTCCCATGGTTATATCTATACAGAAGGCTTAGGCAACCAACATTACGTCGATGCCCAAGAGAGTTGAAAGAGGATGAAATACTTTCATCCCCTGTCAAATATGTCGCACGACGTTGAATTCGATCCAGAAGCTCCAAATAAGATCTTGAAGCCCCTGCTCAAATGGGCGCAATTTCGGTGGTTAGGGATTCCATCCCCTTCGTTCAGATAGTTGATTTCAAAAAACTGGCTTCGAAAACCCCATTAAAAAAATTAAATTAATTTTTTTAAAGCTGGTAAATTACCTTTTCAACATTTTAAAAATTAGGATGGGGACTTAATGGGCTAAAGAGATATAGTAGGTTTTTCTTTTTGATTAGCATCAAAGCGTTCAAAATCGATTTTTGCAAAAATTCATATCTCAAACACTTCTTAACCGATTGTTAAATTTGAATTATCGTTAGAAAGGTAATTAAACGGTCTTTACATTAAAAAAAATTTTAATTTTAGGAAATTTTGGTGGTTGGTCGATCCATCCCTTGTGGTAAGGTAGTTGATTTTGAAGAATGGATTCGAAAAACACCATTTAAAATTTTAAAAGAAAATGTTGGTAAAATTAACTTTTCAACAATATAAAAATTAGGGTGGATTCTCCATGGGTTAATGAGATATGGTCTTTCTAAGATTTAAAATTAAATTTTTTTTATTAGCAAGCGAATTTCTTAACAAAATTTTCAGTTTAAACTACCGCTGAAAAGGTAATTAAACGGACTTTAATCTAAAAATAATTTTGAGAAATTTTGGTAGTTTAGAGTTTCATCCCTTGTGTCAAGATAATGGATTTCGAAGTAGAGGTTCAAAGACAGCACTATTCAAAAATTTAAAATCATTTTATTCTTAGACCAATTGAGTTGGGGATTAAGTGTAATATTGTTAAAAATGCTTTTTTAGTGCTTTTTAGTGAACTAACGTCATAAAAACTCAAAAATCATGCTTAAAATTTTCTCCGGCAGCTCCTTGATCCTTTTTAAGGATGTCCACAATTGCGTACATACCAACTTAAGCGTAGTTTTTACAGTACTAAACAAAGATTATTGTAAAATAATTGTTTCTTAATGATTTCTGTGTAATTCAAAAACGCATAATAAAAAAGTAATAAAAATTTAGTCCAAGGATTCAAAAACAAAAATATAAGATTATAAAAACTTTAAAGTAAATTCACATAAGTTCATTTCTGTATTTTATAATTACTTCTATAAATTTTGGTAATTGTTTCGTGTGAAATTGATGATAGCAATTTGGATCCTTCGTCAAACAGAGATGTAGCCTGAACTTACAGAAAATTATACAAGATCTATCCGAACACTTTAGATTCTTGCACTTTATACAATCCTTTTTGCATTCTGTACAGCTAGCACAAAAAGCAACACCAATGAAATGGCAAATAATGTGCAATGTCCACTTTTTGGACTTAAGAAATATTCTTTAGGATTTAAAAAAACTGCATCATTTCGTCTTGAGTCGTGTGCTTAAATGTTTGTTCCCGTCTGTTCTGCATAAACATTTTTATACAAACGGCAAATATTTTTCAAAATGTGATAATAGCCTTCAATTTAAAACGTCCTCTTCTTCATTTTCTACCAATACTTCTTCTGCCTTCTTTTGAATTCAATTTTCTTTTTGTCAGTTAATATGTACTTTTCCATCTCATCAATAAGCTGCACATTTTCAGTTCCACAAAATTCAGTAAACAGTGGAGCAATATCCGTTACGTCTTCATAATGTAGTGTATTAGTAATATTTCCACTCAGTACAACATCAAGTAAGTTTCCAGATTTTTGAGAAATTGTTGTAATTATATCAACTACTGGGTCTTACACATTTTCTTTGAAAGTTTTAAAATCATCCTCACATTCAGGAAAATCTGACAATTTTAAGTCTGAGTCCATAGCGTTCAGAAGATCATGGATTTCCTGTGCACAAAATTCTTTTTTTAAGTCATTTTATGTATTTAGTTTAATTATAAGTCTGTCCTATTAAAATAGTTATGTCAAACAATGTAAACTACACGGTTAAAAATCTTGGACTAATTTTAGTCCAGCTAAAATATAACTGCATTTTTTTAAACTTGCGTTTTAAAATTTAAACTTTGTTAATACTAACTCATAATTAAAACTCTACTGTATTAAAATTTAAGCCAAAAGAATTATTACAGCGTTCTTTTTAGCTTTTTGTTTTAAATTTGAGAATAGTTCTGTATAACTTTTTGTTTTTAATAGAATTTAGACGAAATTTTAGTACATTTGGATACTAAATGTGAATTTAGACGTAAAAAGTTAGGCTGGCGATTAGGCGATTCGTATATATTTGTTTATTGTTTTAGTTAGGCATATCGCAGTAGCTCAGTGATTAGACTAAAGACCTTACAAACTCAATGTTGTAGGTTCAAATCTCAAGGTGTTTGCTATTATGTGTTTTGTTGTTGTTGTTTTTTTAATCCTAGCCTGTACTAAATTTAAAACTAAAGCTGTATTAAAAGCATTTCTTTGTATTTTGCAAATACTAGATTTGAAACCAAAGGCTAACAATGTAGTACAGAAAAGTTTCAATTTTAGTACAAGATTTTTAATTGTGTACTTTATTTATCTTCACGCTATTACGTCCGATAGCTTGAAATGATTTTTCAGACTGCTTCTTACAATTAGTTCTAACTACAATTTTTAAAATTATAATTGTTTTCTTTTTTATTTCTCTCTAATAACGGTTACACTTTTAACAGACTCATGTATGTGCTCATTTCTTCAAACGTTTTCATATGTGCTCAGTTTGTTTGTACATATTTACATGATTTTCTTAGCTGTTTTTTTCTTAATAATTATAAAAGTTTTGAGACTATATGTATATATTTTATTATATCTGAAAGAATTCTGTTTCATAAAACTACATTTTCAATGAAATACGGATTTTCCTAATCCTACAAATATGGATTTCAAAGTACGTTCACGGAATTAAATTTCTGTTTATGTGTGCATAAAAGCTCATAGGGACCACTCTAAAAAACTAAGTTTCCAATTGAAACGAGTCAAACATGAAACAAATTTCCATACAAGCACCGTACAAAGTGATGTACGCAATTGTGTACTTGCCAACTAAAAGGGTTAAGCTGTCAAAATTACCTTTTAACAACATAAAAATTAGGGTGGCGACTCAATAGGTTCATGATACGGAGACATTTTAACATCTAAACAAAATTTGATATAAAAAAATATTTTATTTTCAAACTTCCGCTTGCGCGCATAATCCAAATTTATATTAGATTTCAGCAAAAACTAATCAACATTTGCTATTCCAGTTTATAAAAACTTAGCAAAACTTTTGCTTAATTAAATTGAATTCAAATTTCTACTTGATTCAAACAAATATTTGTCAAGTTATTATAAATTGAAATATCAAATTTTGATTAGTTTTTGTTGAAATCCAGCATACTTTAAAATGAAAAAAATTATTAACATTAAATTAAATTGAAAAAAATTACCACTATCCGGAGACTTGAACCTCGGCCGCGTGAGTGTAAGTGCGTGGGCTTATCCATTCGACCATCGCAGTTGTTAACTAATCGTTGCCTAATTTTCTTCATTAGGAATAAACGTTTGCTCGTGCGTTTGAAAGAAATTTGCTTGAATTTAGTAAAAATTTGCTATTAGGGTTTATAATAACTTAGCAAATATTTGCTTGAGTTTCTTAAAAATTTGCAATTTTAGTTTATAATAGCTTAGCAAATACTTGCTTGAGCTTAGTATGAATTTGCTATCAGTTAATATTAACCTAGGAAAAATTTTCTTGAATTTCAAGAAATATAATTGTGCTTTTTCCTAAATACATGAGAAGTGATTTCAATCCAGCAATCTTTTTCTGCACAATTGATCAATAGAAGCTAGGTCAAAGTCCTTCCAAGGGCTGAAATAGCCAGTTTATTTTATTTTTTAATCTTTTTCTAAAATTACGCCGTGATTGAGCAAAGTTTTGCAGTTTTGCTTTTAAGCAAAACATTTTCTTGATTCAAGCAAAATAATTATCTCCGTGTACTTAAAAAATTCTTTTATAGTTTTGAATTGTGTTCTTTGAACCGCTACTTCGAAATCAATGACCTTACCACAAGGGATGGAACCCCTCGAAAATTGAACACAAAATTCTGGCTTCAAAATTCTTAGATATCTTGCTTAAAAATTTTAAATCACCATAAAAGTTATTTTGTTATTCTTTTGTTTTGGTTGTTTGTAACAAAGGTTGGAAGTTTCAACGTTTTAGGCGAAAAAAGTTTAATTTCAAGGTCAAAATTTCTGTAAAGTGAAAAATTTAGACCTGAATTAATTCTTGACAAAGCAACTACATCCTGCCGGTATTGCACTGAATGCTGCTAGCAATTTAATAACGTAAAAACATCATCATCATCGTAGAGTATTCCACATGCAATGCTGGCAAGGGAAAACGATAAACGTGACTGTTTATTGAAACATGCTCATTTAAAGTTACTTCCAATCAAAGGCTCAAATTATATTTAAGGCGTAGAATAAAGGACGAATGGATGATGTCGCTATGTTGCTTGTGGCCCAAATACAGTCAACATGCTCGACACGAACACATATCGATCACTTGCAGCAGTCTGCCGGATTAAATCTACGACAAATAATTTCAATAAAATATGGTCAACATATGAGTTGATTTCTGTGTTTACACGAATATAATGTGCATCACGTAAGGGTTAAGCATGGGCAATGCAGGAAAACACAAATAATAACAGAACCAATTAATTTAAATGTAATTAGCACGGTCCTACTCCATGTGAGCGTTTGTTTTCATTGAGACTATCTATGAGTAATTACGTAATTAAAAACGTGTTGGGAATTATAACTGCATTTTCATTTCACGATTTTTTCTCAATAATTTTATTGTTTCATCATGGCACAATAAAAAGAAACCAAGACCCAGCAATAAGAAAACATTTCAAAGTGCGTCATTGACACAACATATATAAATAAATTTAGTGCCCGCCCCCACACGTGCGACAGACTCTTGAATCGGTTCGCTAAACATGTGTGTGCTCCAAATATCGGACGCTCAATGTTGTAAGTATCCATTGCAACTAATGGGCGATATTGGTGATGGAGCACTGATGTGTTAGGTTGGCGCATCAATTAATTTCTCATTAATTTCATTTAATTGCGTGAACGAGCGAAATTTTGAACTGATGCTTAAGTGTTTAACAGTTTAAGTGTTCAAAGTACAAAACGGTAAAAAACCAAACTGATATCAAGCTAAAGAGAATTTTTTTCAAAGGAGGAATTTACCACCAATGAAAAATGTGCATTCATTTGAAAATTTCTTTATTGAAAACATGTCACCAAAAACTTTTTGGAACGAAGTCCTTTTACGCGACTTGCGTGTGGTGCGATTTGGCAGAAATCGTCACGTAACATTGAAATTGCTGTGTGTGTATGTGTGCGAGTATCGAACAGACTACAAACAGATTAATAATACGTGCTGGCAGTATTAAGAGGTCGCTGATATCGAACCTTATGTTAGAATTAAAAAAAAATTTGTTGAAACTAGGGTGGACCCTAAAAATGTGTTTTTGTGTTTTATACTCTTTGTATACACTCATGGACAGATAAATAAGAACATATTTTTTAAAAACTAAAAATACCTAAATGTGTCAAAAAAATTCGATGCATAAACACCAAACGCAATGAAATTTATATTTTGATTTTGGCAATGCCGTATTCTAGTAAAAACCAACGGGGAAATCCCGTTATTTGTGTTTGATGCGTACTTTTCTACAACCAGTTGCTTTAACAGGTGGACAAATAAATAAGAACGTAAGCATTTTTTTCAAAATTCTACGGGTTGAAGTGATTTTTTATCAAAGGTTTGTAATTCTCTGTATAGCAGGAGAAATATTTAGTTTAATTAATGTAAATAATGTATTAGATGGGACGAAGTAAGCACTGTTCATTGGAGGAAAAGCGGCTGGTTGAGAAATTGAAATCGAAGGGCCATACATTCCGTTACATCGCTAATTGTTTGGATCGGTCCTTGTGTTTTGTGCACAACGCTCTTAAGCCACAAAAAAGTGATGATGGTCGAGGAAAATCCAACAAAAAAACCTCAGACTCTACAGACAATAGAATTGTAACGCTAGTAAAAAGAGACCCTTTCATGTCTTCGAGGCAGATTGCTGGTGATGAATAATGAAGTGTCTTCAAGAACCATCCGGGGGCGATTACAGGCCGCAAATCTACCTGGAAGAATATCCAGAAGAGTCCCTTTGCTACGTCCGAATGATTGAGTGGCCAAGTCAATCACCGGACCTAAACCCCATTGAAAACTTGTGGGGTGTCTTAAAAAATGAGATATCAAAAAGGCAGTTCTCAAACAAAGCACAATTATGGAGTTTTGTAAAAGAGGAACGGCAAAAAATTCCCATAGAAACTTGTAGGAAATTAATTTCATCAATGCCAAATAGGATACAAAAAAGTTTTCAAAACAAAGGAGGACACTCCGGATATTAAGCTTAAATTTTTTCTTTGTACTAGTAATGTTCCTAAACTTTAATCTGTAAGCAAACATTGAATGTTCTTATTTATTTGGCCAGGCTATTTTGTTCCAAATATGTTTTTTGCAAAAATATTTTGTTATTTACTTGCTTATGTTATTTTTTTTAATTGTATTAACTAATTTTAAGTTCTTTTTAACTAATGAAGTCATTTATTTTTATTTAGTACTGAATAATAAAGCATCACCAGTGAATGCACTCACAAGCAAGTTGTGTTCTTATTTATCTGTCCATGAGTGTATGTGCTAGTAGTCGATTTCAACATTTTTTTTGACGCTAGGATAGACCCTAAAAATGAGTTTTTTATACTCTTTGTATATGTGCTGGCAGTATTAAGGGGTCGCTGCTTTCAAATATTATGTTAGAATTTAAAAAGTTTTTTGACACTAGGACGGGTCCTAAATATTTGCTTTTTTTTCCTTTGTGTATGTGCTAGCATTATTAAGGTTTCACTGATTGCGAATCTTTTGTTAGAATTTTGTTAGAAAAAATGTTTGACACTAGGGAGGACCTTAAAAATGTGTTTTTGTATTTTATACTCTATATATATGTACTAGCAGGAGGGGTAGCATTAAACCTGTAAGGGGGGTAGCATTAAACCCCCTAGCATTAGGTGGTCGCTGATTTTAAACCTGTTGTAAGAATTGCAAAAAGTTTTTTGACACTCTTATTTGTGCACTTGTATATGTGCTGGCAGTATTAAGGGGTCGCTAATTTCAGGTTGACCCTAAAAATATGTTTTTTATTTTTTACTTTTTGTGTACATTAGGGCGGGTCAAATTCTGGCTCAGCGAAATTCGTAAAATACATGTAATTTCAAGACTTTTTCTCCACTACAGCATATACAAATTCTGAAAAAAAGCTGTGCGGACTTTCGTAAATAGATTCATACACATACATTCATACATTCATATTTTATAATTGAGAACAAAATCTATTTACGAAAGTCCGCACAGCTTTTTTTCAGAATTTGTATATGCTGTAGTGGAGAAAAAGTCTTGAAATTACATGTATTTTACGAATTTCGCTGAGCCACACCTCCAAAAAATTCGTCCATACAAATTGACCCGGCCTAGTGTACATACTGTACAGAAAAGGGTGGACCTTAAACAATGTGGTTTTTGGCTTTAGGATCATAGTAGATGTGTAGGACGCTGATTTCGAATACGATGGTAGATTTGTAAAACATTTTTTGACACTAGGGTGGACCCTTAAATGTGTTTTTGTGCTTTATAATCCTTGTACTTTGCATATGTGACAGCAGTAAAAAGAGTCTCTGATTTCGAACTTGTTAAAATTTCAAAAAGTTTTTTTGACTAGGGTGGACCCTGAAAAAGTTTTGTTTTCTAAGAATGCAGCCGTGTAAATGTTTTTGTGTTATACTCTTTGTAAATAAATATGTTATGTAGTAAATACTTATATTTACCTCTTTGTAAATAATTATATGTGGTGGCAGTATGAAGGGGTCGCTGATTTCGAACCTGATATAAGAATTGCAAAAAGTATTTGACACCAGGCTGAACCCTAAAGATGTGTTTTTTTTTTGCTTTATGCTCTTTGTGAATGTGTTGGCAGTATTAAGGGGTCCCTGATTTCGAATCATATGTTAGAATTTAAAAAAATTTTTGACGCTAGGGTGGACCTTAAGAATGTTTTTTTTTCTATTGGCTCTTTGTAGATGTGCTGGTCGCTAATGTCGAATCTTATGTTAGATTTTTAAAACATTTTTTGACGCTAGGGTGTACCCTTTAAACGTGTTTTTGTGTTTTATACTCTTTGTATCAAGGGTCGCTGATTTCAAACCTGATGTTTAAATTTCAAAAAGTTTTTTGACTAAGGTGGACCCTGAAAAAGTTTTTTTTTTATACTCTTTGTATATATGCTGGCAGTTTTAGGGGATCGCTGATTTCGAACCTGATGTTAGAGTTTCAAAAGGTTTTTTGTGCACTAGGGTGGGCCCTAAAAATGTGTTTTTGGCTTTATACTCTTTGTAAATGCGCTGGTCACTGATTTCGAACCTGATGTAAGAATTGCAAAAAGTTTGACACCCTAAAAATTATTTTTTTTATATATACTTGTGTACGTGCTGGAAGTATTAAGAGGTCCTTGATTCTGAATCTTTTGTTAGAATTTTAAAAAATTGTCTAACAAAAGAGTAAACACTTAAAATGTGTTTTTGTGTTTCTGCTACGCCCACTAAGAGTTGCAAGATAAATAAATTATACACCTTTATGCCAATATAATGAAGGTCTTATAAAAAGTCTTTATGTCAATATAATGAAGGTCTTATTAGTAAATTTTGGATGAGTTGAAAAATCAATACATATATTAACCTTTATCGGTCCCTTATTTCTAGAAACGAATATGTTCCTTGTGTACTTTACACACTTTTTCCGGGAGCAATATTTTCATCGATGAATGAAATGCATGCAATCTTTTCGTGAAAAGTAATTAATTATTCATTATTTTATTCAATTTAAAAAAAATTTCAAATCGAGTATAACCTCTTCGAGTAAAATGGTCACATATGTGGACAAAAGTTCTTGTATTGAAATATTTTCTGATTTGTCGTTATTTCTTTCAAATATTGGCGCAATGGATAGAGAAAATACTCTCTCTCATAAGCTTTCTTTTAATTTCTCAAATATGTCGCGTATGAAGGCTCCTTTGTATGGTATGATATTGTAAAAAAGTACAATATATCCATATATCTGCACATTTAAGAACTATTACTTCCAAAAAGAATTTTTTAATGGAAAATGTAAATATGTCTCGTAAGAAGGCACCTATGTTTGGAAAGTAAAAAAGTGTTAAGAAACAAAGAATTTATTGTAAAAAGTACAATATGTCCATATATGAGCACATTTAAAAATTAGTACTTCCAAAAAATTTTTAAATTTAGTAAGAATAATACCTTAACAAATATTTTTTCATTGTATTTCTTGATGCGGGATTGAAGAGGATAAAATCTATATAAACACATCCACATAAAAGTGGATGTATGTGTGTGGGTATGTACAGTTGCGGTCAAAATAATAGCAGCGCTCTTATATTCATACATGTTTGGATAAATAATACTAGTCTACGAATTTCGGATCCGGTAAGTCCATTTTCATTCCTATATGTACTTTCAATACTCGTTCCAACTCCGTACTCAGTTTCCTCCTATATTATAAAGTTTTCGAGATACAGGGTGTTTCACGTTTTTGGCAAGTGTTTAGTATTATTGATATCGAATCTAAACTACTCACCATAAAATAAAAAGTATAATTTTGTATTTTTGAAAAATTATCAACTTTTCCATCAATGTATCAACCACTATCGTGTCATGTGCTGTAGCGAAGCTAAAATTCTAAAATACAAAATATTATTTTTTATTTTATGGTGAGTAGTTTAGAATCTAGATCAATAATACTAATCACGTACCAAAACCGTAAAACACCCTGTATCTTGAAAGTTTTACAATATAGGAATAAACTGAGTACGGAGTTGGAACGAGTGTTGAAAGTAAATATAGGAATGAAAATGGACTTACCGGATCCGAAATTTGTAGACTAGTATTATTTATCCAAACATGTCTGAATACAAGGGTACTGCTATTATTTTGACCGCAGCTGTATGTATATCACGTATAGACTCAAAAACCGCTGAACCAATCTTTATGACATTTTCAGGGAAATTGAAACACCATTTTGAGAGTGCTCCTGGTGAGTGAGAGTTTGGTGTCGATTGGACAAGGGGCGTAGTACCTCCCATACAACTCAAATTTATGCTATCGCCCACAAACCATATAAAAAGCAATACATCGGACGGTTTTAATCGAAAAAAACAAAAATGTTGTTTAGATTGGTACTATCGGCAACTGTACTAAAAATGGGCGTGGTCGAACTTTATCTACGCCTACTTTTTCGAAATCATGCCAATTCCTGAGTTGTGCAAATTTTGATAGTGAACTATATATATGTAAATGTTGTCACGCCCACTTTTACCGCCAAAAAATTAATGGAACTTCAATATATAAGATGTTTTGATCGAATAAAATTAAAATTTGGTAGTTTAGCTAATATGTTAACTATGGTCGCAATATATTTACGCCCACTTTTTCGAAATCATGCTTATTCCTGAAATGTTCACGTTTTGAAAGTGATAATTGGTATGTAGGTGCAATGGGACTAAGTAGGAACACTATATATTAGGGCGGGTCGATTTAAAAATTGCTCAGTGAAAATCGTATTCTAGGGATCAAAATAAGAATCTTTGCCCGAGGAACTGTACCTCTAAAACGAATTCTAATGCCCCGACTTTTCCGTAGGATCAAATTTTGAAAAATCCCTCTTTGACCCATTTAGAGTGCCCCAATCGAGTCCAAATGTATGACCGACCATCACTAACTTTGGAGGGCCGATCCACCCATTCCAGTGGCACACCCCCTGGAACCTCACCTGGGGTTCAAAATGTTTCCAAATGTTTGTATGGGGAGCTTTGTTTGTATGGGGACTCTGATTTGTGGAGCAAGCGTTGGTTATGTTCGGCTTTCTTTAATTAGAGCAAACGTAACAGTACAGAGAGCACTCATCGCATGAGCAGAGCAATGACAAAAGAAAACCGAACCAATGTTATGCTTGAGTAGACAGAGAAGAAAGCAGCAGAGCGAAATGACTTGAAAGTTATGTGATGAACAGCAGAACGCTTGGAGTTATGATGTGTTGTTTAGGTTTCATAGTAACTGGATTTCCTTCTGAAGTAAAAATTATCTAAAACACCAAAAAAGGGATTTTATTATTATTTATTGAAATTATAATAAGAGACTTTTTTTATTTATTATAAAAATAAATTTTTTGAAGCGAAGTTTTTTTTAATTTTTACAATATTTAATTCAAAAAAGTTACTAAAGAATTAAAAATAAAATTATTTTTAAGTAACAACAAAAAAATTAATTAAATTTTATTGTGTTGCTTATGGGGATATTTTCTTGTTGTTTTTACTTTAACTATTGGTGGTAGTTTTGTTGATTATTGTTTCTTGCATTCTTATGATGTTGGATTGTTGTTATTGTTGTTTTTTCTGCTGATGATTATAATAATTATTAATTTGTAAATAAGATTACTAGTAATGATGTGATTACGTTTGTTGTTTTCGTTGTTGCTTATGGTAGTATTGGTCCGTTTAACCCTGGTTTCAAATCTGTACTCAGTTTCTTCCTATATTGTAACATTTTCAATTTACGGGGAACGTGTTTAGTAATATTGATCTAGAATGTGAACTACTCATCATAAAATTAAAAATATCATTTTGTATTTTAGAAAAAATATCAGCTCTTCAATCCATATATCAACACTATCGTGTCATGTGCGGTAGCGGAGCAAAAATTTTGAGATTATCCAACGAAACATCAACTAATTTTGTATCTTTTGTTTTACGATAATCGCCAGTGAGCTAAGCCATTTTGCAAAAACCTCAAAAATTCATGTTTTTCGTAAATATATTGGCTGGTGTAATAGTTTTTGCAAACTTGAAGTAAAATTTAAATGAAAGAAATAATTGTACCTATATATATATTAATTTTGAAAAAAATTTCATCAAGATTCCCTCGCATGGGTAAATCCTGACTACGGCCCTGGCATAAAATACTGGCGTTATTTTTCTAATGCCTTAAATATTTTTAAAAACTTCGAGTTAAAATTATGGAAAAATACCATTTAATTAACAAAAAAAAAACAATTAATTTTTAAATACATATAAAATTAATTTATAAAAAAAAACAAAGTGCATTTAAAATACCTAATAATTCAAAGTTATCTTTTTCTAAAATATTTCGTATTGAATTTTAATAGTTGCAAGTCAAAAAAAGCAAAATATGCAAAAACCACATGAATTTATTGTATAAAAAATATACGCAATTATGTAATATGCAAAAATATGAATTTTTTGTAAAATATGCAAAACCATGCATTTATTACAAAATATTTAAAAATATGCACTAACTATTGAATGCCATTTAGAAGGAATTTTCATGATTCGCAAAGATAACTTAACCATTTGCGGTTTAAGATGCTCAGTAAAAACTTGCATTTGCATGAAATTAATAGCCCTTAATCTCTTTGCCAATGTTCTGCTGCGTTAGGTGTGATCGATGCTTTTCTCGCTGTTATCAATCAATTTTTTTTATAGAACGAAAAACATCGTGTTCTGGTAAAGCAAGCGGCGAACAAGTTCTGTTTTGAAGCCGACGAGTGCTCTGCACTGCTCGGTTCTTGTCGTTTAATGAATTGGTTATGTTCTGCTTGACTTAACAGAGTTATGTTATGTTCTGAACTCGGCACTGTTGGCTCTACTGTTGTAGAAACAACGAGTGCATTTGTGCAGAGGTTTAGTTCTTATGTCTTCCTGCATAAAAATTTTTGATATAAAAATCATTATGGTCGAACCACAATAAAGCGAAATATCGCATCTTAAAAACTAGCAATTCTACGGTAGTTTGTTGTAAGAAATGAACAACTTGCAGAAAGTGTAACTTTCGAGAAGTGCTGTGCTCTACCCTCTAATGCATAGAAAATATTTTTTTAAATAAAATTACATTTTAAACTAAATCCAGGTCACAAAACAAATATCCACTATAACTTTTTATCAGATCCCGGGGTAGCCCTATATCCATAAAAATTTGTACCCAGCGTACAATAGAATGAATTTAAATTATTGTTGTTATGTATTCTTCTAAAAATTTGTACCCCGCGTACAATGGTTATGGGGGTTTAGGCGGTGTTTTGCAGATAGCTTTAATAAAATATAAGATAAGTCCAACAATTATAAAAACTTTTCAGTTGATGTTTCCGTTGTGATGACTAATTAGGAATTCCTTCTTCAATGACATTATCAGCAGCATTAGTAAAAAGTTTAAACAAAATTTTAAGAAAATCTTTTAGTGTCACAAATAGAGAAGATTTTTAAATGCTATTTATGGGGCTTATTTGGCATATACTGCTTATACTTGTTTTAGACATTTTAGTTCCACGCAGTTGCTCATCGACACTTAAACGATGGGACATTGGCACTGAGGAAAATAGAGCATTCAACTTGTTTGATGATGGGACGGATGAGGTATAACATGTCGTAGTCAGGAATGTCTGCTCCAATATGATCGCACGTTTTAAAACGATACACGGAAATAAAGATCAGTATGACGAAGTATTTTATTATTTCCTACACTGTGCAAGAGAATGTCGAATTTATTTTCTTCTGTCGTGCATAGAGATTGGTTTCACCGCAAATCAGATAAAACAATTCCTTATCAACAAAATATGAAAAGCAGTGAGAAGAAGTTTTTAAATGAGAAAACTCTTTCAAATTTGAGTTTGAAAAACCCACTCTCCAACATGAACTTGGGAATTTCTTTTGTACCACACCAGCTTTTGAAGTTCATCCATATCATTTCGAAGCTGTGAAACATTACCTTCAAAGTGACCTGACGATGGACGACGCGCTTGTTTCCGCACACTTCGGGAAATTGGTGGAGAAATATTTTTATCCATCTTTTTTCTGTTTGCCTGCGACGATTTTGAAGATCCCAACGCTTTATTAACTTCCGAAATAGAATTTAAAGGTGCAACAAGAGAAAGTCCAAGATCTGATATACGAATGATACTCGATGTTGCTTCTGAAAAAAAGTCGTTTTGACTTGGGACTACAGAATCTTGATCATCTACGTCGTCAGCACTACTAAAATCATCGCCTCTTCGTCACTATCCTCATTGAAGTCCATAAAATCGTTGAACTCCTCTTTCGACATCTTTGATAAGTCATACGTGTGATTATGTTCCTATCCGTTTGGGTTTTACAAAATAAGGCCATTAATTCTTTTTGATTGTCTTATTTTTACAACTATTAATTGAAGCACAGCCTATAATATTGTATGGGACAAAATTGTGGGACTTTTATTATTTTCTTAATTTTTTTTTAATTTTTTTTTTGGTATGCTATAAAAATACCCCCAAGCAGCTGAACTGCTTACTCAGTTCTATTTTTACATAATATAAGAGAGTAATTTTAACAGGTATTCGTCAAAAAAACAATAAACAAAAAAATGTCGCTTACAACGTTATTCGCGGCTGTGCTTCAATTATTGAAAACAACAACTTTGTTTCCGGCATTTATGGCTGCAATCGCGACACTGTGCGTTGTTCGCCAGCTCATCAGCTGTTATCTGCTCGAATTACAAATTTCAAAAGCACCAACGAACAGTATTTTGCACGAAACGAGTGTTCGGATAGGCATACAAATTGGGGCCACAAAATATATTCTTCTGACACCAATAAAACTTTATGCAATTGATATATCTTATCAAATATTATAAATGATACTTTCCATCGTGGTCAGAAAAATTTTAACTACATACAATTGATCGTCAACGCATCATCGTTCTCATTTTCATGAAAAATAATTTAACTCTTTATGACGATCAATATGTATTAACATTTGTGCACTTTCAATTATAAGCTTAGTCATCATCAGCATCTTCATAGTGCCCAACATCATCAACATCATCATTGTAATCATCCTTGTCATCATCATCATCATCATCATCATCAGCGTCTTCATATTAAACGTCTAAATAATTAAAGCAGAAGTCAATCATAGAAAAGCATCGAGCTGTAAACATGCATTCATGAACTTTTGAAGCGTTGATGTGAGAAAAACTTTGAGATTGAAATTCCAAAAGTTTGACGCTATGGTACAAAAGCCAAATGCAAAGGACGATGATTCTACTGCTGCTGCTGCTGCTGCTGCTGCCTTTTGGAGCACATAATGCTTTTGTTATGACTTTATTTTTGTCTATGAAGAGCTTTGAATTAGAGAATTTAATGATAGTGACGATGAGGAGAGAAATAGCTTAGTTTAACAAGAAATAAGCTATGATAACATAAATTTTTAAAGATATTTGGATTGTGGAAAGAGCATATTATTTATTGAGTCGTAAAGTCATGCTGCGACCGACTATCAAAATATTAAGTGAAATATTTTACGACACGTTAAGTGGCAGATGTAAGATATATTCGATATTACTTGTTCCAAATCATTTCCACAAAACATAGCAGTACAAAAAATTTGTTCTTCATTCTTTTGGGAAATAAACCTTGAAATATGTACATTAGCTATGGCATAGTGCAAGATTTTTCGATTTCGATACGCTGCACAGTACTTTGTCTCATAGGAATAAATCAAGATTTTTGTTGTGGCAGATCCTAACAATATTGGTACCGTTTTTTTGGAAATACTTCCACTAAGAAGAACCAATTGAACAATTTTTGTAGACTCTACAGCTCCTTAAAGTCAACCATTTTTATGCATTTTGATTGTTGTGAAATATTTGATTTTGGACATCCTGCAAAGAAAAAATTGCTGTAAACGCAATTTTTGTCCGATTCTTTTGTTTTTTGATTTGATTTCAAGACTAATATTGTTAAAATAAATCAATTTTAATATATTTTAAATTAAGCGTAAAACTAAAAATATGAAAATTGTCCAAAAATAAAATTTTTTTTTAAATATTTTTCAAAAATTTGCAATTTTTGAGAGAAAAATAAAAAAAAACATCAAAAAACATCTCTTTAATTTTTTAATATATTTTAATATACATATTTATCTTTCAAATTCTAAAATTTGATATCCGCCTGCGTCCGCCCTTCGGAGTTATCGCGTTTTGAAGAATAGTCTAAAAATCATATTTTCTTTTAAATAATGGAAATTAGTAATTTGCACATCTTACAAAGAAAAAATTGCCAAAAACACTTTTGGCCCAATTCTTTTTATTTTTGATTTTTCTTCAAGATAAATACTGTATAAATACATAAATTTTAATATGTTTAAAATTTAGCTGAAAGTAAAAAAATTAAAATACGCCAAAAAATAAATTTTTTTGTAAATATTTTCCAAAAATTTCCAATATTTGAGAGCAAATTAAAAAAAACAACGAAAAACATCTCTTTTATTTTCAAATATATTGTTATTTATGTATTTTTCTTTCAAAATTCCAAAACATATTAACCTTTATCGTATTTTGAAAAATGGTCAAAAAATCATATTTTCCTCTAATAAACGTAGCATGTAGTGAGGAGTTTACTCCTTTGAAATGTAAACAAACATATTTATGGGTGACTAATTTCGAAAATGACGTCCAAATGAAGTACATTTTTTTTAATAATCGTTTTCATTAGGTAAAAAACTAGTGTGTTTATTTCTATTAAATCATTAAATGTTTACTTTTAAAAAAATTAAGACTTAGATCATTTTAAAAGTAATCTGTATGAATTGTACTCTACGCTCAAAAGTAAGACGTATCAGTTTGCAGAAAATTGTTTTTTTTAAGACGTTCTGTAAATAGTGATTTTAACTTATTATGTTTGTAAAAGTAATTGGAGTATGAAAATCTATTGTAAAAGTTGTAAAAGTAATAGTAAAAGTAATTGGAGTATGAATTCTTTTGTAATTGTTTTTTAAAATGCTGCTATTATATACAGGTTAAAAATAAATAATGACTATTTATGTTAAAATGTAGGGCATGCTCATGCTTACTAATGCCAACATATTTGTTTTTACCGTATTTTTCTCAGCGAAAACATTACAAAGATTTTTAATTTAAAATGCCAATAATTATTACTAATAACGATTTATTTAATTGTTGGATTTCTGCCGCTCCACGCAATAAATATTTGTTTTTGAAGTCATTTGTTAAAGATAAAATTTGTAAAATCCCATACAGTGAAGACATAATTGATGAAAATATTAAGTTTTTTATATTGCAATTGGAAACGAAGTGGAAGCAGTGCGGATATAGTAAAAGCAAGCTTATTAAAAAGTATTCCAATTAGTTAAGTGCCGAAGCAATTGTTATTTCTGATCCAAATAATGTACGCAAGTAAAAATAAAATTTAATATTAGCGCAGTTAAAAATAAAGTTTACATTTCAGCAACCAAGCACAAGTCGCGGAAGGCCTGAAAAGGAGTTCCATTTGTTATCAGAACAAATGAAAAAAAGGAAAGTGGCTCACTTATTATCTGATTATTCTGAAGACGAATTACAATATGCATCAGAACTTGCTTTAAGAAAATATAATCATGGTTCGAATATTAACAGTCAAAATTGTCTATCAGTACAAATGGCTTTGTCACTGTACTTAGATTTGGATCTCTCGGAAGAAAAATATAATATTCTGCGCAACACTGTCAACGTCTATCATAAAAATTTATTTCCGAGTTTGTATGCGATACAAAATTTTAAGAAACGATTAGTACCATCTATTGAAGCTTCGGAAAGTACTGCAGAAGTTCGCTTACAACCACTTTTGCGGTTTACAGCTAAAAGTGTATTAGAGCTCTGTAAAGATACAACAGATAAAATGACTCTTATTTGCAAATGGGGTATGGATGGCAGTTCAGGTCACAGTCGATACAAACAAAAATTATACTTTATTATAATTACTTAAATACCTATTTTTTGGCATAAATTTTTTTATTTTGTTTTTAATTTTTATTCTTTTAATCAATTAAACAAAAAATATTTAATTTAATAATACAAAGTGAATTTAGAATTACAAAAAAAAAATATTTTTTTTTTGCAAAAACATATTTTTTTTTACATGAAAAGTAACATTTTCGTGAAAAAAGTGCATGTTAAACTATAAGCATATCTTTTTTTAAAAAGACCTTAAAGTTTTCAAAAATATATTTTAATTTTTTTTTTAAAAAGTTTTTATAATTTTAATATTTAATTGAAAATAGGGAAATTTCAGTTTTTTTAATTTTTAAACCTCATTTATGGCGTAAATACTTGATGTTCATAAAATCTGATTCAATTTTTGAAATCAGCAGCCAAAATATAATAAACATGCCAAATTTCGTAAAGATCGAACAACTCCTTGTATTTATTCCTCACTTTTGTATGGGCTCAAAGTACTGTGCGCTGGGACCTTTTATTTTATAAGGTTTAATGAAAAATGCATGAGCCAAAAAATTAAGGGAATATGAGGAGGGTAATTAAAAAAATTGTGAGGTTTTCAGACAAATCAGCCCACAGCTTTTCAGGAGTCCGACCTGGAGGGTGACCGACCCTCATAAATGTTTCATCCCCAACATTTTTTCTAAACAAACTTACCCCCTTTCTCCACCCCTTTGGGGGCTTGCATCAAAAGTGACGTTTTTATGAAAATTACTCCCTCACCACATCAGCCACTTACTCAAAAGTGAGTATGAATAAGTATTAGTAGTTTCCAAAGTAGTACTCATATGTGATTGATTCGAAAAAAGTGAACCAAATAAGTATAGAATGAATTAAATATAAATATACATATGATTTAGTGTTGTTTGAGGTCAAGCTCATTAATATTAATAAATATTAATAAAGTACAATAATTAAGTAAAAATTTTGATATTGAGGGTGGACCCAGTAAGTGTCACATTTTACTATAAGTACATTTTTTTTTAGTATTAAGGCGCGTTTCCACAGTCAATATTTTTTTATGCAATGTTGGATATTGCATACAAAAACTGTTTACACGCTCAAAGTCATTTTGTATGCAAATATCATCGGTTTTGTTTTGCGAAGCAGTTGAAAGGCGAAAAACAAGAAAATAACAAAACGAAGCAGGCACTATTGAAAAAAAAGTTGTTATGTTATGTGCAACCTGGAACCAAGACACCTTCGGCACATACGCTTCATCTGCTCCTGCCCCCCCGACTTTTGCTCTTTTTTATCTTCGCAACTTCTGCGGCGTAAGACGTCATGCACATTGCCTTTTTTTATACAGTGGAGAATGCACAAGCAACTATGATTCTCGTATTCCTCCAGAAATTGTATGATTCTATCTCCACTCCACTTTTTGGCAACTGTAATCTAAAAATGTTTAATTATATTCAATGTTTCTAAATAATTTATTTCATAAAAAGTTACTGAACAGAAATTGAACCGCTTGGAAAATCAAAACAACGATTGAAAGGAGACGGAAATAAACAAAACAAAACGTCAAAAATTTTGATCAAGTTACCAAATTGCGCAAAAGAAGTTGGAAGTCAACCAACATTTTTTCGATTGCATGCAATTCTACAAGTGGCGTGAAATCAAGTGTTTACACTTTCAAAATTACGTGCAATGCCTATTTTGCGCAAGAAAAATTGACTGTGGAAACGCGCCTTTAGTACATGTTTTGCCAGTATAAGAGGGGGATTTCGAAATATAAAAAAAAATTATCTGGCGCTAGGGTGGACCCTAAAATTTTTTTTTATTTTTTCCAGTACTTTTACATGTTTGGCAGTAAGGACTGCGCCGAACAAAATTGTCCCATACATTTATTTCCATACTGTGCAATTCAAAGTTTAAAATTTAAAAATTTTGATCATAGTAGCTTTGAAATAAATTTCAGAAAATATTATGCGTTTCTTTAATTTTATGGAAATTTATTTGACGCGAAAATGGCAAACGAACTGGAAGTGCGAAAACGAATTATTAAAATTTTTCAAAAAAATCCCCAGTGGTCATTCCAAAAAATTTCCAAAGAGGCAGGAGCTAATAGAAAAACGATTTCAAGCGTGATAAAACACTTTAAGGAGGAATTGTGCACTGATCGAAAGACTGGTTCTATCAAAAAAGGGTTCAGATGATCAAGTCAAGGTAAAGAAAGTGGTTACTCTCCTAAAGAAATATCCATGCATATCGGAAAGGAAATTGGCAAGGAAGGCTGAATGTTCAGAAACTTTTGTGCGCAGAACAAAGAAAGATGCTGAGCTTAAGGCGTACAAAGTTCGGAAAGTTCCAGATAGAAACGCCGTAAAGAACGAAACCGCAAAAAAAAGCTCAACAGCTGAAACAAAATTTTGCTGATAAATTTGAATGCTGCATAATGGACAACGAGCTTACGTTTAAGCTAAATTTTCCCAACTTCCTGGACAAGAATTTTATACGGCCGATTATCGGGGAAATGTTGCTGAAAAATTTAAAGTCAAGAAAGTGGAAAAATTTCCAAAGAAATTTCTGGTATGGCAGGCAATTTGCAGCTGCGACGAAAGAAGCAAATCATACGTAACATCCGGCACAATTAATGGCGATATATACGTTAAGGAATGTTTGCAAAAAAGACTGCTGCCATTCTTACGTCAACATGAAGTGTCCACGTTTTTTTGGCCAGACCTTGCTTCATGTCACTACAGCAAAGCGACCTTAGATTGGTTCCAACGGAATAAAGTAGTTTTGGTGCCTAGAGATGCTAATCCACCAAACTGCCCCGAACTTAGACCGATCGAGAGATACCGGGCTTAAGTTAAAAGGGAAGTCAAAACAACCAAAAAAGAGGCCAAAAACCTTCAAGACTTCCAAAGAAAGTGGAACCTAGCAGCTGTGAGGGTGTCGGATGCTACCATAAAAACATTAATGGAAAGCTCTCCTGAAAAATTAAAATTTTTTATTAAAAACTAAAAATGTCTAATTTCTCATAATTTGTATGTTATCTGAACAGAATTCGAAAAAGAAAACCTTTAATTTTATTTAAATCGGACAACTAGTTTAAGATATTTTATCATTTTTGTATGGGGCAATTTTATTCGGCGCAGTCCTTATAAGGGGTCGCTGATTTCGAATCTTATATCAAAATTTTTAAACTTTTTTGACGCTATGGTGGACCGTAAAAATATCTGTTTTTGTTTTTTAGTATCTGTTTTTGTTTTTAGTATTGGTACTGGTTTTGATAGTATAAAGGACTTTTGACGCGAAAATTTAAAAAAATTTGTTTGACGCTAGGGTAGACCCTAAAATTTTTTGTTTTTGTTTTTTTTTATTTTTTTTTGGACCCTAAAAATGTTTGTTTTTAGTTTTTAGTATTAGTGCAGGTTTTGACAGTATAAAGGGGTCGCTGATTGCGAGTCTGATGCGAAAATATAAACAAATTTGTTTGCTATAAAAAAAATCTGCGACCACCTTATACTACCAAAACATGTAAAACTTCTGAAAAAAAAAAAAACAAATGTTACGGTCTACCCTAGCGTCAGACAAATTTTTTTATATATTGGCTTCAGACTCGAAATCTGCGCCGCCTTTATACTGTCAAAACATGTCCTTATACTAAAAAACAGAAAAAGACCTTTTTAGGGTCCAACCTAGCGTCAAAAAAAATTTAAAAAATTATGGTATAAGATTCGAAATCAGCCACCCCGTTATATTGCCAAACATATAAAAGTACTGGGAAAAAAACAAAAATTTTAGGGTCCACCCTAGCGTCAGACAAATTTTTTTATATTTTAACATCAGACTCGAAATCCCTCCCTTATACTGTCAAAAAATGTACTTATACTAAAAAAATGTACTTATACTCTTAGTAAAAAGTAATATTTATTGGATCCACCCTCAATATCAAAAATTTGTACTTAATTTTTGTACTTAATTACACTGTGCGGCACGAAAATCAGTATTTAATAATTTCAAAGTTTTTCACTTCATTTTTATATAAGGAATCTCGTGGTAGCATCCGTTTTTCCACTTTACCGAAGACTTTAGTGCAAAATTTTTTTTAAAATTAGTCCAGATATGCACTCATTTGTATGTTGATAACTCTTGAACCATTAGGATTTTTATTTTGGTTTCTTCAGCAAAGTTATTCCTATTATTCTTGAAACAACTTTGTTGAACAAATATATAACGAAAAATCATGTGAAATTGTCTTTAAGCCTTTAATAAGCGACATATGTCTTGCCCGCTTTCAACGCTTCAAAGCAAAAAATGTTACTCATACGCAATGTTGTTCGAATTTTTTTCGTTTGACTTTTTATAAGACCCATCGGAAGCTATTTTTTATATTCATTTATTCAGCAAAGTTGTTGGCCAGAACGATAGAAAGAACTTTGCTCAAAAAACCAAAATGAAAATCCTAATGTTTCAAGAGTATCAACATGAAAATGGTTGCATATCTTGAGTAATTTTTTATATATCTTAAAAAAGAAAATTTTGTTTTCAAATGTTCGGTAAAGTGGTAAAACAAATGTCACCATTGGATTCCTTATACTACAATTAAGTGAAAAACGTTTAAATTATCAAATACAGAGAAAAAAGATACAAAAAAGCGCACAGTGTTATTTTATTAATATTAATGAGCTTGACCTCAAACATTCTTCCATATAATTCATTCTATACTTACTTTGTTCACTTTTTTTCGAATCATTTGAGTACTGCTTTGGAAAGTTTTTATTTTTATTTATACTAATTTTTGAGTAAGTGGTTTATGATTCAAAAATGTGAGACTCTTTTTTTTCAAATCAATAACATATGATTACTACTTTGGAAACTAATTATACTTATTCGTACTCATTTTTGAGTAAGTGGCTCATGATTCAAAAATGTGATTCACTTTTTTCGAATCAATCACATATGTGTACTACTTTGGAAACTACTTATACTTATTCATACTCATTTTTGAGTAAGTGGCTCATGATTCAAAAATGTGATTCACTTTTTTCGGATCAATTACATATTCGTTTTCTTTGGAAACTACTTCAACGTATTCATAGTAATTTTTGAGTAAGTGGCTCATGATTCAAAAATGTGATTCACTTTTTTCAAATCAATAACATATGAGTACTACTTTGGAAACTAATTAAACTTATTCGTACTCATTTTTGAGTAAGTGGCTCATGATTCAAAAATGTGATTCACTTTTTTCAATTCAATAACATATGAGTACTACTTTGGAAACTAATTAAACTTATTCGTACTCATTTTTGAGTAAATGGCTCATGATTCAAAAATGTGATTCACTTTTTTTCAAATCAATCACATATGAGTACTACTTCGGAAACTACTTATACTTATTCATACTCATTTTTGAGTAAATGGCTCATGATTCAAAAATGTGATTCACTTTTTTCGGATCAATTACATATTCGTTTTCTTTGGAAACTACTTCAACGTATTCATAGTAATTTTTGAGTAAGTGGCTCATGATTCAAAAATGTGATTCACTTTTTTCGAATCAATCACATATTAGTTCTTCTTTGGAAACTACTTCAAGTTATTCATAGTTATTTTTGAGTAAGTGGCTCATGATTCAAAAATGTGATTCACTTTTTTTTCAAATCAATAACATATGAGTACTACTTTGAAAAATACTTATACTTATTTTAATTTTTGAGTAAGTGGCTCATGATTCAAAAATGTGATTCACTTTTTTCGAATCAATCACATATTAGTTCTTCTTTGGAAACTACTTCAAGTTATTCATAGTTATTTTTGAGTAAGTGGCTGTTGATTCAAAAATGTGATTCAGTGCAGATCTCTGGTGTAAACTGACGACTCCAAGATGAAGTGCGGAGTGGGAACTGGCATATACTCTGAATAACTGTAGGTGGCGGATGCTTTTCTTCTGCCAAACTCAGCCAGCGTCTTTCAGGCCGAGCTTTTAGCGATAAGAGAAGCTTTTCGCGCCTTAAGTAGAGCCAACACCAATCACCTCAGAGCAGCTATTCTTACGGATAGCCAAGCCACCATTAAAGCTTTAGCTGCAATCAGTTCCAACTCCAAAATGGTATGGCAGTGTAAGGATGCATTGGCCTGGCTAAGGTTGCAAACAGAGTAAACGCCGATTCAGACAGGCAGGCAGGTAGGGTCAGGCAGTAAGCTGCGAAGAAACGAGATAGAAATAATGCCAAGCTGACTTTTATCTCTCTTGTTCACACAGTTATCCTGCGCCTATCTGCCTGCCTGTCTGAATCGGGATTCACTCAGTCCGCAACCTTAGTCACCAACTTAGCATTACCTTAATCTGGATTCCCGTCCATAGAAACCAATATGGTAATGAAAAGGTGAATGAACTGGCTAGGCGGGGTTCTTTCTTGACGTTTCATGACCGGAACCAGTCGAAGTTCCATTGAACACTGTTAAGGGAGAAATTCACTCTTACTATTTGGCTTTAGCCGGTCGAATTACCAACCTGCAATACATCAAGAAAATGATGGCTCCTTTACAACTAAGGTAGAACTTAAGAGATGCTCTCGAAACTCCGGATTAACATAGCCAGAATCACGGCTATTATTATGGATCAATGGCGAATCGGAGTACTCACAAAAAAAAAAAATCAGACTGCCCTTCAACACCCACAGTCGCAGCAGCGATGACCCAAACGAAAAGGAAATACTGACACACTTTCTGTGCACCTGCCCGGCCATGGCCAGGTCTAGACTAAGAGCGCTAGGTAAGCCCTTCTTTAGCAATCTAGAGGAATTCTCAACAACAAAAACCAACATTCTTCTAACGTTCAGTAACCGTCCGGTTGCTTATAACCTAACAGTGCGATACTCATTCAACTTACAGGAACATGAGGTTATGCAACTAGAGTCCTACTAGTTGTAGCAACACCATTTAAACCAACCAACCAGATCCATTATTTATAACAATTGCTTCTATCTGAGTAGTTATCTAACAATTAAGAATGTTGTTGACATCTTTCGATTACTTGTTCTGATCATCTTGAGCAATTAAAAACTGATTTTGGAAGTAATTATTTTTGCAGGAAGTTATGTCTATGTTTAAGTTTTAAGAGATACGAGAGTAACGTTCCTTAAATGCGTAATTGAAGGGATGTTTCCAGCAGTTTTTTTTAATTTATTTCTCTTAGGTAAGTTACGATTCGTCCATAGTTTCAACATATGTATGTTCAGAGTTTTTGACAACAGTACATCTGTAACAGTATAACTATTAATATGATATTAAAATATATTTAAAAAGTAATGAAACGGATCGGATATATTTTGCTCTGCATAAACAAGTTCTTATTGTACGAAGCATAGATCATTATTTAGTTCTTCAAAATTAATTTTGGTAACTTTTACAGAAGGTTTCAAATATTTGTTTACTTCGTACCTAAGACTTTTCAGAATAAGACCAGTTAAACAATGGTCAGTTTTGAAAACTGGTCAAATTTTGCCACCAGAATCTTCTCCTAAGGAGAAACAATTTTTTTTTTTTTTTTAAATCTAGATTTTTAATTTAAGAGGTTAAGTCAGATATAAAATTATATAATTACTTAAACCGATCAGAAAATTTCTCCCTCCTTTACCTAGGTCCATTGACTACATCACACAAAAACTACTCTTTGAGAGGAAGTTCGATGTATCCATTCCCTCTCGAGAAGAGTGGGAACAAGAAAACCATTCACCTCACAATGTCATTGAGATCTTTACGGATGGATCAAAACTAGATGGCAAAGTAGGTGGAGGAGTCTACTCAGAAGCATTAAGCATCAATATAGCCTTCAGGCTCCCTGACCATTGCAGTGTATTTCAAGCTGAAATCGCTGCTATACATGAAGCGCTAACTTGGCTTCAGAAAAATGATATATCTTCCATGGATATATGCATACTTTCTGACAGTCAGGCCGCTCTGAAAGCCCTAGGAACTGTTGAAATAACATCTGAAACAGTTTTCAACTGCCGCAGATCTCTAAACGAGATGGCAGAGCAGCTCAAAATTATCCTATGCTGGATTCCTGGACATAGGGATTTTCTAGGTAACTGCAGAGCAGATGAACTCGCTCGCACAGGTACTACCAAACAACTATCTTCAGACAAGACAAACCTTGGTATTCCTCTCACCACATGTAAACTCCTTACACATGAGTTATCCTGTATTAACACCAACAAAAGATGGTCAGCAGGTAACACTTGTAATATAGCACGGCAAATCTGGCCCAAACTCAATCTGAAGCGTTCAAAAGAACTCATATCTCTTAGTAGAGATCACATTGGCACCATGATAGGGATCCTGACAGGGCACTGCCTTATTGGCAGGCACGCTCTAAGATTAAACATACCCCACAACGACTTCTGCAGAAGCTGTAGAGATGAGGAGGAGGTGGAATCTACAGAACACCTTCTCTGCACCTGCCCAGCGCTGGCTCAAAAACGTTTTCTTCACCTAAACAACTGGTTTCTCAGAGACCTCGAAGAACTCTCGGAAATATCGATATACCGAATCCTAAGCTTTGTGAACAGCTCAAGCTGGTTTGAATAGAGAAGGGAGATCAACCCTGTGGTACCACAACGGGCCTTATTGGCCTAAGTGCGTCTCAATTTGAGGCGCCACTTTAACCTAACCTAACGTAAACCGATTTACACCAATAGAATTTTGTCATCAATTTAAAATCTTAGCTATAGGACTGTTTTGAGTCATTTCAGATGTTAGAATTTTGTCTTTAGATTCGTAATCAGATATGTCAAAAATACAGTATTAATTTAACTAATTAGTTGATCGTTGAAGAAAATTATGTGAACTACGATCAACGAAACATTGCTAAAATAATTGATCCTAGAGTAATTTTGACATCTCCGTACACGAATCTAAAGATAAAATTCCAACATCTGAAACTAAGACCATTTTCAAATTTAAGCTTCATATAACTATACATAATATAACAGCCATGAAAACTAATAAGAAATAAATAGCAAGCATATCGATTCATCATAAAATAATATTTTAACTGTGTTTTTGCCTTTCACGCGCTACGGATTATAGCTTCTTTTACGGTATTTAATCAAAATCTTCAAAGCACGTAAATGCTACTCTATGAAACTCAGTATTGGTTGCAGTTTTAGCAGCTACTCGTATTAAGTGTCACGTGACCATTGACATGGATTATGCACCATTTACTCTTACCTTCAAGCATTTAAGCACACGCAAAGCTTTAGCTTAGCCATTTAAAGTGGTTGCTCGTGTTAATCATGTAAGTTGCACTCATTTAAACACAACAGTTTTAATACTTTAATTGAGAATGTTGTTGGAGTGAGAAAAGTTCATAGCTTGAACTAACCCAACTATAATTAATGGAATTAGAAACACGGAACAGCTTTAAGTTTTTTTTTTTCACTGTCATCGAACATATTTGTTGTTTTATCAAATTATGTCTTTCTATTCGATCTTCAATGTGTCATTTTTTACTTCAAGCTTAATGCCAATAAAAGTCCTTAAATTAAGGATAAATTCTCTATTTTTATCAACATGCTGTTTGCCACAACCACCCCAGTCATTAAATGTCACTTTTGTGTGCTCTGGCAGAAGCTGTTCAAAATTACAGCTTGTCCAACAACACCGAGAACAAATCCATATTTCACCACAATGATTCTTTTGGGTTCTTTTTTTTGCAATACTCTGCTTTTTATTCTTGTGTTTTTTTTTTAGTTTTTATCTTTTTATTTGTGTTCTTTTGCTTGCGGCCAACTTTACTGAATGGTTGGCGTTGATTCGTTTATACGGCAATTTAATTTTTTGGATTATTGCCAATTTAACTAAATTTTTATTTAACATTTTGACACACTGCTGCAGATGGCTTCAAATTGACTTAAAAACAAAAACAACAACAACAAAAACAACGGCAAGGACAATAAAATAACTACCGAAATGACTTGATTGCAAAGTAGTTGGCAATCAATTTGGTTTGTTGTTAAAACGAGCGAGCAGCTGGCGCGTTAGTGAGCAGTTGCGAAAAAAAGGTTAAATCATGACGTGAGAAAGACTCACTTTTATAACAAGAACATTAGCTGGAATAAACAGTGTTGCCAAGTTAGTGCTTTTGGTGATAACCAAATCTAGGAATTCTCGGTGTTGCAGGTGTTGTAGGATTTATATTTTTAAAAATTAGTTTCTAAATAAAAAACTGTACAGAGTTGTTGTTGTTGCCTTTTTAAAAACTTACTTGATCTAAAGCTCGCAATTTAATCCAAAAAACCACTAAATTTGGTTAAATTTGTATTTTAATTTTAGTTCTTTCAAAGTTTTTTTGGTTGTTAGAGCAAAAATATAAATTTTTAGCCCTTAACCCTTGCTATCATTTAGGTCCTAAAAAGATGAAAAAAACATACCTTTGATTTTTACCTGCGCTACTTACGTTTTGCAAGCTTGTACAAAGAAAAAATTGTTTGGCTTCTGTTCGGCACAAAATTGTTTTTTTTTAATGCCTTAAAGGTTTTTCAACCCTTTAGATATTTGTTTTTTAAACCCTCTTAATATTATTTTCATTAAAAAATAAAAGAAACATAAATTTAATTTTTGTTCGGTTGATTCATAAAATTGGCAAAACAAAATTTTTTTTTGCTTTTCTTTGGCACAAAATCGAAAATTCAACTGACTTTAATGTCAAATATCTCTCTAAATTTATTTTAATCATGTTGGTTCATCTTTTTTCATAGTACCAAACGATTTGATTTAAAAAAAACCTTGCCAAATAAATATAAAAACTACTTTCTGACGTGTCCAATATATTGGACAAATCCACTGAAAGGGTTAATTCAAAATCTAAATTCTGTCCAAAGTTAAAATAACACTGGTCGACTGTCAAATCCTCCTAAAATTAAAATGATGCCAACATAATGATTTTGAACCTGTTAAAGCTATATCTATAATTAGTTTTTTGGTTTGAGATAGAGCAGTTCAAAGTTAATATTAACAATTCTTTTTTCTCTAAAAACTTAACTTCGCATTTTCATAAAATATTTTCTAATATTTTCTCAGTGTGTGTATATCTTAAATTATTTATGAAATTTCCTATGCAATCCTCTGCAATTACCTCATATAAAACTTTGACGTGTGATGTACGGTTGTTTTTTTAAAATTTGACCTGTGAAAAAAACAAAATGTTGATTCCATTATTTTTAGGCCATCAAAAAATCAGAGGCTGTAAATAATAATTATTTGTTAATTTTTAAACCAAAAAAGCTTTGTGAAACAATTGTTGTAGCGCCGTTTTGAAGATACCGTTAGAATCATATCACATTGTTGAACTTGATTTCCGACTGATTTTTAAAATATTGACTTTGAAAATTTTGAGCAATAAATAATAATATAATAATTTTGAGCCAAAAATAAAAAGCAAAACTGCCCAATATTTTTTTGAGCACAAAATAACTGGTAAGTTTTGATTTTTATTTTTTAAGGCAAAAATAAGAAGTAAAATTTGCTCGATATATTTTTAAGCACAAAATAACTGGTAAATTTTGATTTTTATTTTTTAAGACAAAAATAAAAAGCAAAATTTGCCCGATATATTTGAGGACAAAACAACTGGTAAATTTTGGTTTTTTTTTAAGACAAAAATTAGGATTTAAGTGTACTGTATAATCAAAAGCGTTATTAATGGATAGCCAAATTATAGTTTTTCCTAATTTTGCTTTTTATTTTTGCCTTTAAAAATAAAAATCAAAATTTACCATTTACTTTGACCTTGAAATATGTCGGTCATATTTTGCTTCTTTTTTTTTTGACTTAAATAATAAAAACCAAAACTTACCAGTTATTTTGTGCTCAATATCGGGCAAGTTTTACTTTTTATTTTTGCCTTAAAAGATAAAAATCAAAAATTGCTGATTATTTTCTTCGTAAAAAATATCGAGCAAATTTTTTTTATTTTAGGCTTAAAAAAATAAAAAGCAGAACTAATTATTATTTTTAGCTCAAAACTTCAGAGGCTGTAAAAAATTTATTTACAAAATGCATACTTAGTACGGTTTCTGTTAAAATTGGTTTGTGTCTCTGCTTAATCATGATTGAATAAAAAAAAATACGTTGTCTCTTTTCACTTGTGAAATGCCTGTAAAAGTTGTTTGCAAAGTAAAATTTTTCGAAGCAAAATAGCAAATTTGCAGTTTATGTCTATATCTCAAAAACTAAAACCGATAACGAAGTAATTGATATGGAAAAAGCTTTGTAACTAAGCTTTGAAGATAATGTTCAAACATAAAAATGTGTTGAAAAATTATGATTGATTTGTTTTGGGGACAAAAATGGGCATTTTTAATTTCAACATTTTTTAAAGACAAATAATTAAAAAAATTAGTCCAAATACTACAACCCAACTACTAAAAAGCACGTTCTAAAAAAGATGAAACAAGAAAATATTCTTATCTGAAATTGTTATGTACAAACTATTCAATCTTTTTTGTCTATTAAATAAACAACTTACACATTAGATTGTCCCAAAAATATATATTTTTTTTTATTTTCGACAGATGTCCGCAGCTTCAATACTTCCACTTGACCTTAGAAACATCCTCTGTGAAGCGCATCTCAATAAACTTAGTATTAAATACAATAAAATATAGTATGTGTAATAGGGTGTCCCACAAAAAATCGTGTTTGATGTCCGCGGCTTTTCCACTTCCATTTAACCTTAGAAATACTCTCTGTGAAGCGCATCTGAATTGGTAAAGGTTTAGAGGTCGCGAATTCATATTCTAATTTTCCCATTCAATTTGTATGGGGAAAAATCAGTTATGCTGGTAAATTGAATTTAGAGCCATTATCTTTTAAGCCAAATGGTAAAAAAAATAAAAAGTGTTTCCTCAAATTTTGTCTGTTATGTCAAATCCAAATTTTATTTTCATCTAATTATTATTTGGTGGTTGCCCAAAACGATTAAAAAATAAAAATATAAATACAAAAACTACTTGTTGTAACTTTTAATCTAAAAACATATAACAAACCTATGAATTTTTTCTTCATTGTGCATTACAACTATTATTATCTTAAATTTAACACCAATAACAATAATGAAAATGGAGTACAAAAGATATTGATTTTTAATGAAATAATTCTAAGTAAAAGTATTCATTTATATAGGTAGCTCTAAGAAGTTAGCCACAGACCACCTAATAATAATCCGATGAAAATGACATTAAGATATGTCATAACAGACAAAATCAGGGACCGTAACGGTTATGATTTTTTTCAAAAAAAGTTAACAAATAATAAAAAATAAAAGTTAAAATATTACTTTTATTTTTCCGATTAAAAATAACAGTTAAAATTTGACTTTTAGTTTTTCGATCAAAAATAAAAGTTAAAATTTGACTTTTATTTTTGATTAAAAATAATAATTCTAAGTTAAAATTTAAGGTAAAATCAAAAATAAAAGTTAAAATTTTATAATAGTTTTTGTTTTCAAAACAATTAACAGACTATATTTTTTATTCTTTTACACCTATATTCGTAACATTTTTGTACAGAGATAAAAACATTGCTATCGATCTTCATATCGTTGCATTGCATCGCTTAGTTGCTAATCATTGCACATTCTGTTTTCATTTATTTCTCAAACGACTGGAACAGCGACTGCAAGCAGATGATATAGGAATTAAAATATGACTTTTACTTTTGATCGAAAAAATAAATGTCAAATTTTAACTTTTGTTATTGACCAAAAAAATAAAAGTCAAATTTCAACTTTTATATTTGATCAAAAAAATAAAAGTCTAATTTTAACTTTTATTTTTGATCGAAATAAAATTGGTCAAAAAATAACAATCATATATTGGAAAAAATAACGATTCATTTGAAAAAAATCAGATAAATTAAAATCATTAAAGATTATCATTCCTTAGCTAACAAGCATCACATTGCTATATTCAAATATCGAATAGACTTAAGGCCCATTTCCAATAACGCGTGAGATGCGTTTCGTAAATTGACGCAAATATTCAATACATGAAGACATACCTAACTGGTTCCAACGAACAGCATGCGTTTGCACGCAGCGTAAAATATTCGAAAAATTGAATATTTCATGCGCGTGAAGCTTTGACAGCGAAACAGCTGTTCAGTTTTACAAAGGAAAAATTAAAAAAGGTTAGTAGAATTTGAGAGAAAGTAAAAAATTTATTACAGGCATTTAAAACGTGCTCCACACTCACGACATATCTGCAGCGGTATGCCGGAGTGCCTGACTATATGAGCGAGGAGTCCAAAAATGCATTTAAGAACATTCGGTGGTGCAAATGGTCACTGGCATATAAGACGTGCTCCACACTCACAACATATCTGCAGCGGAATGCCGGAGTATATATGGACTATATGGGCGAGTCCAAAAATGCATATAAGAACAGGCGGTGGTGCAAATGGTCACAGGCATTTAAGACGCGCTCCACACTCACGATATATCTGCAGCGGCATGCCGGAGTGCCTAACTATATGGGTGAGTTCCAAAATGCATTTTTACAAAGCATCAGTGTGTTTTATTTTGAATTAGTTCGAAGATTATTAGCCAAAACTGCGCAATTATACTATTTTTAAGAATATCAACAGAGCTGCGCAGTTGTTGTATTTTAACTTAGCACCAATTCAAAATAAAACACACTGATGCTTTGTAAAAATGCATTTTCGAACTCGCCCTATCTGTCCATACTGCAGCAAAACCTTTTACGGGACCAATAGTATGCAGGAAGACACAACACAAAGCATAAGTGTATATTATATTATTTTGAATAAACTTTTAAAACTTTTACACATTAAAATTATGCTTCGCTAAGCAGAAGACCGGCAACCATATGTTCACGCACATGCTCCATTGGAAATTGCTTTTTTTCCGCAGCTTCCGCAGCGTAAAACGCAACGCATCTCACGCGTTATTGGAAATGGGCCTTTAGTCTTTCCATTTGACTTTTTGAGTAGAAATTTCGGAAGTAACTGTTATTTTCGGTCCCTGGACAAAATTTGAGGGAAAACGTTTTATTTTTTAGCCATTTGGCTTAAAACATAATGGCTCTAAATTCAATTTACCAGCATAACTGATTTTTCCCATAAAAATCGTAAGGGAAAATTAGAAAATGAATTCGCGACCTCTAAACCTTTACCAATTGAGATGCTCTTCACAGAGGGTGTTTCTAAGGTCAAATGGAAGTGGAAAAGTCGCGAACATGTTGAATGGAATGAACATGGATGTTCAGAAGATATGGTAGTATGCCAGCTCATATACATACATGGTCATATGTCGCCGTCTAGATACATATGGCTTTGCCCTAAAGCTTCTGATCGCTTACTTCTGTTAGAATTTATTGTTTTTTAGAGTAGGTGGCATATGACCACGGATATCTTCTGAACATCACTTTGAATTAGCATTAAATGCAATAAAAAAAAATATAGGGGTATTCACACTAACTGGGGTAGTTGGATATGGTAGATTGAGTATTTTTGATTATTGCTAGCACCCGATATTGTAAGTGAACAATTTGTAGAATAGTTTTCAGCAGTGCTGCATGTTTGTTTGATCTCCCCGGTTTATGTAGTTGATGAGAGATGAATGACAGCTGAAAGAGGGTTGCCATCAAATTATTTTTTGTCATTTTATGTGCAAAAAATTTAGGCCATTAATGGTCGTAAAAAAAGTCATTTTATATACGAGTAATTTTAAACGTGAACTTCGCAGCCTTTTATAATTTACTAGTAATCCCGGGCAGACGTCTTACCGCCTTACTGCCGAATTTATGAATATACGAATTTTCATGCCAATTGAAAAAAATAATTTTGTATATCTGAACTGGCATAACAGTAGTGCGACGACGCCCATTTTAAATTCAGCTTTCAAAAGTAACCATATGAACTAAATGACCAAATTTTAGTCTAATACGACCAAAGTTGTCCGAAATATAGTATTTTTATTGATTTGAGAGTGTGGCAAGAAAGGGGTGTGGCAAAAATTTTTCTCAAATCATCTCGTACTAATTGCAATTATAATGATTTCTAAAAAGTTGGCGTATTTATAGTTCGGCCGCGCCCATTTTTTGGTTGAGCTACCGATAGTAACTATACGAATTGAATTACAAAATTTTAGTGCAATACAGCCGAATTCGTCTGAAGTATAGCGTTTTTATTGAATTGTGGGCGGTAGTAAGGGGTGCAGCAATTTATTTTTTATTGTTCAAGATATTAGCCTTGACAACAAATATTGCAAATTTGATACCCTTGGGTCAATTATTGCCCATTTTTGCAAAAGGTGGTAACCAGGGATTATACCGGTTATGGTTTTTATCAAAAAAGGCAGATATTAACAGTTATCATTTAACTTTTATTTTTTTCGACAAAAATACTAGTTATTTTATGCCTTTTATTTTTCGGGCAAAAATAACTGTTACTTTTGATTTGTATTTTTTTGAGTAAAAAATAACTGTTATTTTGGGCCTTTTATTTTTTCAGTCAAAAATATCAGGTAATTTCAGTTTTTTTAAAGGCCGCTTGAACGGCAAAAAAGTTTTATGCAATTTTTATCGTCTCATCAGCGCGCACATTTTGAGCTATAAAACTTATTTTAGTTTTGATAGTTTTTTAATCGGTCAAGCGGCTGTTGAGCAAATATACAAATTGCCTGATATTTTTGACCGAAAAAATAAAAGGCACAAAATAACTGTTATTTTTGAACTAAAAACTAATAGTCAAAAGTAACAGTTATTTTTGCTCGAAACGATAAAAAGGCAAAAAATAACAGTTAATTTTAACTTTTATAGTAACAGTCAATAATGTAAAAAACGTTTAATATTATTCAATAATAATGGTATATTTAAAAAGGTCCTCGAGCAGCTTTTTCGTTTTGTCTTTTTCATCTGAAAATTGTAAAATAACAGTTATTTTCGCTCCCTGGTGGTAACACATGGAAAAAGTACTTAATTTGGCAAGAAATCAATTAACCCAAACACGTCAGGGGGTACTGATGGGTAAAATCGATACTTTTTGGTATCGAATATTTTGGTATTGAGTATACCTTGATACTTGATGCTTTTACTCGATTCTTTTAAACTCGATACTTTTCGAAGACCCAGCGTAACTTCGCCAGAGAACACTAAAATTACTGTTTAGTGGTTACCGTTATTACCCAGTTAGAAAACGAGCCCTGCTGTATGTCTGCCGGCAACATGCCTCGGAAGGACAGGAGACATGCTCCATACCCGTTTATATCTTTTTTTGTATAGTCATGTCCTAGGCCGTCATGTCTGCCAAATTAACTGCCGTAGCAGCAATGCAGCATGCACCGTATGGAATAAATGCAGAAGGCTACATGTCTGCCAAATGAACTGCCGTAGCAGCAATGTAGCATGCATCTCATGGTATGAATGTAGCATTAATGCCGAGAGATGCATACCTTCTGCATTTATACCATACGATGCATGCTGCATTGCTGCTACGGCAGTTAATTTGGCAGACATGACGACCTAGGACATGACTATACAAAAAAAGATATAAACGGGTATGGAGGCGAGCATGTCTCCTGTCCTTCCGAGGCATGTTGCTGGCAGACATACAGCAGGGCTCGTTTTCTAACTGGGTAATAACGGTAACCACTAAACAGTAATTTTAGTATTCTCTGGCGAAGTTACGCAGAGTCTCATGGTATAAATGCAGCATTAATGCCGAGAGATGCATGCTACATTGCTGCTACGGTAGTTAATTTGACAGACATGCCGTCCTAGAACATACCTATAGAAAAAAGGTATAAGCGGGTATGGAGGCGAGCATGTCTGCTGAATTTCCAACTAATGTTACCGGCAGTTGAAAAATCACAATTATTCCGAGACTTGAACCTCGGCCTTGAAATATTAATTTATTTTTTAATAATCCTTTTCATTTTGAGTTATTATCATTATTGAGAATTTTTTGATAGATAAATTTATAAATTCAAAATTGAAACATTTGAATAAAACTTAATTAAAGTAAAGTTATAAACAGTAAAGTTAAACTTAATGTCACAAAAGACTGCCATTAAAACTACTTATTTCGCTAACTTCTTAGCAAAGACAGAAGTTCTAATGTATATTATAATAAATTTTGAATTTCAGTAATTTTTAAGATTTTGGCAATATTTTACGAAACAAAAGTGTACCATTTTTGGTTAAAAAGTGAGCTGTTGCGTTAGTATTGAAAATTCAAATGGTCAAATAAGTTTTTTTTTTCATTTATGAACAACACCGTCACCAACAAGTTCCTGAAAGAAATTATATAAAAAGTGTTATTTTCCTAGTTTTGAGAGCTTCTTAAAGATGCGCATAAACTAAAATTTTAAAAGCGTTAATTCTCTTCATGCCAAAACCGCTAATATCGACAAGTTTTTTACTAAAAGTGAAATTTTAAACGCTACAAGAAAAGTAGATAAATGAAATTTTTTCATTTATGAGAAAAATTATTGCCGCCATATCTGAATACCCAAGTAACAAATAGTTATTTTACTATTTTGTAAAAAAAATATACCAAAATAAAAAATTACGCACATAAAAAAATCACATTTATTGTTTTAGCATAGAATTGTATAATAACGTCAAATTGGTGTTGTTTGTTTTCCCTTTTTCTGCCCATTTTTTCCGCTAGCTTCTATGAAATTAACCCTGTAAACGGCATTGCTGCGCTCTCCAGATCTGAAATATGTAATAGGGTCATTTATAGAATTCACAAAGGTGTATATTTTTCGTGCTATTCGTTATAAGGGCTGGTCATATTATAACAATTCTCAATGTGAACAATAATGTGAACTATAATAATTTTAAGAAAGCTAAAAACGAATATCATGGGAAATATCAACTTTTGTGATTAGCCCCGTTCATACTTCAAATCGTTTGACCACAACAGTGTTCATACTCATCAAATTTTTAGTCAAATTTCATTTTGTATTAAACACCGAAGTTAGCACATCTCGATGATGGATAATTTTTGTAGTACTTGTTATTAAAATCGTATTGGAAGAAGAAATTCTTTTTTAAACTATTACGATTGTTCATACTTCATAAATCGTTCGTCAAATCAGCAGAAAAATCAAAAAATTTTAATGTACATCAAATGATTTTACAAACGATTTAATGAGTGTTCAGACTCGTCAAATCGCCATCAAATCCATACATATTATTCTTGGTCAAATCATTTGTCAAATAATTTTATGAGTGATTTGATCAACGTGAACACTCCTAATTTCATAATTCTACTTTACGGCTTATTTACCAGTTATCCACTTTAGTACCCAAATTATTGGCGGCAGTGATACCAGACCACCTAATGCCAAAAAGTATTGAGTCTTTTTCGATATTGAGTATAGTATTTTCAATAACGAGTATTTTTGTGTATTAAATATAAAATACTCGATACCGAAAAATTCCCCATCACTATCAAGGGGTCAGCTAGAGTAGATTAGTAGATGGGTACAATGGCACTTTACAAAAACAAAATGAATGGCATTTGCCAATCTACTCAACTACCCAAGTCAGTGTGAATACCCCTTATATGTAAGTTGTTTATTTTATAGACTAAAAATATTGAATAATTTGTACCTAACATTTTCAGATGAGAATATTTTCTTCTTTCATAATTTTTAGAGCAATCTTTCAAGTAGTCGAGTTTTAGTTTTTTTAAAATAAGTTTTTTTGGTTTGAAATTTTTGGCAACACTGGAAATGAACAGCAACTTGGTATGAGCTCCATTAAGAAAAAGCTTTATTGCCAAGTATATATGTTTGACCCTTAAAATTTTTATACATTTTATAGCAGTTCGACTTCAGTTTTTGGCCTCTTCCATTTGTGTGTTGTTCATAAATCACCGAATATATTAAAATAAATAATGTGTTCTAGTTTCGCCGCTCCCAAAAATATACATACTTGAATTTTTATATATATTACATACGCTATATTGTAAAATATTTTCAAATTTCCTTTTTTTTATTTTATTGGTTTCGGCTTTTTATTACATTTTTATTTGCGTCATTCCCTGATTCTATGCCGCATCATTCAGCCGTTGTGACCCCTGTAAAATGTTCTCATTTTTGTTGCTGGCATTAAAAAAACGCGGCAAAATAAGATAAGACACGTTCATGTTATCGCAAATTTCAACAACATGCAGCTGCTGTTTATTAGACTTCAAGATTTCAAGGCAAAAAAAGGGTCAATCATAGTAAGTTTAGAATCCCCCTACCCCCCTTTGAAAGTCTAACAGTAAATAATGAAGTTCTTTCGCAAATATTTAGATAGTCTTCATTTCTCGCTTGGGTATATAAGTTTTATGTTCTTTCTCCAACAGAAGTATTAAATTTTATTGACTTTGACGATAAGTCTCTATGGAACCTTAAATTATAAATATTATTTTAAATATCCAAGACAATGATTAATTTCTTGCTTCTATCGAGTGGTCATGTGACAAATTATGTCATTTTATATTTTTCTAAATTTTTTTATTGAATTACATAGGATTAAAAACTAAGATTAGTGTAGGCACAATAGTATATAATGGTAGTAAACGTGAAATTTTAATTGATTCACATAATATTCGCATCCATGAAAACATGGGTTTTTAGAAAAAAGTTTAATAAATCGTTTGCAAGACTGATGATATGCTTTAAGGTGACATTTGAAGGTACGCTTGAAAAAACTCAATTTAAAAAATTTATTGTTGAAAGACTACACTTTATGGAGTCTTGAAATTTTTCATGTAACTAATACTACTTAATTCAGTAGTGAAACTAACTACATTAGTTTCTGGAATAGAAATAAAAAAACATAATTTTATGGCTAGAAATGCTTTTTATTATTTAGTATATTCTCCCAGAAGCCCAATACATTTGTTCCGACGGCCCTCTAATTTATGGATCTCATTGAGATTTTTTTTGAGATGTGAGAACAGCCAGAAGTCAGAGGGAGCTAGAGCTGGCGAATAGGGTAGATGTTCCAACAAGTCATTCTGTAATTCACTGATTTTAGCGAGGGTTTTTTGACTTTTGTTAGCAAATGCGTTGTCCTGATGAAAAATTACCTTTTTCTTCTGCAAACCGGGTCTTTTTTCGCGAATCTTTGCTTCAAGCTGATCCAAAAGGTTGGAATAATATTCAGAATTATGTATTTTTCTAGTTTGGAGATAATCCACAAACAAAATCCCTTTTGCACTATAAAACTAATCTTGATCAAAAATCAATTAAAATAAATTGCCTACTTTCATAAAATTAAACTTTGATTCAACGAACTTAAATAGATTTTCGTTTCTTTCGTTCTTCAAAAATTTGCTGAAAATTTCATACAATTACCATTTAGTGATAGATAATGTGTAGTACTCTAAAAAAAAAAGGAATTTAAATAAAAGCGAGCCTGTGCGAAACCCCAAATCAAATTTAAAATAATGAATTCCGAGGCTGTGCGAGCTATAACTGAAAAGCTATTATGGACTAGAACTGAAAAGCTCCCATAATTTGCGATAAAGCGATATCGCAAATTATAGAAGGTTGCCACGCCCCTTGTTCTACGTCCATAAAATGTTATCAGTAAAACGAAATGTGTAAATTGTGCTCGAATACCGAGGTTGTGGAGGTCAATAAATCCAAAGCAATTCGATATCGCAAATTTTGTTTGTATGGGAGAAGCCACGCCCCTTATCCAACACCCATAAAATGTTATCAGTAAAACAGTACGTGTAAATTGTCGTCGAATACTGAACTCCGAGGCTGTGCAAATTATTACGCAAAAACCATCCAAAATCTCAAATTTGGGTTGTATGAGAGGTGCCACGCCCCCTTGTACAACACCCATAAAATGTTATCAGTAAAACAGCACGTGTAAATTGTCGTAATAATTTTTTAAAGACGTTTTTAACTAAAATGTTAACTTTAGTATGGAATTATATTCGACTGAGCCAAATTAAAATACCCCTACGGCCGTGTTGTGCAAAATTTAAAATCCTTAGCTCTTTTTTTGTGGAATGTGAAAAATTTTAGCGTTTTTATGAAGTCACTTTGTATGGGAGGTAGGAGTAGTTTTCATTCAATTTGCTATATTTCAATGTCAGCGTTCATATTTTAAATTTTTAAGCTTATGTATGAGTAATTCAGTAACTACTTAAATTTTAGTGAAATTTTGAGAGACTACGGTTTCAATGAAGTCGGTTTGTATGGGAGGTGGACGTGCTTTGCAACCAATTTGGCTTCGAAACCATAAGCGGTAAAATATTTAATAAAAAATTGATTAATCATAGAAATTGATGTCTATTTCCATGACTTTTTGCTTTACAGCTCCATTAAACATTTAAAAACTCCAAAACTATGGTTTCTTCAAAGTGTCCCTACGAAAAATATCGTTTTTTTTTTCTTCACCTTTAAGTGGTGACGTGCAGTCTCACAGACCCCTCCCGAGTCGTGATTTCCGAGAAACACATGAAGACTGCAAAGTTCCTTAAATGTTTATTTTCGATTAAAATTTGAAAATAAAAAGAAAAGACTATTGTTTAAAAATTTATTCTTTTCTTTTTACTTCTATTAACCAACGTTTGTAGTTTTTTTTAAGAGATTGATCAGTGCTTAATGAATAATCAAACAATGCAGTAAAGGCACTTGTGAGACCCCACGTCACTGGTAGTGCAAAAAAGTTCACGTCACCACTAAAAGGTTAAACTTAAATTTTCTCCGGAATTTCACAAGTTTAAATAGCCAGAACCTTAAGAAACTCCTTCAAAAGTACAAGGTATGTATTTCTGGAACGTTCTATGAAAAATCTGGAAAGATTTAAAATGCAAAAGCTGCGACTATAAAGAGTCGATTTCTAACCTTTATTGGTTAAGAGGGCTTTAACTCTTAGAACTAAAAAAAACACACTTGTTTAAAAATTTTTAGGGAAAAATTTCATTAAAAACTTTAAAAATTTTTAAGCAATAACATTTTGCACACTTTTTTTTAGCAAGAAATTGTAAATTTAAAGATGAACCAAAAATGAGCCTGCAAACACGCCCACCAAAAGTATACCAGATCAATAAAACTTGACACACATAACTTGTGTACCGAAAGAAGACAAGTTGGAGTAAAAATTAACTGAAACATTTGACTAACACGCACATCTCCCATATAACCGAAATAGATAATCTAATATATTTTGCCAAAAAATTTATCCCAGATCAATAAAATTTCATACACATGACTGTTTTGTACCGAAGACAAGTAATTGTAAAAATGCATTAAAGCGTCTAACTAACACGCCCATCTCCCATATAATTGAAGTCGGCCATCTCCCATGTATTATGTTTGACAAAAAAATATCTCAGATCGATTTAATTTGAAACACAAAACTATCAAAGGCCACCTCCCATATAACTGCAATTAGTAATCTGGTATATTTTGCAAAAAAAATTATGCCAGCTCAATTAAGTTTAAAATGCATAACTATCGAAGACAGGTCGGTGTAAAAATTAAGCAAAAAAAATTGACTAACATACCTATCTCCCATATAAACAAAACCGGTAATCTAGTATATTTTGTTCAAAAATTATCCTGGATCGACATAATGCATAATCAAATTTGAAACACATAAATATTTTGTATCGAAGACAGATTGGTATACAAACTAACGAAAACGTCAGACTAACACGCTCAATTTTCCTATATAAACGATCTCTTTAAGCTGGTATATATTGCAAAAAATATCCCAGATCAATAAAATTTCATACATAACACTTTTTTCCCAAAAACAAGTTGGTGCAGAACTAAACTCAAACATCTAACTAACACGCCCATCTCCCATATAAACGCAATCGCAAGAAATTTCGCCAACAAATTATGCCAGATCAATAAAATGATATCATTCACATAACATGTGGAAGCCGTAGCCTAGTGGGTAGAGTGCGTGGCTCCTAAGCTAAAGAACTGCGGTAGCCCGGGTTCAATTCCAGCTCAGACAGAATATTTTTTCAATTGAATTAATTTTTCTGTTCGGCCGTCACCTCTCTACACACAATGGCAAACCTCAGAAAGTAAAAACTGCCATGTAAAGCTTCTTGAGAACATAAGCCGTTCGGAGTCGGTATAAAACACGTAGGTCCAGTTCTCGGTCATTTGTGATCAAACATTTAATAACACGCACAACACAATTCATCATTGGAAGCTAGGTCAAAGTCCTTCCAAGGGCTGAAATGGCCAGTTTATTTTATATATTTTACATGACTGTTTTGTATTGAGGACCAGATGGCGTAAAGATAAACTAAATCAGCCGACAAACATGCCCACCTCTCATCTTATATACTAAAATAGGCAAACATCAAATGTTGGTACACTTTTTCGATATTAATTTTAGAATAAGGGCAACGGAACTTATATCATTCGAAAGGTACTGCGTCCTACATGTGCAGAATCATTTTAGATTTGAAGATTATGACCTCTGACCCGAAATATTAACGTAAAAAGTTTGTATTATTTTTAGTAAGGAATCTCAGGGCTAGGAGAAGGTAGAATCTAATATATTTATAGAATGGTGAATGAGGTATCAAATGACAGATCTGGCTGCACAGTAAAATACTTCCGTCATTTTGCGCCATCCCTTACGGATACCCTATAATAAGCATGTTTTTATGCAACAAGAGTGAATATATATTGTGATTGCAAAATTTCTTAAAAATAGTAAATATTGAAAAATTTCCGTTAATTTGACATAAAAATTATTGTGATATCTCGAAAACTCTAGATGTTATCAGTACAACGTATTTTTGTATGAAACGTCGTTGATTCAGAAATATATCGGTATACGAAAGCTCTTTTGGTAATATTTTTCACGAATAGTATGTTAAAAAAGATCCCGTTAAAATGACATAAAAATTGTTGAGATATCTCAAAGAGTGCAGATTTTCTCAGTACAACGTATTTCCTCAAGGTCATCGTCTCAGAATGAGAAAAAACCGATTGAAATTTCATGTTTTGATTTTGCAAGCAGTTACCTCAGCCATTTTTCAATCTGTTTACGCAGAGTTTTCTTTGTCTGAAAGATCAGTTAAATGATTTTGCAGAAATAAGAAAAGATTTGAAGTTTTATCTTTAATTCAATATTTTATATTGTTTTAAATAAATCTTTTAAATATTCAGTTTTTGCTTTGCTCAAAAAATAGGTCAAAGGTTTTTGTTGTAATATATTTTTTTCTTATAAAATGTTCTTTCTTGCACACTCTTTCATATGACTTCCTTCGTTTTGACAAATAATTCAAAAAACAGTTTCTATCAGCGGAAATCATGAGCTACCCCCCTATGATTTTTTATATTGTATTTTATTTGTATATTATATATTATATTATTATATTATGTGTATTATATTTTATGTTCATATTAAATATACAACATATTGAAAATGTTGTTTTATTTTATATTTTTTACAAAGTTCTACAGCTTAAAAAGTAATTTCTGTGAAAAAATTTTCAAATATTTCAAACTGCTTCAAAGTTATATACACATATCTACGTTTTAAGTCATTTCGTAAATAAATAGAAATAGACGTAGGAAAAAAGTTCTTCCGTGTTTCTGAACAGATTTTGATAATTTTTTTTTTAAATAAATTAGAGTAGGGAGAATTAATTCACCGAATATTTTTGTGACCTTTGACCTTAAATATGAGCGAATATGAGATAATATTTCTGAAGTCAAACCTAAGCTATGAGAAATGGCTAAGCGAAAACCTTTTTCGCTATTTCTTGCGGATACCCTACAATAAGCATTTTTTTATGTAACGTGTGAATATATATTGTGATGGTGAAATTTCTTACAAATAGTAAATTCCTAAAAACTCCCTTTATTTTGACAACAAAGTTATGACGATATCTTGAAAACTGTAACTTTTCTCAGTAAAACGTATTTTTGTATTGAAACTTAAGATTTCCTTAGTACAGTACATTTTCTTAAGGCAAGGTCAAGGCTTCGGAATGAGAAAAAACTATTAAAATTTCAGAATTTCGGCCACAGGCGATACTAGTATAACCGAAAATGGTAATATGATATAGTCCGTTAAAAAATTATCCCAGATCAATAAAATTCGATATACATAATTTTTTTGTGCCATAGAGAAATTGTTGTAAAAATTTATCAAATAAGCCCACTAACACGCCCACTCCCCATGTAACCGAAGTTGGTAATCTGATATATTTCGCCCAAAAATTTTTCTCAAATCAATAAAATTTCATATATATATATATATTACTTATATATAACTAATTTGTACCAAACTACCATATTTGCACAAACAATTAGCTCAAAGCAATAAAATTTGTCACACATAATATTTTTATGATTACCAATTTTAGTTTTATGGGAGGTGGGCGTGTCTAATTTGGATTAGTTTTACTATTTCTTGCTACAATAAAGATAAGCGTACAATATTTTAGTACTGTGGGATAATTTTTTAAGGAATTTTTGTGGAACGCTTCTCTAATCTTTATACCCCCCCCCCACCCATATAAAAATGCGTAAGGGGTATGCTACATATGTATCCCTGTTTGTTTGTAACGCCGCACTGTGCGCTTTTTTCGATTTTAAGATGACATTTGCGATTGGATGACAATACAAACGAGTTTTAGCCTAAATTAAGTAACAGTACAAAAATTAGATCTAGGTCAACTGCATCGCCTACCTCCCATACAAACCATCTTTTTTTTTTTAATAAAAAACTCGCATAAAATTGCTTATTTTTTATTTTTTATTTTTTACAGAGTTAATTTAGTTTATTTAACTTATCTTAAACCTCATGCTAAAAATTTTTCAAATCGGATAACTTTTAGATATATCTTCTATAAATCAATATTACCAAATTAACAAAATTTAAAAAACATTTTTTAAATGATTGCTAATACAAAATAAGGTCACAACTTGTTTTTCATTATGAATTCTATTTTATTTTTCTTTAAATTTAAAAGTACCTACAAATTGTCTTAGAAATCAGTGCATTTTACGACTTTTTCAAATTAAGGGATTTTTCTTAGAAGCAGTTAGATGCAGCAGGTTTTTACATAAGCAGAAGGTACGATATTTTATGATAGTTATAACCTTCGACTTTAATAATGCTTAATTAGCTAGATATTTTCTACTAAATTTTTCTTAAATTTTCATTCCTTGAAAAATTTACAGTCATATTTCAACGATTTTTCTATTTTTATTTATTGACATTTTTTGTTGTATTTTATATTAAATTCAATGGCGAATAAGACATAAAAAAGTCCAAAAAACAAAACCTTGAAATATACTTTGTGCTCGAAGTTATTATTGTTTAAACTTGATTTTTTTTTGGGTTTTATTGAGCTTATTTCTGTTAAAAAAGTTTCAAATTTGATGAATTGTATAAAAAACAAGTTTCTAACATCATATTCATATTGCATGTTTTATAATCTGACGAATAAAAATATTTTTTAATAAAATTTCACAAATAAAAAACCCAAATGTCATCCTAAAATTAAGAAAAGCGCACTGTGCGCCGATAAAAAGATGTGGCAGGTAAAGAAAAGTATATATATTCTTGATCAGCATCACCTCCTGAGTCGATTTAGCCATGTCCGTCTGTCTGTTAGGGATAACGATAACAGCCGTAATTTAAGAGCTATCGTAACGAAATTTAATATAACTAAAAGCTTTTAATTCAAAAATACAGATCAATTTTAAAAATGAGCCAAATTGGATGAAAACCACGCTTACCTTACTTCCCATATAAAGCGGCTTTACCAAAACGGTAAAATCTCTTTAAATGCAACAAAAATTATTCTTATGATTTTCAAATTTTGCACATAAGCTTTGTTATGCACTTTGAGTATGAAATTTGTAAAAATCTAATTAAAGCCACGTCTACCTCCCATACAAAGTGACTTTATGAAAACGGAAAAATCTTCTTAAATTACACAAAATTGAGTACAATGGCTTCAAATTTTGAAAATAAGTTAAATCCTTATTATTCACTCGATGCTAGAAAATTAGTAAGAAAAAAAAAAACTGAAAAATCCGCCCATCTCCAATACAAAATGACGTCATTATAATAGTTAATTTGATATAAATTAAAAAAAATAATGTTTATACTTAATATTGTGCACATAAGCTTTAATAAATAGAACTGACTCTGAGGTTCATATGTGAAATATTTGGATAAAAACCACGCCTTAAAAAAAATGACTTCATAAAAATAATGCAACATTTAAAATGTCAGAATACACCAAAATAAGGCCGTGTGGGTATTTAAACTTCGGTCCAATCGAAGATAATTCCTTACTAGTTTAATTTATTATAGCATATTTTCATTCCATGCTCATTCTTCTTTTTGCCCACGTGCTATATGGGCGCGTTACACTGTGTAGCATTGCTAAAGCTCATTCTTGGCACACACGAGACAGAGGGCGAATGTGTGAACGCGGCTAACGATGAGCCGATTGACCCTAGCCTACTTTTTTGTCAAGTGTATTTAGATGCAAGAGGCTTTTTCTTTTTTAGTTTTTATTTGAATTTTGCCTTGTCACCTGGTTGGTTTGTAATCGATACCAAAACAAATCATTTTTCATGATCATCAAGTCACGACCTGACAAGCAATAAAAAGCATTTTAGAATTTTAACAATAAAGGCCTTAAACTTGAACCTTTTTCACCTTCTTTTTTTAAAAATGCTTATAAAATTTTCATAATAGAGAAGATACACAAGGTAAAAAAAATTGAATTTTAACACTTACGCTAAAAAGTGTTGGCATTTTTCAACTTTAACATCTACAACTTTCAGTGAACTATATCAATAGCTATTCCCCACAGAATGCACGCGAACCAATTGACGCCTTCTTATCTTTTAACATAAAAATTGTCAACCCATAAAAAAATTATGTCTCTCCAGTGACATGGAACATGGCAAAATATTGCGGTCACTGCACACATACAAAACGACAAATACGCACATACCCCCATGCACACAAAATGTCATGACATTTTTATAGTCATCTCTGACCATGTATTTTTAAGCAACATTTTTATCTGATAAAGTTTATTATACAAAAAAAATAAATTTAAAATAAACCCTCTTCAGCTTTTTTTTTCCTAAAGTTGCTTTAAGCAACTTTTAGGCAAAAAAAAAATACAAAAAAAAATACAGTTGGCTTGTTTGTCCTTCTTCTATTCTGTCTGGCTGCCACAGCCCTTTCTTCAGTTACATAGTCTTCTTTTTGTCATAAGTCTTCTTCTCATTGCCATTGTTTTTTGCCTTTGAATCGGCTAATGTTGATTGTGTTGTCATAAAAAATTAACAACAAAGCTGTCTGTCTGTCTCTCTGTCTAGGTGGTGAACCAAAACAACCCTTAGCCACCACCTGAGGCGACCTTTGTTTTATTTGTAATCTTGTTTCTTTTTTGTCTGTTTTTGTACCTATCAACGCTTTTCAATGTTTCTTTAATTGGCCGTCAAGTGTTTAAGCGGCTTATGCTAGACGCCAATGTTGTGGCTGCACTTTTAAGTTTTTTTTTTCTTTTTGTCTTGCTTTTTTTCGGCCATGTCAATCAATGTCAATCATTGAAAATTGATATTTAATTAAAATAAAATATTCGATTTTTTGTATTGCTTTTAACGACACAAGTATTTTTTACACATACAGAAATTTAAAGTATATGTTTAAGAAATTATTGTTTTAAATAAGCTATTTTTTATATGAAGTGCTTTTATGCAAAACAGGATAAGCCCCATGATTTAAAAAATGGACATATCACGTAGTTACGATGTGATCCATTCATATATTCTTTACTTTATACATACATCTGCCATCCTTTTCGACCCTAAAATAAATAAACATATTGTTTGAAATTGATGTTGCATTTGAAAAGTGTTATTTATATTGAATCTGTCTTTTCCTCTGCTTTGTAAGTGAACATAAAAGAGTACGTGACACATTTAGTCACATTTCCGAAACAATGTGTGATGCTTTCCAATGCTTTTTTCTTTCAATTCCTTAATTTGTTTGTTGTCTTCTTTTAAGTTAATTTAACATTATTTTGCATTTTTTTTTTAATACCGTTTTATTGAAGCGAAGCTTTTTACGCCTCGTTTTGTGATTTGCTTGAGTGAAATCTGAAAAACGACACTTTTTTCCATACAGCTTTTTCTTAGAATTTTTGTTGTTTTTTTACTTGCATCTATTACAACAAGAGGATATAAATAAAATTAAAAATATTTATTTGCAAGCGTGAGGATCGAACTCGCGCTTTCTGATCAAGAGTTCTACATACAAACCACTACTCCAAACCAACCATTTCTGATATCATGTGATTCATTCAATATTAACTGAAGCTACCCAGCAAACATTTTATGAGCCTTCAAAAAATATGACTCTAAAATGCGTCATTTATGTGAGTGTTTTATGAGTGTTAATAAAAATGAGTCATAAGAGAGTCTTTTTTATGCGTGATTTATGACTGTTAATAAAAAGGAATCATAAAAGAATACTTTTTATGAGTGTTTTATGAGTGCTCATTAAAAGGATTCATAAAATAATCCTTTTTATGCATGTTTTATGAGTGTTCATAAAATGGAGTCATAAAAGAATACTTTTTATGCGTGTTTTATGAGTGCATATTAAAAGGACTCATACAAGAATCTTTTTTATGCATGTTTTATGAGCGTTCATAAAAAAGACTCATAAATGAATCCTTTTTATGCATGTTTTATGGGTGTTCATAAAACGGAGTCATAAAAGAATACTTTTTATGTGAGATTTATGAGTGCTCATAAAAAGGACTCATAAAAGAATCCTTTTTATGCATGTTTTGTGAGTGTTCATGAAAAGGAATCATAAAAGAATCCTTTTTATGCATGTTTTATGGGTGCTCATAAAATGGAGTCATAAAAGAATACTTTTTATGCGTGTTTTATGAGTGCATATAAAAAGTACTCATACAAGAATCTTTTTTGTGCATGTTTTACTAGTGTTCATAAAAAAAACTCATAAATGAATCCTTTTTATGCATGTTTTATGAGTGTTCATAAAACGGAGTCATAAAAGAATACTTTTTATGTGAGACTTATGAGTGCTCATATAAAGGACTCATAAGGCAGTCATTTGTATGCGAGTTTTATGATTTATTATATTTATTTAGAAATAAATATAATAAGTATTTAAAATGTCATTAGTCATCATAGACTAGTAAACGAAAATTTAATCTGACTCCAATGCGTTACGAAAAACATTTCTATTTGCCCTTAAAATGTAATTCGCGAAGTTCCTGTGATTCCTGAGAATGCAATTTCTTAATAATAAGGCGCTTGCTATGCTGGCGCCACAGTTCGTGGAATTCCTTTCTTGCTGCGATCAGCTTGCTGCGCTTTTGGTTCGCAGCAAGCATTCAATTGAAATATTCATTTGGAGTTTGAACGTCGAAGTGCGTGGAAGTATTTTAATTTCTTACTATTATTTAATTATAAATGTTCATAGTGAGTTCGTGTCTTTAGTGAAGTAATGTCACAAAACTATTATAAATGGATTTGCTGTAACATCAGCTATACGAGGTAAGTGAACTAATAATAAGTTTTCAAATAAAACAAAACTTTACTTATTGTTTTTTTTTCCCTTATACTTTGGCTTTAAAATAGCCCTTATGCAATATTACTACTTAATATTCATCAAAACTATTTTCTTTTTTCATTTTTGTTTATAGGTGCATTTTTCCGAATGTTTAATCACACCAAAAAAGAATTTTCATTAATTCTGTGCACGCTGGTTGCAAACTGCAAAAGACAGAGTTAATTATAAGAACAAACATTGAAATATCCTTTTTTTATTACTTATACTTTACTTTTAACTGCTTTCTTTCAACATAGGGAAAACAAATAAATGTAATTTGGTTAAGTTTTTATATTTCTTTTTTCTGAATGAATTTAAAACTTTTATTAAAATAAATTTAACGTCTAATATAAACATATAATATTTGAATATGTTTTAATGTTATTTTTTTATGACTGAATGAATAAAAAATTTAATTAAAATAAATTTAATACATAAAAAAATCAATTTTATTGTATTTAGGATAAAATGTCTTAGATAAAATGTCACAAATATGATCCTTTTATGATCCGTTTTATGAGCTTTCATAAAAGGGTCATACATTTGCTTTTAGCCTCAGAAAATGTTGGCTAATCTTTTAATAACATCAAATCAAAGTCTACAGTTTGTGTATAAAAATATTTATTTTCTGAGACTTTAAAGAGTCTTTAATATGGACCTAATGACTTTTAAAATAGTAAATAATATCTAAAAGAGTTTAATTTATGATTCCTTACGGATTTCATTACATACGTCTTAAAAAGTATTAAATATGAGTCTTAAAAGAGTCTTTAACAGGCCTCGTAAAATAATGATTTATAAGAGTTCTAAAGTAATCTTAATTATGAGTCTTCAAAGAGTCCTTTATATGAGTCTTAAAAGAGTATAACATATGAGTCCTAAAAGAGTCTTAAGTATGACTCTTGAAAGTAAAATTTTTATGAGTTCTAAAAGAGTCTTAATTATGAGTCTTTAAAGAGTAATTTATATGAGTCTTAATAGAGTTATAAATATGAGTCTTAAAAGCGTCTTTTTTATGGCTCCAAAAAGAAACATAACACAGTCATTGTTATGAATCATATTTTGGAGCCCATAACATACGAAAAAGTATTAATAAAAGAGTCTTTTGTGAGCGCATTATGACTAAAAAGGCTCATATATATGAGTCTTAAAATAGTCTTTTAAGAGTCATAATGTTTGCTGGGTATGTTGCAGTAGATGACAGTGTAGTTCTGTGACCATCTTATTATATGGCAGGCAGTAGCGTAACTATAATTTGTGCGCCCGCCCGCAGGTTTCTAAAAGCGCCCTGCTATTTACTTGTAGAGTAAAACTATGTCATTAGTAGCTTACTAGAAGCGTAGGAGAAAACAAGAGAACTCTTGACAAAAAAAAAGAGAACAAAACACTTTTTTAATTCAACAGTCATCTTTTATTACAACAGTTACATATTAAAAATATCTTATTTTATACCTACATTTATATTTTATTTTAAAAGAATTTGTTAAAAAAAAGCAATAAAAAAAATCTTTATAAAAAATTTATAAGAATTTTAAAAAATTCTTTTTATAATATCAAATATAACACAATTTATAATAAATATTATAAGATTGTATCACAAAAAAGGTAAAAAGAAAACATAACAAAGAAAAAAGTTAAACAACTTAAAGTTTGAAAAATGAGATCAATAATTTTCTTATTGGTAAAATGATAAGTTAAAGATGTTAAGTTAAAAAGTTTTGTATTTGACGTTACCTGTTAGCTAAAGAATTTAACTAACGTCACAAAATATGACCAACTGAATGATTAAAATAACATCAGTAGCTGACTTGCTGATATGAAAATATGAAAGCTAAAGGGTTAATCGATTTCGGCCATAATCGAGTTTTGCCAAACAAAGGTGATTTTTGCTCAAAAAAATCGGCTTTTTTGACGTCCTTTTTGACGTTTATTGCACCCTGAGAAATCGTCTGTACGGTACTTTAATTTTATTTAAGCACATATTATTAAATTTTTTGCCATTTATTGTATTTGATTTTAAACAAAACTAATTTGCGAAGGAAATAAATATTTTAGTTATTTTTAAATTTTTTGGAAACAAACGACTCGTCGCACAGCGTAACGTCCTCCCCATTCTTGGCCAAAAAGAGAAGGAGTGATCGTAGAGCTATGAAAATTGGCACGAATATCGTTCTTGGCAAAATTAAGAGATGTTGAAAAAGGTATACAAATCCGCCCTCTGCCAACGAAACCCATTTTTGCCTGAAACTTCATTAAATCTTGTCTCAAAACAGCGAAATTTGCTACATCAATTGCTTTTGTGATTATAGATAAATGGAAAATTTCATAGGCGAATTCCATGCCCATTAATTATATTTTAGTAACTCAGACTTGAAAAATACTACCAACACAAGTTAACTACTTTTTTGTTAAAATTTGTAAGCTGTTTTTAATACAGCAAGGCAATTATAAAAATTGAGTTGTCTTGTCAACTGCCGTACATCAAATATATCTCGCATTTTAACTAAACAATTCACTATAAGAAAAATGTATATCTTCCGTGTTAGTAAGTGTTTGCAAAAATGTTTTTTGGATTTGGTGTAACGCAGTTCTAATGATGTTTTCGTGAAAATCTTATAGTCAATCTTTCTCAAAATTATTTTTAAACACAAAAAATGCTACTTTGACGGCTTGTCATAACGAAATGGTTGCAAAAATTAAAAAATTCATTTTGATTTTTTCACCCAAGATATTTCTATTGAAAACTATAAAAATTTTGGAAAAATTCAAACATCAACTATTCACAGTGTAGTCCGCAGTTTTACAGTTTTATAATATCAATAGGCGAGCAATTAATGAAAAAAAGAGCCTGAAGTGAGGCATGTGCTTTTTAGGAAACTCTTTAATTATTTTCTGTGAAACAAAAAATATTTTAAATGTTCCTTTCATTCGATTCGAGTCGTTTCAATGCCGAGGTCGTGAAGTGCGACAAGCCAACGGTAATTGCATTATGTCGATCCGCTGATGCGACTGACGCAGTTAAAGTACAGTTTTTAACTAGAAGCAAAAACGATTCGTAATTTGTGATGGCGTTATAAATCTCACAATTTGGCCAAATAATTTCATCGCCACTTTAGGGTCTTGAGGATTCTACTTGAGCTAGGGAAGCCTAGCTTTCGGAGCAAGCCTAAATCCCAAAAAAAAATGTTCCTATGCTGATCCATTTGAATCATTTATTGATCGCTCCTTTTGAGCTCCTCTTGGATGTTAAAGGGAGCGCTACCCTTCCTAGGACACGCAATGCTAAAAGAGAACACAAAATACACCTAGCTTGGATCAATAAGGAGCACTCCCAGATCACTCATAGGATGATCCATTTTTTTACTGGGAAGTGCCTAAAAACATGAGGTGAAACTTCAAACATGCTAGATCACTTACAATGAAAATACTCTTTATTTAGGGATAAATTAGTATGTGAAAATCGGCATACGTCTTCACCAGCGACTTGTGAAAGTATATCCACTTTAAGTCAGTCACGATCCCGAGTCCTTCGATTTCCAAAACTGCTAAGTCGCAACCTTGCAAAAGGCGTCAACCGACATTGTTTGAATCGGTTGCAAGGCAATCAAGCTATGAAAGTAAGTGATGGTAGGATCAAAGCTTGATATATTTTTGTAACAGTATTTTTCCATTTTTATTCAAAGGAGGAGGACTCCGAGGGGTTGAAATAACTAAATCAGTAATATATATTATTTGCAAGGATAATGCTGCACATGCAATCGTTGAAAAAGAAGGTTTTCGACATGTATTTAATGAAAACAACTGCACCGTTTTACAAAATACCTTTTACGAAAACGGTACATTGAACCAAGTTAGCATTGAATTTCATATCACTAAATTACTAAATTAAAAAGGCTACACAAATGGTCAGCGCTAGTTACCTTGCTGCTGTAAATCTATAGCAATAAAACTCATTTTCTGTTTGTTTGTTTGTTTGTTTGGCCATTATACAAATCTAAACGGCTCAACGAATTTTGCTCAAACTAGGTATACATGTTAAGTGCATTCTAACTTAAAATGTTACATACTAAGTTTTTGCCACGCCCCCTCTGAAATTTTTCAACTAACGGTAATTTTGTTACTTTTTAGTATGAGAGTTTTGGGTGTGTTTAATTTTAAAAATTTTTTGTTATTTTGACATCAAAAACACTCACATTTATTCAAAATTGGAGAAATTTTCAGTACAACGACTTTTTCATAAAACATCGTTACCTAAGAATAAGAAAAAACGACATGAAAATCAAAGTTTGGTCTTTCGATGCAAACATCTCCGCTGTCCACTAATATATTTCATTCAAATTTTTTTTGTTCAAAAGTTCAATAAAATCACTTCACAAAAATAGGTTGAACTTTACTGTTAAGTTAGTGTATACATGTTTTATGATTATGTCAAAAAAGGTCCCAAATATTGACTTTTTACTCAAAAAATGACTCAAAAATTGTTGTTGTTGTAAAAATGAAATCAATTAAAAATTGCACATCTGGCTACCTTTCATATGACATAGCATTTACTTGAAAAAATTCTTCCAGCTAAGCGCAAATTTATTTTACTGTTTTTGTAATCAAAACAACAAGGTTTTTTACTCAAAAAATGACTCAAAAATTGTTGTTGTAAAAATTAAATCAATTAAAAATTGCACATCTGGCTACCTTTCCTATGACATAGCATTTATTTGAAAAAATTCTTCCAGCAAAGCGCAAAAATTATTTTACTGTTTTTGTCATCAAAACAACAAGGTACCCTCTTTGATTTTTTTTCGCGAAATTTATTTTTTCCAAAATGTTGTTTTTATATTTTTTACAAAAAAGTCAAGTCTCAAAAATAACACAGTGCTACACACAAAATATGCAGGGGTTCTCATGCAGCAATTCTGTTTTGCTGGAGTCCATAGAGTACGAAAAAACTTATACTTTTTCTCAGTCACTTCGTTAAGTAAGTTTTTTTATAACAAATGTAGTGATATAACGATATTCCCAAAATTACAAGTTCAAAAAATCATAAGTTTACTCTGCATTAACCGATTTTCAAAATTTTGCTTTTATTTTACAGATTTGATTTGTACCTTTTAATAAAAGAAACATTTTGGCAATCAGTTTAAAAATGGCTCAGTTACGGTCGATAAAGTAAAAAAAAATAAAAAAAATTAAAAAATGTTAATTTTCATCTCGCTCTAAATTGACCGTTAGGCAGAAAATTCTGCTTTTTTAAATTTTATTGACAATCATATTAAAGTTGGTTTCTAAAACAGGTAAGATCATAAAAATCGGTTACAAAATGAATCAGTTACGCCAAGTTTTCTGATAACATGTTTTTTGCTTTTTTTTGTGTTTTCTTAGAAATGCTTGCGTTTCATTTATTTTTTATAAAGATCGCTGCTAGTTTCTCGCTTTATAGACCAGCAGTAGTGAGACAGCATACTGACTTTACTTTTTCCAACATACCGCTGTTCAATTCTTGAAATGTCCTGGTGAAATCGTTCACCTTGTTCATCACTCATCTGCCCTAAGTTTGATGGGAACATATTCAAATGAGCATGGAGATGGTGCAATTTGATAGACATTTTGCAGCCCATTGCATGGTAGGCAGACAGATTTTCGTGTACTATTTCCTCATAATTTACACTTCTTGTGTTTCTATGAAAATTCTATAAAAAAAAACTACTAGATATTTTTTCAAATTTCTTTTTTTATTTGAAACTACAATCCTTCCGGTTAATAATGGAAAATAATTTCATTCAAATGGCTGCCTCGGCTGGCCATGCAGTAGCCTATACGATCGGTCCAATTTTTAAGCACATTATCGATTGTGTGCAGCTGTATTTCACCAATGGCTTCACGAATATTGTCCTTTAAAGCGTCAATTGTCTCTAGCTTGTCGGCGTAACACTTATCTTTGAGGGCAACCCACAAATAATAGTCCAACGGTGTTAAATTGCAGCTCCGAGGTGGCCAAACGACATCAGCTCTGCGGCTGATAATGCGATCTTCAAAAACAGAGCGCAAAACATCGAGTGTAGCTTCGGCTGTGTGGCACGTAACGCTGTCCTGTTGATGATTTCTGATGATTTTTTTGGCAAAATCGGCATCTTCTGCATCAAAGTAATGTTGCAATGTTTCCCACCGTTGTTCAAGCGTACACACAACCATATTCGTTCAGCGGAAGGATAAAACTAATTATCTGTGAAATCAGACATGAGCTAAGTGTTACCATTCACGAAATAAGCACTAGTTGAAAAAAATAACGTTATATGGCGGACCCTGTACTTTCAATAATTCAGCACTAGTGCGGTTGTGAGTAGGAAAGGAGAAAACAAAAATCGTGTTTGTTGTGATGCAAAATGTCACCCACACAAAAGACGTGAAAGGGGAGAAACGCATGTAAACATGTGGATAATGACTCCAATTAGTGCGAAATGTAAACAAGCGTTGGCTGAGACAAACAGTGTAACAATCATCCAACTATGATTTTGTATATTAGGCGTTTTCTTGTTTTATTACCTGAAAAATATTTACATTTCTAAGAAAACACAAAAAAAGCAAAAAACATGTTATCACAAAACTTGGCGTAACTGATTCATTTTGTAACCGATTTTTATGACCTTACCTGTTTTAGAAACCAACTTTAATATGATTGTCAATAAAATTTAAAAAAGCAGAATTTTCTGTCTAACGGTCAATTTAGAGCGAGATGAAAATGAACATTTTTTAATTTTTTTTTTTTTTTTTACTTTATCGACCGTAACTGAGCCATTTTTGAACTGATTGCCAAAATGTTTTTTTTATTAAAAGGTACAAATCAGATCTGTAAAATAAAAGCAAAATTTTGAAAATCGGTTAATGCAGAGTAAACTTATGATTTTTTGAACTTGTAATTTTGGGAATATCGTTATATCACTACATTTGTTATAAAAAAACTTACTTAACGAAGTGACTGAGAAAAAGTATAAGTTTTTTCGTACTCTATGGACTCCAGCAAAACAGAATTGCTGCATGAGAACCCCTGCATATTTCTTTTTTTCACTTTTGTATCACTGTGTAATTTATGTGAAAAAATTACCCCAATATCTCTTTCCAATCAAAAGTTATGGCTAAAAATCTATTTTTTCATACAACTGACTATCTATAGTAATAAAACTCATTTTCTGTTTGTTTGTTTGTTTGTTTGGCCTTTATACAAATCTAAACGGCTCAACGGATTTCGCTCAAACTAGGTACACGTATTAAGTTTATCCCAACTTAAAATGTTACATACTTAGTTTTTGCCACGCCCCCTCTAAAATTTTTCAACTAACGGTAATTTTGTTATTATAAAACTTTTTAGTATCGGAGATTTTTGTGTATTTAATTTTAAAATTTTTTTGTTATTTTAACATCAAAAACACTCACATATCTTCAAAATTGTAGAAATTTTCAGTACAACGACTTTTTCGTAAAACATCGTTACCTAAGAATGAGAAAAAAACGACATAAAAATCAAAGTTTGGTCTTTCGATGCAAATATCTCCGCTAAAAAGTTATGGCTAAAAATCTATTTTTTCATACCAGACTATTAATAAAACTTAGTTTTGTGTTAAAATTCTCTTCTCGTCCCATCTTCCTTATAGTAATCTACTTAGTTTTTTGCCTCCCCCCCCTCCTGTTAAATTTGTTTTGTTGTGATGGCTCTATTTTTTCACTATTGTGTCACCATTGTCACTTAGTTCTTTATCAATGGTACTTTAAATGTTGTATATATATCACAATTTTATCGAAAAGATGACTGTGAATAAGAATGCTGTAAAAGTTAATATTTTCATGTAATCAGTTTCAGCTATGCAGCTTATGCAGCTAGCAGATAAGTTTTGCGAAATATTTTGCGAAAATGCTATTGCTACCAAACTTTTAAAAAGTAAAATAATGCAGTACTGCCAGTTTTTTCTGTCGCAGCGTCATCTAGCGTCATCAACACTTAAAAACATAGAATTGGATCAATTTAAATGTCCAGCTCACTTGCTGGACTTTTTGTTGTTTTTGCTTTGCTTGCAAATGCGATTATATGGTCCTGATCTCCAATGAAAAAACGCAGCTAATAGAAATTTTAGTAGGTACAATCATTTTTAGTACAACGATTTTCATATAACATTGATAGCTAATAATGAGAAAAAAATTATATGAAAATCAAAGTTTTTACAATGCCAATAACTCCGCTGTTTTTAATACATTTCATTAAAAAATTTTTTTGTTAAAAAGTTCAATATGTTTTTTAATATAAATCTTTGTTTGGACGTTAAAATGTCCATATCTCAAGGACGCATTGAGTCCCACCACAATTTTTATTTTGTTGAAAAGGTAATTGTGCTTGCTTTATGATTAAGTAAAAATAAAAATTCTTTTTCATTTTTAAAATATGTTTTTCGTGCCCCTTCTTTGAAATCAATTAGCTCACAGCAAGAGATGGAACCACCAACTTTCCAAAACTTTTTTGGATTAATGTTCGTTCAATTACCTTTCTAACAGTAGCTTACGAATAAAATACAACATGTTTTTCATTATTCCAGATTTTAAAAAACATTTAATCGAAAAGTGTATGTTAAAATGTTTATATAAATGACTCTCGAGTAACACCGGGTATATCAGCTAGTGTATATCAGCTAGCAAGAAAAAAATTCTGGATGTTGAATACATTTCAATTACAGCTGAAATTGTACCGGTACAACAACCAGTCGCAGCTTTTTGGTAGTAACTGCACATTTCATCGGTAACAAAAAAAAAACTACCGATATAAAAAAAGTGTGTAAATATTAAAAAAAATTTGTAAGGTGATCAACACGACATAGAGACAATCATGTTAGGAGTTCGCCGACTCTCGGAAAGACACATTAGTGAGTACATTGCAACTGAACTACAGAGTAGTATCCAATATCAAAAGTAGTATCTGTGTGGTAGCACTGATGGTGGTGCGAATATGATTTCAGCTGTGCGGCGATTATTTTCAGAAGGAAAGAATGTACACTGCTTTGCACACCTGTTAAACCTCATTGTTATGGATGGGTTAGATGATAAAAATAACTTGCCTTTAAAAAGCTTAATTGAACAAGTTAAGCATATTGAGACATATGGTAGGCACAGCAATATATTTATGGATCAACTTCGGGCAGAACAAGAAAAAGAGGGAAAAACAGAGAGCAATGTTCTTCTCTTAATGCAATCTGTCCCAACCCGATGGAATTCTATATTTTATATAATACAACGGTTTATTAAACTGTCCCCAATCATTGCTAGAATACTTGCCAGCCCGATTTTAAAATCTAGTCCGCGTATGTTAGCCAGCTCTAAAATAAGTTTACTTTTTGAAGTAAAGGAAAAACTGACTCCCTTTGAACAAGCGACAAAAGAAATTTCTGGTAATAACTATGTTTCAGGTACTTCAGTGCAAGCAATGATAAATTGCATTGAGTCCGCTTTAAACAAAATTGCACCATTACAAAGAGAGGCAAACACTCTCAAAGAAAAGTTACTTAATGTTTTGAAAATTCGTTGTCAACATCATCTTTATTAGGGCGGGTTGATTTGTATGGATGAAAAAAAAAATTAAAAATCGTATAGCAAAAACGTCATCTACATAAATTCTAAGAAAATTCTCCGAAGAAACCATAGGTCTAAAATCAAACCCTAATCCGCGCCTCTCGACTTGAAATTTTTTTCCTCTCTTTCGCTAAAAATTTTTTTTTTAAATATAGCTATTATGTTTTATTATATTATAGTTTATGCAATACAGGTTTTGTTTTGAGACTAATCAAAATATTCAATTATCAAAAAAGCAGTTGAACCCCAATTTGCATCCCCTCTCATTTGCGTTTTATATGAAAAATAGTTAGAACACGTTTTACCTAAACTGCGTTTTGCAAAAAACAAAGAATAATTAAAAAAAAATTTTTTTTTTAAATAAAATATGCAAAACATACTTCTTAAAACAGGAAAAAAACATGACCTCTAATCCAGTTTATTTCATCTATAGAAATATAGATCAAATAGAAGTAACTATAGAAAGTCGTGCCAAAGTACTTAGAATGGAGAGTAAAAAGGACTTTAAAAAAATTAACATATAACCAATAAGGGCGCGTTTATAGTGACAGCTGGTTGCTGGGCCGGACCGAGCTGGAAACACGTCCTGCCAAAAGCAGCTGGAAGTGCGTATAGTGCGCGCTTGTCGCTGGTGACTTGTTTCAGCTGGTTTTGACTATTTTGGGTTTGTTTGTATATATTAGTTTTTTTTTTGTTTATTTTTGCAGCCGAAGCATCAAAAAAGCCACATGATTTCGTTCATTCATTTTGCTTCCCTCAAACCAACAATAGCAGAGACGAAAATGCGAAAAACGCTGCTGAAACGCGCTTCCTGCAACTGCAAGTCGTTTCAAGTCACTTGAGGTACCAGTTTGTTTCGACTTTTTTCGCAAGTGTTTTCTGCTGGTTTTTGTTGCCTTCTTGTTGTGTTTTTGTTTCAAATTTTTTTGGACAAAAAAGAATATCATAGAAAGAACGCACATTAAAAAAACGTACATCAGCTGCTGGCCCAAGATTTTTTGATGCTAAAAACAAATGGAAAGGAAGAGCGCACATAAAAAAATTTGATAATCTTCGATTCTCTGTTTTAGATGAAACGCACTTGCAGCTGCTAATCGACGAATTGCTTCACCGGCTTTTTTAGCTTTTTTCACTATTTCTCTTTTTGTTTTCTGTGTGCAACAGTTGATAGAAATTTATCTTCGTTGTTTCTTTAAAGTGCTGTTTCTGTGTGTATTTTTTGCGGTCAAGAAAATACAGCATAACAACTGAGCGCAATTTCGTGTTCTTGTATGCTTATTACTTTTCTTGTTGGTCTTTGTTTTTTTTAATGAATGAAGTCAAGGAAATACAGAATCGATCGCGACGCTGGCAGTCAAGTGTGCTGCAATTTGTTGTTTTTTTCGTATATCAATATTTTTCCGAGGAATTTACTTTGCTACCGCCAACGTTGCCAAATTTGTGGGAAAAATCTATTCATTTGTTGGTTCATTTTACACACTTGCTTTTGTGCACAAGAAAAACAAAGAAAAGACGAAGAAAAAGATCAACAGCAACAACAAAAAAAAAATTGTTTTTCTTGTTTCTTTTTCCATTTCATGTTATTTAACGAAAGTAATAAGCAAGCAACGTGTAAAATGAGTCAAAACACAAGCAAACCGTGCGAGCGAGCGAGAAAGCAACAATCGGGAAGATGAAAACCAGCGCACAAGTCACTTGAAGTTGCAAGCTTGGCTGGCACTATACGCACTTTGAGCTTGTTTCATATGATTATATGTGCAGCATTTACCAGCTTTCCTTCTCGGTTCGGTCCGGTCCAGCAACAAGTCGCCACTATAAATGCGCCCTAAGTAAATTTTTCTTTGTATTCTATAATTGCTTCTTTGTATGTTTTAAAGACCTTATTTCTTTTAATGACACAAAATTTGTTTATGGTAAAAAAATTACTGAAAAATTACTGAAATATTGTTTGAGTGAAAACACTTCTTTTGTTTGTTTTTATTTGCATTATAAAATAAGACTTTTTTATCTATGTTCCTAATAAAAATATTAAATATAAAATTATATACAAACTTTTTTACACGTGTGAATATTTTTTTAATGTAAAAAAATTTTGAGTGTAGAAAAGGGGGCACATAAATTTTCAAGTCGAGAGGCGCGGATTAGGATTTTATTTTAGATACATGGTTTCTTCGGAGAATTTTCTTAGAATTTTATGTAGTTTATGTTTTTGCTATACGATTTACAAATAAATCCTTTTCTATGTCAGTCTTCTCTTTGTGATTCTAGATTCAAGAAAACTTATATGGCTCCTCTCTTGCAGAGCTCAGTAAGGAAATAAATAATTACTATCCAACTGTGGTAACAAGTCCAATCTGCTCAATAATTCCTAATAAAGCAAATACTTCTTTTTGGTGTATCCATGACGAACAATTAGAACATGTGAGGCCAGTTGAAAGAGAGGCATCATTTCCTGAGGAACTAAAACTGTATTTGCAACAACCCTTGTTGCCCAGAACATCGCAAAAGCCCATTTTAATTTGGCAAGAAAGAATGGGTTGCGTGCCTGCCTTATTCAATGCGTCTAAAAATATATTCTAGTTACTTGGAGCTCTATACCTTCAGAGAGGTTGGTTTCTGTCGTAAATAAAGTTGTAAGCGCTGAGAGAAGCAGACTAACAAATGAACATATAACAGAACGAGTGTTTATGAATCAGATTTCTAGACAATACTGAGTTGATTAGCTTAGGTATTCATAGAATGATATTTTATAAATAAAAAATTTAATAAAACCTAATCGGTTATTTGAAAAACCGGTTTTTTTTGCCTCGGTTTTAACCGGTAGGTTTAACCGCTTAAAAAACTGGAAAAACCGAAAACTGTTTTTTTATAAAAACCTCCCATCCCTTAGCTAAAGTTGGGACACAATGTCGGCCTTTGTAGTTTAGTGGAGAGTGCGCTTGACTATCAACCCAGAGGTCCCTGGTTCGAATCCGTGTTCGGGCATGGTTCTTTTCACTTTCTTTGTTTTTTCCTACATTTAAGAATTATGGAAAACTAAAAATCCACAGCTAAATTGTGGAAAATGAAGAATTAAATGACAGGAATAACTGAGGGCAGTAAATGCTTGCCGAGGTTAAGGAGGTATAACACTAGCCTCGGTTAAAAGCAATTCATATTTCTGTAAATAATCTATCTCTTTCCTTTCAGGTCAAAAACCAAACCTTGTTTAAGTAAGGCGCATGCCTTTGTTCTTTGATTTAAAAAAAAAAACCAAAGACCCTATCATATAACCATATAGGCGATTGAAAACTTTGAAGCAGAATTTCTCGAAATTGTGCATTCAGGCTAAGCTGTTATTGCTTATCGTGTTTATGTATATCAACTTTTTAAATTTTCTTAAAAATAATTAAGTTACAAAAATTTCCGTTAGTTTCTATACACAAGAGTTCTCTAAATTCGCGTTAACAGCTTTCACACCTTCCTCTCCCCATTTATTCAATTCTTTGTGTCCATGTGCCCAGCCATGCTTCGAACCCAGGACCCCTGGGTGACAGCCAAGCTCGCTACCACTAGACTATCGGGGCCACCAACGATAATGTGAGATTTACAAATGTTTTTCGAACCACTCAAGTACATATTTTGTTTGCTTCTGAATAACCCAAGCTATCTCGTAATAATCATAATTATATTAATTGCTTTGATTCAATACTTAAATTCAATATTTAAATCTGTTACTGTGTTGTAATATTTTCGGCATGTGCTCCAATCAGAGGCGGCACAATTAATCAATAAGCTTTTTCTGACGATTATGGATTACTAGCTGATATACCCAGTGCTAATCGAGAGTAATTTATATAAACATTTTAATATACACTTCTCGATTTAATGTTTTTTTAAATTTTGGAATTTTGTAAAAAAAAATGTTGAATTTAAGTTAGAGACCACTATAAAAATATTAGTTAAAAAATTTTATCACTGTTTTTTCACAATCAAAAACTGTTTTTTTAGTTCTAAACTGAACTTACTGGTTACTGGTAAACATGTTACTTGCACTTCGCTTATGGAAATCAAATTTGTACAAAAAGGTAAAAGGACACATTTTTTAGTAGTTTTTCTAGTTGAAAAATAACAATTGGTTTGTGTCTTAAATAAAAATAAAATAAACTGAGTCTGATAGTTGATGTAATTTCTTAAATCCTCAGAATTCCTTTTTTTATGCGAAAAATTGTATAGTCGTTTCTTAAGCTGCCTCTAGACGATATGACATTGTCTTAAGACATGCCCAAAAAGTCGTCTCAAATTTAATGTCACATCGTGTGGAAGCTCAAAAACAGAGTCTTGTGACAATGTCTTGCGACTTTCAGAGACACATTAATTTTTAGAATTGTTTCTATTTTCTTATGACTTTCTATGTGACACAGTGTTGATTTCAAGGAAAAACAACATGTGTGGTTTGTTTTTACATGAATTATTGTAAATGTTTCATTGCATAAAATATTGTTTTTTCATATGGCGAAAAACTGCATAAAAGTAAGTTTTACAATAAAATGCTTATATAATATACATAAATGTAAAAACATACCTTGTTTTATTTTAGTTTGAATGGCCTAAGGCAGGAGTTCTTTTCGGTTAGTACGCTACTAAACCTTAAAAATGTATTCAATGCAGCCAAGCTTACAACCATGATTGGAGAGTTAAAATGTCAAAATTGCGCTGTCTTTTATATGTCGGTACATTTAGTTGGCGTTGAAATTTGACTTTCGACAATATTGTTCATATAACAAATTACACATGAAAAAATTACCTTTTACAGCATTCTTATTCACAGTCATCTTTTCGATGAAATGGTAATATATATACAACATTTAAAGTAACATTGATAAAGAACTGAGTGACAACGGTGAATCAATAGTGAGAAAAAATAGAGCCATCACAACAAAACAAATTTAACAGGAGGGTGGCTCATTTTTACATAATTATAAGTACAGTTTAACCTATTTTTGTAAAGTGATTTTATTAAACTTTTGAACAAAAAAAATTTGAATGAAATATAGTAATGGACAGCGGAGATATTTGCATCGAAAGACTAAACTTTGATTTTCATGTCGTTTTTTTCTCATTCTTAGACAACGATGTTTTATGAAAAAGTCCTTGTACTGAAAATTTCTCCAATTTTAAAGATATGTGAGTGTTTTTGATGTCAAAATTACAAAAAAATTTTAAAATTAAATACACAAAAATCTCCGATACTAAAAAGTTTTATAATAACAAAAATAACCGTTAGTTGAAAAATTTCAAAGGGGGCGTGGCAAAAACTAAGTATGTAACATTATAAGTTGGGATGCACTTAATATGTATACCTAGTTTGAGCAAAATCCGTTGAGCCGTTTAGATTTGTATAAAGGCCAAACAAACAAACAAACAAACAAACAGAAAATGAGTTTTATTACTATTGATAGTCAATGGTATGAAAAAATAGATTTTTAGCTATAACTTTTGATTGGAAAGAGATATTGGGGTAATTTTTTCACATAAATTATTTCTGAGACTTGACTTTTTTGCGAAAAATAGAAAAACAACGTTTTGGAAAAAGTAAATTTCGCAAAACAATCAAAGGGGGTACCCTTTTTGTTTTGATGACAAAAACAGTAAAATAATTTTTGCGCTTAGCTGGAAGAATTTTTGCAAATAAATGCTATGTCATATGAAAGGTAGACAGACGCGCAATTTTTAATTGATTTCATTATTACAACATTAACAATTTTTGAGTCATTTTTTGAGTAAAAAGTCAATATTTTGGACCTTTTTTGACATAATCATACAACATATATACACTGACTTAACGGTAGGTACAGTTTAACCTATTTTTGTGAAGTGATTTTATTAAACTTTTGAACAAAAAAAATTTGAATGAAATATAGCGATGGACAGCGGAGATATTTGCATCGAAAGACCAAACTTTGATTTTCATGTTTGGTTTTTCTCATTCTTAGACAACGATGTTTTATGAAAAAGTCGTTGTACTGAAAATTTCTCCAATTTTAAAGATATATGAGTGTTTTTGATGTCAAAATAATAAAAAAAATTTTAAAATTAAATACACAAAAATCTCCGATACGAAAAAGTTTTATAATAACAAAAATAACCGTTAGTTGGAAAATTTCAAAGGGGCGTAGCAAAAACTAAGTATGTAACATTTTAAGTTGGGATGCACTTAATATGTATACCTAGTTTGACCAAAATTCGTTGAGCCATTTAGATTTGTATAAAGGCCAAACAAACAAACAAACAAACAAAAAATGAGTTTTATTACTATAGATTGTTGATTGCAAAATAAAATATAATAGTATTACACAAAATTACAATTCTTTCTGATTAATTTTGAAACAAAGTAATTTCTATTCAACAATAATGATATACGTTTGTTTATTTGTGTTTACACAAAGATTGAAAAGCTGGAGGGGGGAAATAAAGTCAATCATACGACCCCGTTTTAACACTTACAATAAATCTTTGTTATCTTGTAATTAAGCGACATTATCTTAAAATATAGATCAAATATAAATTTTAAATAAATTGAAAGACAAGAAAATTAAAGTCTAGACCGTTATTTGTCTGTAGACTTAAAAACAATTTGCATAAAAAGTGCACACACGCACAAGCTTAACCATTAATAAAGCAAAATTAATAGAGGTAGAAAAATGCAAAAACAAATTGTAACAAAGAATTTGATTCATTATTTATGAGCACAAAAAGACGCTTTAAGTTTAAAAAAAAAAAAAAATAAAATAATACTATTCATTGTCATTCAATAGAAAATAAAAAACATTTATTGCAACAGCAAATGTGTAGCGAACATTTTCCGCTATCCATAAAAACCATTTCTGCGCTGCTGCCCCATTCAATGATTTATTACTGCAGTCATAAATTTCAATAAATGCATTTATAGCAAAAAAAAAAAAAAAAAAAAAAAAAAAACAGATGAATCAGAAATAGTTTGCAAGTACTGTGTCCTAATATAACACGTCATCACTGTTAATTAAAGGCAATTTGTCGCTTCTGCCTCTGTTATTCTTTATGTTATATGTTTAGTTATTTCATTCAAAAGAATAAAAAACCTAGAAATTAACTATTGAATAACAAATTGTATTAAGGTTGCCAGATTTTCTTTAAACTAATCTCATTGCTTATTGCTTGCCTGTGACAGATTTTAATTTTCCCCCGTTTTATTTCGCATTTTCCATCTACTGTCAAATTCCACAATTTTTCAATTTAATTTTATTGCTGTCTTGTTTTCTTCTATTCACTGCAAATCCGCTGACAGAAATCGTGGCAACGCTTTCAATTGCCTGCCTAGCTTCTAGCAAATCAAAATTGTCAATTCTTAACGTTTCAACGCGTTGTCTGTAGCTGTGTCTGTGTGTGTGTGTGACTTGTCTGTGTCAGAACGACTGACTTTCGCTTTTGTTATTGGCACTAAAATGTTGTAAAAGTGCACAGAAAATGAAATGCACAAATTGGAGATGAAATAATGGAGATTACAAGTAAGCGATAGAGTCAGAAGCCAGGCAAATTACGATGTCGCAATATTAGTAAAAGTGATTTTAGTTAATTATTTTAAAAAGCGTTACGGAAAAGCTATTTCACTTTGCCTATGCAGCAATTCCATTTTAAATGTATCGGGAAAATAATAGGGGTATTCACGGGTTGTTGCGAATTGCAAGAGTGTAAAAATGCAAGATATTTTGCATACTAATGCGTGAACATCAATATTACGCGTGAACAGTAAATATATTGCTACCTTATTTCAAAACCATAAAAAGCTATTAAAATCTACGTACAAACTTAACCTTTTAAAAGCTTTACCAAAGTGGCAACTATGTTTGAAAACAACCAAAACATGAATCATCTGTTTAGCATCACTGCTTGCGCGTTCTTGCAATTAGTTTGAGCAGTGCGTAATTCCAGAAGAGTTGTAAAATTGCTTTCAATGTGTTTGTTGTTGGAATGATGCGAAAGTTCGCAATCATGCATTTTCGCATCGACCCATCTGCGTTTCGCATCAACCCGTGAATACCCCTTATAATTACGGAATGACCATAACCGATTTTAGTTAAATTTACCATTTATTTACGGAAATAAAAAACTTAATTTCGAGGAAAAATTTTGGCGTGATCATTTGACCTGAAAGAAAAGGGATAGATTATTAGAGGAAGAATTGATTGAAACCACACGTTTCAATCACACGTTATCGATTAGATGGAACAAATGTGAAAGACAATTTGAATAACTTATAACCGAGGCCAGTGTTATGCCTTAACCTCGGCAAGCATTTCCAGCCCTCAGTTGTTCCTGTTCTCTAATTCCACATTTGCACAATTTAGTTGTGGATTTTTTGTTTCAATAATTCTTAAACGTAGTAAAAAACAAAGAAAGTGAAAAGAACCATGCCCGAACCTGAATTCGAACCTGGGACCTCTGAATTGATAGTCTAGCGCACTCTTCACTAGATTACAAAGGCCGAAAAATTATTATTTTTATTTCCGTCAGTGATGCTTCATAAAAAATTTGACCCAAATCAAATATGGGCATTTCCATGGTTACGCACGTAACGTTCGTAACCCTTTTTTGTTGTTAAAAATTAAAAAAAAACAAAATAATTTAAACTTTTCCGTCCTGTTTTGATTTTTGGATAGCACTGTAGTAGTAGTATGTTTAGTGTAAAAGGTGGCAGCGATTAAAAGTTTTGTCCAAAGATATAAGCAAGCCAACATAAAAGGACGCGTTACAATAAAAAAAATAATTTTTGTCTGCATCAATATAAAAGTGTGCACGAATTTTTTATCAAAGTTGCCATACATTGCTATATATTCATAATTGTTTCGTTGAAAATTTTTTTTATTATTTTTATACAAACCATAATGTGACACGTTACGATACATGCGTTACGATACAGATTTTTCCCTTCAAAGAAGTCCAAAATTTTTATAGTTTTATTTATGTAATTGAACTAGAAAAACATAAAGTGTAACTCTAAATATTTAATTGAACTTTGTATTATACGAGTATTTATTGTACACCCAGCAAAAAAATCTGGTTAATTTAACCAAAATTTAACTATATTTGAAGCCAACATAAATCGTCAGGTTAAGATTACCACATGCCATTCAAGTCAATTTAACCTGTTTATGTAGTTTAATGAAACCGACAAATGTGATTATCTTAACCCAATTTTAACCAGCCAATTTTAACCATTTAATTTGTATGGTCAAATCGAATTGAATCAAATGCTAGCTTATTGATATAATTTTTGCTTTTCGTTATCATTGATGCAATTAAAATTTTAATATAGATATTAAGTTAATTATTATGTACCTATAATAAACCAGCTTGCCTCATTAATGCCTTATCGGCGCTGAGGCCATATATTTAATATTAATTTTTTTTTTGTACGTATAATGTAAAAATAAATAAAAATGGGTTTTTCCTTAATCACCTACATGCAAATTTATGAATTTTTTAACAATCACATCACAAGAAACAAAATTAAAACTAGAAAACCCTCTTTTTGCTCCCAGCGATGCCAGCGAGAGAGCTAGATCAATTGAATCAGAGGCACTTTATTTTTATTTTTTAACCCAAATTACGTTTAAAATGGAATTGCTGTATAAGTAAAAATGAGTTTGTGTAATAATAATAAAGCATTTATTTGTGTTTTTATTTACGAAGATTTAATTACATTGCTTTAGCAATCTAGCAAGGTTTAGTTACACACAAAATCATTCCTACTTACATTATTAATTCAGTATATTTCTCTCTCATATCTCTCCTTTTTCTAGAAACCATGCAGCTAGAAAAAAATCCGCTTAATTTAATCAAATTTTAACTAAATGTCAGGTTTGAATTTGTCAACATGAATCGTCAGGTTAAGATTAAGGTAGGTCAATTTAACCTGTGTTTATGGTTTAGTGGAACTGACCATTGTTATCTCAACCGTATTTTAACCAGTATTTCTGGTTTAATCGGATTGAATTAGGTTTATTCAACCAAATGCTAGGTTTACATGTTCAATTAGATAAAATTTAAAACTTAAAGAAATGTTCATTACACCTACCTATCCCGAGGTACCCTTTGAAACCGTCACATAACAGTCCCTACGGAGAAAATAACCGGTTCTGAACCTTTTACGTAATAGGTCCCCAAGGGATAGGGACCTGTCCCAATTCTGCCACCAACATATGAAACCGATCGGTCACTTTTACATGGCGTTGTCATTAACAGGGGTCAATTGCCACCTGCTGCATCACCTAAGATCTGTCCAGTGACCGGCCTCAAAAAACAGAAATTTAAATCTGTTCTGTAAAAGACACAAAAAACCTGTTCCGTGACGAGCTATTTCAGACCTGTCCTGTGATAGCTGTCCACTGGAGCTGTCACGGGACCAGTCACTTAAGGGCAATTGACTATGTATTGTATGTATAAATTGCTTCAATTAATAATATTAAATGTTTCTCTTAAAAAATATTCTGAAATAATATGTTTTTTGTTTTATACTCGTAAGTATACAAAAATCAAAATGAAAACAACAAAAAAATATATACAGATTTTATTTTGAATTACATTCGGAGTTTAAGAAAAAGCATAAGGAACTTCGTTCCTGGCGAGAATTCTTCTATCGCACCACTTTTTTTTTTGGTAGAAGGTTTTTATTTCTTCCTTTTTAGATGAACAATTTTCATATTAATTCTTCCTATTTTTGTAACGAATTTTAGTACCCTAGTGTCAATATTATTCGAGATACAGTGCTTTTCTTATATTGACACGCCCTTTGTAGAATTGCGCCTACTTTCTTGATCGTGTTTTGTTATAATTCTACCTACTCTTGTACCTCAGTGTTCATTGTCTCTATTAGGGCATCCAATTTCGGGATGTTTTGACAATCCCGGAGTTTTGGGATTAGAAAAACACGATCCCGAGATCCCGGGACTAGACCCGGGATTGACAAACCTTAGAAAATGAATTTTTTGGAAGACGTAATATGAAGTTCCAAAGTAGTTATGCCTTGTTTTACAACACAAAACAATGCAGTAGATTTTAAAAAACTAAAAAACTCAGTTTCGATTAAATGTTTGGATAGTATTTATTGCTTATTTCTGAAAAACAAAGATGAATTCTTAAACAAAAAATTAATTAAATGAATCATTCGGAAGGCTCATAAAATTATTTAAAAAAACAATAAAATAGTATTGTAATTTTAGTAATTCTAAGTACGAATTTTGTGATATTTTGTGCAGCTTGTTTAACCTCTTCAATCCCGCACCAAGAAATACAATGAAAAAAATATTTTTAAGGTATTATTCTTACTAAATAGGGTATAATTAAGACATTTCTGAAAAAAAAAATTTCAAAATTTTTTTGGAATTAATAGTTTTTAAATGTGCAGATATGTGTATATATTGCACTATTTGTGCAATAAATTCATTACTTGTTAACACTTTTTTACTTACGTTACAGAGGAGCCTTCTTTCGCGACATATTTGAGAAAATAAAAGAAAGCTCAAGAGGGGGAGTATTTTCTCTATTCATTGCGCCAATTTTTAAAAGAAATAACGACAAATCAGAAAATATTTCAATACAAAAACTTTTGTCCACATATGTGACTATTTTACCCGAAGAGGTTAAGGAAGCTTTTTTTTAATTTTTTAAGGTCACATTTAAGTTTTTTTAAGTTAGTATTTTGTAATATTTTGTAAGTTAAGTTCAAGAAAGGTTTATATTTTTATATTTTTCACGTCATATTTTGTACAGAGAGTTAAAAAACATTTTAATTTTCGTATTAAAATCACATTTCAGTATTTCTAAGGTAGTATCATGTGTTTCTCACATTGCGTTATTTTGTACAGATATAAACCTTTGCTTTACAGATTGCAAACCTTTGAGAAAGGTTTTTATTTAAAAATTTTTTAAATCACATTCAGGTTTTTCTTAGGTAGTATCATTGAACTTTTTGGTGGAATTTTATGGATTTTTTTTTTGCAGTGAAGGCAATCGCGGGATCCCGAAAATCTCAGGATTTTAGGCCTTGCAATCCCGGGACTTTTGGGACTAAAAAATGTCCGGGATCCCGGGATTGGATGCCCTAGACTCTATCTGTTGACAAAAAGTTACGACAAACGGTCAAGTGCTTTAGGAATTATCAATGCACGTACATTAAAAAAAAGGCACTACCCAATGGTAAAAGAATTCATGACGTAACCAGATTATTCTTAAATACAATATAGCTGCGAGTCCTCCAAGGTTAGCTTACAATTCTCAATTACATTTGTTCAGACATGGCCGCTAAAACAATGGTGACATCTACCTTACTCAGTAAGCAACGATTGGAGTAGGTATGCACAAGATAGAAGAGAACAAAAAATTACTCACAAAATTGGAGAGAACAAAAAAAATTTTAAAAACTGCTCTTTACGCCAAAAACACAACGAAAACAAAAGAGAACACATCGAAAAAAAAGCAAACAAAAACAAATAACTCCACAAATTATGTTGACAATAATTTTTACAATTTATTGAACGAATTTGTTACCTTTTATAGATCATTTCAAAATTAATGTTTAATAACACTTAGTTATTTGATACTTACTACTTACTTAGTTGGCGCTACAACCGTACAGTTGCGGTCAAAATAATAGTAGCGCCCTTATATTCATACATGTTTGGATAAATAATACTAGTATACGAATTTCAGATCCGGTAAGTCCATTTTCATTCCTATATGTACTTTCAACACTCGTTCCAACTCCGTTCTCAGTTTCCTCCTATATTGTAAAACTTTCAAGATACAGGGTGTTTTACGGTTTTGGTACGTGTTTAGTATTATTGATCTAGAATCTAAACTACTCACCATAAAATAAAAAATATTATTTTTAATATTTTTTATAAAAAATAATATTTTTTATTTGCATAAAAAATATTATTTTTAATATTTTTTATAAAAAATAATATTTTTTATTTTAGAAAAAATATCAACCTTTCCATCAATATATCAACCACTTTCGTGTCATGTGCTGCAGCTGAGCTAAAATTTTGTTATTACTCAACGAAATATCAACAAATTTTGTATCTTTTGTTTTAGCGGAGCTGTAATCGTCCAAATTTAAAATGTCTTTTTTTCATGTAAAAATACACTTAATCAACAGTATTTTTTTAAATTCTAACTTTGGACAGTAACAGCTCCGCTAAAACAAAAGATAGAAAATTTGTAGATATTTTTTTGGATAATCTCAAAATTTTTTTCTCCGCTACAGCACATGACACGAAAGCGATTGATATACTTATGAAAAATCTGATATTTTTTCTAGAGTACAAAATATTATTTTTTATTTTATGGTGAGTAGTTTAGATTCTAGATCAATAATACTAAACACGTACCAAAACCGTAAAACACCCTGTATCTTGAAAGTTTTACAATATAGGAGGAAACTGAGTACGGAGTTGGAACGAGTGTTAAAAGTACATATAGGAATGAAAATGGACTTACCGGATCCGAAATTCGTATACTAGTATTATTTATCCAAACATGTATGAATATAAGGGCGCTACTATTATTTTGACCGCAGCTGTATGTCGGTCTTGGCCTCATCTAAGAATTTGCACCAGCCATTTCTGTCTTTCGCTTGCTGGCGCCAGTTGGATATTCCAAGGTTCGTCAGGTTGTCCTCTACTTGGTCTTCCCAACGAAGATGCGGTCGTCCTCTTCTTTCGTCTTTCACGCTCTGAACATGACCAAGCCAGCGAAGCCGCTCGATTTTAATGCGCTTGACTATGTCGATGTCAGCGTACAGCTCATACAGTTCATCATTCCACCGTATTCGGTACTCGCCATTGACGCAGATTGGTCCGTAGATCTTGCGAAGAATCTTTCTCTCGAATGCTCCTAAAGTCTTTTCATCTAAACTGCTCAGCGTCCAGGTTTGTGATGCATAAAGTAGGACGGACATGATGAGCGATTTATAGAGCGTGATTTTCGTTCGTCGACAGAGGGCTCTGCTTCTCAATTGCCTACTGAGCCCAAAGTAACACCTGTTGGCAAGAGTTATTCTTCGTTTGATCTCAATGCTGATGTCGTTGGGTGAGTTAATGGGTATTATGCTTATGGGTAATAGGTATTATTTGATACATAATACCTTTTTTTGGCTTGAAGATAAAGATTAATAATTTTCACTAACAAAATGCGATGAAAATAACGTGAACACAAACTAGATTTTGTCACATCCCACTTACAGTTCTGCATTGCAATGTCATCACAAACAAATTTTTACAAGCAGGAACGAATTTGAGAACTTCTTCTATTTTGAAGTCGGTTAAAAACATTCCGACTTACATTCCCGCTTATAAAAATTTTTCGGTGATGATATTGTAATGCAGAACTGTAAGCGGAAACAAAATCTTGTTTGTGCACACTTCTTGTTTGTGTTTACAATATTTTCTTTTCAATGTTCAAACAACCGTTGACTCTATTCGTCTGTGTAGCAACATCGTGTATTTCTAATAGAAAGTTTTGCAGTGAAGTGTGTTTGTGAAATTTATTACTCTTTATGTTAAACAGAACAAACATTACCAGAACAAAGATTTATGTATAAAATAACTAAGTGTTATTAAAGATAAATTCAGAAATGTTCTATAAAATCGTTAATTAAGCTGTAAAAATTACTGTCAAAATAGTTTGTGGCGTCGTTTGCGTTTGTTCGCTTCTTTTCGACGCGTTTTCTTTCGTTTTCGTTGTATTTTTGACGTAGAGATAGTATTCGTTTAATTTTTGTTTGTTCTCTCCAATTTTATGCGTCATTTTTTGTTTTCTCCTATCTTGTGCTTACCTACTCCCATCGCCACTTACTGTGTAAGGTAGATGTCATCAGGGTTTTAACGGCCATGGCCGAACAAATGTAATTCAGAATTGTATACAGGCGTTGGAGGCCTCGCAGCTACATTGTATTTAAGAAATAATTGGTTACGTAAGGTGTCCATTTACCACTGGCTTATTAATTAAGTATATTTGTCTCTCTTATTTATTGAATACGTTTGTTTACTTTTCGTATTGAATACATTATTGGAGAATTTTTTAGTCATATATGTAATGGAGGATAAATGTTATTGAAAAGAATAATTTTTTCAGCGTGTAATTTAAACGTATATTTCAAATTTAACTCAACCTTTAATTTCATCAAAACAGATCTATTGACTTGATAACTTTTATCTTTAAATGAAATGAATGATTTTCCTTGCATTTCTATTTGAGTTCAATGACTATCTTCAAACACTGCAGAGAAATTTTTGATTTCTGTCACAAAAATAATCATATACGAAAACGTTTATCTAGAACTTGTGGAAAAAAAATGCTGATCTAGAAATATTCTATTACTTTTTTGCCATTTTCTTCATCACATAATTGAAGGCTTTTTCTTTAAGAGAAAAAAAGTTATGTATACTGTACAAAGCACGTAGCTTTTGCATTGTTTTATGTTGTTATTCGAACTTTTGTCACTTGCCATTACGTGCTGTAAATTTATGTTACTTTGATATGGTGCATTTCCTCTACAGCACGCCTGAAAGTATGTCAGAAAAAAGGGTATTACGTCAACAACAAAGATTTGTCTTTGAAAATAAAAAAAAAATAAGAAGCAAAAATCATTAACAAGATAAACACAATCAAAGTCAGCCGAGTTAGTCCTTACAAATAGAACTGAAAAAATTAACTAAGCATACTTTTAGGTTTTTTTTATATTGCGACATACCTAATTTTACTGTAATTTGTTTATGTTCTTGTTCTCTAAATTAGCTATTTCGATTTTACACACAGCTTTAACTAATGTCCATTTCTCTTTTATTTCTTCCCTCTCTTTTCCGTCTCTTCCATCCTCAGATGATGGAACATGCTTGGCAAAACTACAAACTTTATGCTTGGGGCAAGAATGAGTTACGCCCTCTAAGTCAACGTGCTCATACGGGTAGCATATTTGGAGCTTATGACTTGGGTGCCACCATTGTTGATGGTCTGGACACACTCTACTTAATGGGTATGGACAAGGAGTACAGAGAGGGTCGTGAGTGGATCGAGCGCAAACTTTGGCTCGACAACATCAGCGCCGATCTGTCCGTTTTCGAGACAAATATACGCTTTGTGGGCGGTCTACTGACGCTCTACGCCTTCACCGGCGACAATATGTATCGTGATCGGGCGCAACATGTTGCCGACAAATTGTTACCCGCCTTTCAGACGCCCACAGGTATTCCTTATGCCTTGGTCAACACCAAAACGGGCACAAGCAAGAACTTCGGTTGGGCTTCGGGTGGCAGTTCGATACTGTCTGAACTTGGCACGCTGCATTTGGAGTTTTCATACTTGAGTGACATAACAGGGAATCCATTGTATCGCGAACGCGTGCAGGCTATACGACAGGTGCTCAAGGAAATTGAGAAACCAAAAGGTCTCTATCCAAATTTCCTGAATCCCAAAACAGGAAAATGGGGACAGAGTGAGTAAAACAATAAGTGTTGCTGGCTTTAAGGCTTATGTTTAAAAAAATGCAATTATTTAAATTCAGTGCACATGTCGATGGGCGCTTTGGGCGATAGCTTTTACGAATATCTGCTGAAGGCGTGGTTGCAATCAGGTCAAAGCGATGAGGAAGCGCGCGAAATGTTCGATGAGGCCATGGTGGCCATTATTGAAAAGATGGTACGCACCAGTTCAAATGGCTTGACATATGTGTCCGACTTGAAATTCGATCGCTTGGAGCACAAAATGGATCACTTAGCATGTTTTGCAGGTGAGTGGTGAAGAAATCTGTTAATTTTTTAAGAAATTTTGTTTAAAATACCTACTAGTCTTAATCTAATAATAACTAATTTAACAATATTTTTAGGTGGTCTCTTTTCACTAGCTGCCACAACTCGCCAAAACGAGCACACGGAAAAATTCATGGAGATCGGCAAAGGAATTACGAATACATGTCATGAAAGCTACATTAGAACGCCCACACGATTAGGACCAGAAGCGTTTCGGTAAAAGTTAAAACAGTTATAAACTAAAAAATATATTTACCTCTTAAGAAAATAGTAGAAAATATTTTAAGGGTTTAAATTTATAAACACTTTTGATTTAATGTTAAAAAGTTGGGATTTTAAAAGTTTTGCAGTTATTAGGAATGCTTGAAATTTTTTTGTAAAACGCTTTTAAACTGACATAATATTGATTAAACTTTCTCAGCAAAGTTTTTGCTCTTTAAAAACACTAGAGTTTGCCAGTGGTCGAAATTCGACGTTTTCGCATATACAAAATCTCTGTTGATTCGATACGAAATTAATGTCAAAAACTTATGTTTTTCATAAAAATGTTGGCATCGTTTTTACTTTCCTAATTAATGTAAATAGTAGAATAAATGAAGTAGTGCATCCGTAAGAGATAGCGAAAGAGAGAAAATGTTTGCAATGTTTTTTTGTACATTTTAGCAATGTCTAAAATTGCCTCTTACACCATGTTCTTCCTCTCAATGCGAGGAATATAAAACAATATAAAATAGGTCAATACAAAACATTAATTTGGTGAGGCAACGCTTAATCTTTCTTTGTTTCTGCAAAGTAATATAATTTGATGCTTGATTTAATTTGAACTTTCAGACAAAGAAAATTTGATGAAAATCAAAATTGCTTGCAAAATCAAAACTTTAGATTTCAATCGTTTTTTTTTTTCTAATTCCGAGGCGATGACCTTGCTTTAAAGAAATGCATTGTACTGTGAAAATCTACAGTTTTCAAGATATCGCTATAATTTTTATGTCATGATAACGGCAGTTTTTTTTTAACACACTATCCGTGAAAAATATCACCAAAAAAGCTTTCGTATACCGTTATTTTTCTCTAACAACGACTCTTCATACAAAAATACGTTGTACTGTGAAAAGCTATAGTTTTCGACACATCGTCATAAGTTTGATATCAAAATAACGACATATGGGCATTTCCACAGAAAGTCTACCGTGACAAAAAAATTAAAATTTCTGAAAAACTTATTATTTGATGATATTATCTAAGAGAAAAATTTTAATTTTATTCATTTAAGCAATTTCTACCATAATGATGATGATCAAATCATCTACACTGTTTCACAAATTTAGTTTTTAATTTTCGTAAATGTTTAAAAACCTTTCGTAAACTTTTTTGTTTTAGTAAAAATTTAAGGCATTGGCTAAAAGTAATAAAAAAATGGTTGAGGCAAGAAAAGAACAATATATAAGAAAAGGACTATATATTAAATTGGGTTTATAATTACTAAATTAATTAATTACTTAACGACCTAATTACTTAATTACCCAATTGAACTACAATGGAAATTTTAGTAACGTAATGCTAGTAACGTAACGCCAAATCAAAAAACCCAATAAAAAAACCCAGAAAAGATTTTTAAATTTAATCACTTGGAAAATAAACTTATGTTATTTTAAACCCTTTTAAAAAAGTTGTTTACAAAATGTCTTGCCCAATTCAGAGAGTTTTGCAAATTTTGTTATCAAAGTCAAAAATCACTTCCGTTTTTTGTAACGTAACGCCAGCATAAACTTTTGTTTATTTCTTTAAATCCTAAAAGTCGATTGTTGTGATTGTTTTTACTTTGTATAGTGCTACTTAATTACTACGCAAGTATAAAAAAGCCTTTTTAAAAATTAGACATTTTCATTTTTTTTTTAATATTCCTTCGTAAAAACCGTCCGTAACGTCAGTTTGGAAATGCCCATATACTAAATTCATTGAAATTATTTTATTTGATATTTATTTGAGTAGTCGAAAAGAAAATTTGTTGAAGTTGAAAGCAAACTAAAAACATGGCAATCGGCCATGGACAATTATAAAGCACTCTTCAGATTCACTTTATTAGAGGTATTCACGATTCACTGCACTTGCCTGTGCAGTTGAAGGCTGGAGAACTTTTGCAATTGTGCAGTTGAATTTTTGTGAGCACGCCACTATCATTTTTTTTCAAAATTGTCAAATTTTTCAATGTACACAAGTACACAATTGCTCCAGTCCTCAACTGCACTGGCAAGTGCACTGAATCGTGAATACTCCTATTAAATTTACCAGCTGCGACGAACATAAATCACATTTTTGTAGTAAATTCTACTTTCGAAGTTAGTAATTATCAAAGAACTGCACAAGCCTACTTGAAGTCTAATTCAAGTACTTGCTTAAAATACAAGTACTTGCTTAAAATACAAGTACTTGCTAACAAGCGAACGGCACGAAGTTTCAAGTAAAAGAATGCTTGATGCCTTCGGCAAAAAGGTTGAGAAGCTTTAAATTGAAGGCAAAAAGCTTGAAAAGCTTGAAATTAAAAACAAGTATCCAATTAAAGCAAGTATCCAAAAAATTCAATGAGCTTATGTAGGAAAATCTTAAGCGTATTATGACTTTTAAGGGTTCTGTGGACTCCGTGGTTGGCAGTTTTAGGGGTTAGATGATTTCGGATCTGATGTCAGAATGTAAAATTCAAGATGGCGGATATAGTTGCCACTTAGATTTTTGGGTATTTTTGCGAATTCTTTTAATTTTGAAATTCTGACAACAGATTTTATTTCGAATATAATGTCAGTTTTAAAATTTAAGATGGAGGTTAGGGTTACCACCTAAATTTTTACCACAGTATTGCCACCTAATAATATGTATTTTTAAGCGTTTTTAACATAATTTAACAGTGTTAGGGAGTCACTGATTTCGAATCTGAAGTCAGAATTTTAAAATTCAAGATGGTGGATTACATACATACCTAATATCTATTTTCAAAAGTAAAAGGAACCCTATTGTTTCAAAATTTTATAATTTTTAAATTCTGACCACAGATTCGGATTCAGCGACCTTTTTTTTGGTGTACCATTTTTTTTGCCAGCCCCGAATTCATAAAATACAAAAAAATTAAGGTGGCAGCCCTATCCACCATCTTGAATTTAAAATTCTGACTTCAGATTCGAAATCAGTAACTCCTAACACTGTTAAATGATGTTCAAAATTCTTAAAAATACGTATTATTAGGTGGCAACCCTATCATTTAAAAATTTTATAATTTTGAAATTCTGACAGCTGATTCGGATTCAGCGACCTATTTTTACCCTTTATTTCGTGCCAGCCCAGAATACATAAAAATAAAGAAATGAAGGTGGCAACCCTAACCTCCATCTTAAATTTTAAAATTGTGACATTATATTACAAATCAAATCCGTTGTCAGAATTTCAAAATTACAAGAATTCGCAAAAGTACAAACAAAATCTTGGTGGCAACTCTACCCGCCATTTAAATTTTAAATTTTGACATCAGATTCGAAATCATCTACCCCTAAAACTTCCAACCACGAAGTCCACAGAATCCTTAAAAGTCCTACTACGCTTAAGCTCTCTCTACACAAACTCATTGAATATTTTGGATACTTGCTTTAAATTCAATTAATTGGATACTTGCGAGCTTACAAGCTTTTGCCGATCGTTTCAAGCTTTTCAAGTTTCTGCCCGACGAAGTAAGTCCAAACAAGCCAAGAAAACGAGCAAGCATGAATATGACTTCTATCTGTGTGGTATTTTTGCAAGCTGACTTATGCTTGTTTTTTCAAGTTTGGATACATACTTGAATTCAAGTACTTGAAAAGGCTTAACCTTCAAGTAGGCTTGTGCAGTTCTCTGGTCATCATATCAGTTCGAACAAAATTTTAATTTATGCCGAATCCAAGCTTTTTTGTAGCACTTTACTTTTTGGTAGCTTCTACAAATTACTGAAGATGCTATTTTTTATTCATATGGGCCATTGACAAAGGTAGATTTTCCAAAATATTTTAAAATAAAAAATGTATCTAAAAAAATAATTTTTTAAATATTAACGAAAAAGATATAAAACTAAGTGTATTGATTTTTGAGTGTATGTTTTCATTAAATAATAAATTTGCTCTTATTGATTGCTCTACGGTAAAGCCCATATTGAAATATTGCAGAGAAGTTTTTGGAGATTAATATTGTATCAGAAAAAAATAATATTATAACTTTTTTTTTTAAATGAGCTTAAAGTGAAAAAGAAAAAAATAAAAAACATATTTTTCATATGTAAAATATTCCATGGTTAAAAATTTCAACTGATATTAAAAACTTAATTACTAATATAATTACTGATATTAGTAGCTTAAGAAATCCTTTTCAAATCTATATGTAATACTTTTTAAGTTATTGCATTAAAACTGATGACACCTCTGAATGCCATTTTTTGCTATACTTCCGCTTATAGTTGAAAACAGTTACAATTTTTTTCTTGTCTTGTGCGAAGGATTTTTAAAAAAATTGGTCCAAAAAATTTGGTGATTTTTAATTTTTTGGACATTTTTCATTTTATGTTTTGGGTCGTTTTTAATTTATTTTTTTTGGGTCATTTTTGATTTTACTTTTGGGTCATTTTTATTTTTTTTTTTGGTATTTTTTAATTACTATACTTGTTGTTTTTCTTTTCTGTGTTTATTGATTAATATATTAATTTTTGTTCAATTGTTAATAATAAAGCATGGAACAATTGAAGAAGAAGAACGAAGATGAAAAAACTCAAATGTTTTTGTAATCATATGTATTAAGGCTTTCTTAGTCCAATTACGGAAAAATTTCAGGACGCTCTCAACTGGTGTAGGAGTCCAATGTTGTAAAAAATTTCCATTTCAAGAATACGAAAACTTCCAAATTTTTTTATGTGGAATAAGTTGTACAAAAAACGTTTACTTAAAACTCAAACTAAATACTTTTAGTTTTCTCCTTTTAATAGGCGGCCTTCGGCCGCTGCTTAGAAATTACAACCCTAAATAAGCTCAACACCCTTCGCTGCCTACAGTACTTCTGGATATAATTTTGTTTTTAATTGGCGGCTTTCAGCCACTGCTTAAGGATTACAACCCTCAGTAAGACCAACTCCGTAAGTCCTCGCTGTCTACAATACTTCTGGATATATTTTTTTTTGGAATTCGTTTAAAAAAAAATAAAAATAACCCAATTTTGTATGAAGAAATTTTGGGTGATTTGTCTTTTTTTTTGGGCGATTTTTTATAACTCATATATTAACATGGAACTTCAAAATTTTTAATTAAACTTAGACTTTTTGAAAGCTTGTTATTGTCAATACAAATATTATTAAAAAGCTACTAAGGAATTATCTTCGACTGGGTCGATACAATACACCCACAGTATATTCTACTATGTTATGCCTATTTTGAAAGTTTGATGACGTCACTTCGTATAGAGGATAGACGTGGTGCTCATCCAATTTTGCCAAAACTCAAATGAAGAACACGTTTTGCGGATTTCGTAAATGCGCATTTAGCTCTCAGTGTGAACATAGCATTAGATATGGAAGATGTTGTGTTTGTTAACTATGCTGTTAATACACACATTTTTGTGGAATTTATAAAAGTTATGCTACTTAGATGACGTCACTTTTTATAGGAGATTGGCACAGTTTTTATACGATTTTGAAAAATTTTAAACTCAAATTGAATTTTAATATTCTTAGCATATGTGCATAATTTTAATTCATTTATTTAATTTTTGTGGAATTTTTAGAGACTTAACCGTACTATAGTTACTTTATATTGGGATGTAGGCGTGGTTGTTATACTATTTTGACAAGTTTCTAAGACGTGATAAATATTTGAGAGCAAAGTTTATGTGCAAAGTATTAAGACATTTCACTATTTTTTGTGGCATTGAAAGAGATTTTATAATTTTTTAAAGGCACTTTGTATGGAAGATAGGCGTGGTTTTCATCCAATGTTGACGAACTTCAATTATATGGTTAATTTTTGCAAAGCTTATGTGCAAACTTTCCAGTACATTAATATTTTTGGCATTTTCAGAGGTTTACCGATTTGATCAAGCCAGGTTGTCAAAAAAAAAATTCAAATCGATCGAGTGTGGCCCATTTTGAAAAAGTGTGTTTCAAGAAAAAACACTCTAGTTGGTTAAAGGTATCTAGAGCAGCGGGTCATAAGAGCTGTAGAACCTGAACTATAAGCGGGATTTATTTGAATTTTTTTTAACAAATTCTTAAATAATCAATTTAAAAAAATCGATTTTCAATAAATTTTTAACCTAAAACTTCTCTTAATTACATATTTTTCTTTCCATCTCTCTTCCGCGTCCACTACAAATACAATAGCTTTAGCGATGCCGCCGAAGCACGCGCACTCAAATCTCAAGAAAAATACTACATTCTGCGTCCCGAAACTATCGAGAGCTACTTCATTTTGTGGCGCCTTACGCACGAGCAAAAGTATCGCGACTGGGGCTGGGATGCCGTGCAAGCGCTAGAGCTTCATTGTCGCACGCCGCACGGCTACTGCGGCATCAAGAATGTCTATCAAGAGGAGCCACAAAAGGATGACGTGCAGCAAAGTTTCTTCCTGGCTGAAACGTTAAAGGTTCGTATGCACCCATTGAATTTGGAAAACGAAAAATTAATATTTTCTATTAACAGTATCTGTACCTGCTGTTCTCTGATGACTCGTTGCTGCCACTGGACGAGTGGGTCTTCAATACCGAAGCCCATCCGCTGCCCATCAAGGGTGCCAATATTTATTATCGTCAAGCGGTGACAACAGCGGCGGCAGCAGCATCAGCTTCAAATGCAGCTGCACCTTAAACCATTTTTTGGCGGCAGTTACTTGCATTTAGACACCGTAACAACAACAAATTCAAATTCGCAATTTCTCAACAATCAATGAAACGACAACATCAGCAACAACAGCAACAACAACAAAACCAGCAACAACAACAACAGCTACAAAATAGCTGGCAGCGCATACTTGAGAATCTTGAATTTATGCTGGCGATATATTGTATTTTTTTATAAATTTCGAATATGTTTATTTATGTATGTATGTATATGTTGAATTCTGTGTCTATTATAAATTGTCCCATTGTATAATATATATATATATATATTTTTTATATATACATGCACCTCGATTCAATGTAGTGTAAATGATAAACATCGTTGCACTGAGGTGCAACTTCCGAATCTCACTTTCTCCAGAAAACAAACAATTTTCACTCTGATACACGCTGTGTGCCATACACGCTCTTACTACTTTTTCACTACTTTTTACATGCTCTTGCTCTCTTTCCCCCTCTCTCTCTCTCTCTCTCTCTCTCTATCTCTCTCTCTATCTCTCTCTTTCTATTCTATCTCTTTTCTTTTTTATTTCTAGCTATAGACCACTTTAGAGCTTTTATTCAAATTCTAAATAATTGTAGTTAATTTTTGTCGTTGAGTTAATATTTAATTATATAATCAATTGTTCAAATTATGTAAAATATTTTAATATTATAACTAAAATAATTAGAATTATTATTATTATAATTAGAATTAAATCAATACAGACGAAGCAAGTTCTGCCGTTTTGGGAAAAAAGTGTAAAATAAAAGACTTTTTGCTGCACTTAAAATTAAGCTATAAAAAAACGAAGCAAAGAATCTGATGTTTTTTGTTTAAATTTAATATAAGCACGTTTTATTAAAAACATGCTTTTATTTAGATATTTATACATAGAAGATTTATGGTAATAGCATTGTATGCATGTAAGAGTATGTTCGATATTGTAAACACGCAATTTTTTTTAGCAAATTATTATGCATTAATTGATTGACATTTAAAGAATTTATACACATATTTAAGCATATACAAAAGTTAGTTAAGTTTTATAATTTTAGTTTTAATGTTTAAGGCTTATGCCCAATATTTTTATGACATGTTGTGTAATTGTGTTTTTGTGACGTGGATTTCTTGAGTTGTTCTTTTTTTATCTATATTAAGTTGACATAAACAGCAAAACTCGCATCTGTAAAAGCAAGATAATAAATTTTAAACAAGTAGTCTTTATTTTAAAAGCAATATTTAATGTAAAATTCAATGGAATAGCAAGTTAGAAATCACTTATATTTCTTGCATTGTAATTGATCAATAGGAAGCTAGGTCAAATTTTATGTTACTTGCATGGAATCTCTTATTATTGTACTATTTTGTATAAAATAAATTTTTAATTATTTGGTATTTCTAAATCAATGAAACTTTCTGATATTAAAAGATTTGCACTTTTATAATAACTATTGAACATAATTGGCTTAATTTTACGTTAAGGTCCGGACCCGAAAATTTTTCTTGTTTTTATTAAATGTACATATTTTATATGTATCATATATTAAACGAAAATTGTCGCTCTCGATTGGTTTAGGAGATAAAATTCGCGGAAATTTCAAATTTCAGTGCAAATTTTTAAGTGCTTAGAACCGAATTTCTCCTTTTATAGTTTCTTACTGATTTTTATTAAATGTATTTTGACTTCCTAAGCGTAAATATGCAAACAAAAATTGTCTGTCTCGATTGGTTTAGGAGATAAAATTCGCGAAAACTTAAAAATTCAGTTCAAATTGCGTGGAGCTTTATTTGCCCCTTTTACGTTAAAAAACCTAACATTAATGTAATATTGTTAAATAAATAAGTTGATTTTTATGAAAATCAAGTGTTTTTTTATTCATAATCATATGAATCCGTACAATCAGAGCATTCTGGCTCAGTTTGTTATGCCATGTGAGCTCATACTGGAAACAAAGAAAATATTTAAAAATCGCTTCTTCCTTTCATCAAGTAAAACTTCATAAATGTAATAAAATATACCACTTATATAACCATCACAATACATAAAACCACTCCTGTTCAATTTTATGAAAATAGTATGCTCTTTTTTATTCAGAATCTGATGAATCCGTACATTCAGCGGATTCTGCTTCCGTTTGTAATGCCATGTGAGCTCTTACTGGATTGTATATCTCACTAGCACTCTTAAGCAAATCAATTAGAGGGTCGACACCTAAGGCTTGGCACTGCCTTGCAAAAGCATTGCAATTTTTCACATTTTGATCTACGATTTATCCTTTGCATTTTTTACACTACTTGAAGGTTTTCATTTGTTGATATATCATTTAAAAGAACACATTTTAACCTTATAATAAGCAAACATTTTTCTTAGATTTTCATTTACATGTAATTACCATTTTAAAAAATGGTAATTTTTTAAAATTGCAAGGATTTTTATCTTCCTAAACATTCGAGAACGACATTTTTTGAATGCAGATTCGGATTAAGTGCTACCAAATACACGTTTTTAAAAAAAATAAATATTCGAGTCCGGGCCCTAAAGTAAAATTATTCCAAATAATTTATATTGCCACTGTTGTGTACTTAAATTTTTTTCCTACAAACCAATTAAGTTTTCAAAAAAAAACGCTAAATGTGATTGCTTGATAATAACTTTAAATCCATGATACATAAAAATTTTGTTTAAATGAAAACTAATCTCAAAATGTATCATTATGTTTGTTTCTTTCTGCTTGTGGTTGAACAATTTCTTTTGCTGTTAAACATTTTTTTTGCTTTAAACAAATAATTTTTAATGCCATTTCGCTTATTTGGTAAGGAATAATTTGTGCATATTATATTAGAGCATTATAAAAAAAGAAAGCAATTATTTTAGCTTATTTAAGAATTTTTTATAAGATTATCACTTACTATTATGTTTTTTTTTTGCACTATTTTAACTTATTTCCATTCATTATATTGCTTATATCTTCACATAAAGTTTGAGTGAACAGTACAAAAAAAAAAACAAGCTTTGAACTTGTAGCTTAAACTTTATTCTCTGCGTAGACATATATTTAAAAAGTCTGATTGATTATGCTCTGGCATATGCTTTACATGCCTGGCCACTTGAGACAGAGCAGCATCGAGAACGCTCTCGTTGTGTTGTGAGTGTAAAGAAAAGCTGTATGGATCTACCGGATTTTGATGCTCGGAATAAATTGAAGAACACGCACAACTTGCTTGACTGTTCTTGTTATGCTCCTCAAATAATCGAAATCGCTTTTTATTTTCATTTTGAAAGGTTTCCAAATTTTTTGGTTTTTAAAAATTTAGTACTTTTTTTAATATTATCTTTTAACTTTGTTTTATAAACGGAATGTAGGAATTCTATTTCATTTTCTTTCTAAATTCAATATATGGGGCATTCCACGTGAAGCGGACAACAAAACAATTGTATTCATTGGAATGATATCTCCCGCGAATTAGAAGATATAGTATTTTAATTACCCATTGGGATGAAGACAATGCGATTGTTTTACGTTAAAATTTCATAATATTTCTATTGATGGCATTGTTTCTTTTTAAAATTTTGTTTTTTTATAAAAAATTATTAATTTAAAAATTAATTTTTTTAAACTTCTCCAGTGAACCAATACTACTTTTTTGAATTCATTTATGAGCCCTTTCGGGTAGAAAAGTTAATTTTTGGCACTCAAAAATTAACTGTTCGAAAACGAACCTTTTCCAGTCATAAATTGTCTTATTATTGCATATCGATAATACGCATTATTTGAAAAAAGTTGTAATATATCCAGGGTCGAAATATTGCTCGTAGTACTCAATTTATTCGAAATTATAAAACAATAAAATTAGAACTGAAAAGAAAAATTTATGGGGATATTGAAGAACTTTTTAGACGGAAACAAAATTTAATGGTTCAGTCCTATCAAGTAGATATGTAGTTAAGAAAACTTGAACTTTACGCTTGTGGTTCAGTAAGAACGAGAAAACTTCTTAATTCTTTTTTGAACTTTTTTGAACAAACAAAGGTTCGAATTTCTAAATTTTTACTTTTTCGCGTAATACATGCTTCCATCTATTCGAAATCTTGCAATTTTAAAAAAGTGATTTTAAAGTGTTTCTATCTGGCATGTCATGACAGCTAGATTTCCATCTGGCATGTCATGACAGCAATTACGTTGTTGCATTTCTTTTGCCATTTCCGGAGCTCTTACATTTTTTTCTTTAAAATTGCCACTAGCAATTGCTCCTTACTGAAGCTCCAAGCCATTTTATTTTCGTATATCTCTTGTTTTTCATTTTTCATTTTTATTATTGTTATTGTTTTTTTTTTAATAATTAATTAGTTGTCATTGGCCGCATTCAGCGCAGACAACAGTTGGCAACTGTTGTGTAATAATTCGTTGAATTTTGGTAAAATTTTGGAAGCGCTCAGTAAAACTGATCAGGTAGCATACGCCATTTAATCGAGCGAAAAAATTCTACGCTACATGAACACAACTGTTGAGCTAACTGTCAGATGCTGCTATTAACGCTGTTAAAGTAAAAAACATAGATAGAACGAAGCAAATTTAAGTGAGATACCTTTGCAATTTAATTAAGTTTGCATAAAAATTAGATATAATTGAATAAAATCTAATTTCTGACGTGTAGAGTAGCAACACATTCAGAGAAAAACATCACTTACTAAGGTAGCGCTACCATTACAGTTCACAACAGTTGGCTGCGCTGAATGCGGCCACTGCCAACTGTCAATATGAAAAATTTGACAAGCTGAATAGTGCTGGATACTGATATAACTTTTCAGGGATACCGCATTGCATTGTATGAGATTTTGTATTAGATTTTGTTGAAATCGCAAGATTTTGTTGAAATCGCAAAATTTTAAAATCTTAAACTTGTATAGAGAACTCTGTTGAATTCAATATGGATTTTATACTATGTTGCCATCTACTCGAAATCTTGAGATTTCGTAAAATCCATATTGAAATCAACAGAGTTCTCTATACAAGTTTAAGATTTTAAAATCTTGTGATTTCAACAAAATCTAATACAAAATCTCATAGAATGCAATGCGGTATCCCTGAAAAGTTATATCTTTGTCTCTTTGTATTGTGTGTTGTCCCTTGAAGAAAAAAAATTGTTTTTTGCTCCTCTTGAAAATGTATAAATTCTGAGTTGTGTCACTTTTGAAGTGTTGTGCGATATATTTATTTGGTTAAATTCTAGAAAATGGAAAAGTTGTGACGTTTTAGCGGAATCTACTTATACAAAAAAGTGTAAAAAGGATAGTGAGAACAAAAACTGAAAAACAAAAAAAAAATACAGGAAACAGCGAAAAAGCTTTGCTTCTCTCGTGTGTCCAACGACGCACCTACTTTTTTACTATCTCAAGTCCGAAACGTTTTTGTTGCTACTGGTCGCAAGCTCGAGCTTATTTTTAAGCGTTTTGAGGTCCCAAAATTCTTTGTTTAAAGTAATACACAGCATTAAAATAGGTTTTATAAATTTTTTATTAAAAATAAATATAACTTTATTAAAATTTCTTTTTATTAATTATTGAATTTTTCTTTAATTTTTATAGTTTTAAACAATTTTTTCTAAAATTTTTATATTATTTTTTAAAATGTATAATTTTTTTTTTGTTTTGAGCAATACATTTTTTATTATATATATTTTTATTTCATTATTTTTTATTAAAAACAAAACCCAAAAAGTGCAACATTTATTTTAATATTGAAATAATATTTCTATAATTATATTTTGAAAAACTGCAACACCGCGGAAAGAAAGATCATGCTGTTCTAAATAAGAATCACTAAGGGTATTCATGCAAAGTGGCAATCTTATCATTTAAGCAATTAGTTATTTTTATCAGGCAGGTTGTTTAAACAGCCCTTAAAGTCGAGTTTCCATTTGTTGCATATAATTTCAACTGCAATATATTGTCGTATGCTGCATATGTTGTCAATAAGTTTTTACGTAGTAATTTTTAATTAAATACTTGTTACTTTTTTGCTTCAATTCACAAACTTTTACCTCTGTAATTGCTTTTTTGCCGGCTTCTAATAGGAAATTAATTAACTTTCGAAAAACGAAAACAGCTGATTGATTATAAAAGTTCGCCACCTCGATTGCTCAACTAAATCGAAGGGCAAATATATCTGGTTTGCGCAGAAGTTTCTCCATACAAATTTGACAATTCGTTTAAAAATCTGATTAATTTATACAGTATATACCATTTATAAAGGCGTTGCCCTTTTGCATGAATACCCTTAATATCGTTGCTCACTTATAGAACGGCCCTAATTGGCATTTTTTTAAAATAGAGTTTAGATAGAACTTTATATAGAACTAGTATTATACATAGAGTTTATACATAATAGAACTACAAAACTATATTCCTGAAAATTAACATGTAGTTGTACACAAATTTGAATATTTTATATTGACAGTTTTATCACAGTTTTTTGTGTCTCCTGAACAAAGCAGAAAATGTCAATTAGGGCCGTTGTACAAGTGAGCGACTATATATAAAAGGCAAGCACGCTGTTCCGTGCCCAATATCTCTCAAACTGTTCAGCCTGAAAGTATACACATCTAAATACATAAAAAGCAAGCATTCTGCTCCGCACACAGTATTTCTCAAACTGTAATTATTTTTTGACAGTAAAGTACTTTTACAAGGCATACTGTTTTCCAAAATGTTAAGCCTGAAAGTATGCACAGAAAATATATTTGATGCTGATCCGTGACAAAACTTGTTGGGTTTTTACAATAGTAGATATTTGATTTAACTACCTCTTTTTTTCATCCTTTTATTAAAAAGTTATGACGAATTTAGTGAAATTCTTTTGATGGATTGTACGAAAAAATATAATTATATCAGCCGCGAAATGACACCTGAGTTGCTACGTACATATATGATGGTTGTACAGCCTGTTTGTAAAGTTGTGTATGAATATGATTGTTACCAAACTCGACTTTTTGCACTTTTACACTTGAACTAATTTTGCAAAACTGCTTTAATACTTAAAGTGGTATATGTATTTTTATTTTGCAAAAATTAATGAATAAAAAAATCAAGCTTTAAAAAGAGAAAAAGTGCTTTCGCTTCAAAAAGAAAGTATGCTGAGGACCTGTCGTAGGACAGGCTTTTATACTAGTTTATTATATGTGACCTTCTCCGAGAAAAGGGACCTAGTGTGTGAAAATTAAGTTTTGAGAAAAACGCATTTAAAGTTTCATAACGCATTATCACTGTGAACACACCTTCAGTTGGGAGATGCAATTTGGTATGGTTAGTTATGTTTTTTTAGTTAGCCAGAAATCTAACTAATTTCATCTTATTCTACACCCTTTTAGGAACCAGAATCCGCTTTAAGTCCAAACCCGTTTTTTGACACACTAGGTCCCTTTTCTCAGAGAAGGTCACATATATTAAAATACCCTATTTTGATTAAAGTCGATTTTAAAAAGATCATAACTCAGCAACTGGGCTTCGGACGGAACCTAAATTTTGCACACAAGTGAGGGACTTAAAGGTGTGTAACATATCCAAAAAGAAAAAAAAAATCAAAAGGCTACATTCTCTTTGTTTGTTCTCTTCTTTACGTGGAGTACCCCATATCAGTCAGTCGTTTGTCCTAAAAGGTGCCAAAAATTAAATTAAAATTTTTTTATTTTATTATTTAAGTCCATCTAACTAGCAAGCTAGATCATTTAAATAATTGTTTATTTTTTTCTTTAAACGACGATTTATTTCTTGAATTTTTTGCATCGATGTGTCATATGTATGTATTTCCTTTGTTGCAAAGAAAAATAACTAAAGTAAAGGATACAAATTTTTGTCAAAATTAAACCTCGCGTTTATAAAATGATTATAATTATCAAATTAACAATTATGTACAATGTTTTTTATATACAGTGTTGATCGAAGAATTAGCACACTATTTAATAAACTTGAAAAAGTTTAGTTATTTTCACATGTTGCTAAAAAGTCAGTTGTTGTCACCAATCAAAAACCAAATCATATGGGTTGAAATTTTTAAAAAATATATTAAGTAAAGAAAAATGATTCCATGTCCTGGTTTTTCCTAAATCTATGGTTTTTAATTTTTTTTTTTTTTTTTTTAAACAACTTCTATTTATGCAAAATGTGTAACTTACTTGTCAAACCAACGACAAGCAAGACGCAATATAATATAATTTGGTATTTAAAAAAGTATTGCTTCTAGTGTCTTACTGTCGTAGGTTTGCGTTTTCGTTACACAAAATGAGGCAGTAAATAATGCGCTAATTCTGTGAACAGCACTGTACTCGTATACACAAAACATTTCAACACACAAAAACTATATCTATTTTATGATTAAAAGCATTTGAAACATCTAGAAAATGCTACCAACTGTCAGCCAAACCTTAAGAAATCCATTAAAATATAAACACTTAGTTTAACTTAACATTAAATTTAAGAATATTATGAAAGAATAAAAACAAAAAAAAATGTAAAAAACAGTTTTAAAAAAGCATAAGAAACTTTTAAACAGCGGCAGCTTATGTAATTTTTAAAAAGCTCAAATTTTTGTAGCTTTTGTCTAAAAATTGTATTTACAATGGTTTTGAATTGCAAAAAAAGAAAACATTATGTAAATAACTTTATAAAAATAAAAATAATTATTAAAAAAAAACTTTTTAAAATAAGCATTTCACAAAACAAAAGATATTACCAAAAAAAATGTTCTTAAAACTCAAAATTTTGCAAATATAACTTGACCACTTCTTGAGTTCTTGAAGAAGTACTCGTATATTTTTTGTTTTTGAAAAAAAGTCTGCTAAAAAACAACTAATTGAAGCTATTAAGTATTACTGCAGCTACATTGCAACCAAAGCTGCATTGTATATAAAGCTTTAACATTGTGCAAACTTTTTTAAACCAGCAGCAGTTAAACAAAACCAAACAAAAATTTATAGTTTATTAAATTGTCTGTCGTTAAATGATGAAATTATTAACAACAATATTTTGCAAAACTTTGATTGCTAAGTTTTTCTCTTGCGTGATATATTTTTTTTTTTGTTAGCTTGTCGAAAATTTAATAAAAGGCAAACAAACATGTTTTTATAACTTGAGTAACATAAATTTGTATATTAAGAATAAATTTTATAAAGTTAGAGCAACAATTTTGCAGCACACACACACACACATATATACTTGTATGTTTGTATTTAGACAAAATTAAAAAATAAAAATAAAAAAATAATGTAATATTGTAGAAAAATATTGCATTGTTATATTCAAATATTTATTACTAATAATATATATATTTATATATACATTAACATAATTAATTAATTATATTAAACTAATAAAATGTGTAGATTTGTTTAATTAAATACTAATAAATAAGAAAAAAAAACAATTTTGTCACATTTAAATAAAATTTAAATGAATAAATTTTAATAAATAAACATTAAGAAATGTACATAAAACTGCGTTTGCATTTTGTATGGCTCTGTTTGGGGTTGGCTTGAGTACGAACAATTTACCTAGAAAAATATAAAAGTTTAACGCTACCCGGCTTAACGCTTAATGTAATTGAGCTTTAAAACCGCTCTATAACCAGTGTTGCCGAACAATTTTTATCCAAAAAGCACAAAATCTCAAAACATATCGCATTATTTTTGATGAAATACACTAAAAATATAAACTCAAAAGATTTAACTTCGAATTTTGAAAATATTTTTAAACTTAGCATACATAGAGAAAATAAGATACATAGAAAAAAATTATGAATATTTTGATTTTAACACTTAGAATTTTTGTACCTAGTTTTTGTTTCAAAGACATTAAATTGTTTTTCAAGAAGGTAAAATTTTTAAAAAGTATTTAAAGATTTATCTATAAAAATATCGCAAATTTTTTGTGCAACAATTTTTCTTCTTTCGATATTTATAATATGCAAAAAATATTTATACAATTCTTTTTCAAAAATGTATGACTTTTAAAGGATTAAGAATTAAATATAAATTGTCACTTTGTTGAGTTTTCATTTTAATTTCTCTAGAATTAACTAGGTTTTATAAAAAATCACTCGCTTAATATTGGGGGTTGGAATTAATTTTAAAGGTTTTTTTTCGGTTTTTGAGCATTTATTTAGAAACAACGGTGCAATGTATATTATTCAAAGTATTGTCCATCGTTAGGTACAACATTTTCCCATCTTTCTGGCAGCATATGAATTCCGCGCCGGAAGAACGATTCGTCTTTTGAGGCAATCCATGAATCGACCCATTTTTTGGTATCCTCGTAAGAAGTGAAGCGCTGCTCAGCCAAGCCATGCGTCATCGATCTGAATAGGTGGTAGTCGGAAGGGGCTATGTCTGGGCTATAAGGCGGGTGGGGTAGCACATCCCAATTCAGCGCCTCCAACGTTTCCTTGACGGTTCTTGCAACATGTGGCCGTGCGTTGTCATGTTGAAAAACCACTTTGTCGTGTCTTTTGGCATATTCCGGCCGTTTAACCTTTAATGCTCGGCTCAATTGCATCAATTGTTGTTGGTAGCGTTCCCCAGTGATGGTTTTGTTAGGTTTTAGCAGCTCATAGTACACGACACCCTTCTGATCCCACCAAATACACAGCATAAGCTTGGCGCCATGAATATTCGGCTTGGCCCTCGATGTTGATGCATGGCCGGGTGGTCCCCACGATTTTTTTCGCTTAGGATTATCGTAATGGATCCACTTTTCATTGCCAGTGACAATACGATGCAAAAAACTCTTCCTTTTATGCCGTTGAAGCAGTTGTTCGCACATGCAAAATCGCCGTTCAACGTCTCTCGGCTTCAACTGGTACGGCACCCAATTTCCTTGCTTTTGAATCATTCCCTTCAAGCGTTTGCCGACCGTTGATAAGTCGACTCCCACTGATTCTGACAATTCTTGAAGGGTTTGACACGGGTCTTCATCGAGCAAAGCCTCCAATTCCTCATCTTCAAACTTTTTCGGCTGGCCCGGACGCTTTTTGTCTTCCGTATCAAAATCACCACTTTTAAACCGACGGAACCAGTACTCACAAGTAGAAATCGATGGAGCATAGTCCCCGTAAGCCTCAGTAAGCGTGCGTTGTGCTTCAACCGCTTTTTTCTTCAAATGGAAGCACAAAAGTAAACCTTCCCGCAAATTGCGATTTGTTGGAACGAAAGTCGACATGTTCACAGAGAAAAAAAATATATGTTGTTTACACTTCAGTGGAATGACACATACTGAAAAATGAAGCTTACACAATGTGCTTTGAAATGAATATAGTCACAGGTGTGCCCGATAGTTAAGCCCGATAGTTAAGCCATCTCTTAGAAAACCTTTAAAACTAATTCCAACCCCCAATAGATTTTTTTTTAAAAATGGACTTCTTCATTAATGAAACACGCCAAAAATGTTAAAAACTTACACTGTGCACTTTTTGTAACCTTTCTTCTCTGTATTTGTAATACGTTTTTCACTTAATTTTGGTATGAGGTATCTCGTGGTGACATTTGTTGTACGACATTACCGAACATTTTAGAACAAAATTTTTTTTAAGATATATAGCTCAGAATCAAAAATTACTTAAGAAATTAAATATGCAACCATTTTCACATTGATACATGGAGATAATTATTTTGCTTGAATGAAGCAAATCAGCAAAACTTTGCTCAATCACGGTGTGATTTTAGAAAAAGATTGCTAAATTGAAATCACTACTCATGTATTTAGGAAAAAGCAAAATTTTTATTGAACTCAAGCAAAATTTTGCTAAGTTATTATAAACTGCAAAAGCAAATTTCTACTTAATTCAAGCAAATATTTGCTAAGCTCAATATTTGATAAGCTCAAATAGCAAATTTTTACTTAACTCATGCAAATATTTGCTAAGTTATTATAAACTCAAATAGAAAATTTTTGCTCAATTCAAAAAAATTTTTTCTAAACACACGAGCACACGTTTATTCTTAATGATGAAAATTAGGCGACGATTGGTTAACAACTGCGATGGTCGAATGGATAGGCCCATGCACTTACACTCACGCGGGCGAGGTTCACATCTCCAGATGGTGGTAATTTTCCAATTTAATTTAATGTAAATAATTATTTCACTTCAAAAATATGATAGATTTAGCAAAAACTAATCAAAATTTGCTATTCCAATTTTAAATTACTTAGCAAATAATTGCTTGAATTAAGTAAAAATTTGCTTACGCAGTTATAATAACTTACAAAATTTGACAAATTGTTATCGAAGGCCCACGACCAGACCGGTGTTAAAAGTTGTGGAATTAGTAGTAGTTTGCTGTAAAAAAATTTGAAGAAAATCAAAATATGCAATCACTTTAGAAAATGCAATCTAAATTTTAAAAATAAAAAATTACGTATTTATACACTTTAAATAATTTTTTAGATTTTTTTTTTCGAAAATTAAATTGAAAAATTAAACTTTTATGTTAAATGATAATTTTTATTTATATGAGTTTTAAAAAAATTGCGGGCAAAAAAACACAAACAGGGCTGTTTTTTTGAAAATTCGACGTCTTTGGAACGGATGATCAAAAAAATTCCAAAATTTAGGAGGGAGGTTTTTTCGATGATTACTCAAAGAAATCATAAAATGGCGGAAATCAAAAATAAAATTTTTAAAACCGTCCGATTTGGCGTGGAATGCGTGTGGCAAATTTTTTTTTTCATTAAACTTCGACATTTTGTGTGTTTTACCAATAAAAAAATTGAGTTATTGTAAGCTCTACAAAAAAATGTATTAACACACATTTTAAAATAATTTTTGTTTTGTTTGTTTCTCTATCAATATTCTTTAAAATTTTGTTTAATTGAATCAAATCGTGTGAAAAATATATATTTGCTAGTTTTATGCTGAAAATTTCTTGCTTAGAGAGGTAAATTTTCCAAAGCTCCTGCTAGAACAGAATTGAGTAAATCCAAAAAATGTTGTTACAGTTTCTTAGTGCAAGTATTACCTTTTCAAAAATACCACACACTTGGATATTCACAAAATGAAATTTTTGAACTTTTGCATATTGGGCTCATCACTGTGCGCTGTACTGTTTTACTTGTCATCTCTCACGAAAAGTCTTAAAAGTAACTAAATAAAGCTACAAGTTTCAAAATTATTACCACCACTGTTTGCAGCTAGAATAAATATCAGTAACTTCAAGGAAATTTTTCTAACATGCGATATTTGTTGTTGTTCAAAAAAATCACTTAAGCATCCTATCTATATTTTTTTTATTATTTACGCAAAGTGTAAGTAGTAGGGAAGTCAATCCCGGGATCCCGGATGATTTAAGCCTCTTTAAATCCCGGGATTGTCTTTCAGGATCCCGGGATTTTTATGTAAAAAGTTTATACTGCAAATATTCATGTAAATGCAAACATTTCATTTTAAGTTGATATGAATACAGAATTAGAAAAACCTTTTATTGAGACTGAAAAAGATTGTTGGGACGATGAGTGTGAATCACTTGAGCAAAGACTTTGCAAAGTTTTAGAAGAATTTGCAACACCGGGAAGTCTGCTATGTATTTCAAAATTGTCAGATATTCTGACTTAGGAAATAATTTTTTTTGTGGTGAAGGCAATCGTGATCGAAACTTACAAATTGCTTACGATTATCGTACAACTATTTTTACAACTAGCATAGAATCAGAATGGGGCTTCTCATCAGCGGGTTATATTTGTAATAATATCCGAACAAAACTCTCCAATACAAAATAAAATACGTTGATCAGCTTAAAGATTACTATAAAAATAATTAAAACAAAAAATTTGATTTTGAAAAGTCTTTTCCAAAATTAATATGCCTTAATCAAAAAAATTCATAAAAGACGGTGTAAAAAAAAATAATATTTATATAGTATTACCTTAAACTGTTCTGTATTTTATTTTTTTATATATTTTGTTCTTTAACCCTTTCAGTAGCTAGGCTAAACTAAAAACAAAATTATTTTCTTTGAGGTAATATTCTTATCATTAAGGTCCTTAAAAGATGAACAAACATACCTTTGATTTTAACCTGCGCTACTTACGTTTTGCAAGCTTGTACAAAGAAAAAATTATTTTGCTGCTGGTCTGCACAATGTCTTTTTTTAATCCCTTAAAGGTTTTTCAACCCTTTAGATCTTTGTTTCTTAAACCTTCTTAATATTCTAATCGGTTAATTTTTTCTTATAAAAAGGCCGAACATTTTTTTTTCTTTTCTTCGGCACAAAACCGAAAATCCAACTGACTTTTATGTCAAATATCTCTCTAAATTTAATGTTATCATGTTGGTTCTTTTTTTTTATAGAACCAAAAAGTTTGATTTAAACAAAAGCTTTGCAAAATAAATATATATAAAAATGACTTTCTGATGTGCTCAATATATTGGGCAAATCCACTGAAAGCGTTAAATTAATATAATTTGCTAGTCATTAATATAATTTAAGTTTCGTGTGTTTATTAGCTATAAGGGTATTCACAATTGTGTGGTACAGTTGTGTTGTCTTGTTTTGCCATAGTTGAAAATCACAATTATGAGCAGTACTCATTGAGCACCCTTTAAAATAGAATTTGTGGTTGGGAACCTCCCACTATAGCTTTTTCTTACTATGTACATAAATTGACTATCGCATTTGTGGCGGCCGTAGCCTAGTGGGTAGAGTGCGTGGCTCCTAAGCTAAAGAACTGCGGTAGCCCGGGTTCAATTCCAGCTCAGACAGAAAGTTTTTTCAATCGAATTAATTTTTCTGTTCGGTCGTCACCTCTCTGCAGACAATGGCTAACCTCAGAGAGTAAAAATTGCCATGTAAAGCTTCTTGAGAACATAAGCAGTTCGGAGACGGCATAAAACACGTAGGTCCAGTTCTCGGTCATTTGTGATCAAACATTTAATAACACGCACAACACAATTGATCAATAGAAGCTTTGACCTAAGTTCTTCCAAGGGCTGAAATGGCCAGTTTATTTTTATTTTTTTTTTATATCCAATTTGATATATTTTATTAATATATGGCATAAAAAAGTTGAACTTGCATTTTGAGCTTCTTCCATTTTTGCAATTAGAAAATAACTGGCAACCGATCAGATGTTTATGGAAACTTAAAAACCACGTTCGTTAAACATATCATTGGGCTACTTAAAATGACCACACTTTTGGTTTGTAGAGATTTCATGTTAAACAACAAAAAATATAAAAACCGCTCGGTAAAGTGTGGTATCAATACCACGGGATTTTTTAATTACTCTGAAAATCACGCAATTGTGAATACCTTAACGTGTTTTGTTTTGTTTTTGTTACTTTATAAATGAATTAATTTACATTTTTTAGTTTCAAGTAATACATAACAACAAATTGTTTTAAAAACGTTTTAAATTATTTACTTCTTAAAAATTTTCAATCCCGAACTAATCCCGGGATCCCGGGAAAAGCTTCCGGGATTGGACTCCCTAGTGAGTACCTATAAGAGAAAATAAATGTGTACATGGAACATTTGTTTATTTTAGTTTCTAATTTTATTTGTTTTCATTGTTTAGTTATTAACTATTGCAGAACGTTTGTCTGTGATTTAATTAATATTATTAGAATCGTATTGTGAAAAGCCGATAACTTTCATTGAAATATTCATATTTGACTCGATTTTCCACAACGGCTGGTTCGGTAATTTTACACTAGAGATTAGATTAAAATAAAATCTGAATACAAAGATGTGAACTTCGTTTGAAATTTAATAAAAAAATATTTCTATGGAATTCAATTACAATTCTTTCTATGAAATCTTTAATCTAACTTGACACACTTATCTATAGTTTGTTAATTTATAGTTGTAGACATTTAATTTTACTGGAAAATTACATTATATTTTTTGTGTGTTTGATGCCATCATTGGCACTTTGACGTTGCTTTTTGCTGAATTTTTTTCCAAACTATGCAATCTAAGTATTGAATTTATCAACATCGAACGTAAACCACTTCTACCTCTCATACACAATGCCTTCATCAAAACTGTTTAATGTTTTTAAATTCCTTAAAAATTAATACAATGCCTTCAAATTTTGCAAAAAAGGCTTAATTTTTGCTATGCACTGAGTTATGAATTTTTAAAAAAACAATTGAAACATTGCCTTCCTTCCAAATAAAATGACGTCTTCATTATAGCTAAACCTCCATAAGTTCCACAAAAATTAATGTATTGACTTGAGACTGAATAAGTTTCGATATTTTAATAGTACAATGAGTTTCAAATTTGAAAGATTTGAATAAAAAGCACGCTCCATAAAAAGTTCCTTAGGTGATTTTACTATAGCTTTTTTTCTCGGCGAAAGTATCTCTTATATTACTAGAAAGAATTTATATTTTTATAAATTTTTATAACAAACCCAGAGAAAAACCACATGGTAAAAATAAATATGAACACACTTGATTTTTGAAATGGGTGAATTTAATATGAAACACTTTAATTTAACTTAAAACACATTTAAATAAATAACTGAATATGAATGCATTATTAATTAAAGAATAATACACTTTATTATTAGTATATACAATTGAATTTAAAGCGGAATAATTGAAATCAGTATGGAAAAAATAATTTTGACTTTGGAGAATAATTAAATTAAACATTTAAACACTTTATTACAAATATTTATACACTTCGGTGTAAGTATGGAATCCATTTCAATCAACTTTTTTCATTGTTACGTAAAAATCAAAGTGGTTACACTGTAGAATAAATTGTAACGGGGACCCCGTTACAAAATTGCACCCCGCTCCCTACACCACTGTGTCACTACGCCGCTGTGCACCTATAACATAGCCAACAGCCAGGCATACAACAAACATAGCAACTCAACGTAGTCAATGGCCAGGCATACAACAACCACACAAATACAGCAACTCAGCCTGTTATAATTCCCATCAGGTTCTTAGCAGAGGATAAATAAGAATGAGCAGTTTGGCAGACTTAGGCACGGTCCGAAAGCGTAGTGCTTAGCCCGTCCGCTACTTGATAACAAGTAGAAGAAATTTTCCGACGATCTCATTTCTGCAGATCGTCGCTTATACATGTAGTAATAGTTTTATATGTATAAGTTTCATTTTTATTTTGTAGTTTAGTTCGGACTTTTCACGTCGGCTTCGGTCGGTCGGACATCCGAAGAAGTTTCTTTTGTTCGGACTTTTCACGTCCGTTTCGGTCGGTCGGACATCCGAAGCAGTTTTTTTTGTTCGGACTTTTCAAGTTGGCTCCGATCGGTCGGACATCCGAAGTACTTTCATTAAGTTCGGACTTTTCACGTCGGCTTCGGTCGGTCGGACATCCGTAGTAGGTTTTTTTAAGCTCGGACTTTTCACGTCGGCTTCGGTCGGTCAGACATCCGAAGCAAGTTCTTTTAAGCTCGGACTTTTCGCGTCGGCTTCGATCGGTCAGACATCCGAAGCAGTTTCTTTTGTTCGGACTTTTCACGTCGGCTTCGGTCGGTCGGACATCCGAAGTAGTTTTTTTGTTCGGACTTTTCACGTCGGCTTCGGTCGGTCGGACATCAGAAGTAGTTTCTTTTAAGCTCGGACTTTTCACGTCGCCTTCGGTCGATCGGACATCCGCTACATAAATTTATGCTTAAGAGTTTATTTTCTTTTCTTTCTTTTTTTTATTATCGTTAGAGTAAAAGTAAGGCGATTCACGCCACATATAAAATCATATATATTTAGATTAAATGCTAAATAAAGCAGCGTAGTCGGGTCTTGCCTAAGTCATCGTCATACCGACCGTCACCGAATACCGATTATCACCGAATTTCACCGAGTCATCGCACTCCACCGTACACCGAACACCATCAAACCAGCATACGAGGACTTCATCGGCAGATTCAATTAGGTATCGTTGCATTTATTTATTGTGTATTCTGTAGAGATGTACGAAATGACCCTGTATTATAACTGCATGCTCTCCTTATACTTTATAATTATTTAGGTATATAGATGCATGCCCTACTCTTTTGTTCTTTCGTATTTTATCTACCTCCTAGTTTTTAAGCTCAGTTAATAAATTACTGCCAACCACAAAGCTTGTGTTTAAATATTACATGGCGCAGTCGGCAAAAGATTCAAAATACTCAAAGGTTGATTTTAAGAATAAAATGTATTGATATTCATTTAAAAAAAAAAAAACATTAACTACAAATTAACAATAAAACATAAGCAATGAACTAAAGTAAATGGGAAGAGTGACGTTAAATACAAGCCTTCGATTATTACGTAAAAAACCGCGTGGAAGACCACCTAAAAATATTAAATATATTTATAAAAACAACAGCATGGATTTTCTTAAAAAAGTGGACGAACTTAAGTTTGCGGGAAATCTCGCTGATAATTGGCGAATTTTTTGGCAGAATTTTAAAATCTTTGCCATTGCAATCGAATTAGAGAAAAAATCAGAACCTGTGAAGGTTGCAATATTTTTAAATGCCATTGGTCCCGAAGCTGTGGAGGTGTTCAATTCGTTTAGTCTCAGTGACGCAGCTAGAGGGAAGTACGACGAAGTCACTAAAGCATTTGAGGAGTTCTGCAAGCCGAAGTGCAACGAGGTATATGAGAGCTTCGTTTTCCACAACAGGTGTCAAGCACATGGCGAACCGTTCGACAATTTTTTGATCGACATTAAAAAGTTGGTGCGAAGATGTGGCTTTGAAAACGAAGAGCGAATGATAAGAGACCGAATCGTGTTAGGAACGTGCGAAAAAAATTTACAAAAAAAATTGTTGGATATTCCGAAATTAACAATGGCAATGGCGGTGGACATGGCAAGAGCGGCTGAGGTTTCAGGTCAGCAAGTGGCCAACATGCAAGGTGGTGAGGCATCGGTGGATGTGGTTAGAAGAAAAACCTATAATTTTGAGAAAGCAAATGTTAATAGTTTTAATTACAATAACGATGTCAAATTTAAGGGCATGCAAAGAAATTCGGAATATGTTAAAAAAGAAAATATTGATTGTATATTTTGTGGAAGACCACATTTAAGAGGCAAATGTCCTGCTTATGGCAAAATATGTAATAATTGTAAGGGAAGAAATCATTTTTCAAATGTTTGCAAAAAAAAATATGTTGGAGAATTAAAATTAGAATCTCATGATTCAAGTGATTCTGATTTATATGTTGATTCAATAAAAAGTGAAAAGTGCCTCAAAATGTGGTATGAAAAAGTTAGAATTCAAGAACATTTAATTCAGTTCAAACTAGACACAGGAGCTATGGTTAACATTTTGCCTATTTCATATTTCGAGGAATTAAAAAACATAAAAATCGAGAAAACGTCAGAAAACTTAATTGCGTACAACGGAACAGCTATAAAAAATATAGGTATCGTGTGTTTAATGTGCAAAATAAAAATCAAACAAGAAAAAATTAAATTTTTTATTGTTAGTGATGAAATTAGTTCAATTCCAATTTTAGGTTTGGAAGCTTGTGTGACTTTAGGACTGGTAAAAAGAGTAAATATGATAAACAAAATGTCAAAAGAAGATTTAAAAACAAAATACAACCACTTATTTAGCGGATTAGGGTGCTTCAAAGAAAACTTTTCTATCAATTTGAAAGCAAATGCTACACCTTGTGCAAAACCAGCGTCGCGAATTCCCTTAGCACTAAGAGAACCTTTAAGAAAAGAGTTAGACAATTTATGTGAGAAGAGCATTATTGAAAAATGCACAAATGCAAGTGAGTGGGTTTCAAACATAGTTATTGTTGAAAAGCCTAACAAAAAATTGAGGATTTGTATTAACCCAAAAGAACTAAATATGGCCATTAAAGATAATTATTATGAAATACCAACTTTTGAGCGAATTAAAACAAATTTAGTAAATAAGAAAATCTTTTCAGTTTTTGACCTCAAAGACGGCTTTTGGCAAATTGCCCTTGATGAAAATTCAAAAAAGTTGTGTACTTTTAGTACACCGTTTGGATGCTATAGTTTTAAGCGATTACCATTTGGTATAAAAATTGCACCAGAAGCGTTCCAAAAAATTAATGAAGAAAATTTCGGAGACATAAAAAATGTCACAGTGTACATTGATGACATACTTGTAGCGACCGAAAATGAGCACGATCATGATCAAACTCTTAAGTTGGTAATGCAAAGAGCTAGTGAGAGAAATGTCAGATTTAATTGGGATAAGATTCAATGGAAGCAAAAAGAAGTGGTATTTTTGGGACATAGAATTTTGGAAGAAGGAATTGGGTGTGATAAGAGTAGGCTAAAAGGAATTGAAGACTTAGGAGCGCCAAAATGCAAAAAAGATGTACAGAGACTCATGGGTTTTATAAACTATTTGAGGGAATTCATACCAAATGTATTTGAATGGCTCCCAGTTCACAAAATATGCCTAGATAATATTAAAAATATAATATTACAGGCACCAGTTCTAAAACCTTTTAATTTTAATGAGAAAATTGTGTTGCAAACAGATGCATCCAAAAGTGGTTTAGGATGTACACTGTTGCAAAATAAAAGGCCAGTTTGCTTTGCGTCTAGAAGTCTAACTGATGCTGAAACTCGGTATGCGCAAATCGAAAAAGAAATGCTGGCTGTAGTGTTCGCGTGTACAAAATTTCACAGCTATATTTATGGACGACGATTTGAAATACAAACGGACCATAAACCACTTTTAGGAATTATTAAAAAAGAATATAATAAAATTCCGTCAATGAAGTTGCAGCGAATGAAGCTTAAACTTGAAAAATATGATTTAACATTTACTTATTTACCAGGAAAATATTTATATTTAGCAGATTGGCTTTCACGTAGTTATTCAAAAAATAAAACCAAAGATGAAGAAATTAAGAGTTTGGATGAAATGGTACATTCCATAAACGTTAGTGATGAGAAAAAAAAGTTATTTAAGGAAGAAACAAGTAAGGACAAAATTTTAAAAAACTCTTGATATATTGCAAAAATGGGTGGCCCAAAGATAAATCAAAATTGAGCGATGATTTGAAGTTTTTATGGAGTTTGAAAACGAATGTTTTCGTAGAAGATGAGTTAGTATTTTTAGATGATAGAATTTTCGTTCCACAAAATCTCCGTAGAACACTTCTCACGGACCTTCATAAAGCACATTTAGGCATTGAAAAAACAAAGCGCAGAGCTAAACAACTTCTTTATTGGCCAAATATGAACCAAGACATTGAATGCTTTGTTACCAAATGCAGTATTTGTCAAAAACATAGATCTGCTAATATAAAAGAGACACTTTTAAATCATGAAATTCCAAAAGCCCCGTATGAAAAAATAGGAGTAGATGTTATGGAAATTTCAGGAAAAAGCTTTTTAATTATAGGTGACTATTTTTCAAAATACTTGGACATAATCCCGCTAGTAAAAAAGACTGCAACAGCTATCATAGAAAAGCTTATTATAATTTTTTCAACGCATGGGTACCCTTTGAAAATCATAGCTGACAACATGCCATTTGGATCGTTTGAGTTTAAAAAATGGGCGAACGACTTGGACATTAGGATTACTACAGTAAGCCCACGATATCCAAAATCAAATGGGTTTGCAGAGCGGATGGTGCAAATTGCAAAGAATATGGTTAAAAAATGTATTGCAGAGAAGTCCAACATGTGGCATGCTCTTCTTGAATATAGAAATACTCCAATAAAAAATTCGCAATTCACACCAACTCAGTTACTTATGGGAAGGCAAACAAGAACCTTAGTTCCTGGTAAAGATCAGTTTTATAAAAATAATGAAACAATCGAGAAATTTATACCAATTTTGAGTTACAACAACTATGTCAATAAAAAATACCATGATAAAAATGCTAGAGTGAAAAATGATTTTGAAAAAGGAGAAAAGATATGGGTGAAAGATGGGAAATATTGGGTTCCTGGAAAAATTATAGAAAAACACGAAACTCCCCGTTCTTACATAATAGAAGTAGATGGAAAATCCTATCGCAGAAATTCATTTTTTTTACGGAAGCGTTGTTAAATAGTTTGTATACTTAAAAACACTATTTAAATTGTAATTGAATTATTTGCATGAATTAAAATTATTTAAAATAAAATAATTGTAAGTTTATACTTAGTAATATAATCATGAATTTAATAACTAAAAATAAATTAAAATTGCTTAAAAATAAAATAGTTGTAAGTTTATACTTAGTAATATAATCATGAAGTTAATAACTAAAAGGGGGAGATGTAGAGATGTATGAAATGACCCTGTATTATAACTGCATGCTCTCCTTATACTTTATAATTATTTAGGTACATAGATGCATGCCCTACTCTTTTGTTCTTTCGTATTTTATCTACCTCCTAGTTTTTAAGCTCAGTTAATAAATTACTGCCAACCACTATAATAAGTAAGGCTTGCTCATTTAATTAAACACTAAGAGAATATATATATACTATGTACACTAGGGCGGGTCAATTTGTATGGACGAATTTTTTGGTGGTCTGGCTCAGCGAAATTCGTAAAAAACATGTAATTTCAAGACTTTTTCTCCACTACAGCATATACAAATTCTGAAAAAAAGCTGTGCGGACTTTCGTAAATAGATTTTGTTCTCAATTATAAAATATGAATGTATGAATGTATGTGTATGAATCTATTTACGAAAGTCCGCACAGCTTTTTTTCAGAATTTGTATATGCTGTAGTGGAGAAAAAGTCTTGAAATTACATGTATTTTACGAATTTCGCTGAGCCAGAATTTGACCCGCCCTAATGTACACTGCTAAAAATTACAAACAATAAAGCAGCAATTATAATAAGAGCATTAAATTCTTCCAAGTCTTCTTATTTATTGGCGAAAGTTCGAGGGTCTTTCGTCTGATCCTGGAGCGGCTGAGCATACCTCAGCCTTTGAATAAAACCCCCCTTACAAAATATTTCACCCTTTGTAGCTAAATCATAGGCAAAAATAGTTAAATCGAAGTGTGAATATTAAGGTGTACTACGTTTTTTTCTGGGTGTACGTTAATGGTTTAAAAGGTAAATTGGTTTCCTTCACTATTATTATTAACTTTGAAATAAAATCAATATTGATAGATATAAATGAAAATGAAACTGCACAAATTGTTGTTGGCTATTTGTACACGTATACTGACAAGAGAATGAAGCGTAATTTTACACGAGTCTTGTTGCCCCCACTTTGCGATCATTTCAATTTTTTATGTTGCCTGCTCTTTTAGCTCACTAACAACTTCAATATTTCCGGTGTATTGTAATTCAAAGAATTGACTTCATCAGCGCATCGCGCTGCGACAGCAAAAAAGAATATGCAGAGATTTGTTTTTGTTTGTTTTTATTGCTGCTGTGTGTATTTTGTAGGTATTTCTTCGTTGTTGGTATTTTCTCGTTAGTTTCAACACATGTTGTTGAATAGGAAAACGTAATGCTTGAGTGTTAAAGTTCGATTTCACTCCTTATACAATTTTCATATTACGCGCTATATATGAAATCTATTCTAAAGGAGTAAACTCAAAAAAAAAAAAAAAAAACCCGCGAGTACATTCAAATACAACTTTAGAACTTTGACTCAGTCGAAAATATTGCCTTACTAGCTTAACAATATTTGTCTTGTTAGCAGAATTTCACTACAATTTCTTTTTTACACATGTACAATCCAAAAACAATTACACATATAAACAGCATTTTTGCGCGGCGATACTGAAATCACTAGTTCGATTTAGTATTGTTTCTAGATAAAAAAATCACCAAGACTTTTTCAAGTTGGTGCGGATTTTCTTTTTAGAGGGATTTTTCGATTTTTTTACATTTTGAAAAATATGTCGCCTACTATGATCCTATAATTCCAAAAAAGGTTTATTTATAATACAAATTTTATACATATTTTCCAAATTGCTCACTAGCGTTATCAATGATATTTTTGTATATTACAATGCACCTGTTCCCGTTTATCAGTTTTAAGTGTTTTTCTCAAAACATTAAAAAGTTAGCTTCCCATTTTTTAATTTTAGTCCCTCAGTTGTAAGGAACTTTTTAATTTGACATTGTCTGCAACGATATAACAACCGATAAGCAAATTTAATTAAAATTTAAAACATTTTCTGTGTGCGATTGGAACCTGGGTTCGTAAATGTGAAACTAAAAACGTCACACACGCTAAAGTGTTCGGTTACGGGCGCCACTGCATTAACAATATTACTTTCGCTTTTATTTTAAGGACGCCTGATGGCTTCAATTCTTTTTTGTGCAGTGGCAAAACACCAACCTTGAATTCGACCCTTCCTACACGGCGTATGATTAACATTAATTCTATTAACACTATTCCTACCACGAAAAAAGTGTCCCCAAGTAACATTGTTGGGGCAACTAGGTGCTAGTGAGCTCTAAAAGTGTTCTATAGGTGTATAATATGTAGTTAAAGCTTTACCGCAGCTTTGTTTGCTGCTAGTTACTTTTAATTTTAAAGAAAATGCTCGATATATGATTTTTTTTTTACCATTTTAAGCTGTAATACTTTATACAGCTCTGTAAGGGATTTTATGAAATCTGCAAAAGAGCAGAGCTCGAAAATTTACTACTTGCTCTGTAAAAGCTCTTTTAAAGAAATAAACATAGCTATAGAGCTGTTTTGAAACTCGTCGCTTCAGTAAATGTTTGCTTTAAATTGCCTTTTTTTATTGCATTTTTAAAGCTAATAGATTTAAAATACTGCATATTGATGCATTAAATTTTTTGGGAACAACCAAGCAATTGAAAAATCTGATAAAGTGCCTCTCTAAAAAAATGGCAATCTTATCAAAAATAGAAAATCTTGATAGTTGAAAAAAGTTAAATATTATAGTTTACAATATTATTTAAAACAAAATAGATGATTTGTATGGTTTTCATATTCAAGAATAATTTATCTAAATCACTTTTTGGTTGATTTTAAGGAATGTTAAAAGTGCTTGAACTATTTTTAAATTAATTTAAAATTTTTTTAAGCCCGTTGTAGTTTTTCGAAGTACTACATTTACGTTTCCGAAAATTCAAAAGCGCACCGAAATTCGCAGCATGTAACGAATGCACGAACATATTTTTCATCTGATATAATAAACACTTTATTATTTTTTAAAATTATTTGTCATTCTAATAATCACAAACACTTATTAAATTTTATGTATTTATTGAGCTTTTTTTAACACAAACATACTTAAACGAATAATAAAAAAGAGCTTTTCAAGAGCTCTTATTTGGGTTTGACAGGAACTCTTTTAAAAGTTGACAGCTACTGCTACTCTTCATATGAACCAAAAATAGTGCTTTTAAACTCTAGAAAGTAGCCTTATTTATTATCTGCAAGAGCTTTAGTAGCGCGAGTAAAGCTATAGTTGAAGCTTGCTGCTATATAATATAGCACTATAAGCTCTGCAAGCGCTAATATATGGCTTCAATTGTTGTGTTTGAATATAATAAAATGCCAAGACTTTCACGATTTTGGATTATATTGAAAAAAAAAGAATATCGATGAATTCATTGAAGGGCAGGTTCTCATGAAGCTAAACAAAAAAACTGAATTTAATTTTTTTTTTCGATAGCTTATGACTGGGCTGTGATGGAATTTATTTTTTTAAAATAAAAATTAAAATATACAAGTATTTGTTTAATTTCATTTTAAAGTTAAGTTTTTTATGTATTACAATGTATATTAAGGTGCCTCGACTGATGCGGAGATAGCTTCATTTGTACCTCTCTAAAAATCAACCTTGGTCTATTTTATAACAATTCTTAAAATAGTTTGGCCATTTAGCCAATATTTAAACCATTTTGCAAAAACCTCAAAAAAATTATAATTTCTTAAATATTTTAGCTGATGTAAAATTTGTAAGAACAATAAACTGCCAGAAGTTAAAAGTCAGGAAAACCTCTTCCAATCTTCATAAAAAAATTTAAAGTTTTGAAATAGGATTAAAGATAATGTTGTTGTTCGTAAATTTTTTTTAAAGTTACGTTAAAGTTAGAGTTAAAAGTTTGAAATTTTTTGTGATGAAATAAAATAAAAAATTATTAAAAATATGCATGAATAACAGCATTGTCTTTAATCCCATTGCAAAAATTTTAAATGCTTAATGTAGATTGGAAAAACTTTTTCCAGCCTATAATTTCTGATTGTTTATTTTTTACCACTATTACACCAGCCAATAGAAAAACGAAAAATATGATTTTTGGAGGTTTTTTTGCAAAATGGTTTAGCTCACTGGCATAATAGCCAACATATTTTGGGAATCGTTACAAATAGAAAAAGGTTCATTTTTAAGGGGGTAGAAATGGAACTTTTTTAAAGGCATTTAGTTAAAAAATACATTTTTAGTTACATTTTTATATGTATTAATAAATATTTTTAGTTATCTTCGCATTCATTGTTAAACATTTTAAAAGTAATTTGCTAGATTTAAATTTCGTCTTCTTGCTTTTTTGAAAATTCTTCCAGCACGTCCTGCTCTGTTACTGTGCGATCATTGTGTATGTTAAGGGATGCACATCCGCTCAAACAGTTCTCGCCCATTGAATTACGGATGTATGCTTTATGAAATTTTAGAGATGAGAATTATATTTTATTTCTTTCAAATATTTTAATTTTACACAAACTTTATAAATCATAAAACCAAAAAAAATTACTTCAACTATTGAGTGAAACTTTTCAACTCTGAAAAATCAATTTTGAAAAATCAAAATTTGTAACATCTACTTTAAAAAACTCATGAATAACTAAACACATTCTTTAAAAACTAAACCAGGTTTAGACTCACATCTTTAATTCGAAAGTTAATTAAAAAAAAAAAACTCTTTACTACAAAATAGTCCCTATGAAAGGCGCTGAAAATTTTATTTTACAAACATTTTTTTGCTGTGCCGAAAATTACGAAGAGACTGTGATGCAATGCCCCATAAGCAGAGCTAAAGAAAACGCAGACCTTACAATAGGATCCATTTGCATATTTGGAGTAAGCCAACAAACTCCAGCGACAAAACCATGGATGCTGGAATTTAAATTTTCGAGAACCGCTCGATGGAAAATTAAAATCATCTCTCGAATTAGAAAGGTTTATCTGATTATATATGTCATTCATTTTGGTTTACTGTTATCATCGCTACCATTATCTACAACTGCCGATGTTATGGGTAGCGATGACAATTGTTAATGTATCACGTTCGATCCGATAAATAACGATACATTGGTTTTCACTATTGTTGTTTAGACGATTCAACTCATAACACAGACTTTTACACATAAACGCAACTTCAGTATATGACTTGTTAAGTTTTTTAGAACACATAAAGTGATTCAATGAAATAATTGCTGAAATGCATTAATTTCTATTAATATGTCGTACCTCTGGGGGGTTTAAATCCCCAAAACCCCCTTGTCTACAGCCTTGGCTTATGATGTGTAGAATATGTTCCCAAAGCGGTTTGGCCGATATTCCATATTTTCAAAAATGAACTCGAAAAAATCGTTAACCAAATTTTAAAATGCGTTACCTGAAAAATCATGTTTTTCGAACTGGTCTCCACGATATCTCAAGAACTAATCCATGGATTATCTTGGATTTTTTTTTATTTTAAAATAGATAAAATTTATTGCATTTCAAACCGTAATTTAGATAATATTGGCCGGTTTTTCTTTAGGGAACTTTAAAGAACGAAAAATGCGAAAAAACGGAACTTAAAATTTGAATTTTATTGATATTATATGTTCAAGTTTCAATAAATATAGTGTAATTTATAAAATTTTTTGTTGTTATTTTATCAGATGACATGAACGTGCTGTGGGATGGAGCCTGTTTGGGTACCTTTTTTTCAACGTGACGTTCGACAGCGTATTGACATTTCACATTACACTTTTATGCAACAAAAAAATATTTTCACTATAAAAATCAACAAATAACTGTCAAAAAACTCAAGGTGTTCATTTACTTCCTTCTATGAAAGAAAAAATCTCGAACATCAACGTATTTTTGAACCTGTAGATGAGAACCTGCCCTTAAGAATTGAGGAGCATAGATAAAAAATTACAAAGTCCACTTTTTCCTGTTTTGAGAAAAACACGAAGAGTGTAATTTATAGAAAAAAACATTTAAACATAAATAGGTGCAGGCGAAACAAACAGTTAGGTAGCAATTCTCTCGTGTTTCTCAAGCGATTTTGATAATGACTAGATTTTTAATGAATAGTTTGAATAAATTAGAAAAGGAAAAAGGAGTATACATCTCTATATATATAAAGGGTGTTTTTTAAAAAGTGATAAAAATTTGAGTTGGAATCACTGCTTTATTTGACCACCCATTTAACAGCTGATAGTTGCTTTTTGTTTAGTTTGCTTTGACATTTCATTATGGATCGACTTACATCAGAGCAACGCGTGCAAATTGTGGAAATTTTTAATCAAAATAATGGTTCTGTTCGTCAAACTTATCGTGCACTTCGTCCATTTTATGGCGTACATAATCGTCCTTCACAGCTGTTAATTCGAAGAACAATATATCGTTTTCGGACCACATTTATTGTTACTGATAATGTGCATCCCGTGAGACGCCGAACAGTGCGCACTGAAGAATCTGTAGCCGCTGTATAGGAAAGCATTGAAGATAATCCTAATCAATCAATTCGTCGCCGTTATCAGCAACTGGGGTTGTGTCCTTCCACTTTATGCAAGATTTTACGAAAAGATCTTGGCTTAAAGCCTTTCAAGATTCAACTTGTGCAGGAATTAAAGCCAAACGACCATCGTATGCGCCACCAATTCGGCGAATGGGCTGAAGCACAAATCGATATTGATTTTGAATTTCCATGGTCAATTTTATTTTCCGATGAAGCCCATTTTTGGTTGAATGGGTACGTAAATAAACAGAATTGTCGTATTTGGAGTGGGGAGAATTCACAAGCTTTTGTCGAAACACCATTACGTATACAGAAAATTACTGTTTGATGCGCTTTATGGGCTGGCGGAGCCATTGGTCCATATGTCTTCAAAAACGATGATGGTCAGAATGTTATTGTCAATGGTGAACGATATAGGAACATGATTCAAAGTTTTTTCGTACCTCAATTAGCTGGCATTAATCTTGCTGATATGTGGTTCTAACAGGACTGAGCCGCATGCCACACAGCGGGCGCTACAATTGATTTACTCAAGGAAACTTTTGACGAAGAAATAATTTCACGAAATGGCCAATTAATTGGCCCTCAAGATCGTGTAATTTAACCCCATTGGATTATTTTCTTTGGGGTTATGTTGTCACTTGTCTACGTCGATAAACCACAAACAATTGAACACCTGGAAATCAACATTCGAAGAGTTATCGGCGACATACGGCAGCAAATGCTGCGAAAAGTTTGTGAAAATTGATGTTCCAGATTTCGCCTTGTACGCACCTTGTACGCGCCAGCCGTGGCGGATACATGGCCGAAATCATATTTAAGCATTAATGTCATAAAATTTTCTTTCCAATAGTGCCCGTTTTATTGATATTAAAAATATATTACTATGTTTTATTATGATTTAAACTTGTATCACTCTATAAAAAACACCCTTTTTGTATGTTTAAGTTGAGGACAGTACATTTGCAAAATGTAGCCGAATTCCAAGTAAATAATATAGTGGTTGTAAGAAAGTTATTGTACTTGGCCCATTTCAAAAATCATTACTGTGACTTGGCCACTTTTGAAACTAAGCTAGTTGGATTAGCCTACATTTGAAGCTGAACTTATTTGACTTATATATTGTTTAACTTAAAAAAAATACACTTAGCTTGTTTTGCAATTGGGTAATTTATCATGATCTTATGAAGTATATTAGACTTGATCAGGTTCGAACCAAAGCGGTATACAATATATGGGCATTTCCAGAAAAAAAATCAACCGTGACCAAAAACTTAAAACATATTTAAAACTGTTTTATTATTATTAAGAGAGAATATATTATTAATAAGATATTATTAAGAGAAACATTTCAATTTTATAACTTTAAAAAATTTCCACATAAATTCCTTAACCATGATGATCAAATCGTCTGCACTGTTTCACAAATGTAGTTTTCTTTTTCGTAAATGTGTAGTAAATGTTTCGTAATCTTTTTGTTTTATTAAAAATAAGTGCATTTTCTAAAGATATTAGAAAAATGGTGGAGGCAAGAAAAGGACAACATATTAAAATTGTTAATTACTAAATTACATAATTACTTCACCCAATTAGATTTAAGGAAATTTTGTCGCGTGGGCTATGTCGCGTGAGTTACGGCAAATATTTTTTGGAAACTCAATATATTTTTAAATAAGCAAAGTCCATAGGTAAAGTGGGGTTATTATGAAACTCTTCCCCTTGTTTTCCCCTTATTTAAAAATTAAAAACAAAAACAAATTATATGGGAAAATTCGCTGAGTTTTTACAATCTATATTTGCTTGTAAAACACACTTCTTTTTTTTTGTCGCGTGAGTTACGCCCATATTTATCACTGCTATTCTTAATTAGTTACAGGAACGACAATTTAGGTAGATCGAAATCGATCGACGATGGAAATGCCCATAATTGTTTTTGAGGAATAATAAAAAACTTATTTTTGTTTGATCTGGAATTTAGTAGAAGTGGAAGAGTACGTTGACAAAAAAGTTTTCCAAAAATAGTTCCGATTTTTTTGATTTGAACTTATTTAATTTTTTTTAATGTGGGCCCGTCAATTATTTTGTAAAAACTCACAAATTAATTGCGGAGAAATGATTAAACTAAGAAAACAATTCTATTGTTAATTATACAACTTATTTGGTAAAAATATGTGCTGTTTAACCAAAAAAAACTCTACTGAGAATTTTTTAATAAATCTTAACTGCTCAGGGTTAATGATTCAAGTACAACAACTTTTGAACTGGTTCCACGCGCATAGAAAGCAGTAACAACAAAAAGAGAGAGAGAGAGAGGGAGAGAATGATACAAAACATGTTTTATTTTCTTGTTATTAAAAACAGACAAATCGACGAAAACTGAGTTCTTTGCACTGTTTTGTTGTTTCCTCATGCTTTGTTGTCTGCGTTTCAGAACCAGTCAAGAAAAGCAAAAAAATCAAAGATTAAAATAAAAACACACTGAGTTGTAAGTAAAAGTAAAGCAAGTGCAAGACAAAAATACAAAACACAGCACAGAAGAAAATTACAACAAAGAACAGGGTGCGCAGAATTTCATGCTACTACGTATTTGTCAACAGCTGCAAATTGTTTATCAGCAACTATAGATACATACACCAGGACCGTAGCTCAGGGCATATTTTTGGGACAAAGACCCCCTCTCCACGTAGGGTAGAAAAGTATATTGTAAGATTGTAACTTAGAAAAACAAAAAGTTTTACATGTTTTCCGTTATAAGATATATGTAAAAATTTTGAGTTGTGCCCCTTTTGAAGAGGGTGTGCTATATATAATATTTGGTGAAATTTGGTGAAAAATGGCCTAAAGGTTGTTGCTAATATTTTTGTACAAAATAAAGTTGGGAAGTAAACATTTTGCTTTAAAAATTATTTAATCGTTTTTTTTTTAATAATAGATTTTTAAACATAATAATAGAACACAATAAAAATGGCCAAAATAAAAAGTGCAAGAGTTCTAAAAAATAACTTAGCATAAATCAACGATGCCTTTAAATGAGGATTTAAATGAGCCAAAAACCTAAAAGTTGTCAAAGTTATTATAAATTAAATTTTTTTCTAAATGACCTTGGTATTTATTATGTTGATTTTATATGATTTAAATACAAATTCTAAATGTTTGATAGTTTAAAACATACTTAATTTTAAACACAAATTCTAGTTGTTTGATAGTTTAAAATCGTTTATTGAGCTTTAGGTCAAGGTTAGAACAATTAACTGTTCTAACGAATATTTACAGAGAAACAACAACAACGTTTTCAATAAGAAAAGGAAAAAATCACTAGCTGAGTATGATCAAGTATGATAATTCAAGTATGATTTAAACTATCAAACATTTAGAATATGTATTTAAATCATATAAACTCAACATAAAATTATTAAAAATTTTAAAAATTGTAAGCTTTTTTTGTAACGTAAATTTATAATAATTCTGTTTTAAAGCTTTTAAGGGGAAATATACATATACTATCAAAACAGCAACAACTGGAAGATAATCACTTTTTCGAGGAAGCTTAAGGGCTATTGTATGCGACTGGAATAGTCGCAAAAACTAATAGTTTTATCGTCCTAAAACTTTCAACGCGATTTTCTCGAAACTACGTTTTCAAAAACGGCTGCCACTGCAGCTCAAAAAGTAATTAACCGATCGGGCTGAAATTTTGATCGGGTCTTAGTCAACATAATTACGCATAGAATAATCCTAAAATATTACACATTTTGCATAAACAAACAATTTTAAGGGGCAATAACTGTCGACAAAATAGGCGAAAATACGAATGTTTTATTAAAAAGTGTACCAAATTTTTTATTTCGTACTTTTTCTCAATATTAAAGGTTTACTCTATGCCTAAACTCATAAGTAATCGAAATATTTTTTGTTTTTTGATTTCAGATCAATAGAAAAAGCTAGGCGAAGGCAGCAGTTTTACGACTCCGGCAAAAAGGGCCTTCGTGGAGGCCGCCGTCATACATAGTACCGCCGCCATTTTGTATAAAAAAATTGTTTTTATTACCAGACACATGACAGTAAATTATGTCAAAAGTGTAAAATGATTTAATTATTTTATCACCCTCAAAATAATTCACGAAAAATGTTCGAGCATTTACGTGTATTTCTTCCCTTAAATATCAGGCAAATCATTTAAATACTAGGATATGAACCTTGATATTAGTAGCCTTTAAATACTTGAAAATGTCTAAGGATATTTCAGAATATGTTATACGTTAAAGAAAATCGCAAGCCGCCTTTTTTAAACTAATCTTTTGTATATCTGTATAACATGATTGAACAAATTCAAACCAAATAGACAATTTTTTAATGAAACATAAAAGAGAGGCCAGCAAAAATTCAGTACAATTGCATACTTTGGTTGAAACAACATGATATGATACAAAAACATAGTATCAAAATCGTGGATTGTGGTCAAAAAATTAAGAAAAAACCGATTCATGCGTAAACTACTATGTTTTACCATATTCTGTAGTTCTCCTAAAGACTTATTCGAATTTAATAAACTACCTGAAAAAAATTGAATATACAATTTATTTTATTTTCGTAATTTTACTGAAGTTTACTACGAATCAACGAAAAATTAAAAAACTGTGTCATAACATTAATTTGTTTTTGAGTAATGGCAAAAATCTAATAGCATATTTTAGAAAAATGAGTTTTCAAATATTAGTTTCTTAAAAAAATATAGAGATTTAACTCGTAATTCGAAATAAAATCTTTTTTTTATTTTTTTTTTATTTTTTTTATTTTATATAATTTTTTCAAGGTAAATAATGTAAAAACACAATCAAATCATAAAGTTTAATTTAATATTTTAGGAAAAAAATATTTATTTATTGAAAATTAAGATATAAAATTCTTATGAGATATTAAAATATGCAGTTACCGTTGCCAGCGATGTTTGTTTCATGGCGCGACAAGGCATTTAGCATTGAATATTCATCATATTCCTCGTATGGAGCTTGAATTAATAATAAATTTGGATTGATAAGGGGACAGTACATCCCTGGATTTTTAAAAAATGGAATTTTTAAAATGCAAATTTTTGTTGATTTTATATGATTTAAATACAAATTCTAAATGTTTGATAGTTAAAATCATACTTGATTTCAAATATTGCCATAAAATCAGCTAGTGATTTTTTCCTTTTCATATTGAAAAAACTTTGTTGTTGTTGTTTCTTTGGAAAGATTCGTTAGAACAATTAATTGTTCATACAATTTCAAAAAATTCAAAATTTCGAGTATTTTGTTGTAAGGAACATGCATTTCTAGCGTTCTGTACACACATATCTTTTTAGTCATGACATCCATCTCTAATGTTTTGGGTTTAGTAGCCCTCAAAATTTTTAGTTTATATTCTAACCTTTTAATTTTTTTATTTTTCATTGAAATAGAGCTCAATGGTGTGCATTTTTTCTACAAAGTGTTTTGGTTCCACCAAGATTCCTTGAAAAAGGACATCGTAATTTTTTTTCAGATTTAAAAATAAATCCAATTTTCTGGCAACCAACCGTCTGCCACTCGAACCCTTAACATCTTCCAAAAATGATATAAAAGCAGATCGATCATAATTTGAACTTTTACTACTCCCTGTTCGGAAATATGAAAAGAGTTCAAGAACGTCGGAGTTCTTCAAATTGTTTTTCCATCGGAATATTCCGTTATTGTCCTGAAAAAGACATTTAAAAAAGATTTTCCAATCATAAACCATTTTGAAATATTTATGAGCGTGTAATAAGATACTAGTATACATACACAAGACACGATGTGACTACGTTGCGCCTTTCAACTACAATATTTTTTTCGTATTGATTGTGAAAAATGAGTGATCGGGCTTTGAGGTGTGAATGTGCTTCATGAATGTGTTAATTGAATGTGCTGAATGTGCTGCTTTCAGTGAATGTTTTCTTGTATTTTATTCTTTGATTAGATTAGCTTATTTTCGAATGAATTTTAATTATAAAATTGAGAAAGATATCGTAAGAGAATTTATCACATGCCCGTCGATTATTTAAAAAAAATGTTCGTTGGATAATTTCAAAATAATCACTATAAATGACAAAAAGGGAGTTTATTACATAAACTTTTAATTTAAATGGCTAAAACTTTTTTTAACTAACTCTGTTCTAGAAAATTATTATAACATGTTTCTCAGTAAATGTTATTAGCTTTTAAAAACTGCTAAAAATTTTTACCTAGAACAAGCCGTTCCGGAGTAATAACCTTAGTAACGGAAGGGGTCTTTAGGGTAAAAGAGTGACACATACTTTACGGCACTTACGTTGATCCTTCAAATGAATTCATGATATAGAGGCGGCTTCTTAAATTTGATTCTTAAATGAATTTACAATATACTGGTTTTTTAATTCGAAGCAGTTTTAGGGGTGTGCACAGGCTCTGAATATGCCCAAAAACACCATATTTTTTGTATGGAGGCTTTAGTTTTTCTGTCTTTTCAAAACGGTTAATAAGTCTAAAATCGACCTAGTTTTAGGGGTGTGCACGCAAATTGGAAAATTGAGGTTTTCACATTTTTGTGGTTTTCGAGCTGTATATACCTGATATCTGAACGATCCGAAAAATTTTTATATATATAATTAGCCTTATCATGAATAATTTTTCACACGGAATCGAAAAAGAGAGTTTTCTCTTTTAAGAAAAAGCTCAAGAATATTTTGGAAATTTTTAATCCAAATTTGTTCATCAACGGTTTATTAACAAATTTGCATTAAAAATTTCCAAAATATTCTTGAGCTTTTTCTTAAAAAATAAAACTCCCTTTTTCGATTCCGCGTGAAAAATTATTCATGATAAGGCTGAATATATTTTATAAAGATTTATAACTTACATCGAATTCCATCAAGAAAGGTTGTCTGAAGAAAAGACTTTAGCAGAAAAAGACGACTCAACGAACCCCTTATCTCCTAAACTATTAAATAAAAAAAAAAGATCACAAATTGTGACTAAAGCATTGGTCTTCCATATAAGTATCAATTTAAAGTTATATGCTTATCTCGAAAATTTTAAAAAAAATGACACTTTTTGAAAAATTGAAAAATAACACTGTGGATTTTCTTTAACTATTCCAAAATTTAAGCGGCAACTGAACCCTATTTTACGTATGGACATTTCCGTAGCTACGCACGTGACAGTCGTATGACTTTAATGAATAGAAAAATGAAGAAAAATTAAACTTACACTTGTCTTATTATGATTTTTCAATAGTTTGCTAAGCGCACTATACAAGGTGCAAAAGTTAAGAGTTGTCAAAAGTTCGGCTCTCAGATAGATGCCACCAAAAATGATACGTTACGTGACATAAAATAGAAGTGGTTTTAACCTGCATCAATATAAATGAAAAAAGTGCTAATATTTTATAGTTTTATTTATTTAATTGAACTAGAAAAACATGTAAAGTGTAATTCAGGATCGTTACAATCGAAAACTGAAAAAATTGAATTAAACTTTGTATTATACGAGTGCTTAATATACTTATAAAATTTCAACTTTTGTTAAAATTTTTCAACTTTTGTCACCATTTTTTAACTTTTTTTGCCATTCATCATGTTTGCGGCCATTTTTTAAATTAAAGTTGAGATCAGTACTCTCACAATATAAATTTAAACATTTTTTTCTCTATTATAGAGGTTTAAACGAATTTTAAGTAACATTTAATTTTTCAGTCGTGGTAGACCTTTTGGCGGAAATCACAATATATTTAAAAAAAAAATGTTTTGTAATCTCGAAATAAGCCCCTCCACAGGAAAATCCTGTCTACGGTCATGACATGCACACACTCAAAGAATATTCAGTATCTATGTGTATACCTGCTTCTTATGAATGGGCACAATGAACGCCAAACGACCGGCAAAATTACAACAGCAACGATTTTTATTAACAACAATAAAAACCAAACGAAAACAAGAAAATATATTGCAAGCAAAACTTCACATACTATGCGATAAAGTTGCTTCGATTGCAAAAACAAAAATCATAGCAACAACAAGAAACAAAACAAACATCGTAGAAGAAATATGATAACCGCGCGTCTAAGCGATACTTTGTCGACACAGCTCTCGAGGTTTCTTTCGTTGTTTCATTAACTTATTTAAAGCCAAGACTTCTAGCTAAAGTTGTTCAGTACGCAGCGAACGTTCAATAGCAAAAGTTGTACAGTGAAAAGAGAGTAAAAACTGTTTAAGCAAAATTTGAGAAATAAGTTAACATTTTGAGAACATTTGAATATTGAGAAATAATTAAACAAACAAGGCAAATTTTTAGTAAAAAGTGCTAAACTTGAAAAAACTCAGCAAAAAATAATTGAAAAGAAAAAATTATTTAATGTTTAAACTAACAACAAACAGCAGCGAAAACAAACACACAACAATGCCGTTCCCAACAAATCCACCCAAGCAGATGCCCTGCCCACACTGGAATCACTTTCCCATCAGCCCAGCAGTACAGACATTTGGCTGCGTTTCAGGCTCTCCACCACCTTCGCCCAACACCTACAACTATTGCAATCTATGTAATATGCAAAAGAAGTAGGTCACCGACCCATCCAAAACTTGGCAAAGTCGCGCCAGCCAGAAAGCCAGGCTGGCATGTTTTGAAGTTGCTCGACCGTGTGGAGAGTAGTGATGTAGTAGGGAGCAGTCAAGACAATAATAATAACAACTTGCTGCCAAAGGAATATATATTTATGTTAATGTTGCTTTGTTATTGGAGCTGTTAATGCTTTGAATTTAAATGTTCTGTTCATTTTTTTTCTAGAAAAGTTCTCCAAAGCAACTTGCTTAATACTAGTCTTAAATTTTTGCCATTAGCTAAATATTTAATATTATCAACATATCGCACATTAACTACAAAAGAGGCGCAATTCAAAATTTTCAAAATTCCAGTAAAACAAATACAATTTGTTTTTTGAGGGAACTCCATACAAAACAGTCCGAACGAATTTTTTTTTCAATTAAAAAGAAAGATGTGTATAAAATTTAGACAGTCGATGGAGTATGTAAAATATGCAAGGTTTTACTTGAAAAAGTAAAAATTTGAAAATTTCCAGTAGTGTCACTTTTGTAGTTATGGTGCGATTTGTGTGTATGTGTGCTTGTTTAAACATACATACTACTCTGAAATACTTATTAAAAAAGAATTATGTAATTGATAAGCACAATAAATGTTTCTTTTGTGCCAATGATAATTTATTTTGGGTTAAAAAAACCAAACACAAATCCATATTATTATTTCAAGGTTAAATGTGTCATTAATCTCCAATTTAATTAATTTTATTCCTATGTTTATGTATTAATCTAAGTGCATTTATTATATTTTAACCTATTTTAACATTTTTTAACCTATTTTTAATTCTACTATAAAACAAAGAAAAACTTTTATATTGTAAAATAATAAAAATAAATTGACAATACTTAAAAATCCGTTTTCAACTTTATATTATTGTATGCTTGGATTCATTGCTTTTAATTTAATTTTTTATCTCAAGCTGATTGACTTGATAAAAAAAAACAAACGCACTTTATAGCTCTGTTTTTAGCACTCGATGCAATGCAACGAAGTCAACATGAACGTCAACTAGTAAAAAGTAGTATTAAACCTTCACTGGTACACCTGGTCTGTGGGACCAGAACAAAAAAAACAAAAGAGTAGATTTCTCTCATTATTCAATTTAGAATTCAATTCAATTTAATTCAATTATCCAAAATAATTAAAAAAATTCTTTTTAAATAAAAAAAAAACTTTATTTAAGATAGAAATAGTTTCCAGTTTTCTCGATCTTGGTGTTATTATGGATTCAAAACTTCGCTTCAATCTCCACGTTAATATGGTGATAAATAAGGCAAGAGGAGTCCTTGGTTTCATTAAAAGATGGGCTAAAGAATTCAGTGATCCCTTTACTACTAAATTATTATATACCTCTCTCGTAAGGCCAATTCTTGAATATGCATCAATGTCTACATCGACGCCATATAATCCGTTCAAAAACAGTTTTTACTTTTTGCTTTTTTTTTTAGACTGAACCAACGCTCAGGGGATGCCCCCTATAAATGCGTAAGCATTGTGTTGATTCGGAAGATGGGTGATAGTTAGTTGGAGTGTGGATAGATGGAGTAGTGTCGGTGAAGATTTGTTTTGAATTTGCACAGCTCAAAACTGCCGGGAAACACGCTCGCAGGGAGACTATTCCACAACTTAACCGCGCGACTAAAGAACGAATTATCGCGGTAATGCGAGGTTCTATTAGGCATCGATACAATGGTAAAGGGGTGGGCTTGGACAGCTGCCCGAGTTGACCTGGGAAACACACGAGCTGGTGGCGTCAGGCCATGTATCTCCCTTGAACACTTCCCATGGTAATACCTATACAGAAGGCTTAGGCAACCTACATTACGTCGATGCCCAAGAGACCCAAGAGAGTTGAGAGAGGATGAAATACTTTCATCCCCTATCACATATATCGCACGACGTTGAATTCGGTCCAGAAGCTCCAAATAAGATCTTGAAGCCCCTGCCCAAATGTGCGAATTGTACTCCATTTTCGGCCTAATATATGAGGTGTAGATCATGCGAAGATCAGCTGAAGTGAAATATTTTTTGCACCGTTTTAGAAAACCTAGGCACTTGCCCGCTTCTTTCGACACATCGAAAATATGATCATTCCAACGAAGATCAGATTGGATTGATATGCCCAGAACGTCAAGAGCGGCTGATTCCACAAGATCCACACCATTCATACTGAGAAGAGCTAAAGGGCAATTCACTCGCTTGTGGGTTAACAGACAACACTGGGTCTTGCTTGCATTGAACTCTACTCTATTAGCAAGACCCCACTCGGAGATTTTTTGTAGATCATTAAGGAGTGTGTCATTCATAGTTTGCCTTTTTCTCTCAATCTCCATAGAGCTTGGGCGTTTTTTGAATGAATATGAATGACAAATGCTGCTGTCATAGTCGTTGGAACCCCAATATTATGCTTCCATCGTATGAAATACGCCTTAAAATTATTTTACTACCTTCCCTAAGAAGCAGAAGAATGATGCTTAAAATCATGTTTCTATATAAATTACTTCGTGGTGAGATAAATTCGGAATATCTCATCTCAGCTCTAAATTTTAACATCCCAAGGAGAGGAACTAGACATTTTCTGTTTTTCTCTTCATGAATCTTTACGATGTATGTGCAGTGATTTCAATGATAACTTCAACATGATTAATTTTTCTGATTCGGTAGACGTCTTAAAACGGAAAATTATATTACATTTAAATAATTAAATCAATTTAACTTCATCTTATTATACCTAACGCAGATTTATAACAATGTAATATTGGTAATTGAGATTATTCTGTTTCTCCTTTTTGTCTCGATATTATGTTTTATAAAGTAAGTTGATGGGGCTATGAATCGTTTTTAAAACTTACTTTTTAATTATTCAATATTTTAATTTTAAATCGAATTGTGATTTACGTGCTTGCTTTCCTGATTTGAAATTAGACTGAACTCACACTATCACCTGGATTGGTATGCCAGAGTATATCTCTTTTCCACACAAGTTTATGCCTGCGTTGGCCCAAATGCATATCCAACTAATTGGGATTTTGATTTGGCGGGTATGAGATTTACCTCATTTCCACGTAGGTCCTTGGGTTGGACAATGGCCGCAAACCAGTTAAAATGAGTTTAGTGTTTTGGATTGTTTTTGAAATCAGAATTGTTTTTCGGGTACCTTAAATTGATAATTACTATTATTTAATTCGATGTTGCTTATTTATATAGAATCAAGTTTATTTAAAAACGCGTTTTATATATATTCAATTTTAAAATTCCGCTGAAAAGCCAATTAATGTGCTTAGTGGAAAATCCTAATTGCCAATAGGGGGTATATTTTAGTACGTAGGTACATTCTGTCTGTCCCGGCTGATTCGAGCAGGATCTAGAATGTAAATCGTGCATGCGTATAGGACGGGTATACGTAAGACGGAAGATTTCATACCTCCGGGCGAAACAAAAAAAAAAAAAAAGATGTTCCTTAACAAAACAACATGCATTTCTAACTAAATTTGTGTTTTTTAGGATATAAAGTTGGTGTGGTCCCTGGGCTAGTGTTATTTTTGAGGTGCACCAGTTAAGGGTTAATATGCATTTTGTCTGGGACAAACTTGCCGGAGTGACTGAAACTTTTGCATACTCCGTTGCATCAGTAAAAGCCAGTTCCCAGTACATAGTTCGCGGCATCATTGACGAACTTTTCGTGATGATTTCTTGAAGGAAGTTTCTGCATGAGCTGCTGGACCCAAAAAAAATTCATACAAAATATAATGCAAAGCAGCGGTTGTCAGCGCCTCACTTTTTCCACTCTATTACAACAACTTGAAGATATTCATGTAATTCGCCGAATCGTGCAGAGGCTAAACTGCAAAAATACAGCGTTTTCACTTCTTCAACGTTTCGGTATAACATTGCTTCACCAATTTTATTTTTCGTATTAATTCCTTGACGAATTTTCTTTACATACCTGTCTACTTTTCGTTAACGAAAATTCCTCAATATTTCAATATTGGGTTCGTGCATGATAAATCGCGACTTTTCTGCATTGCGTCTTGAACGAATTTGGAACATTTATATGAAATTTTCGTCAATGAAATGTATGGCATGTTTCGTCAAGGATCAAGAAAAATCGTACATGATTCATTTGAGATTTCTTCAAAATTGGAACTACTGGGTTATATTTAATTGAATATTTGGCTACACCTTTTTAACTAGTAGAGGTTGCGAGCAGGGGCGAAACTAACGGGAGATAAAAGGGTAAACTACCCTTATTACTACCCATTAAAAAAATATGCGATCGCTCCCATGAGGAGTGACAAGGGAGCGCTCTTTTGCTGTTTTATTGGATCAAAAAACTGAGCACTTGTGCTCTTGTACTCTGTTACTTTTTTAAAAGTAAAAATATTACTGAAAAAAAAACATAAAGTGGAGCATGTGCATTTTAGGAAACTCTATCATTATTTTCTGTGAAAAAATATATTTTAAATGTTCCTTTCATTCCATTCGCGTCGTTTTCACACCAACAAAAAAATGGTATACCAAAAATGGGTCGCTGGAAATACACATTATTAGGTGGCAACCCTATTATTATAAAAGTTTATAATTTTGAAATTCTGACCACGGATTCGGATTCAACGACGCATTTTTACCCTATAGTTCGCGCCAGACCCGAATTTGTAAAAATAAAAAAATTAAGGTGGCAACCCTACCTACCATCTTGAATTTTAAAATTCTGACTTTAGATTCGAAATCAGCGACCCCCTAACACTGTTAAATGATGTTTAAAACTCTTAAAAAGACATTTTATTAGGTGGCAACCCTATTATTTCAAACTTTTATAATTTTGAAATTCTGACCACGGATTCGCATTTTTGGTATACTCATTTTTGGTATATCATTTTTTTGCCAGCCCCGAATTCATAAAAATACAAAAAAATGAAGGTGGTAACCCTATCCACCATCTTGAATTTTAAAATTATGACTTCAGATTCGAAATCAGTGACTCCTAACACTGTTAAATTATGTTTAAAATTCTTAAAAATACATATTATTAGGTGGCAATACTGTGGTAAAAATTTATGTGGCAACCCTAACCTCCATCCTAAATTTTAAAACTGTGACATTATATTCGAAATCCAATCCGTTGTCAGAATTTCAAAATTAAAAGAATTCGCAAAAATACCCAAAAATGTAGGTATCAACTCTATCCGCCATCTTGAACTTTAAATTTTGACATCAGATTCAAAATCATCTACCCCTAAAACTGCCAACCACGGAGTTCACAGAACCCTTAAAAGTCATAATACGCTTAAGCTTTTCGTACACAAGCTCATTGAATTTTTGGATACTTGCCTTCAATTTCAAGCTTTTCCAGCTTTTTGCCGAAGGCATCAAGCTTTCCTTTACTTGAAAATTCGTGCCGTTTGCTTGTAAGCTAGCATACATGCAAGTCGCAAGCTGTAGTGGGCTTATTTATATTCAATTACAAGCTATACTTGATTCAAAATTATCAAGCTCAAGATAGCTTGAACTTGTATTTTAAGCAAGTACTTGAAATAGACTTCAAGTAGGCTTGTGCAGTTCTCTGATGGAAACTATCACATTCATATCAGCACGATTGGCGGTGGTATCTTTTTGTTGACCGATTTGACAAAGAATGTCCCATATGTACTATGTATTTTACTGCAGTTTTACTTGTTGCTTTTGCTTTTTTATGTTATTTAATGAAAATAATAAGTAAGCATCGTTTAAAACAAACCTAAGCATATGAAAACCGTGCGAGCGAGCGAGAAAGCAACCATCTAAATATCAGCGCACAAGCCGCTTTAAGCTGCTTGTTCGGCTGGTACTATACGCACTTTGAGTTTATTTCATATGATTGTAGGTGCAACCTTTTTTCAGCTTTCCTTCTCGGTTCGGTTCGGCTCGGCTCGGCAAAGTAACAAGCCGCCACTAAGCGCCCTAAGCGTCATTATTAAATTAGCGAAATTAAATCTTATTCTAAGTTTTCAGCTCAGATAGACTCTTAAATCTCAAGGTCAAGTAGGCAGTATTTACTGCATTTATAGAGGTATGACTGTTATCCGTAGGCTTATCAAATTGCATGTAAAAAGAGAGTAACACAAACTATTCCAAAAAAAAAAACAAACCACATGAAATGAGAAAACTCAAATGTATTTACATATGTAAGCATTATGATATGTGTAAATATGATCAGTTTCAATTAAGGCCAAATTGTTTCCGCATGTGATGTTTTCGGTTTTATTAACTCGAGATCATTTTAATCATTTAAATTAATGATTGATTGAAAGGAATTATATCAATTGTAACAATATTCATTTTTTTTTCAATTTCCTTGCAAAGTCGCTATTTCTTATTACCCAATCTCGAGATATATGGCGTTAGCTTCACAGCTAAGCGGACTATTTGGAACAGCATTAACACATTTATTTTTCTGTCTCTACCACCAAAATCCGTTTATCAAAAACTGTTATTCTTTTATGTGATGGACTTTGTTATCAGTCCGCTTAGGAATAAGTTTAAATCGCAATTGAAGATTTTTTTGAAACATTGAAGGTGATCTAAATCTGAAAATAAATATCATTGACAAATGGACAAGTTTGTTTATTGATTTATTGCCTCGAATTTGTAGATACGTGCTACAAAACACGTTTCAGTAAACATAACAAAATATAACTTTAAAAGAGTGCTCTTCACGCAGCTTTATAATTTCAGAAAATATTTCAATATGAAGTTTTTAAATAAAAAGTTTAAGTTCTTGAGTCAAGTGGGCAAATAAATAGCATGTAAAGTACTCAAATAAAAGTTATTTTTCACATCAATAAATAAAAATAAAAAAAACCAACACCACAACTACGCCGATATATTTAGGATATCTATTATTAAACCTTATCATTATTCTAAGTTAGATTTGATCTCGTTTTGGAAATTTACTTTGAACTTAATCAATATGAAGTGGGGGCAAATAAATTATTCTTTATAATCTTTATCATTTTTTTTTATATCAAATGTTAGCAAATTACTCGCAATGAGGCAGTTAGAAAAATTCAAAATGCGGCACACAATTTTTCTAAAACAGATAAGCAAATGCTGGCAAAAAATATGCATAATGCAAAATTTATGCATGAAGGCTACCCTATTTCAAGGTATTACACCAGGATAAAGTTAGAAAATAATATGTTTTTTTTAAATTTGTACTTGAAATTTTGTGCATTAGCACAATTTATTTAAAGCAATAATCTTCTGCAGGAAAATCTTTAATTTTTTGACTTGGTTGAAGCGTAGAAAAAAGCCATTCATCTGATCTACTTCATTAGGGGGCGTCCATTAATAACGTGAGGTGATTTTTGCGATTTTTTGACCCCCTCCCTCCCCCTAGTGAGATATCGTGAGATTTGGTTCGACCCCCTCCTCTCCCCTCTAATCCCACGTGAGATTGTTCAAAATGCGTGTTTTCAGTGTAAATATGTTAATTAATGCTTCATTGTGTTGGATTTATTAAAAAAAATCTCGTAATTTATTTCATTATTTTTATTTAGTACTAGTTGAGACTAGAAATTAAGACTACTGAGATCGTAGCTTAAAATCGCAATGAAAAAAATCGAATAACAAAATACTTATCAGGTAAAAGTAAGTCATTTAAAATGAGAACTTCTAAAATTGGTGAAGGAATATTAATTATAATTCAGTCCATGGGGACTCACTCATGTGCTGAACAGTCTTTAGAGTGACTACTGAAACCAGCACATCCATGTGATTTTTAGTAAAACCATCTACTCCTTCAACCTCGCTCTTGTAATTCTGATTGTAAAAATTTTGCTTGAATTCCTTTGAAAGCAATGATAAATCAGTTAAATTTTTTAATGATGATAATTTACTTTCAAATGAAGTTGACACTATTTTTTTAAAAAAAAGGCACAGTTTCGATAGTATCGTAAGTATAGACGTAGATTTCCTTTTTATATAGTAATAGAGAAAAATTCTGTTTTTTAATTTATATTTCTCAAAACTATTTAAAAACTTTCATCTTCTAAATAAAAATTATTCAAAAACAAATTTGTTGTTGTTGTTGTTGCCTTCTTTAAACTTACTTGATCTAAAAAGCTCACAATTAAATTCATGTAAAAATTTGTTTTGTTTTATAAAAAGTTTTCGTTTGATATTTGTAGTGATGAATTTTTTGTTAATTTTTTATGTTGGTTACAACTAAATGTAATTCAAAGTTACGTTTAATTAATGGAAATAAATATCGGAAAAATTTGAATTATTTATTTTTCCTGTAGTAAAGAGCATTAACATATATAATATATATATCAAACAAAAAGTTTTTATAAAACAAAACTAATTTGAACATGAATTTAATTGTGAGATTAAAGTAAGTTTGAAGAAGGCAACAACAACAACAAATTCGTTTTTTGAAATGTTTTAAAATAGTTTTGAAAATATAAATAAAAAAAACAAGAATTTTTCTCTATTACTGTATAAAAAAGAATTCTACGTCTGTACTTACGATACTATCGAAACTGTGTCTTTTTTTTAAATTACAGTTGAAAGTTCTCTATATGACCTTTTTATTAATTATGTTGATTTTCTGTGATTTAAATATAAATTCTAAATGTTTGATAGCTTAAATCATACTTGATTTTATATACAAATTCTAGTTGTTTGATAGTTTAAAATCGTTTATTGAGCTCAAGGTCAGGTTAGAATAATTAATTGCTCTTACGAGTTTTTCCAAAGAAACAAAATTTTTGCATAGGGACTTATTGTGGTATTTTGTAATGCGAATGATATTTTTGTGGCAATTTTAAATGCATAAGGAATTTTTGGTGGTATTTTTAAAACGCGTGGAATTTTTGTAGTAATTTTTAATGATCCTGGGATTTTTTTTAATATATTTTTATTGCGGTGGAAACTTTTTTGTTTATCTTTATCATGGTAATTTTTGTTGTATGTAATTAATGCTAATGTGAAAAAGTAACTTTTTGTCGGGATTGTTTCGAATTTTAACTGGCAACCTTGGCTAGTAGTACTACATTTTTTTGTAGCCACATTATGGCTCTCTAGCTACATGCATCTGCATTCTCTATTGTATTACAACCCAACAAGCCATGAATGTCAGTGTTCCAGCTAAACGGTACTTAAAACGGCAGTGTCTGATTCGCTGGTATGAAAACGAAATGTTTTTGTACCTTTAAACCGTTCTCTATATAATTGTGAAGTCCTTTTTTATAAAGTGTTTTCTAAATGACCTTGTTATTTATTATGTTGATTTTATATGATTTAAATACAAATTCTAAATTTTTAATAGTTTAAATCATACTTGATTTTAAATACGAATTCTAGTTGTTTGATAGTTTAAAACCGTTTATTGAGCTTAAGGTCAAAGTTAGAATAATAAATTGTAATAACGAATCTTTCCAAAGAAACAACAACAACAAAAACGCTAGTGCGCGCTTGCACGGGCATCACAAAGATTTCTGATGAAGCTTTAGCACGGCCGAAATTTCAATAAAATCAGCTAGAGAATGATTTAAAGTATCAAACAACTAGCATTTGTATCTAAAATCAAGAATGATTTAAACTATTAAACATATAGAATTTGTATTAAATCATAGAATATCAACATTAATATACAACTTAATAAATGGTACGCTTATATGAAACACACATTGCATAGTTTGCTGACAACGAAACGGTCCGTTTCAGTGCTTTTAAAAGTGCACACCGTTTTCAATGAAAGCAACTGATGAGTATTTACATATGTATGTTTTACATACATATTAATAAGAAACAACAACAACAACAAAAGCAGCACAACAACGAACGACGTGATTACGAACCAAACAAGCAAACACAACAACAACAACCTTAAAAACAGCATAAGCAGCTACTGCAGCTAAGCAGCTTGTGCATTTCTCATACGAACATGTGAATTTTTCATCTTCTTAGATTAAGCTATTTTATTAGATATTCGTTTTATTCCCACTAAAACTGATATTTTGGCATTTTTTTTCTATGTACGATGAATATTAAAGGCTGTAGGTATACCCCAAAGTGTCAAATATCACTTTGAAAAAATTCGTAAAAATGACCCCCATACAAACCGCGCTGTAAGACGTAATTCTACGTCAAAAATCTTTTTGTCTTTTTTATATATGAAGTGCTTATTGCAATAACGTGATAAGCCACATGATCTAAAAAAATTACATTTTTAGACTGAATACATTAATCAATGTATTGCCTACAACCACTGAAGAGATTTAAGCTATTTTTTATTAATTTTCTAACTTATTTGTAAAAGTTTCCGTTTCATTTGCATTCCTTCCTACAAAGATAAATTTTTTCAAAACTTTAGAGTCGATTATTTCAAAATTTTTTTTATGTGGCTTATCATGATCTTAAAACAGCTGCGTTCCTTTCGCCTAAATATAATCGCGATAACAAAATTTCTCAAAGGAACGGCAAGAAAAACTACTTGTAGAGGGCACTACCGTTGCAGTCGAAATTAAATTCAAACAAGCAATCATGATACAAAAACTATTAGGTGTCATGAGAATGTGTGTCGTTCAAAACTGTTGTGAACGGTTATGGTAGCGATACTTTAGTGAACGATGTTCCTCTCTGTAAGTGTTTTACTCTAAACGTCAGAAAAATTGTGAATTATTTAATTTAATTATTAATATTATGCAATTATATAAATAATTTAAGTGCAATTGTTGGCTCCGTTGAATGTGTCCAATGTGTGTGACACATGCGGTTTGTTTTGTTTTCTTTTGTTTAACATTCGATGGTCGCAGCTCGTGAGAAAATAGGTAGCTGTCATGGCTACCTAATAGTCATTGCATCAAACTCACAAATAATTCAAAAAATTAAATGACAGCTCATAAAAATGTGTTTCAAATTTTTTAAAGGCTATATCACAATTTTATATGGATAGCAAAAATAATCCTATTTTTTATAGGATTATTATTTTTGTTTTGCTTTGCATGTAAAAAACAAATAATCTGGAACATTTTGAAGCGAATGGAACGCAGCTAATAAGCCCTTCATATGTTTAAATTCTCTTCAGTGTAAAAAGCAAGTGTACATTTTTTGTTGATAAAAGAAAATCCCAATAAATGTTAAAAGTTCCAAACTGCAACTAAGCGATAAACTGACCCATTAACTTTACAACTGACCCATGAAACATTAAAAATTTCATCGACTATCACCAAATATATAAAAATATTATATTTGCACAGAATTTTATATATCAATAGCTGCGTTCCATTCGCTTCAAAATAATCCAGATTATTTTTTTTACATGCAAAGCAAAAACAAAAATAATAATCCTATAACAAATAGGATTATTTTTGCTATCCATATAAAATTGTGACCTGTATATTTTTATGAGCTGTCATTTCATTTTAGGAATTATTTGTTTGTTTAATGCAATGACTATTAGGTAGCCATGACAGCTACCTATTTTCTCACGAGTTGCGACCATCGAATGTTAAACAAAAGAAAACAAAACAAACCGCATGTGTCACACACATTGGATATATTAAGACGAAAGGAACGCAGCTAATAATTTTATGAAACAAAATTAAAAAAAGAAGAATAAAATGGAAGTCATAATAATGCAAATCGTCAGTACATTTTAGCTATTCGGAGTGTCATACAAAAAAATCGTTAGGTAGAATCGTTATTAGGAATACAACTAATACAGACAACAACGATAATAGGATATATTTAACTTGTCATGGCGCATGACTTAAAGATCACCATTACTATGTATAATAACTAAGAACTAAATAATAATTTTCGCCCAATAATAGATCTCGCAATAGCTTGCACTGGTTTACACTTTTCTTATTGCATTTTTTTAAAAGTTTCAGGGAGGCCCGTATGTTGTAACCACTCGGGCCCGAACTTGGCTCTCTACGGGCCTGCCCCATGCATACAGCATTAGTAATTGTGCGGGTACACAGTACACATGCTCTTGTATGACATCGCCATGTAAAATGGAAATGAGCTTGCATTTATGCTGGCATGCATACAAAACATCAAACGTATGCCTGCATCAGTAATGCTGTATGCATGAATGTACTTACTGGGATGTGCTTCATGTGTGCCGACCACTGAACTAAACATTTACGGAAGTAAACATAACAAGTAGAGACTTGTCCATGCGCCGCTGTCACAAGTCGCAGCGCTTGTCGAATCGCGTGTTCGGCTAGCCGGTGGTAAAACAATCGAAGAGCTACAATGCTACCCAGCAAACCAAAGTTTCCGAATTTGTCTGAATTCCGATTAGTTCGCAATCATTTCGAGCATTCTTAACGAATTCGTAACTATTTCGCAACAGTAATTTCGGAACATTTTCGAATAATTCGAAAGAGTTCCGAAATCAAATTTTCAAATTTAAATTGTGAGGTGTTTTAAATATTTCGAGTTGAAAAAAAATTGGTAGGCCATGAGCCTAGCGGCATTTTAAATAATTTGCCATTTATAAAATAATTTAGTTTTAAACAACATTTTCTTTAAAACAGATGATACTAGAGATAGTTCTTATTTTAATTTTTACAGATGCAAATACAAACGACATATCAAATTCACATTTATATATGTTCCATAATAGTAGTTGCAAAGGATCTGCAATTTTTGGCATGTCATTTGTACGAAACATATAGTCTGGGGCATCTTAAGCGGATTGATTAACTAAACTTTGATTCGAAATTGTTATTTAATTTTGTATTACATACGGTACAAAAATCATTAAAAGATCGTTGCGAATTTGATGCTTCATTTACGAATTCGGTGCTACAATTCGTTAAGAAATTGTTATGAGTTTGTTACGAATTCGTTGCGAAAACGATAATTCAATTCTTTACGAATTTGTCACGAATTCGATACGTCAATTCTTTACGAATTTGTTACGAATACAATACTCCAATTCTTTACGAATTTGTTACGAATTCGTTACTAATATTACTTCCGAATTCGTTTCAACCCTCCATACGATCTTCGTTTCTTCGGAAACTTTGGTTTGCTGGGTACTTTGTTGCACTCGCATAACCACGAAAATATAGTGTAAAACTTAGTCATATTTTAGTAGAGACACACGTTTTACTCAATTTAACCAGTTGTCTCACTGTTTCTTGCTGATAAAAAATTACTATTATTAAATTTTGGCGAGAACCCCCCTCTCCCCCACGTGAGAGATAGTGAGATTCTGCTTAACCCCCCGCCCCCTAAACACCTCACGTAATTCATGGACAACCCCTTAGGAATAGATTTTGGGAGAAAACGAATTATTTTTGTGCTTCGTTAAGGTTTTTTGGCTTCCGGTAGTTGTGATTTGGTACAAAGTTCATTTATAAGGTTGTGGCACTTGAGAGAAATGCGCTCTTTTTCCGCCTTTGCTTGAACTGTCACTGTGCTTTTCTTTGTTCTATGCATTCATTTTCTTGATTTCTTAACATCCATTTTGACAGTTCGACCGAGCTCGCTCTCAAGTGCCACAACCTTATAAATCAACCTTGATTTGGTAGAAATCGTCACGTAACTTCGTCTCTCTCTCTCTCTCTTTCTCTCTCTATCTCTGTGTGTCTCTGTTTATGATACGCAGAAATTTCGTTAAAACGTATTTATTATTTTATTTTAAATCATACGTGAGAATCTTTATTTCAATTAAGTTTTAAGAAATGGGCACTGCAGCAAATGTGTGTAATACAGTGTAAACTGATGTTAAAATTTTAAAAAAGTTTTTTGCCACTAGGGTGGACCATAAATAAGAGTTTTTTTTTATTCTCTTTGTAGATGCGCAGATCGCTGATTTAAAATCATATGTTAGAATTATAAAAAAAAATGTTTGACTCTAGGCGGGATCCTAAAAATGTGTTTTTGTTTTATACTTTTGTTAGATGCGTTGGTCACTGATTTCGCATCTTATGTAGGAGTTTCAAAATGCTATTTCGACACTAGGGTGAACCCTAAAAAAGTGTTTTTGGCTTTATACTCTTTGTAGATGCGCTGGTAGCTCACTTTGAATCTGATGTTGAAATTTCAAAAAGTTTTCGACACTAGGGTGGACCCTAAAAATGTGTTTCTTATGCTCTTTGTGTATGTGCTGGCAGTATTAATGAGTTGCTGATTTCGAATCTTATGTTAGAATTTAAAAAATTTCACTCTAGGGTGGGCCCTAAAAATGTATTTTTGTTTTATACTTTTGGTAGATGCGCAGGTCGCTGACTTCGCATCTTATGTAAGAATTTGAAAATGTTAAGTTGACACTAGGGTGGACCCTAAGAATATGTTTTTTTGTTTTATACTCTTAAGTAAGTCCAGTTTTCAAGCTAAATTCTCAATCAGTTCACGCTAGGATAGACCCTAAGAATACATTTTTTATTCTATACTCTTTGTATAGGTGCTAGCAGTATAAGGGGTCGCTGATTTCGAACCTGATGTTAAAATTTCAAAAAGTTTTTGTCACTAGGGTGGAGCCTGAAAGTGTGGTTTTTGTTTTATACTCTTTGTAGATGCGCAGGTCGCTGATTTCGAGTCTGATGTTGGTATTTCAAAAAGTTTTTCACACTAGGGTGGATCTTGTTAGAATTCAAAAAATTTTTGAGTTAGGGTGGACCCAAAAAATGTGGTTTTTTAATACTTTTGGTAGATGTGCTGGTTGCTGATTTCGCATCTTATGTAAGAATTTCAAAATGTTATTTCGACACTAGGGTGTACCCTGAAAATGTGTTTTTTCTGCTTTATGCTCCTTGTATCCTGATCCTTGGGTCGCTGATTTCGAATCTTGGTAGAATTTAAAAAAAAATTTTGATACTAGAGTGGACCCTAAAAAGGTCGAAATGTGTTTTTGTTTTATACTCTTTGTATATGCGCTAGTCGCTGGTTTCGCATCTAATGTAAGAATTTCAAAATGTTATTTCGACACTAGGGTGGACCCTCAAAATGTGTATTTTGTTTGATACTCTTAAGTAAGTCCAGTTTTCAATCCAACTTTTCAATCAATTCAAGCTCCGTACGAAAAACATGCTGAATTTTCAATGCTTAACGATTTGTTGCAGCATAAAACTGGCAATGGTAACTACCTATTTTCATCTCTCATAAGAATTTTACATCTTCATTTTCAATAAATAAATATTTGTTTTCCTAAAGGATTGAACTTTTTGATTTGATTGTTCATTTACATTTTTTGCCTTAAAAGTATAGTATTTGTTATTTATACTATTATATAAAAGGGTACTCACGGATGTGCGGGATCGCAAAACTTGAGAAAGAAGGCGCTATTTCAATAATTATTTTCCTATTGAATAGCTATGGTACCCAGTTGGGACATGGGCTATTCGAATTTGCTAATCATTATTTAAATAATTAAAACTAAAACAACATAACCATTACGGCGGGTCAAATTCTGGCTCAGCGAAATTCGTAAAATACATGTAATTTCAAGACTTTTTCTCCACTACAGCATATACAAATTCTGAAAAAAAGCTGTGCGGACTTTCGTAAATAGATTCATACACATACATTCATACATTCATATTTTATAATTGAGAACAAAATCTATTTAAGAAAGTCCGCACAGCTTTTTTTCAGAATTTGTATATGCTGTAGTGGAGAAAAAGTCTTGAAATTACATGTATTTTACGAATTTCGCTGAGCCAGACCACCAAAAAATTCGTCCATACAAATTGACCCGCCCTAATAACCATACAATTTTTTTGTTCTTATCCTTAGCGAGAAAAACTCTGTCTCTATTTTTAAGCTCTATTTGAGCAATATAAAGATAGAGTGCAACGCTAAACATTTTATAGGCGTTGGTCAAGAGGGCGTAGCATCTCAAATACAAGCCAAAATTTGTTATATCGAATAGCTTTGGAATTATATACAAGTCGCACAGCCTCGGAATTCAGTGTTCAACCACAATATAGAAGTGCCGTTCCTCTAATAACATTGTATGGGCGTTGGAAAGGGGGCGTTACACCTCCCATATAACCAGAATTACCGATATCGAATATCTTCGGAATTAAAGGTCGCACAGACTCCGAATTCGGTATTGGACGACAATATGCACGTACCGTTTCCCTGATAACATTTTATGAGCGTTGGAAAATTTGCAGGGCACATCCCATACAACTCAAATTTGCAATATCGAATAGCTTGGGAGTCTCAGAATTCAGTATTCGGCGTAAAAACTGTTTGTGTATTTTGTGCTCTTGAAGAGTGTAAAAAAGATTTTAAGTACGTTATGTAAAATTTATCGAATGGGTGGAAAATATAAACAAAAACAACGGAACATTTTATACACAACTGTATGTATTAAATAATATTCCCCAAAATTATGTGTAAAAATGTTAAAAATGTTTCAAAATTTAATTATTAATTCAAAGTGCGATATTTTTTAAAATTTAAAACTGATTTTGATAATATTGGAGTTTTTGGAAAGGCATTAAAACACGCTTTGCTCAATATTTCTATTATGAAAGCCATTTTTAAATCAAAAGTTAAAAACTTGAACGGAATAAAAATTTAATGAAGATTAATTAAAATACAACAAAATTTTGCATAAATTTGTTGGCTTAACTGTTCAAGTTTCGTTTCAAGTTGCAACACACTCATACATTTTTACTGTGTTTACACTAAAAAAGTGTGAGTGTGTTGCAACTTGAAAGGAAACTTGAACAGAAACTTGAACATGTAACTGCAGAGTTATCAGGTTTTTTCATATCAAAAAGGTGTACATTTATTTTAGAGAACAATATCAGCAAAGTTGAAACATGGTTTTATAACGACGCTATTAAAAGTCAAACTTGATAAAATGCTGATCAAATAATGAGCGCGTGAAGGTACGCTAGATAAAGAACAAACACGTATTAAGAAATATACAAACTTTCTAACGAAAATCAATAAAAACGAGAGTAAAAAGATTGTGTTAAATAAAAACAAATTGAACGATACTCACAATTAGCAAAATTGTTGATTAAAAATAGCACAGCAGCGAAAAGCTCTTGAATCGATCAGTTTGCAGGTTTATACAGCAACAGCAGCGGGACGTTGTAGCGGTGGCATAAAAAAAAAATTTCAATACAATTAAATAGCAAATAAAACGGGCGCAAAAATGACAACATGCAGCGTTTTAATGCAAAAAGTTTTTAGTTCTTAATTTTTTTTCAGCTTTGCACTTGTTTATATGCACAAACTATTTATTTTATTAGCTAAAAACTTACGCGGTAAGAATTTCAAAAGAGCGCTAAATAATGGGATTAAAATTTCTTAACAATTAACAAAAAAACTTTCACTTATGCGTCCCTTAAAAAATACTGCATTATTTTAGGTTTTTGGACGTTTAGCTGCAATGCCATCGGTATAGCATTGATCGAGCATTTCCAACAAAGTGCGCTGCCTGGGTTCGGAGCGGTTTTTCTGCGGTGTTTTCGTAGCAGATGATGCTTTAAGCTTTAACTTGCTTGTGCTACTTTCAGCACCTGCACTAGCCACAAGCGAGACTTGGTCCGTTTTAACACTATCATCTGAGGAAATTGTACAAATAGACGCTTGGGACTTTGTGGTCGTCACATTAATAGGCAGCCGGCTCGTGCTATTATCTACAGTGACAGCATCCTCTGATTCGGAAGACGATGATGCAAATAGATCTTGACTTATATTTCGTATCGCTTGGTTCGTGCCTGTTTTGGCGGAGCTTGTGGATGCAGCGGATGTGGAGCAATCTACAAGGGTTGATTTTAACTTTGCGCACTTATCAAGTTCAACGTTAGGCTTCGTCGGTGTTGGCTTGTGATCCTTCCGGCTGCGCTGAAACAAACAGATGTTTTAATACAAAATGGACAAGGAAAGAACTCAATCTCTATATACAATTTGGCTCTCCGCCGTCTCTGTCTCTGTTGCTGTCTTTTTGGGCGTCTTCGGCTTGTCGTGGCAGCTATAGATAAAGTTATACAGCTGCTTCGGAGCTAAATGTTGCGAATGAAACTTTTTAAGCGTGGCCCATAGGTCGCGAACAGTCACCTGCCGATCACGCAAGAATTCATACAACTCGTAGACAGCGTCACGCAACTCCACGTTGCCGAAGGTGTAGTAGACGAGTGGTCGCTTAGTTTTGGCGCATGCCATCAATTGTATGAGTGCTTTGAGCGTGGCATCGCCTCCGAAAGCGCCACAGCCCCAATTGCCGGAAGCCACACCAGGTGCAAGCGTTTCGAGTGGATGATAGAAGCCCACGTAGGCTTTGTTAAGCTCACGCAACATTAACTCTTCACGATACTGATGCGTTGATTGCACAAAAGCCAATGCATCAATTGCCACAATGTGCGTCAAGCGTCGGCGTGAACAATCACGTGGTGTTGCATCCTCGTGATCGCCACTCCACTGGAAGGTGCCGGCATATCCAGTGTAATTGCTGTAGCGCTCACAACCGACCATTAGGAGCGCCTCCGTGGGACGCAAGCACTCGGTAAACAGTTTTGAGATAAGCAGCTCAGGACAAATGACAAAACGTATCTCCTCCTGCACACAACCATTGCCTAGCACGCCGCCACCCAGAAACTTGTTGGCAAAATCTACTTGCAGCAGGCCTAGACCCTGATCTTCAATAGTGCCTGCAGCTGTGATATGTAGCGGTATGGAACCTATCGGTGCACGACACTCGGACCAGTTCGGCATGTCCGAGTAGTGCAAGCTTCGTCGTGAAAAAGTCACAACACCACTAGGCACATTGCTGCTATTCTGCTCCGTGGGACAGACACGTCGGAAGTAGTGGCAGATGCACTTAATTTTCTCCAATACGCTCTGGCCTGATGACTGAAAGAGCCTGCAAAATAAATGAATTTGATTAAATCACGTTAAATTCGATTAAGTCGAAGGTATACCGATTAAAATTTATGTCCGGAAACGTGCTATACTCAGACTTGCGTTTCATAGTGTTGCGGCGCGGATAGGTGCAAAGAAACCCATTGGCCAGCAAGCAGGCAATCTGCTCCTGTGTAAGCGTTACCGATCTACTTTGACCCTGTTTTAGCAACGGTAAAGCAGATTGCACCAGCTCAGGCAGTCGCAGCGCCAAGCGCACTATGCGCGGCAACAGATCGTCAAAAAACACCTTCGACTCGCTCTCATCCAAATCCTCTTCGAAAAGTTTGTGTAGCGCCCGAAACTTCCACTGATTTTCATACTTGGAATTGTAGGTTAGAATCGCCGCTTCCAACTCGCGACTATTGGCTAAGGGACGCAGTAGGGCTTTCTCTATCATTTCCCAACGGCTTTCGATTGTAACATTACCATCCTCAGCTGTGACTGGATACTGACTCTTAGCGGAGCAGGGCAGACGCACATGGTGGGCATCCCACTTGTGATGACCACGCAGCGGACGTGGCGGCTCAGAATCGGCAGCACGTATGGGAAAGTGATGGAGTACGGTGTGCGTGTCGGCTGGACGCACGGGCGGCACATGCTCCAGTTCGAATTCATTAAGATGTCTGTGGATTTCATCCATGCTGCAGCCGCGCCAGCTCTGATCAGCTGCATCGCTTTCAACTGCAAAGTAGAGTTTAAACATAAAAGAAATTTAAATTAGTTCGAGCTTACGGCTGCTTTCATCTGCACCAACGTCCGAAGACATTCCAACGATGCAAGATTTCGATGAGTCAGAAGTTAATTTGCTGCTGTTAATGCCCGAAGACAGCAGTGCTTTTTGTAATCTTCGCAAAATTTTGTTTTATTCTAATTTCAAGCGAAACTTTTTTCAATTTAATGCAATTTCTTTATTTAATTTATAGAAAAAAAAATGTATGAGCAAACGTCAACTTTCAGCCGGTAATTATTCTTAGCACTGCCATATTGAAAAGATTTGATGTCAAAGTTTATCTTACTACTATGCGGCAGATGGCGCTATAATCTTAATCGTCACACACAGAGTGCTTCAGCTACACTATAATTAGATAAGTCGGTTTCAAACCTAATTTTATTAAAATTATTTTAGTGTAAAGATTATTGCATTACTATTAACTATAACCCTTTCAGATCTGACGCTAAGCTATTGAGAATTTTTTTAAGGATTTTTTGGTGTAAAGAGTCCTTACATGATATGAAAACATATTCAATGCCTAAATTTTGAAAGGATTTTCAAGAAACGAATGTTTGTACTGAAAATTTTTCTTTTTCATCAAATGTTGTCAAATCATTTAAGATTTTAAATAATATTATTTTTTTAGTTTAAATAAGTCAACTTAACTAAAATTGCGCTGTTAGAATTTTAGTATATAAAAAAAAAACAACTAACTTCTACGACTCATTTTTAAAAAAACAAATAAATGTGACACAAGAATTTCGTGAAAATTTAACAAACGTCAAAATTAACAGCTAAACAATATGAAAGACAAACATAAACAATAACCTGCGCAATCGATACATGTAAAATTGATAAATATTCGCGAAATAGCAGTAAAGATATTTATACTAAGAGTTACCCGCACAATTGATGCATCACGGTCTGAAAGGTATAATACATTTAGGGCACTATTTATTGCATTACACTAATTTCTAATTAAAGAAGTGCATTAATATTTTTTCTTCAATAAATTTTATACCAAGTAGTGTACTAATTTGATATTACCACTAAAATTGTTAAAGAGTAATGCACTATTATTCCATTACCATTAAAACACATTTTGAAAAATGATTGTTGCATTATCAATAAAAGAAATTATGAATTTATGCATTATTTATCAACAATTTATTTAAGCAAATTAACGAATCAATTGAAGCAATTCAATTAAATATTTTTTTCATACGTGGCTTTGAAGGTAAACAAAAAATTTGTTGATTTTACTTGTTAATGAAAACTTGTTATTTTCATTTATTTTTATTGAAATGTGTTATCGAAATTTCAAAATGGATAAATTATATATTTTCTTCAGAATGAAATTAGATTTGAACAATATAAAATTAATTGCTTTCAAACAAAAATCTATTTTATGAATTTGTATACTATTTTGTGTTAATTAGTTTATTTTGTATATAAAAAAATAGATGACTGTGAAATTGATTTCGATAGCGATGATACTTTTGCTGAAGAAAATCAAATATTTTGTGTCTTTCAGACGAAAACTTTGAAAACTTAGTAATAACCAGAGAAAATAATTTAGATTAGGAGCCTTCTGTTAAATTTCTTAATTGAAAAATATGAATTTATTTATTTGTTGTATTGATTTGTATTGAATTTTTTTGTTTAATTTTATGAATTCTGTTCAATAAAAAATCTTTTGCATTACTTCATATTTCTTTAAGAGATAATGCAATAATAGTGCACACAGTGATAATGCAATAATAGTGCATTATTCAAAATGTATTCATGATAACGGAAAAATAGTGCATTACTCATAAAAAGTTTCAGTGATAAAGTAAAATTAGTGCACTACTAGAAATAAAATTTAGTGAAGAAAAAATATTAATGCGTTACTTTGATAAGAAATTAGTATTATGCAAAAATAGTGCACTAAGAGTATTATAACTAATGATATTTAAATAAATTTGCATTTGCAATAATTTCGTTAAGTTAAGGAAAAAAGGTCAAAGCATTACCTCATTTAATGCAGTTTTCCCAGGTCTGGTCGATTTTTGAAGCAACTTTTTTTATTTTGAATTTAACTTTGAACTATGTATTAACCATTCTCAGCATATTTTTCATCACAAAGCTGTGATTTAACCCTAGAGTGGTAATGTCCGTCAATTTGACTTCGCAGTGTTACCGTTGACAATTTTTAAAGAGTGGCAAAAATAAATGGGAATTTCAGAAATAATAGGGGCAATATGAATTCAACAACAAAATTAATTGTAAGTTTATATTACGTTAAAAAAGACATTAAGAATGTCAAAATTAAATAACAACTTACAAAAACAATCAAAGGTTTGTATGAGTTTTGTAGTGTACTTACACAGTCACTATTACCGTACCAAACGATACAAAAACAGTGCAACATTAAATTAAAATCCAACAACATTTTTGATGCAACTTAAAACCCAAAAATTATGACGGGCACTAAGAATCAAAAATATCGTAACAAATGTCATTCACACTTCTAAAGTGCTGAGTTGTTTTTATCCCCTCTTGCTGCTTGTATCGTTTGGATACTTAATTCTCTGCTCAAGCACAACAACAACAACGCTGTTGTTAGTGCAATGCAATTACAATATGAGCAGTGCACTGGAGTAAATACAGCGAATATATTATGTTACTCCAATGCAACTGACCTGCCGAATTTTCAAGGCTAGCAACGCCAACATTGTTGTTGTTGGCTATTGGAATGTGGCTGGGAACCGATCGACTAACGGGATCGATTGGTAACCCATCGTGAAAATAAGGGCGGAGTCTAAAATACTGGCATGAATAACTTTAAGAAAAATACTGTTTTTTTTAGTATATAAGAAAAAAAGAAGAACCAAATAAAGGAGAATTTAATTTAAAGTCTAAGACAAGAGAAGTCTTTAAATTTTACGTTTCAAATTAATTTCCCTTGAAGTGCCGGCTAGGCCCAAAACATACTAAAGCTGACGAGCTATATACGTAACTCCGTGGCGCTTCCCCAAAATATAACTCAGATATATACCAACACAGTTTATACAAAATGGATTCAAATTAAAAACTCAAATTAAATACATTTAAAGGAAATCTAAAAAAAAAAAATCCATATTTGGGAAAGTTTAGGTAACACTCATTTCATAAAATAAATTTAAAAGTAAATTTACATTAAATTCGTTTCTAATATAATCGTCAAAGAACAAGCGCATAATATCTTGGAGATATTCTACGTGAAAAGGCAAGCGTAAAATTGTATTGGTTGGAGTGAAACAACACATGGGTGTATTTTCGTTTTACTCCAATGTGCTGCAAGTAAATTTTTTTAACGAATGTGCTTACCACTCTACAATTTTGTACTCCCCTCATCACGAGCGAAGTTGTGAACTAAGTCAAAGGTAAACTGTTTTGCTTTTAACAGAAGTTATTTATTTTTTTAAGCAATGTTTCTAAATTTGCTCAATAGAAAACAACTTGGATTCCATTCGTCTAATGGCTTTTATCTAGTAAATTTAAAGCTGAAGGTATGGATTCACTAGTTTCAGTCTTTTATAAGTATGTTTGTTAATTCTTAAGAGCAGTTTTTGAAAAAATTATTTCTTCACAAGCATTGCTGTGAGGTAAAGTTAAAATTTGAGTTACTAACTTATATAAATGTTGATACATAAATTTATTGAAATTATTTTTATAGACTTCCTATCTAATGCCAAAATATTTCAACATCTGATATATAAAAAATATATTCATATGCTTCATTTTGACTTACATTCTAATAATTTAAGTTCTTCTATGAATGACTCTGGTTCACTTATCATGTGACTAGACTCTGCCAATAGGTCAGAGTAGTTACTGTCTTCATTTGACTTAATATTTTTTGGGTCTAAATTTTTTAAAACAAAGTGTTTTATTATTTAAATTCTGGAAAATATTTCATTAACAAGTTTCTGATATTTCAAAATAATTTGTTTTATGTTTCGGCCTTATGTTTTGAAGGTCTTTTATGTATATTTTTTAAAAAGAGTAAAAAGTCGCACACAATGTGTAAACGTTGCTTGAAAAGCTTGTGGTGGTGACTAATACTGTCAAAACGAAGTTCACAGCTCATACAAAATATACAACCGATGAGAATACGATGAAAAAGCAAAAATAGGCAAAATATAAACAAAGCAGTCAAAGTTTAAACACAAAATAATTAAATCATTTGTTTTTATTTGTGTGTCTCTTCTTCATTCGCACATTAGCAAAATGGCTGATTTTGATAGTTCTGGCCACTAAAAAAGAGAGCACATTAAGCCTTAACTTTGTCTGGTTATACCATTATATATGCCTTATACAAAACGACAAATGAAAAAGACTGCTTGTAAGTCATGCGATTCCAATATATGTGGAGAGCATAAAGTTGAAATTTGTGTTTCTTGCTAAAATTAATATTTTTTATAATTTTTTGTGTGAATTTAAACTATTTAATAACTAATTTCATGAAGAATATTTTTATGTTTCTATTGTAATTAAAATAATACCTTTTGGCTGAATGCATATAAGGAGCAAAATGAGTTCCTTAAGGGGGCATAACTAGTTAGAATTTGGAGGAAAAAATACTTTTTTTTCTTAAAGTTGAGTATATAAAAAGTATTCTCTAAAAATTTCAGACTAATCGGATTATTTTTTATGGAGATAATAAACTTTTAATAGGGGTTTTTTATCTGCTTACACTTCGTAGTAAAAACTTCAAACGCGCTTTTCTTAAAACCATGTAGTACTAGGGCAAATCATTTTATTATAAAGACCACAAATAAAAATAAATTTAATCTTATGTATTATAAGCAAAATAAAAAAATATGGTTTCCAAGCTTTACTGATAACTTTACTTTCCGTAATACATAGTAATAACGGTAGTTTTTGAAAAATAACTAACTCACTACAAACTAACTAACTAACTACTTTAAAAGAAATACTCAACGGATTCGATTTATTTAAAATTTATTTTAGATCTGTATTAATTATCTTTTACCATTAATTATCGTTTTTCTTTTTTATCGGAACCAATATGTACTAAGAAATATATAGCCAGTTTTCTTTAAGGATCGTATAAAAAAATGTTTCTTAAAAAATCGCTTATTAAAAACATCGATAAATTGATTTTTTCTTCGGCCACTCTTTTTTTATTAATAGTACTTCACGAATCCTTTGCCAAATAGGAGGAAAACAAACTTCTATTAATGAAATCTCGTAAAGAAAAATTTTTGAAATCTATGCAAAAGTTAGAAAAATTGCTATAGGTTAAAATTTCTTTTTTTTCGTAAAAGCATTGAAAACATCGGTCCAGTTCTCGATTATTTGTGTTCAAATATTTAATAACACTCAAACCTCAATTAATCAATAAAAGCTAGGTCAAAGTCTTTTCAAGGGCTGAAATACGAAATAGTTTTTCGCTGGAGTTAATATATTTTTGTTTATCAAAGATTTCAAATTACTCAACATTATTAAAAAGCTTTTATTATTTTTTATTTCTGAGCAAAATTATATTTTTGAACTAAATAATATTTAAGTCATTTTATTCCTTTACAAAAAAGATATGTTAATATTTATGTTCAACCACAAAAATAATAGTTCTTTTTCTAGAATCCATACATTTAGAGTTAGTCAAAGTATGCAGAATAATATGTTGTCCCATACATATGACATCACAATATGTTGTAAAACGTACGCCACAGTCAAATATATTTACTATACGTGTATTAATTTAATACAAAAATTAGAATAATCTTGATTTTGTATGTAATTGGAATATAAAAACTGTCAGAAAACTTGAAATAGTCAGCTTTTCATAAAAAAAACTAAGAAAAACTTAGAAATAAATATTTGACAATTTAACGCAATCCTTTCCACTGCAAGTTGGTCCTGAATAAAATGTGAAAAAACCTTCATCGAATTTAAGTTATGCTATTTTAAGCACATTATCTGTTATATAAAAAATCAGTAGTCTTAATAATTAACCAATACTATGACTTTGTTTGACTCGCATATTCTGATAAAATAGCATCTTACATCACCAAATTTGCATTCAGAAATAAAACTCATTTTTCATATTGTTTCATTGTATTTTTTTTTATTTTTGTGTTTTTATTTGTGGTTTTGTAATTCTTTATAACATTCAATTAGTTAAGTAATTTTGTAATAATAATTTTTTTTACAACAAGAAATATTTTCATTTTGCTGCTGTTGTAAAAATGAATTTCCTGCTTGTGTTTTTGCTATTGCGGTATTTAAATAAAATTAAGATTTAATAAATTTCGCTGGAACGGAATACTTGAACTTTAAGTTGTTAATTTTTCTGTGTTTTGTTTTTTTTTTGTCATGGCAGGCAATTTTTTACATTTCTTTGTAATTTGTTATTTGTGTAATTTTTGAAAAACAAAAACAAATAATTTTTAAAACTTGTAGCGAAATTGAATTTCATATAATTTTGCATACAACACATACAATTTTTGATTATTTTTTGTGTTTTGTTTTAGTTATTTGAAAAGGTTTGACATCAATATTTATGCTTGTTCTTTTGATTTTAAATTTTCTATGCTTGTATTTTAAAAATATTTGAATAAAAGACACGAAAGTGAAAGAGGTTCTTTTTTTCGTAAATTTTTTACAATTTCCAAAAGTTGTTTCGTTTCCTTATGCTGCGGATTTTTTGTTTTAATGTGTAGGTGAAAGGTTTTTTAAATATACATAATATATTTGTGTGTTTTAATTGTTTTTAATTTATCATAATACACCAAGAGTTGCTTAAAATTTTTATCAATCAAATATTGATTTATTTATTTGTGGTTTTCTAAAATTTTTCAATTGTTTTCAATTAGTTAAAAACACCAAAAGCTTAAATTTAGTATTATTTTCCTAAAAGTTTGTTTTTGATTTCCGTTTAGATTTTTACAATTTTGTTATTAAATTTTTAATCTCTCTTTTGCTTTCCAAAACCATTTCATTCATATTTCCAAAAAAGGTAAAAACAAATGAAGCTAGAGAGTGATTATTATAATAATATGACATAATCGGGCTGAAATATGTGAATTAAAAACTGTCATTAAGTGGCTTTGATCTGTATCTTTTGTGTGTCTTAGACTGTTACTATTTCCCGTTAAAGTTTAAATATTATGTACAAAAAATCTCAATTTTGTTATCACATTGTTTACGTCTTTGTTTTTAGCACCTTGTCAGTTTTTGCAATTAAAGTTATGCACACTACTTGTTTCAATGTCAAGTTTCACATTTTTTTCCTATATATTCTGCGATACTGTAACAAGCGCTGTGCATGCATTCTTTGAACACTCTTTTTTTTTTTGCTACTCTACTCAAAACACTTTTTTTGGCATATTATTTATTACTGCCAAAAAATCCGCTTACATTCCTAGCATTTTCTATAATTTTTCCTACTTACACTCTATCAATTTTTACACACGAATTCGTTTCTATTTTCAATTCTCGTCGTTTACTTTTCGAGCTTTCTTAATTCTAACTTTGTTCTTGTTCGCTTTACCTTACTTTTCTATCACAAGAATAAATATATAAATGGATCTTTATAACTATCAGCTTACTTTTTCTCCTGACTTAGTACTTATGTTCTTATTCCATTTCATTTCATCATCAATGTTGTAGATATTTTATTCATTCGCCTTTTTGTTTCTCACTCGTGTTTGTGCTTTCGATTTTTTGCGTAATATAAAAAACTAAACTAATAGATTTGAGATAAGAAATCAAATAAATGTTAGTCAAAAAGCAATCTATCCACAAGATGCAAATATTTTCTATTGTTCATTTTTCGAATTTTAATCATTTTATCAAGTATTAAACAAATTATTGTGCTTAAACTATTATTAACCAATTTGAAGTCAGAAACTTTTTTTGAAAGTAAAATTGATTAAAAACCATGTCACAAAAGTTAAACCGTACTTTGTGAAACGTATAAAAAAACAATCAAAATAAATAAAATATAAGCAAAAAATGAACATTGCAGTAGTTTCGGCATTGAAATAAAACTGTTTGAGTTGGGATCTTGACTTAAAACTTCAACGTATAAATTTTTGAAGATATCGCACTTGTTACATTTGACTTTGAGCAACTATAACTTCAAACGTCATAGTTTTACCAATTTCAAAAAATTCTCTTCAGAATTCACTTGAGTAATGTGATTCATAACTGTGTTGAAAATTTGAAAGAATCGAGTACTCGTAGTAAAATGTAACCAAAAACACAACTTCAGCTATGAAGTGTTAAACTGCTAGCGACCTCTGTTGTTTGCTTGTAGTTTCAGTAAACGAATTTACATTCCACAGGAAGAATAAAGGAAATAAATAACAAAATCACACATCAGCCTGAATTAAATTCAAACTAAGCTAACATCAGAGCCAAATTTTATCTCTTAAAAAGTGATTTATTTTGCTTAGTCTGGCCGTTAAATTTTTAACTTAATGATTAAAGTTAAAAAATTCTAAAAAACTTTTTTACTAGCATATTAGTTAAGAGATAACTTTTACTTTTAAAAATAACACTTAAGACTTTACTTTTTCTTGTGTATGAAAAGGAAATAGTTACGTGTCTTTAAAGACTTTCATTTTTAAAAGTAAGTTTTTAGAGTCCTTAAATATTTTCATTCGAAAAAGTTAGATTTAAGTCTTTTGAGACTTTTGTTTTTTGTTGTCTTTACACAAAAGTGCTTCGAAAATGATTTAAAAAATTATTTTAGAACTAAGTTTAATCAAAATTATATGTTTTAAATATTTTTCATTTACTCATATGGAAGTTCGTCATTTGGTTAATACTTATATTATTTTAAGTGCTGAGAAAGCCCGCGCTCAACTGACACTTCAGATGCAGGAACCCAGTTAATTACTTGTACGATTTCTTCACTAAAAAATACATATTTTTATTCCAATACTTAACCTTCGTATACTGGAGCATTTGTCTGACTGACCGACGGCTTATGTTTGGCATTCAATAAAAAATTTTTTGGTATGTTTTTACACAATCTCACCAAACAGTAAACTTCATATTATGATATTTTACTAAAAGCATACTAAAATAGCCCTAGCCCTTTCAGTCTCACAGACTGTGTGCTTGAATATGTGTTACATTATTTGGCGCGCGTATACGAAGGTTAAGGAATATAGTTAACTTTTTTATATTGAAAGTAATTTCAATTGAAAGATATTTTTTAATGAAACATTGTGCATCATTATAGAAAACTCTGACATTCTTTCAATATTGTTTTTTTGACTCTAAAAGTTTGTCTTTGACTTTGAAAAAATATTTATGCTTTTAGTCAGTGGTGATCGTATGCTTAAGAACCGCAGTGGCGCGGGTTCAATACCCAGCTCAGACAGAATGTCTTTTCAACTGAATTAATATTTGTGATCAGACAACAGCTCTCTACAAGCAATGTCAAACCTCAGATATAGAAACTGCTATGTAAAGCTTTTTGAGAACATAAGTTGATCGGAGCCGGCATAAAACTCGTATGTCTAGTTCTCGATCATGTGTGCTCAACTATTTAATAATACGAACATTACAATTGATCAATAGATCAATTTTAAAAAGTCTTCAAATACTTTTAAAAATAAAAGTCCTCAAAGACTTTAATGTTGAACTTTTATTTATAAGTTACTGAAACACTTTGTTTTTTGAAAACTATATTTAACTTGTGTAATGTTTAAATTTTTCAAGAGATCTTCTTTTAAAGATTTGTTTTGGAAAAGACATAAATATTCCAAACTAAAATTAATTCAAAAATGTTTAAGAAAACTACCGATTTGCTATAGAAAATATTTACAACTTAATCGTTGGACTGATAATGGTCTGGTCTGTTTGATAATGCGATTTGTGAGAAAAACCATACATATACAATGTACATTCTAAAAATGTTTGACTGTTTTTACCGGAATGTGTTTGCTTTGTATTGTTTTGGGATTCCATTGTTATGCTATTTGAATTCATCATCTTCTTCCGCTATTACAATTTATTGGTAAAAAATCAGTCTCTATTGCGTAATTAGTTAATTTTATGTTAATGTTTTTCATACGACATATCTTTTTTATGTTGTATGTTGCTTATAAATTATCTGAGTGTTTATTTTGCTTTGCATTCTTATGTTTGACATCGAGGAATTTGACGTTATGGTTTTAAGCTATTGTTGCATTAACTGTTATAAAAACAGTTATCCGTTAATAAATAGTGTGTTTATTGCAATTACTTTCATCAGTGGTTTTCAGATTTTTCTTTTATTTTTCTTATCATTCGTTTTTATTTTTGTTTTCTATGGTCTTATAACATATACGAAACTATTAGTTTGAGTTATGTTATGTTTTATTTTCGCTCAGTGTTGTTTGAGTTATGCTAGAAAAATATCACATTCTTTCTTCGTTCGTTCGAGAGACAATTAATAATTTTTAAATAAATTAATTTTAGTTTAAATATTAAAGAATTTTTCTGCTGCTTACATTTATTTCAAGTGTCATCCATCAATAAAAAGAAATATATTTTCAATACCGTTGCTAGAAAATAGCGACGTTCAATTTTCATTTAAACGCAGAAACGTGGATGAAGCAGCAGTTTTATGCTATTTTCACATTATCTATTTACAATTATTTACTTCAGCTTTTACTTCATTGAGTGTAGAATGAAGTTAATTATGTTAGTTTTATAATAGTTGTGATTAAAAAATATTGGTTTGAGGTCATTTTAGAATTATTGCTAAGTTTTTTACGTTTTGTGTAAATCTTTTTCGTTCCAACTGCTTCTTCTTCTTACACTAGACTTATTTTTGTTTGATTTTATCTAAAGTTTTTCTTACGCTTTCGGCTATACAATTAAAATTGTTTTTGTAGACATTTATATAAAATTAATGCTGAAACATTTTGATGTTGCACGCTTGAACTTAATCTAAAATTTTAAAAGGTTTCATTTTGTTTTTATTTTTTATTTAGTAGTTAGAGTGAAAGAGACGGAAAGATAGAGAAAATATTATTACTTACAACATCAACAATCATATATATATATATTTCTGTATGTTTTTGCGCTCTTTTCTAATTTTTTTTACATGTTTGTATATATATCTATCAATATATATATAAATATATTGAAATACGACTAACACCGAAAAATAGTTATTAAAATTTTCTTAAATTTATTTTTTTTAACTTACCTTGAAGTTAGCAAAATTAACTAATTTGTTAATTTTTACTTTTACCTTTTAATTTTATTAGAGTTGTAATAAATTTTGTGTTTTTTTAATGATTTTACTTTAAAACCAGTTAAGCATTGGTTTAAACTGTAAATATAAAAATTCTTTTAATTTTATTCAAAACAATAAGAAAAAAAAAATTGGGTTTTTTAAAAATGCATTAATTTCCATTCAATTCTCTAGCTGATTTTCAAACAAATTAACATATATTCACATATTAAAAAAAAGATTATGTAGAGTTTTGAGACATAATTTAGTAAGTGATTCTGATTTTCATTTCACGCCTCAAAAAATGAAATAAGATATAAAATATTGAGGTTTAAACTATTAATGTGGTAAGTGCAAATTTTGCAATGTTCAGAATCATTTATTTTGTTTGAGAATTTTAGACATTTCAATAAGAAGCAAAAACTTTTACTCTATTTTTACATTTAAAGACAACGAAGAAGGATTGAAGGTTCAAAGGTTCAAAATGCAGATTGTCTTCTTTATACTGACTACGTCAGTAGAATTAAAAATAAAAATGTATTTTCACAACTTTTAAATTGAAGTACTGGCATGTGCGAGTACTTGTAACTCGGATTTTTCCGATGCAGTTTAAGTATAATAACTCGATTCGGAACTTTAGTTGAAATACTCAGGTTATCAAATAATAGAAACGTTGGTATTGCAATTTTCTTGAAGTTTGACGAATAATTCGAATATTTTATTATATCATAGACCTGGGGTTTATAAAAAGCTGGTAAAATATAATTTCTTACTTTTTCCACATTTTTCTGTTAAGCGATTTTTTCGCAAAAGCTGTCTGTAATCAAAGCTACTCGCACAGACCTACTCATATTAATTAAAAATTTACCCTTATCGAGTCTCACTATACTTTAGATGTAGAAAAGTATGTATTTAAATAAGAACGTGATAAAATTAGAAAAAGGTAAGTAATAAAATTTTACTGGTAAATAAAAAATTTATTTACACTATTTTAATAAGGTCCATAGGTAAGTCATGTTTTTCGTTTGGTACCATAAAATGGTACCGAATATGCACACGACTGAACGAAAAATTAAGGATTTTCAAAGTTTATGTGATGTTGATTGGTTTATTTTTCATAAAATTTAACATGAAATGTACAAAAAATAATTAGTTTTACTTTTTGAATATTTTGATTGGATTTCATTATTGTTATCATTTTCATTTTAAATTTCCTACATTTAGTTAAATCAATTAAGCAACAAAACAATGAGTTTTAAAGTTCAGACGCATATACATTAAGTTTGGGCTCAAAAAAATAGTCCAACCTATGTGTCTCGCGGCAGTCAACCTAAGGACCTTTGACAATATTTTCGAAATCCGTAAGGATTTAATACGGTGAGTAAAATACTGACTGACGCAACCTACGGACCAGAACTTTCCCTTAGTATATGTATGAAAAGTAAAATAGATACAGTTGTTTGAGGTATAATTAAAATATTTTTTTATGGATCATAAGAACATTAGAGTGTTAGATAAATAAAAAATTGCAAAAGAATTGAGTGAAAAGCTTGCATTCTTAAAACAAATTAAAATGATTTTTAACTTTTAATAAGCTCAATTAAATGTTAATTGATTTTATATAATCTTTTTTTATTTTGAAACCTTTAAGAATTGCCATCTACATCAACTTTATCAATGAAAAACTGAAATCATTGCATATAAAAATGTTCAAATGTGTTTTTGTAGCTTACTTTATTTCATAACTTTAAATAGACATTTAAAAAGACGCTCACCTTAATTTTTTAATTTTTCATTTAAAAAATTGCAAATGCATTATTTAAAATATAATGCCAAATATTTCGTTGATCAATTGTTTACTTCATGTTGAGTTTTAATTTTAAGTTAAATAAATGAAAAATATAAGAAAATTAAAAATGCAATTATTAATGTAAGGAAAAAGTCTGTTTTTCCCTCCAGTTGAAGAAGTGCAAATAGTTTTAGAACTTCTTGTTCAACACTTAAAAGATTTAATTTTCTTATTAAAATATGTGTTTTTTACTCAATTTATTTACTTTAATACAAAAAAAAAAAAAAAACGAGTCCGAAATATTAAAAAGAAGTTAATTTTTTATTTTTTACTGGTATATCTATATGTATATGTAGATATATGTATATTTAGAAATTGGACACCGATCGCATGCAAAATGTATAATATTGCTTTTTTTCATTATTATTCCAACTATGTGAATTTTAAAAAGTTTTTTTTATGTGTTAATAAATTTTGAAGTAATTTTTTTTTGTTTTTATTATTTTTTATAATATATATATATTTTTTTATTTGAGTATTTTGTACAACGAGTTGCAGTTTAAATTAAAACAAAAAATTAGACTGATTAAAAAAATTCTATGTAAAAAAATGATGTTTGTGTGGGGGAAAAAAACCTAAAATCGAAATAAAAAATAAAACACAAATTATTGCAAAATATATAATTGTATATTTAATTATTGAAATTATAACGCAAAATATTATTTCATCACTACGATAAGTTATATTTTCATATAATGTTTACTACAATAAAAAAACTAAATTCATTAAAATTTGTATATAATTCAACGTTCTATAAATTATAAATATTTCTTGTTTCTTTTTGTTTGTTGTAATTCACAGCGATTTTTTTATCTACATTTATGTATAAATAAAAATAATAGAAGCAAATTTTCATTTAAAAAATTTATCATTTATCCATATGCTAACATTATTTTTGCTGGCACAAGAAATGTATGAGCAAGTTGACTTCCAACAAAGTTCATAATTTATTGCTAACTATGTTAGCAAAACGGTTAAAAAAATTGCTACAAATTAAAAGTTTTATATTAAACTAAAATATTGTGATGCATTTTTAAAGAAATAAAATTGTCTTTGCATAGTTAAAGAAAGTTGGAGAAAGTTATAAGATATAAGTTATTTTTTTTCTTGAAGGCAGTGTTGTTGTATTGTAGTAACTATTATTAAGCAAATATTTGGAGAGATTTAAAAGAAAAACAGGCAATATAGAAATAGCATGAAATTTAGTTTTTCTAACATAAAAAAATTAATTAAAAAAATAAAATTTTTATTTTTTGAAAGTTTTAGTTGCTTGCATTGTCACATAATCGAATAGAGATGAAACTTTTTCGAATTGGTAAAATCATATTTTAATCTTTATTAAATTATTGTTTTCATAGTTCTTTAAAAAAAAAATCTTTCGTCTTGTCGGGAAATACAAAATTTAAGTACATATATTGAAGATTTCTTAAATATTTTAAAGTGAAGCGCTAATATCAAGTACGAGTTTTTGGTTTATTCGTTCAGAAAAGAAGTAATATGCCGTAACAATTGTTTGTTAAAATATTGGTTAGTCTAAATGGTTACGTTTAAAAAAAAACATTAATTTTTACGAGTACAACATGAAATTCCGTTAAAAAGTTGTTTTCACCCTCAAGATTTTTACGTACCCTTAAAAAAATCGGTTTTGCGTACCTTTACGCTCTTATTACCCGTTTACTCAATCAATTATTAACTGATTCAAGAAGACAGTTTTGAAAAGGAAATATACCTACCTTTCAAACAATATACAATTTATATATTTAATATGTGAATTTTATATGTGTAATTTCTATGACAGTTCTCCAAATAAGTTCTATAAAAGGCAGTTTCCTTATTGTGTGATAATTTTGGTTGGAATCTCGCTATAATCCCCTGATTTTTTGTGTGTACGGAATTATATGCGTGTAACACATCTGCATTATTAGCTCAACTTTGACTTAACTCGACTTTAGCGGTTATTCCTTGTCGGCACAGCTATATTTCCAAGTAAATGCAAAGTTTTAGATAAATTCAATTTAAAATTTCATTTAAAATAAATAAATGCAACAAATTATTTAAATATTGAAGAAACTTAACAGAAATCTATTTGGATAAATTTCCACAACATCTGATCGATTTTGAAAGTTTTTACTAATATAACAATGCAATTCTTATGGTTTTTGAAGAAACTATGTGTGAAAAACTCCATCAAATTTAAATAAATTGAAAAAACTGTGTGTGAAAAACTTCATCAAATTTAAGTAAATTGAAAAAGAATCAAAAACTTTACATTTATTTGAAAAAGACACGTAATAATTGTAATTTACCAATACAAAACTACCATGCACTTTCGAATCGGTTAATAACTTAACTTAAAATTACGGTAAGTCAATTATTTGCGGGTGTAATTTATTACGGTAATTAAAAATTTTTAAGGTGTTAAACAACCTTTATACGCCGTTTCGTCTTGAACGAAACTCAAATTTTACTACGCAAAACTCCCCAAATGTGGAGAAAGACACAATACATAAGAAAAAAAAAAAAAATAAATAAATAAAAACCAATATTGAAACAAAAAGCAATGCAAGTTGGCTTAGCTGAGGTTTTTATTAAATTTGGCTATGTAAAAACTGGTTAAAGTAACAGATTCAGAACTTTTGAAACTTCGGCAAAATTCTATAAAAAAGCAAAGCTTCGAGATTGACCAAAGTTGTAAAATTGTACATCGTAGTTTTACACCGATATTTGTGAAAAATACCATGATGAGTTTCGCAAGCTATCGTATTGTTGTATTGTGCTATTTTTCCACAACAGTTGTAAATTTTTTGTTGTTGGCTTTCACATAAAACTAATTTTCGGCAATACAATGGCGTTTGATATGTTTATTGTTTGTCGTATTTCACTAGTGCTGATCTTGTAACGAGTTTGGCCCATTATCATAGACAAAATAAAAGTCGACTGTAATTTTAGTACCAGCTTTTTTGACAGTTTTTTTAATATATTTTGTCAAAAATCTTGCACTAAATTTAGAGTCGACTTTTATTTTGACTATGATAATGGGCCTTTGTTATTAGCACTTAGGCCTTTTTACACATGGAGCAATTGAAAAGTAATGCAACTGCAACAAAAGTTGCGAACCAACGTATTTATACCGAAGTCTTCATATGAAGCAACTTGTGCACAACAAGTTGACAACACGTTTGCGACCAGTTCATTGCAACACAGCTTGCTGCAATTTTAATCGGCGATTTTGTGTTGCATATTAGGTGTATTTACGATGTGGTTTATTTGTGATAAATTTATACAAAATTTACAATATTTACAACTTATTGTGAACGAGCCTTCACTACAGCATTGTATTTTTTAAAATCATCTGATCTTTGATGTTCTTTTGTTTAGAAATATTATTTTAAATCATCATTCAATTGAAGGAAATCATAGAAAAATTTAAACGAAATACTAAATTATATTAATTTTTATTAAATACCCTCACACCGTTATTAAATAAACTGAGCAGAAATGCTTTTGGGATCAGCTGATTTAATACACAAAGAAATTTATAAAGAATACAATAGGGTAACATCGTTGTATTTTCGCCACAGGGTTGTATTTTAAATGCTCTACATTTTGTTTCTGTAATTTTACAACATTTACTACAAATAGCAAATTTATCAAAAACACACAATACAAGGGCAAATACACCACATTGTGAATACCCCTATTGTGTTTTGTTTGACATCCCCTTGATGCCGTTCTTTTGCTGTGACTAATAATCTGCAGTTAATATTATTCCTTATGTATGGATCCACCCAAATTCTATTTTGACGTTCAGTTATTCGCGTATAAAAACATGAAATACTATATTCATAATTCAGATCGCTTTAACTACTTTTATTTTTTATTTATATTTAACTTAGCTTCAATTAAAGAATATTTGTGTTGTTATGAATTTTTCAATGTTGCAATGTTCAAGGTTGCAATTCAGTTTAAAATTGGAGTGGGTTGCAACTTTTTCAATTTCAATTACTTTTCAATAGCTCAATGTGTAAAAGGCCGGCCTAACATTTCATAAGCAACATCACTACAGTGTTTACAAATTTATTTTCTTCAGTCACCTGTCTGTTTCTTCAGTCAGCTCATAGAAATAAAAGTTAAGAAAATGGTGTTCTGCTCACATACACTATACGTGTGTAGAAGGATTTTTCGTCAATTGAAGAAGCGAGATAGAGCATTATTTTTGTTTAATTTGGTATGGATTTTAGTTGTTTAGATTTGGTGTTATTTTAATATCAATAAAATAGTTTATAAAAAAAGTTTTTTGAAATAAATTATTATTAAAAAATCATTAAAAGTAGCTTTTTTTCATTTTACTAATGTTTTTCTCTGTAAAAAAATCGGTAACTCACCATATTGCATAATAGTGCTTTATAAAAATTACTTGGTAAACATATATCTAAAAAACGAAAAATAGTTTACGCCTTTTTTTTCTACATAACCGAATGTGGCCCTGTTTGAATGTTTTTGTGTTTGTGTCAAAATCATTGTGTTTGTAAAATACTTCAATTCACTTCAACTACACCGCTTCCTTATATTTTACTTCTATAAATATGACTTACAACAAAATATACCCTTAAGGTCCAATTATAATAGACATAATGTAAAGTAACAAAATGTTGTCAACTGTCATCGGGACGGGACGTAATGTAAGAAAACGTTGTAGCAATTATAATAGGCAGTAACCAGGCAGTTGTTTGTTGTAAATAATTGCACGTTCCCGTACAAGCTCAATTAAAACTTCGTCATCCATAGCTGTGGATATATAGAACTATCACATTAATAACGAAAATTCAACAAAAAGCGTAGTTCAACAATATAAAATAGCGCAATAATCGAATCTAACCTCAATGTTTAGTTGCTTTTTGAACAGACGTAATGTAAATACGTCCCGTTACATTACGTTACGTTTATTGTAATCACTTGTATAAGAAAGTATTGTTTGAAACAATAAGTGAAAGAACACACTGCTCAATTGACATTAGACCACATTACGTTACGTCTATTATAACTGGGCCTTTAGTGCTAGTTTCACCAGCTTTTCTCAACCGACTCACTTTGACGTCTGCAGAAGAGATGAGGAAGTGGGAAGGTGAATGAAGTGAGAAGAGTATTAAAAATTTCAAAATTTTTGCGACTCACTTTTATTTGACATTCGGTGAGTCGGTTGAGTGAAGCTAGTGTAAACTGGCACTTAGGGTGTGCTCACAATTATTGTAATTTGTTTATGAAAACGCAATACGACATACGATAGTACGTTAGCTTGTAAAAACACTACATTTGTTTTGCAAAAATTAAGATTGAATTTTAAGATTGAAAAAAAAAATAAAGATTGAATTTTTAGCATCATTAAAATATTTACAAAAAAAAAAATTACATTCTTCCTGTTAGTAGCTTTTTATTTAAACGTTCGAAAGTTGCTTTCAACGTTCAATTCATGATACAATTAACATGGTAGTTTTAGCATGGTAGTGTTCGAACGCTTAATTAGCATCGGTATCGGATGGTATCAGCAATCGGTTCTGTTATGGCATTTGATTGAAATTAAAGAATCAGCCTTGGCATCGATATCACCTTTGAATTTGCATAGGTATATATATCGGTTTTTAAAATACAGTCAATATTGGCATCGGTATCGGTTGACACTACTACATAGTCATATTTTTAAATCTTTGTTAAACAGAATTATCACAAATTGTGGAAAAAGAAAAAGGTATTTTCACAACTTATAAATCTGATCTCGTACTTGTTTTGGCGTTTGAAGTTAAAATATGCGCTCTTTAAATAAAAAAAAGACGAATGATTTAAATAAAGGATTTGTTAAAAACATTTCTAAGCAAAATAAAAAAAAAACATTTGTTCTCTTTTGCTATGATTCAAGCAATGAGCCCAAAAAACGTATACAAAATATAATGAAAGCAAAGTTGTTGGTTGAACAAAAGTTGTTGTTAAAATGAAGAAAATAAATAATATTTTTGTTGTTATTTTTTAAAAATAATAGCTATCACATAACAGTATTGAACACACTCGTGCACACAACGTGATTTAATTAGTTTACACAAATAATAATATAATATTAATGATAGTTAAAATTAATTAAAATTAATCCTTTTCTATTTATTTTTATATATGACTTATTTTTGTTCATTCTTTAGCTTATTAATTCGATCATTGTGAAAGAAAATTAAAATCGCTGCAAATTTCTCTGGACTGCTTCGATTGCGTTCGGTTTTTGTTTATATAATTGAATGATTTACTATTAAAATTATTTTTTCAGTTTTTTTTTCAAAACATGTTTCTTGCAGTTCAAACAATATTAAGTTGTGTTTTGCTGTTTTTGTTGTTGTTGTTGTTTTTGTTATTAATTGTTTTGTTGCTGCTTCTTGTTTTTTAATCATTTAAAAATTATGAGGTACATCATATTTTGGCACAGTGAAAGTTTTTCTTCTTCTACGTTCTGTTCTAACTCCTAATCCACAGCTTATATTTCTTCTGTTTCTGTTTTTTTCTTCGTCTTGCTCTATTTTTACTATGTATTTTAATTACAATTTTTACTTAGGTTGTAAGTGTTTTTCTGCTTCTTTTACTTTTGTTTTATTGGTACGGACAAATATTTATGCATTTTTATTGTTTCTTTTCTTTTTGAATGAAGAAAAGTGTTTAGTTATCTTTTGTTTCTTTTTACTATTTTATTTTATGTTCTATTTTACATACATATATATTTTCAAGTTTTTGTTTCATATACATATACAATAAAGTTTTAAAATATTTATTTCTTTTGCTAAATCCATATAGTATAATTTATTGAAACTACGATTTAAGTTTAATTCGATGTTCTTGGTTCAATATTGTTGTTGTAGTGTTTTTTTTATTTTGTTTTTATTTTTATTTCTTGTTTTTTCCCTTATTGTTATTTTTTTTTAAAACAAATTGTTTTTGAAAAATAAAATCTCATAAAAAAACAAAGTTACTTTTACGGTGTTCGTAAATTACTGTAAGTTTTTGAATGAAAAATATTGAGTTTGCAAAAAGCTTTGAATGAAATAGCGCTCAAAAAGGTACAAGTTTTTGATGTAACGGTGCTAAAAAGTCTTTTGAAGATCAATTTGTTGTCAAATATTTTTTTTTCAAATAGTTAGTCATAGTTTTCTGAAAAAACGTGAATTTTTGAAGCAGAATTGGAATATATTTTAAGGAATATGCTTGTTCAATTAATCGATAATTGCAAAAAAGAGAATAATTTTAGTTTGAGTTTCAAACGAAAACATTTATGCTCAATGCGTGTGGAAAATGGTATCGACAAGTGTTCAAAATGTTATTGAGAATTATTAATACATACATAAATACATGTATGTTAATATAAGAACATAAATTAAATTCGATAATATTTTGTAAAAAATTGTTATATCAATATTTTTTCGATTAATTAGAGAAATTTAAAGGAACTCTGAGAAAATAAGTCAAGAATTTTCATAATTTAGTAGACAGTACAAATCGATGATAAACGATCCTTATCGTTTTTTTGCGATTCATTTTTATAAATTGCTTATTTTCTTGAGCTTTAAACAATTTAGTGTAGCGGTGATAGCCTACTGAGTATAATGCGTGTCCCGTTAGCTAAGGAACTACGGTAGCCCCGGTTCAATTCCCAGCTTAGACAGAATATTTTTTCAATTGAATTATATTTTTGTTCAGCCATCACCTCTCTGGAGACAATGGCAAACCTCAGAGAGTATAAACTGCCATGTAAAGCTTCTTGAGAACTTAACCGTAAACCTAACTTTACAACTGCACAAGTCTTCAACTGCACTGGCAGGTGCACTGAATCGTGAATACCCTTATTATATTATAAATATTATGTAATTGAAAATAATGTATCGACCCGAAATCAAAACAAAGATTCTTTGTATAAAACAAATAATACTATTGGTAATTTCATACCGTTATCGATTTTCGGTAAAGAAAAATTGAGTATGTGCGTTGCTTTTAACACAATACACGACGATAAAGTCAAACTTTAATCGTTTTCGTTAGTATTTTTTTCGAAATAGAATAAATCTCTTAATCATGAAGAACTTTTTCAAGCATTTTTTTGCCATGAAGAATTATACGCAAACATGTTTTCAATATATTTGCGGTGTATTAAACTTCATTCAAGAAATTGCAGAGTAAAAATTTATAAGATCCATAGGTTTTAGAATAATTCATATCGGTACTATACTCCTTGTTTCTTTTCATAAACTTTTTGAAATACATTTTTTTTAACAAAAAAGAACAGGTTTTTTAGTTACATTTATCTACATGGTACCGATAATGTTACATGTATTATATTTTTTTAAATAACTTTTTGTCAAAGTGTCCATTATCGATAATATTCCATACATCAATAAAGATATATATTTCATACATAAGTGTGAAAATTTTAAAGAAACATGGTAAAAATGAAATTTTTTTGCATCTTTCGTAAATTTATTCGTGTTATCGATATATTTATACCATTTTATTCGCAATATTTTAATGAAAATATTAGGGAATTGTACAAACTGTTGAGTTTGTATATTCCTGGAACGTGAAGAAATTGAAATTTTTTGATATATTCTAAATTTAAATATTTCAGTAATATTTAAATATTAAAAATTTGAATATTACTTAAATTGAAGGAATCGTAGAATCCCAATTCATAGCATACAATACAATAGCAATTAATGTTTCTTTTCATACATTTTTTTAGTTTATTTCTTTATTGAACTATAAAGAATATTATAGAAAACAATTATATTTATCGAAATATTACCGATAAATACATATGATTTTATCTTAAATAAGTTTATGTCAATCTGTTCAGCATCGATAAAATTATCAATATCGATAAATATTCCATACACAAGCGTTAATGAAACGTGTGAGAAAAAGAAAACATTTTCAGATCTTTAATGAAACCTTGTGTTTTTATGTTTTATCGATAATTTTAAATTGAACAATTTTAAAAATATAACAAATTAAAGGGAGTCTTATTAATTGCATAATTTGTATAGGTTTTAAAAACCATAAAACAATCCTTAAAATTTCTGCTCAGATGTTGTAAAAATAGTAGAGGTATTCACGCGTTGATGCGAAACGTAGTTGCGATGATGCGAAAATGCATAACTGCGAACTTTTGCAACATTCCAGCAACAAACACATTGGAAGCAATTTTCCAACTCTTCTTGAAGTACGCACTGCTCAAAGCTATTGCGAGAACGCACAAGCAGTGATGCCAAACAGCTGATTCATGTTTTGGTTGTTTTCAAACATAGTAGCCAACTGGGTAAAACTTTAAAAGTTTGTACGTTGATTTTAATAACTTTTTGTGATTTAAAATGAGGTGGCAATATATTTAATGTTCATTCGACATTTAATTTTATTCCATAATAAAGTTGATGTTCACCCGTTAGCGCGCAATAAATTCTACATTTTCGCACTCTTCCAATCCGCAACAACCTGTGAATACCCCTAGTATATTTTATTATTGACATGTTTTCGATAGAATTTTGTGTGGAGATTTTTAATAGATAATTTCTATAATATCGATAGTTTCAAAACAATTTATTTTCCAATTTTAGCCAAATATATCGATCAAAACCGTGGAGAGGATCTTATATATTAGGGTAGTTCACGATCTTGTTGCATTGTTGCAAAGGCTTGTTCGCAAGGGTAAATTTTTGTGAGCCTATCTTTAATATTCAGCCCTATCGGGAATAATTTTTCACGTGGAATCGGAAAAAGGAGTTCTCACTTTTAATATAAAGCTTAAGAACATTTTGAAAATTTTTAATTCAGATTTTTCCATCAACGGTTAATAAACAAATTTTCATTAAAAATTGTCAAAATGTTCTTTAGCTTTATTTTAAAAATCAGTACTCCCTTTTCCGATTCCACGTGAAAAATTATTCCCGATAGGTCTGATTATGACGTTGCAAATGCTTTACAACAGCTGTTTTTCTGTTGTTTCGACTTTCTCTCTCCGTTCATTTTTTGTTGGCATTTTTCCTTTTAATTTTGTTTTTCCAAACTTCCTCCAATTCTTTACCAATTTTTCTTTTTCACACATTAAACTTTTTTGCCACAAAAAATGTAAGCAATAAAAACAGCTGCTCAATCAGCGGTGTTCAAAAAGTTTCGGTGGTGGTGTTCAACGCGAAATAAACACATTTATTCACAACAGCGTCATGCAATATTGGGTTTGCATATGCAACCACCTTTTGTTATAGCAAATGCATTTGAATGCTTTTTTGTTTTTGTAAAAGCAGCTAATTTTGCATTTGCAAGATGCAACAATATCGTGAATTACCCTATTGATTTTTGAAAACTACGGCTCATAATTCATAATTGAGAACTCAAAAAATTTTTTTAGAGATTTAAAATTTGCAGCTCTAGTCAAGAGAAAACAGCTGAACCTTAACCCTTCACTTGACCTTAAGCACCATTACGTCATTGACTATTGCCCCAATTTTTCACGCACTGTTTTTCTATACAAAAACTAAGGTTTGTACTCGGCAATATACATTTGCATGGAAATTAGATAGAAAAGTATTCGTTTTGATTTTTAGTTGCTATTGCAAAGCATGCGAAATCACAGTTATTTTTGTCGGTTAAACTATTTGTTTTTAGTACTTAAGTTGTTGTTTTTTGTAAAAATACAATTTTTAATAATCTATTTGTTAGGTTTTTGTTAAAAACTAAACTATTGACGGTGGCATTGTTGTTGTTGTTGCTATTTATTTGCTATTAGTTAGTTTTGTTGTTTGTTTGTTTTTTTATTTTTTGTGTTAGTTGCTATAATAAATAATTATTTGCTATGTTTTTGTTTTGTAAATTCAACTAAATACTTTGATGTCGCTCGTAGTGATAGTTTTTTGTTTAAAATAATTTTTGCTATTGGTTTTTGCTTTTGATTTTGTTTTAAATTTTGTAGATAATCTTAATATTATTTGTATACGTAAAATAAAATGTTCGCTATTGTTTGTCTATTGTTTTTTGCTTCTCGCTCTAAGACGCTTTTGACGCCATTTTGCGTTTTGCTTGTAAATAGTTTGCTTTGTTATTGTTTTTGAGTTATGTTTTTGTGATTATGTTGTTATTTTACTATCAATAAATTATCGTTAATATTGCATTGCATTAAAAAATATTGTTCTGAGTAAAAAATAGTCGCTTATACATATTACATATATATATATATAAAAAAGATTGTTTTTGTAATTGTAAACTATAATAACAACAATCAAAATAGTTGGTAAAAAAAGTTGAATAAAAAATACAATTAAATTGTGGTTGTTTTTAGAAATTTCTAAATTAACAAGTTTTAAGAGCAAATAATCTAGGCGGTTTTATATTTTTATTTTTAATAATTATACATGTTTTGATTATTGTTGTTGTTGTTGTGTTAAGTTTAGTAAAGTCCAGTGGTGGTTGTTGTTTGTTGTAAAAAATACACAGTTATTTCGTGTTGTTGTTGTTGTAATTTGTAAATATAAATTTCTTGTAAAATGTTTAGCCTTAAAACGCTATTTTAAGTTAGAATTATTTTTTTTTATTTTAATGTTTTTTGTTTTCTTTTCTTTTCTTATAATTTTGTTAGTGAAACCAAAATATTGATTGATTTTTGTTGTTGTTGTTTTAAGTATTTTGTATTGGATTTTTGTTTTTGCTTTTTGATTTGAAGAAATATTTTTCATTGACTTTTTAAATGCTTTTTGCATGATTTTCGAAAAAACTCTCAACTGTGATGCTTAAATTTAAATTTTGTTTTTTTTGTTTAGGGGTTTTCTAAAAACTGCTTTTTATTTATAAATATTTAAATTTTGATTCAATTTATTTTTAAACAAACAATGTGTTTTTGTTCTTATATTCACTTACTTAATTTTGCAGGCCACAAAGAAATTAAAAAAAATTTATATAAAAATATTAAAACATTAAAACCAACACCAAAAAATTTGAAGTATAATGGTAAGTAATCGAAAAAAACCTTATTATTAAAAACCATTTTTGTTCGCAAAAACTTAAAATTGTGTACTCAAATGCCTGCAATTGTGGAATAACGTGGAGGCAGTTAAAATTTTTCCAGTGTTTGAACTGATCTAGTTTGCTCGTGTAAAAAATATCGACAATGTATTGAATTTTATGGAAGGGACAGTCGGAAAGGTTTTTAACAGGCAATAAAAGCATTGTGAAATTATTTTAGAATTTATCGAAAATATTTAGTCCGAAATCCGACAGCAGTAATTGTATTCTTGTACAAAATTATAGCTAAATATGTATGCAAATAAATTATAATTACTAAAATTTTACACAATTTTTATCGGAAATAATTTAAAATGCTTCCAAAAATAAATATACAAATAAATATTTAGAACTCTATCCCTATTTTTTCATTGTAGTTGATTTAAGTTTTTAAAACTACTGACAATTTTTGTAATCAATTTCTTCAATTCAATATTTACATATTTACCTAAAAATATTAGGGGTATTCACGATTCAGTGCACTTGCCTGTGCAGTTGAGGACTTGTGCACTTTACGAAAAAATATTCACGTACGTTAAAAATCTGCACAAGTGCTTTTCTACTGTAGCCTCAAATTTGGGGACTTGAACAGTTGTGTACTTGTGGAAATTGGAAATTTTGACAGCTTTGAAAAAAGTGACTGTGAAGTGTTCACGAAAACCTTACTGCACAACAGAGCTATAAAAGAATGCATTCATATTCAGAATTTTAAGTACAACTGAATAACTACTCAAGAATGCATTCAATGAATGCAAAATTAATTTATAAAAATTTTTTTAATATTTTTAAAAAAATGATTAATTATTAATTTTAATTATTCATTTTCGTTATTCAGAATAATAATTTTTTTATTCATTTGAATGCTATTCACAAAGAATGCATTTCACAAAGAGTTTCAGAATTTTCAATTATTCTTTTTTTATTCATTATTCATTTTTTATTTGTTATTTATTTTTAATTCATTGTTCTTTTCTTATTCATTATTAATTTTTTATTCATTATTAATTTTTTATTAATTTAAGTCCCAAGCCTTAAATAAAAAATGAATAACAAATGAATAAAAAATTAATAATGAATAACAAATGAATAATAAATAAGAAATGAATAATGATTAAAAAATGAATAATGAATAAAAAATGAATAATGAATAAAAAATTAATGATGAATAAATCATTAATAATGAATAAAAAATGAATAAATCATAAAAAATGATTAATGAATAAAAAATGAATAAAAAATAAAAAAAAAATATTGAATAACAAATGAATAATGAATAAAAAATTAATAATGAATAAAAAATGAATAAATAATAAAAAATTAATAATGAATAACAAAAGAATAATGAATAAAAAAATTAATAACGAATAAAAAATTAATAATGAATAAAAAAAGAATAATTGAAATTCTGAAATTCTTTGTGAATTGCATTCTTTGTGAATAGCATTCAAATGAATAAAGAAAATTATTCATTATTCTGAATAACGAAAATGAATAATTGAAATGAACAATTAGTAATTTTTTTTAAAAATGAATGTAAATTAAAAATTTTATTTATAAATCAATTTTGCATTGATGGAATGCAATCTTATTTCGTTATTCACTGATTCACTTTTTTGTGAATAAAATCAAATTAAATCCATTCTTTTACAGCTCTGCTGCACAAGTCCTCAACTGCACTGAATCGTGAATACCCCTATTCTTTCATAGTTTTTCGATAAAAGTAAAAAAATATATTAAATATAATAATAATCGATAACGATAACGAGTAGCGAGCATCAACATTTTTCGATATCATTAATTGCTTTAAGTTAATTTCTGGAAAAAGAATTTTTTTAATAACATCTGATTACATTTGTTATTAAATTTAAAATTTATTTCTTGCTACATGTTTTTAGATTGCATTTTTATTGCATGGTTTTTTTCTCGGTTATGCGAAGTAAAAAAGGGAGCAAATGCAAATATGAGAGTAAATTAAAAGATTTCGTGAACGAATTATATGAAATAATAAAAAAAACCATGTGTTTTTACTTTTTAACCTTGTGATTAAATTTTTCAGCAATGTAACTAGGTTCAATCACACATGAAATTGTTCCTAACTACATGATTAATCAGGTAGAGCTCAATCTCATTTCTCTTGACTTTTTGATTAATTTTCGTATTATATATATAATTGGAAAAATTTATAACCATATATGTACCCAGCAGCGGATTTGCCAGTGGCTACCATAGAACTAATACCGAATAAATTATCAGGTAAGGAAGCATTACCTTTTTCAAAAAGTAATGCGTCTGCATATAGCAGAAGTAATTAACTCATACCTCATTACCTGTAATGTAGCATACAAGGAAAAGTAATGCAGTGATTTTTATAACTTAATACAAGTAGTATGTTACTCCATAACTTCTAGGTAATGCTGAAGGGAGGCGATCACTTACCTCCTGTCTCATTCAATGTTAAATGTAAGGCCTTTTATGCATAGTAAGGTAATATAGTCGGAAGAAGTGGTCATTACAAGGTAATTGATGCTTCATATATTCGGAATATATTCCATCCGCTACTGGGTATGTAATGGATGATAAATGTAATTAAGAAGAGACATTTTTTTCTGCGTGTGAAATCCAATGCAAAATCGTTGATGGAAATGATGAAATAGATTAGGCATGGGCAAAGTCGCCCGTACGAGTAAGCTCGCAGTTGGCTTATGAGCGGAAGCATATGCGTGATGAATTCGGGGTTAAAAGGAACGAGGGACATGCACAAAGAGAATGAGAAAGAGCATAAGAAAAAGTGTCAATTCCCAGTGTGCCATACGGATTCGTTTCAAATTCGAGATGGACTCACTTCTTCGTATATTTTAACCGAAACTGATCCCTTTTCGTATGAAATTCATTACAAAAACGCGAACAGATTTTTGAACTTTTTCGGATTTGTCTCGGATTCTACAAACAATTGATTATTATTTTTACATAAAACATCCCAATAACTTGCACCAGAGACCGTAACGGTTACGATTTTTTTCCAAAAAGTCAATAAATAACCGTTATTTTTTGATTGATTTTATTTGGATCAAAAATTTGACTTAGTTAAAATTTAGAAAAATTTAGTTAAAAGCTAAAATTTGACTTTTATTTTTTCGATATAAAAAACAAACAACAATATGCTGCTAAATGACTGTTCTATTGAAATAAGAAAGCATTTTTATTTTTGATCTTTACAAATAAAAATTTAATTTAATTATTATTTAATTATAATTAATTAATTTTGATAAAAAAAAATAAAAGTCAGATTTTAGCTTTTATATTTGACTAAAAAATAAAAGTAAAATTTTAACTTTTATTTTTGATCGAAATAAAATTGGTCAAAAAATAACGATTATTTATTGACTTTTCAAAAAAATCAGAAAAATTTAAATCATTAAAGATTATTATTCCTTAGCTAACAAGGATTACATTGCTATATTCAAATATCGAATAGACTTACTCTTTCCATTTGACTTTTTGAATAGAAATTTCGGAAATAACTGAATTTTGATTGGATATAACAGTTATTTTTTACCGTTATTTTTTTCAATTTTCAATCAGAAATAAAAGTTGTTTCTTGGTCTTTATTTTTTTCAATCAGAAATAAAAGTTATTTCTTGGTCATTATTCTTTCGATCAGAAATAACAGTAATTTTTTGACCGTTATTTTTTTCAATCAGAAATAAAAGTTATTTCTTGGTCATTATTTTTTCGATCAGAAATAAGTTATTTTTTTATCGTTATTTTTTCAATCAGAAATAACAGTTATTTTTTGACCGTTATTTTTTCAATCAGAAATAAAAGTTATTTCTTGGTCGTTATTTTTTTGATCAGAAATAAAAGTTATTTTTGACCGTTATTTTTTCGATCAGAAATAAAAGTTATTTTTTGATTGATTTTTTTCCAACAGAAGAAAAAAGTTCTTTTTTGAGTGAAAAAATTTCTATCAAAAAACTAACATGTTCATTAGAGAAAATTTGTTTAGATTTAATATTGTGAGAGTGCTGAGAGTTAATCTTAATTTGGATATTAAAAAAAAGAGCAACAAAAATTATGAATGGCACTTAAAGTTGGAAAATGATGACAAGAGTTGAAAAATGTGAGCGTAAGTTTGAATTTTATAAGTATAATAATTACTCGTATAATACAAAATTTAATTCGATTTTTTCAGTTTTCCGTTTTTTCGTTCCAGAATTACAGTTTAAATTTTTTTCTAGTTCAATAATATAAAAAAACTTCTGATAAAAAAAAATAACGACCCCGAAATTTCTGATAAAAAAAACGACCACAAAATAATTTTGATTTCTGATTGAAAAAAAATATCGACCACGAAATAACTTTTGTTTCTGATTGAAAAAAATAACGACCATGAAATAAATTTTACTTCTGATTGAAAAAGTAACGTTAAAAAATAACTGTTATTTCTAATCGAAAAAATAATTACCAAGAAATAACTTTTATTTATTAAAAAAAAAAGTAATGACCACGAAATAGTTTTTATTTTTGATTGGAAAAAAGAACGACCACGAAATAACTTTTATTTCTGATTGAAAAATAACGACCACAAAATAACTTTTAATTCTGATAAAAAAAAAATAACGATCGATCAAAAAATAATTAATTTGAGGTTATTTTTATTTTTAAAATCATAAAAAAAAATTATGTAAAAAATGGAATCGCGAGCTCCCTAGCGTACCTTGCTATATTTAAAAGAATTTTACAACAACTTTTTATACATGATCTTTTGATCTTAAATTTAAAAAATAATCGTTATTTTCGGTCCCTGCAAAGAACGCTGTTTTTTTTTTGATATCTTATATTTTGATTAAAAAAAACTGTTTTTTAAAAATTTATTTTAGGCAAAACAAAAGGCAACATTTGCCTGATATTTTGTAATATGAGAGGTTCTGATGGTACCTTAGAAAAAAAAAGGTACGAAAATTTGGTCGATATTCGCAACATAAACGATATTTTGGCATATATTTCATCTCTGTACGACGAATATTAAAGGCTGTTGGCATACTACAAAGTGAAAAAAAACGCTACATGTGCATACAAAAATCATGCTTTCGATCTCACGCTTTTTACAAAGCTGCGCTCTTGATTCTCTCACAATTTTCCGTTCCGCTATCCAATTCGCCCCCCGAATTCAGTCGGCTTTGCATTCTGCTTGCTGTTGCTGAAAATGCAGAAAATTTGCCCATCCCTAAAGTAAAGCTGTTCACATTTCAAACCGCTCATCAAATCATTTGTCAAAGTGTTCAGACTCATCAAATTTTTCGTCGAATTTCATTTTATCTTGAACACCGAAGTAAGCACATCGCGATGACGGAAAAATTTTAATACCACTTGTTATTAAAATCGTATTGGAAGAAGAAAAAATATTTTATAAATTATTATAAATTGTTTGCAACAGTTATTTATTATTATTTTGTTATTATTTTCTTCCGCTCCCTCTTTTGCCACGATGTGCTCAGGTTGAAAACTTTTTTGAACTGAGAAAATCGTACTACACAATTTGACGAGTGTTCACACTGGTCAAATCGTTCGTCAAATCAGCAGAAAAATCAAAAAATTTTGATTTTCATCAAACGATTTGACCAACGATTTGATGAGTGTTCACACTCGTCAAATCGCCATCAAATCCATACAAATTCTGTTGGTCAAATCAATTGTCAAATCATTTGATGATCGATTTGATGAGCGGTTTGAAATGTGAACAGCCCTAATTGGTTTGATTGACTTAACCCTCTGCAACTGACGTGCTTTAATTTTAACAATATTACTGACGTGGTGTCTGACGGACACCTTTTTGAAATCAATTATTTTTATGAAGTTCTTTGTTTGTCAGGCCTTTATTATTTAAATAAAAATATAGTTTATTACCTAATGTAAGTTTAAAACTTTACATAAAAGACGTTTGCTCGAAATTATGTAGCTTATTTCATTGAAACAATTTACAAAACTTACGAAGAAATGCCAGAAATTGTGTTTTGCGGTGTCTGTCAGATAACGACGTCAGCTGCAGAGGGTTAATTTCCGAAATTTCTATAGAAATAAAAAATATCTTCACTCTTCTCCTACCTTAAAATTTAACCTTTTTAAGATCGACTCATTTGAACGATGCTTTGGTAGTAATAGCTTTTGTTCGCGACTTTTTTTAAATTAAATGACTATTTTGTTGCAGCATGAATTTTTTGATTCGAATGATGAGTGACGCTTGAGAGAAAAAATTGCGTTTTAGAATGTTTGACGTCTGCAGTGCTGCAAAATTGCACTTTGCGCAATTGTGCATCATGATGCATTTCCAAACATAACCTATATTCGATTTCTGAAAACTCCGAAGTAAGTTCTATGCTCAGTACTCATTATTTGCCAAACAATACTTTTATTAATTACTTAAACAAATTATTTTGAACATTTCAAAACAAATTCTGAATCACAAAATCGCTACATCCTCGTAAATGTATTTTTCGTAATTTTCTCAGATTTCACAAGCTTAAAAGAAATCGAAACTAAAAATTTGGCTCGGAGAGAAATGAACTCCTGAAGAAGTAATCTGGCACATATATATCTGGACAGTATTTTTAAATACTAGTATTTCAATACTCAAATTTGCGTTCTCAAAGTCTTGAAATTGACCCAAGAAAGTATAAATTTATCCATTCGGAAAAAATCCGTAAATTTTCTAGTCTAGTCTCTACTTTTCGCCCACCATAAAGATATTCCACAATGCTAGCAATCAATTTCAAAGGTCAAATCATTAATTTTTTGCTAAATTTGTAGAGCCAAAAATGATTAAAATACTTCAATTATAACTAAAACTTAGAGCGAAATAAGTAAAAATAATACAAAAATACGCCTCTTTTTGTTACCCGTTTGCTCAACCCGTAAAAATATCTTAGATTTTCGGTGGTTATTCGCACCTGCATAGAACTCTTCGTAGCACGCGTAAATTTAAAATCTTAAAGATCTGAGTTACGCGTAAATAATCATAAAATTAAGTTAATTACAATTAATATATGAAAATTAATAAAAAAAAAAATTGGTAATATTTTATAAATTCCTGTAAAAATTAGGCCTCATTTGCAACTGCGTTTATTTTGTTCGTGCTCGGCTACGCTCTTTAACTTTCACTGTTACTATTGCTGTCTCCTTCTTGCATGCATGTTGGTTGTGATCGCCATTGTGTGTGTGTGTGTGTATGTTGATACGTTTGCATTTATTGCGATATTTTATTATCTGCGAAGGAGCCGCCTCCTTCGCGCCTCATCTCAGCGCGGTGCATTGTGAATGTGAGTCGTCAGGTGTTTGGAGAGGTAGTCGGCACGTGCGAAGCATTTGCCGCATGACTCGCAGTGGTACGGCCGCTCGCCAGTGTGTATGCGTAGATGTCGCGTCAGATCCGATTTACCGCCAAATGCGCGTCCGCAAAAGAGACAAACAAACGGACGTTCACCAGTGTGTTTACGTACGTGCAGCTTCAGATTCTCCTTGGAGCGAACGCATTTGCCACAGAAAGGACACGCAAAGCGTGACGTTTGAGGACCGCTAAGATATAAAGAGAAATTATTAACATAACTTGAAGTTGAAGAGAATAACGTAGCATAGACATAAGCCAAATAATAATAAAATACCAAATGTAGAGATCTCTCTCTTTGAAAGAATCTTATAGCCTAAAGCTTAGTATGCTGTAGGAACGAAAATTTTTATTCATTTAATTCTACTCCCGTAATTTTAGTGTAGACTCAACTCTAACACATAATAAAAACAACCTGTTTGTTAAATGTGTTAGTTGAACATTATTGTTGAATGTCAAATTTCTACTCCAATTAAATGTACGGACATATAAAAGACAGCGAAGTTTTGACATTTTAACTCTTCAATCATGGTTGTGTACTTGGCTGCATTGAACAAATTTTTCGGTTTAACAGCGTACTAATCAACGAAAAAAAAATTTCGCTACCTTTTCGTTGTCAAAAACGCAATGCATTTCTTACGGAAGATTTCTTTTCGCTTCTACAACATACTAAGCTTTAACCGTAGTCATACCTCGAGAAAAAAATTCATAAACTAAAATAAATTCTTTAACTTGAGGAGCAGTCCCGGTTGTTCAATAAGATTCTACAATAGAAATAAAAGACATAATTTTATGTCCTGAAATGCTTTTTATTACACTATGACACAAAATGAGGGTCATTGTCTCGGGGGTACTAAGTCGCTTTTTGCTCTACTAAGTCACAAATTTTTTCTACAGTGGTTTTAAATTTGACTTTTTTGGTCAAAAATGGAATTAAACAATATGAAAAGTTACACGTTAAACTTAATTCAGGGTGGTTCTTGTCTTCGAAAGCCTAAATTAAAATTTTCCAGGGAATATTTTTTTGAAACACTTTAACCTCCTAGCTCCTTCCAATATGGGACAATTTGACCCTTTTTTGGAAAAGACCCTATACGTTATCTTTGGAGGGAGGTCAAAGAATAGAACCTTAAAAAAAAATATTCTCCAGAAAATTTCACTAGGGTTCACCCAAGACAAGTAACCTCTACGAGTTAAAGGTTTCACATAAAAACGAACCGAAAAGATAATACATTTATTTTTAAGCAACTATTGCATCGTGCGATAATAATATCTTCATTTAGTAATAAATTTGTAATATTATAACGGCATAAAGCTATAATTATATTCGTAATACCTTATAAGTTATAGTTCCTTGAAAAAAGTGATTTCTTTGCTATTTGTTTTTTCAGTGTAAATTTTTTGACACCTCACACATGATTCGTAACATGTGGCAAAGACAAACATGTTCAGTAAGGTTTGTCATTTCATCATGAATAGACTAACAAACGAACAATGCTTGCAAATCATTGAATTTTATTATCAAAATTGGACCGTACTTTTTCAAAAATAATGAAAATCGCAATGTTACAGTCAATGGAGCAAGGTACCGTGCGATTTTTTTTGCCCAAAATGGAAGAATTGAACTTGGTTGAAATGTGGTTTCAACAAGACGGTGACACATGCCACACGGCACGCGATACCATGGACCAATTGAAAGGCGAGTTTGGTTAGCAATTAATATCGCGTTTTGGAGCTGTGTATTGGCCGCCAAGATCATGCGATTTGACCCCACTAGACTATTTTTTGTAAGGCTACATAAAGTCTATCGTGTATATGGACAAGCCAGTCACAATTGCAGCCCTGAAAGACAACATTACAGCTGCCATTGGTGAGTGAACGGCCGAAATGCTGGAAAAAGTATGTCCAAATTATAGCTCACGGATGGACCACCTCAGGCGTAGCCGCTGGAAACATTTACATGAAATAATCTATAAAAAGTAAATGACTGGCACTGATGTATCGCTCCAAAAAATATTTCATTCCCTATTGCAAATTTTCTGTTTTTTTTTCAATTTTCAAAAACCGAAAGCCAATAAAATCACCCCATAGAATAGCCTGCTTCATATTCCAACGATCGATTTTAAAATGTTAGAAAAGCCATACTCAAACAATCGTCGAAATGATCGCAGAAAGATTTTGAATAGCGCATTCATTGCTTGAGCGATCAAAAAGCGATCCATCTTAAAATGATCGCAAAAACGCACGGAGGAAGATTTTTCTTGAATCGCGCATTCTCGCTTGGACGATCGATCTTCCAGCGATCGCCGGAATATATGAAGGAAGATTTTGAAAACTTGAACGAATCGCAAGTGCTTCTCAAAATCAACTTATTTTCCAAATGTTTGGAGGGCTTACGTAGAGACGTTCTTTTGGATTCGTCGTCAATGCGTTCAAGCTATTAAGTAGCAGAGACATAAGCCATGTGATAAATCAAAGAGATCTCTCTCTTAAAGAATCTAATCAAAATAGACGCGACGAAGCGAATAGTAACTTCACGAACGTTGCTAAGCTGAGAACAAAATGAACTGTCAACTGTTGTCGTTCAGTTTCGATAAGTTACGTTTGTTTATTTTGATTCATTGGTCCATTTCGATTAAAACACTAAAGGCCCAACCAAAATAGACGTTTTGCTCCGTAACGAGTAAAAACGTAAGTGTTCGGTTAAATGCATATTAATGTTGTTACCCAAAATGAGCAAACGTAACTGAACGAAACTAAACGAAACAGTTTGACAAGACGTATCATTCCGTAAGAACCGAACTGCTAGCGTAGCAACTCGTCAACAACAGTTGTGCAGAGTGGTTTTTATTTTATTTTCATCTATTTGTTTCAATTTCGCCATTATTTCACTTATTTTTCACAAATCTTTATTAAAAATTACAAAATGCACAATATAAATAAATAAATAATACTCGATTGCCTACTGATCAGCTGTTTCAGACGAGTTGAGCAAATCGTTTCATTTTGGTTTGAATCCGTAAACATCCGTAACGAGTGCAGACGTTCGTCAAAATGCTATCGTCTCGTTTCGTCTATTTTGGTTGGGCCTTAAAATGCATTGAACAGTGAACAGAACTGTTTCGTTTTCGTTACTCGTCTCGTCTATTTTGATCGGAACTTTACAAAAAATCTAAAACTTAAACTTACCGTTTGTCGCGCTGTCGCTCTGCCGCATCGACGCGCAAGAAGTTAAGAATTGACGCTTCCTGTGGATTAAGACCCAAAAACTGCTCACTCGGTATGCGTTCCGCATTGATGAGCGATGTTATCGAATTAATTGAATGCAGCGAGTTGAGAGCGGCTGCTGCGGCAGCGGCAGTTGATACCGATGGTTGTTGATGTGTCGGATGAACCGATGACGGAGCAACGTGCACATGTGTTGGCGCCAAATGTTGGTGATGTTGTAAATGGTGATGATAGGAGGGATCCGTTTCCATGTGTGGAGTAGTTAGAAGACGAGGCTAATGAGAAAGAGGAAAAAAAAATTAGCTTTAAACTTAAGCAACGAACTCTATTACATCCCTCCCCATTCCCTACTCACCCTCTTATTTGTACTATGAATTACATCGGAGCTGCTTATGTTAGGCTCTGTAGAGGTCGAAGCTGTCGAGTTGTTGTCGTTGAACAACATCAGACTTCCACCACTGCCAACGCCACCACCAACGGAGTCAATTGTGTTGTCCTGTTCCTCTTCGCGTTCCTCATCGAACTGCTCGCGCTTGATGTTGATACGCAAGTCCTCACCACTCACCTCATCCACCGGAATGTTGGGCTCCTGTGAACTCGTTACAATATCCTGCTCCATATGAGCGCTACCAACGCCAGCGGACATGTGCAACCGTGTACCACCCAGACCGCCGGGTCCTATTTTTTTGCCGTGCAAACGTTCAAGCGCATGATTTAGACGATGTTTCTTAAAGGACTTCAGGTAGCGGAACTGCATGCCGCAGACGTCGCAAGTAAAGAGTTTGTCTGCTGGTAAGCGTGCGCGATGATTCTGCTCCTTGTGTTTTGCGTAGGCTGAGCGATAGCGATACGACTGTCCGCACTGCTCGCAGATGAAAGGTTTCTCTTCGCCAGGCCCCAGATGGGGATGCTGCAGCGCTGCGTGTTGCTCCAACAACCATACGTTCGGAAAGTGTGCGTTACAGACGATGCAGCGAGTCTCCTCTTCAATCGTTTCGCTGAAGAGTGAGGAAGAAGACTCCGCCGAAGGACTCTTCAACATGTGGCTAAGTTGATGATGCTGTTGTTGCTGATGTTGTTGCTGGTGCTGATGTTGCGCCAATAACGCTGCAGTAGTGGCTGTCTTTGGTGCCAGTGTTAGTGGTGGTGTGGAGGAGGTAGATGATGAGCTGCTTTTCTCCTTACTGCTGGATGTTTCAATGGTGGAGCAGCTGGCAGAGAGTAGCAGCTGCGAATAGCTTGTGGCTGACCGCAAGCCATCGCCAAGCGATGAGCTGGAACGACGACGCTGTAAAAGTTGTTCCAGCGAATCCTTGTAGAGACTCGAGGAGGTAGGCGTATTGCTGTTGCTGCCTCTAACGGCGCTGCCGCCGTTCTCATCATGCGTTGATGAGAGAATTTCGTTGTTCATGCTGTTGCTGCCTTCAGCTTCACATTCTTCTCGTTGGACGGTTTCTTCGGACTTACGCTTGAGCTCCTCGAGCAGTGCGTCCTTCGGGCTCCAACTGGGCTGCGTTGAGGTGGCAGTTTGTAAAGGCGACGGTGTGCCCTGTCGCGATTGCTTTGCTTTTTGTTGCTCTTGTTGATGCTGCTGATGCTGTTGCTGTTGTTGTTGTGTTTGCTGCTGCTGGTGATGCTGATGTTGCTGATGATGGTGAAAAAATGCGGCGGCGGCAGTGGCAGCTGGCGACGGATAGCGTATGTTGAATGGTTGCTGTGGTAAGTGTTGGTGCTGTTTGTACATTTGTTGCTGTGAATTAGAGCGGTGTGTTTGTTGCTGCTTTGTTGTTATCGCTGCTGTGCCGTGGATATCGCCCGAAGCTAGGTGTTGGACATGATGCAGTGTTTGATATTCCTTGGAGAGCAAATCACTTAAAGTGGCAAAACGGTGTGGAGATTCTTTGGGCGCCGCCAAGAGTCCGCGAGTGCTATAAAATTAGATCGAGTATATTGTAGAAGAGAGAACTCGCACAGAGTGTTATTAACCCTTTCATGTCGGATGTAGCCTATCGACAACATCTGACTAAAGGGATCTGATTCTTGTATGGGACTCCCTAAAATCGAAAATACGAAAATGGGTTCATTATTGCACGGTTTGCAAAGCTTTTCCGAGTTAACCTCTGTACGCGACAACGCTACTTAAAAAAAGAGCAAATTTTAAATAATTTTTTTTAAAGTATTTCCGAAAATTTTTTAAGGCAATGATATGTTGAAGTACAAAAGTAAGAGATTTAATTAACTTTTTTGGATATAAAAAAAGTGGATATTTTGAAAGCTAGAATTTTTTTATTATATTAAGGAATTGTTTTAAATTTATTTTAGAATCTTTTAGGAAGGCTTTAAAACTTTAATCTTTTTTAAAAAAATACTCACCGTAGTGCCTCTTCTGCCAGCCACGTCTGATGATGCAACATGCTCAATATTCTGGACGGATCGATGTCAAACAAACTCAGGCCAAGCGGGGAGAAAGGAAACGCAAACGGTGCGGGACTTCGAGCTGCAACGCCTGAAATTCCGCTACCGCCCATGCCAATGAGCGTGTGACCAAAGTTGTGGAGCAGCTGGATTTGTTAGTTTAAATAAAAAGGAAGAGTGGAACATTTGGAAAGAGAGCAAGTTGTTATCAATGAATTGCTATCAATGTTTGTTTATTCAAAATTTAATAAAAGATAAGTAAATAACTTAAAATAAGTGTAAAGCTTTGCTTTTCAAAAGCATGCGTAGAGAGTTAATCAGAGCATTAACATAAAACAGAGTTTAAACTTTAAAGCTTAACGTTAACAGAACAAAAATGCACACAACATAAAGACAGCAAAGTATGAAGCAGAGTAAAAGAGCAATACAAATTTGATATAATAAACAAGGTAGTGGCATTGCTGAGAGCCATGGTAAAATGATACAAGGCAGAAGTGGCAACTGGCGATTTTTACACAATGGACATCGCACTTAATGTCATTCGGCTGCATATTTTAACTTAAGTTTTCTTAACTTTTCCAGTTCTCTATTTTACACTAATTTTGACATAAAATCAAGACCAAAAGAACTGTCACTACCATAATATTTGCAGTTTCTCTCTATTGTATAATAAAACTATGGCTGAGAGAGTCAGAATTGTCAAAAAAAAAAAATTAGATCAACACGGAGCAGGAACTGTTTGTCAAGAGGCAGAAAGTAATTTGTTATGATTTTGACAATTCCGTCTCAAAGAGAAAGAGAGTATAATCAGCCAAGAGACTACCTTTTTTATTCTACCATGAAAACCAATAAGCTTAAATATGTCATACACTGTGAAAAAACGAATACGTTTCAAAACATGATATGATAAATAAAATAATTTAAAGTGAGCTTTGGTGTTTTACATACGAGTCGACCTAACTTAGCCAAGCATGCAAGATAGTAAAAGGAAAATTTTTTTTCTCTGGCTAGTAAAATGTTATCTCTGGCCATTCCATAGTCGGGTATGTTGTACTACATGGGCGGAAAAGTATTCAGCCTGACACAGATATGACGCCACAATATAAAAATCCTTAGACGTTTTCTTAAACAGATTACTGTAAAAATAAAAAATTATCTAAACGCGTTCTCAAGTTGTTGTCCCCGAAATGGCGCTACCTCATTGATAAAACATTTCTTAAAGCATCATAGTTTGAGAGGTCTGGACTAAAAAATGGCCAAGTCAATTTTTTTCCATTTGGAGAAAAGCAGGAAAAACTTATAAACATGAACAGGCGCATTCAAATTTATGTAAAATTCCAAACGAAGAACTATTAGTAAACGAGCTCGTTAAAGAGTTCGAGATCTCGGACTCGCAAACTCGGACTCGTAAACGAGCTCGAAACGAACACGAGATCTCGGATTCATTCATTTTTCTAAGTGACTTTTCCTAAGAAAAACAAGTAAATTTTTTTTGTGAAAATGATAAACATTAAAATATACACTAAATAAAATGATATATGAAAAAAATGTTCATAAAGTTCTTTATACAAAATTAAATAAAAACACTTGGCATTTTTTTTTATATAAAAATTATGAAAATTTTTATGTGTTTTTATTGATGTATTTTTAGCAGCTAACAATGAAAATAGTTGTTCTCATATAAAAACCCAGCAGTCTCGGGCATCGTCGAAGAATTGTTCTTTGATGATTTCTTAAAGAAACTTGCTGCATAATCCAGACTTGCAGAATAATCTTTTACATGTCTGTCTTGTATTCGTCAATAACAGACTTGCTGAATATTCTTCAACTCATCTGCTTTAGGGAAGGTTCTCCTGGATTTTTTTGAAAAAATCCATTTTTTTTACATAAAATGAAAGTTACATATATGTAGAATGTTTGTGCCAAGGGATATTTCAATGCGACGCGTATTTCTCGAGCTAGAGCGTGTCAAACGTACCCATGTCACGCGCGCGTACCAACTTTCTAAAAACTTTAAACGCGTTTTTCTCGGAACCATGTTTTCTAATCTAACGGACAGCACAGGGCTTGTTCTATTGATCCGATTTCCTTCATTCAAAGAATGTTTGAAAGTATATACTTTTTTGTACGCCTGGAACCTAACATTGGCATAAAAAATTGTTTATTTATAATTTTTAAACCAGATCTAAGTAAAAAAAGCAAAAAATTTCAATTTTTTTTTAAAAGTCCATAAAATTGGTTTTTTTTACCAAACTTAATTGAAGTTAGGTTCCAGGCATATGAAATGTTATCAATTTTAATAAATTTTATACATTTCTCATTTCAGTTCACTACCTGAGGCCCCACACTGTCCGCGGGAGGTCGATGTTTTGCGCGCAGAGGTCGACGAGATCCGCCATTTTCAAGCCGCCATTTTGAATTTTTCAAATATCTTTTTTTTTTTACTCGTCAATAAACCACGAATCAAAGTTCAAAAGCATAAGTTCGTATGTCTTTTCATTTTCCCACAAACCATTTTGCTTGTTTTTCGGCCAAATCCAAAAAAATCCAGGAGAACCCTCCCTTTAGGTTCGTCAACAATAAAAAACAAAAATAAAGCAACAATGAACTTCAGCGAATCTGAAAAACTAAAATTTTCATTTCAAGTGAAAATTCTATAGAAAATTAAAAATGAAAATTTTCAGATTCGTTAGTTTACTTTTGCAACGACGATATGTATGTGCATATGTATGTACTATTAAGTTAATTACAGTGAGTTATTTTGCATGATTTTAAACTGAACTTATTGTTTAAACTAAACAATTTCTTTCTTGTGGAATGCATTCAAAATTTCCTATTATAAAATTACTATTACAATTAATTGTTTTTGTATGTTTTTTATTTTATTTTTTTAATATTATTCATCTGAACTTCTTGATAAAAAAGCGATTCTTGTAAAAACTATTGCAATTTCTTTAATCTTTTTCGTTTTGATTATAATTGAGCTGCAATTCCTGAATAAAATTCTGTAACGAAACGTGAAGGAAATTTCCTAAACATTTGGGTCTTCACTTTCACCATCAAAGAAATTTCATAAATTTTCTCAATGTTTTCGTGAACGAAATTTTCTACATGTTTTGGTCTTCACTTCATTAACGAAATTTCATCAAATTTCTCAATATTTTCGTACACGAAATTTCGTAAACTTTTCTGTCTTTATTTCGTATACGAAAAATTATCAACTTTCTGATTGTTTCCATAAACGAAATTTCATTAACTTTCACAATATTTTCGTGAACGAAATTTCCTAAACATTTCGGTCTTCACTTCGTTAATGAAAATTCATCAACTTTCTCAATGTTTTCATACACGAAATTTCTTAAACATTTCAGTCTTCTCTTCATTAACGAAATTTCATCAATTTTCTCTCTCTTTTCACTTACGAAACTTACACAACGTTCTGTATTGCGTTCTTGCACGAATTTGGAACATTTATATGAGATTTTCGTCAATGAAATGTATGGCCGAATCAGCATGTTTCGTCAATGAATAGGAAAATTCACGCATGATTCTATTACGATTTCTTTAAGAACGGAACTACTGGGAAAGTCCAACTCGTAAACGAGCTAGAAACGCACACGAGATCTCAGACCTATACAAAATTACGTGAAAAGACTTCGAATTTTTTCATATAAATTTCTTTACACAAAACTATATAAAAAGACTTTTTTTCTTCATATAAAAATTATGATTTTTTTTTAATTGATGTATTTTTAGCAGCTGACAATGAAAAAATTGGTTTTATTAAAAAAACTATATATTTTCATATCAAAAAGTAGAACTCGTAAACGAGCTCGAAACGAGCACGAGATCTCGGATCCATACAATATTATGTGAAAAAACTTAAAAATTTTTCATATAAATTTCTCATAGAAAATTATATCAACAGAATTTTTCATATACAAATTATGAAACTTTCTTATTTTAATTGACGTATTTAAGCAGCTAACAATGAAAAAATAGTTTTTATTAAAATAATTCTATATTTTCATATAAAAAAGTCAAACTCGTAAACAAGCTCGAAACGAGCACGAGGTCTCGTCCCGGATCCATACAAAATTATATGAAAAGACTTAAAATTTTTTCATATAAAAATGATGAAATTTTTTTATTTTAATTGACGTATTTTCTGCAGCTAACAATAAAAAAATTGCTTTTATTAAAAAATCATTTAAAAAAGGCAGTTCGAGAAAGAGTCGATATTTTTAATTAACGATTCGTTCTCGAATCGTATTCTCGCTTACGAGTCCGAAATGACGAATCCGCGATCTCGTGTTCGTTTCGTATTGATAACAAAGCCGAGTTTTTTCTATGAAAATATTTAATTTTCATAAAAACTATTTTATCATTTTATTTTATTTTTGACATAATAATATTTTATTTTAATAAAAAATAATTTTTTTAATTGTTAGCTCCTAAAAATACGTTAATCGCTTTCTTGGACTCGTTAATAAATCGTTTTCTCGGACTCGTTAACGAGTGGTTTATTTATTTATTTTGATTTATTGATTGATTGATTTTAAGTACAATGCATTTCACACAATAATATACAAACAAGGTTAACATAAATATAAAGAAATGCAAGTAATAGTACTGAATTCAGTAGCCAAGATGGCTAGTGTTGAACCAGAACTAAACTTATATGTACTCAAAACTTATCCATAACAGTAAAGTAACAGTAAAAAGATAATACATCAGAAATAATAATTTTTTTTGTTTTTTTTTTTTTTTTTTTTTTTTTTTCTCCCGTTCGCGTATTCGAAAACGATTCTAAAACAATAATCGTTAACGATTGAGATGTCCAAGAATGCGGATTCGTTTCCAATTGGCTTGGCTTATTGGGATAATAAAGTGATGATTGTTATGGCATTGAATATTTCCAAAAAAATGTTTAGCAAAATTTCTCATCAACTTAAAGAGTAATTGTAAAAAAATAAATGGACTTAGCCAGTTTTGAAACTCAACACAGGAAATGGCAGGGACTTAGCCACTTCTGAAACTTAAGTACGTGAACCATAACAAATGTACTTTACCATTTTTGAATTTGAACAATTTATTATGAAAAGTAATAATATTAAAGGATTAAAGTTAAGCTTCAATATTAACAAAAAAATATATTTTTAAACCTAAATACTTAACAAATACTTCAAATTCAATAAGTTTTAATGATTTTGAAATTGAATTCATAAACACTGTCACTTTAGTTTATCTCAATGCAAAACTATATTTTAATATTAACTAAACAATTTTACATTTTTCTTACTTATCACTTACTGATCATATGTCAGATCAGAGTAATCAGAGTAAGTCTTTAAATAAGTTGAGATCTGGATTATGCTCCAAGTTTACATCAAAATGCTTTGTAAATAAGTTTCTAACATCTTCTAATTTTTCTTCTTTGACTTCATTTCACACAAAGCGATATAATACGGACTCAAAACAACAAATCAAGGTAACAAAAATGATGAAAAATATGTAAAATTTTTATTTTTTTGCTATTTTTTCAGGCTCTAGGTCTTTAATTCAAAAAAATTTTATATATAACAAATTTTAATTTTAGGGGTTTCTTGATTTTTTTTAGCAAATAAGGAATAAGCTGATCTAAATGCGCAGTTACTTGGACTTAGAAACTTTTGAAACTAGGCATGTAGGACTTAATTATTTTTGAACTCAAACTGTTAAAAACATTCACTCTTATTAAGAAAAATTTGGAAATATTTTCCCAAAATATCTCAAATTTTTTTTTTTTTTGACTTGGTTATAATGAAATCGTGACCCCTCATTTGATAAAGCATCCGTCACAATCATACAACCACTAATGATGCATCAAGTTTCGGAAAGCTCAATGAGACAATTACTTCAGAAAACATCCAAAAATTAGTGAAATTGTGTTAAATGAGATTGTAACTATATATCTCAAAGGAACGTGTAGGACATGTTATTCATGAATGTTTACGCTTGACCTAGAAGACAAACGTGTTCGACTTTCAAAGCAAAATTTTAAAGGAACTGTTTTGAGGTTTTTTTTTATGCTATTTGTAGCAATGGATCCGTCATTTTACAATGAGTCTAATCGACAGTCGGCAGTGTGATTTCTTGGTGAAAGCAGTCTAGAGAGCCCAAAAACGCAACAGTTTTAGGCAGTATTTTTTAATATGATATCGTAGATACTACGAAAAAGGCATCACTGAGTTCATTCGAAGCGTCATTTGTAGATTTTTTTAAAAAACCTGTTACGACGTGTTTTGGCAGTCGGAGAAAATTCTGAAATAAAGTTCAGAAGGAACAACCACTTTTCAAAATTTTCCGACAGCCAAAACACATAGTAACAAAACACTTCAAAAATCTTACGAATGGCGCAGCGAATGAACTCAGTGACGCCTTTTTCGTAGTTTCTACGATATCGTACTACGACACGACTCAGCGAAAGGGCTGAATATTACTGTGCATTACTGGAACGATTGGACGTCATAGTCAAGGCAAAACGTTAGCCAAAGAAAAAAAAATTGTTTTGCCAAGACAATGCTCCAGCTAACTCGGCTCACGATACGACAAATTGCAACTAGATGCAGCAGGTTTTTACAGAAACAGAAGGTAGAAGTACAATTTTTTATGATAGTTATAGCCTTTTACTTTAATAATGCTTAATTAGCTAGATATTTTCTACTAAATTTTACTTAAATTTTCATTCCTTGAAAAATTTACAGTCAAATTTTAACGATTTTTCTATTTTTGTTTATTAACATTTTTTATTGTATTTTATATTAAATTCAATGGCGATGAAGACATTAAAAGTAAAAAAAAACAACCTTCAAATATACTTTGCGCTCGAAGTTATTATTGTTTAAACTTGACTTTATTTTTTTGGTTTTATTGAGCTTATTTTTGTTAAAAAAGTATCAACTTTGACGAATTTTATAAATAAAATCATACAATACATCAAGTTTTTAATATAACATTTATGATATATGTTTTATAATCTTACGAATAAAAACATTTTTTTATAAAATTTAACAAAAAAAAAAAAAAAAAGAAACAAACCCAAATGTCATCCTAAAATTAAAAAAGCGCACTATGCGGCACTATGAGGAATCGACAAAAAAAAAAAAGAAAAATCGCCCGTTGGACTTACTGAGGGTTGTAATCCCTAAGCAGCAGCCGAAGGCCGCCTATTTAAAGAGAATTATGTCCAGAAGTGCTGTAGACAGCGAAGCCGGTGTTGGACTTATTGAGGGTTGTAATCAGTTTACCAACTCCCAAAAATATATATCCCTAAATCTTTAGTCAAAAACTCCTAAAATCGCTACAATTACTTGAAAATCCCCCCCCAAAAAAAAAAAAACACAATTAACATTTTGTTATAATCTTTAGCTATAAATGATTTAATATTTTAAAAAAAATCCGTTTCTTCGGTTTGTATTCAAAACAAGATGAACGCGATTTTAAATTTTTGTTGTAAAAATCAAACACTTGAGTTATCAAACCATACAAAATCACCTTTTCCGTCTCTTTTACTAATTCATAAGTTTTACAGCGTTAAGCTTAGTATGCTGTAGGAACGAAAAAAAATTTCCATAAGAAATACATTGGGGGTATTCACACTGACTTGGGTAGTTGGGTAGATTGCCAAATGCCGTAAATTTTGTTTTTGTAAAGTGCCATTCTACCCAAGTACCCATCTACCAATCTACTCTAGCTGATCCCCTGACTTGTTTGGCTAGATTGTTTTCTTGCCAAATTGAGTACTTTTTTCATGTGTTACCACCTTTTTTAAAAATAGGCAATAATTGACCTAAGGGCATCAAATTAACAATATTTGCTGTCAAGGCTAATATCTCGAATAATACACAAAAAATATTGCCACACCCCCTATTTCCGCCCACAAGTTAATAAGAACGCATTATTTCAGCTGAATTTGGTTAGATTGGACTAAAATTTTTTAATTTAGTGCGTATGGCTACTATCGAAAATTCAACAAAAAATGGGCGTGGTCGAACTATAACTACGCCTACTTTTCAGAAATTATAATTCCTGAGTTGTGCATGTTTTTTCCAAATTTCATTAGGTTTATATTTGCTATGAGATCAAGTGGTGGACACTAGATATAAAATTTTTGTCACGCCTTCTTTTACCGCCCTTCTATTTATATAAAATCGTTCGTGCAGTGTATCTTAAGGTCTCTGGAACGGTAACACCTAAGGCAACCAAATTTACAATATCTGTTAATATCTCGGTTAATAAAGTTAATAACTCTGTTAATAAAAAGAGCCACACCCCCTTTTACCGCCCACAAATCAATAGAAATGCTATATTTCGGACGGTTTTGAGTGTATTAGACTAACATTTGGTAATTTAGTTTGTATGGTTTTTGTTTGAAACTGAATTAAAAATGGGTGCCCATTAAAAATACTTTATTTAAGACGATTTTCGTCGTATAAGACTTAAATTTGGTAATTCAGTTTGCATGGTCACATTCGGGAACAGTAGTAAAAGTGAGCGTGGTTCCTCTATAGCAACGCCCACTATTTCATAAATCATTAAAATTGACTACAAGGCTGATTGCACTGAAATTTTGGCTTTTGATTTGGCAGATAGTTTAGGAAAATTTTGCCAAACCCCCAACAAATCAATAAAAATGCTATATTTTAGACGGTTTTGGCCGTATTAGACTAAAATTTGGTAAATTAGTGCATATAGTTACTGTCGAAAACTGAACTAAAAATGGGCGTAGTCAGTTATGCCTGTTCAGATATAAAAAAAAATTAAAATTTTTTTTTCAGATTGGCATGAAAATTCTTGTATGGCAATAAGCCAGTCTGTGACAGGACAACGTTTTCCCCTGAATTACTAGTAAATGAAAAGAAGCTGCGAAGTTCACGTTAAAAATTACTCGTATATAAAATTACTTTTCTACGCCCAATTAATGGCCTAAATTTTTCGCACATAAAATGAAAAAAATGATTTGGTGGCAGCCCTCTTCCAGCTGTCACTCATCTCTTATCAGCTACATAAGCCGGGGAGATCATACAAACATGCAGCACTGCCCAAAACTATTCTAAAAAGTACTCAATTTCAATTAAGGGTGGTCGCAATAACCAAAAGTACTCAATCTACCCATACACAACTACCCAATTCAGTGTGAATACCCGTATTGAGATATTTGACAACAAACAGGCAGCGAATTTTTTTCACCAGCTAGTATGCTGTAGAAGCGAAAATTATTGCTATGTTGCCAAATTTCTATTCGTGAGTGGAGAGTCAAAATTTCGTTGTCGATTATATGCCCGTACATTTAATTGGCGCGGAAATTTTGCCATTCAACAATAATAAATAAGCAGTAAGTATGTTTGAGTGTTGAATTTGTTATTTAACAAATTTATTGTTGCATTTATATAGATCATTAATGTGTAGTTTTGCCTTTTATAGGATACTAGCTGAAACCCAGTGCGTTGCTGCCACGCCCCCGTTGCCAAACTTCCATAAAATGTTATCAGTGAACCTGCATGTGTTAATTGAGTACTGAATTGAATACTGAATTCCGAGGCTGTGCGACCTATAACTCCAAAGCAATTCGATATCGCAAATTTGGGCTGTAAGGAAGGTGTCACTTACTTTTTTACAACGCACATAAAATTTGATCAGTGAAACGGCACGTGTAAATTGCGGTCGAATACCGAATTCCGAGGCTGTACGACCTATACTTCCAAAGCTATTCGATCTCGCAAATTTGGGAGGTACCACGCCCCCTTGTTTAATGGCCATAAAATTCGATCAGTGAAACGGCATGTGTAAATCGTGGTCGAATAAAAAGTTCTAAGGCTGTGCGGCCTATAACTCCAAAGCTATTTGATGTCGCAAATCGCAAATTTGGATTGTATGGGAGGTGCTTCCTCCACTCAAAACTCAAAAGCTATTCGATATCTCAAATTTGGGTTGTATGGGAGGTGCCACGACCCCTTGTCTAACGCTGTCCGAACTACGACTTAAACCTGCGCATGAATGCGAACAACCAATTTGGAAAGTTTCATCGCGATCGGATGAACGGTGTAGAAATGTGTTAAGGAGACACAAGTAAACAAACCAACAAACGTGCATTCATTTTTATATATATATAGATAGTATTCCCCGGCAGACGTTGTTTTGTCACAGACTGCTTTACTGCCATATATGAAAATGTCAAGAAATGCCAAGAGGTGTGGCAAAATTATTTCCCTTAAACCATTTCGTACTCGAAACAAATCGACTGCCAAAACTGCAGCTCAATTTAGCTTAAGCCTTAAGCACTTTGCTTCACTCCACGCTGACCCCCCGAAAAGTGAGTTTAACTAAAGTGGGACAGGCCTATTTTTAGTGCACTTGCCGAGAGTAACCATACGAACTAAATTACAAAATGTTTGTCTAATATGACCCAAACCGTTGAAATAAAACATTTTCATTGGTTTGTGGGCGGTAAAAGGGGGCGTGGAAACCAATTTTTAGGCACAGCTGCTGACAGAAACCATACAAATGAAGCCAAAATTTTAGCTCAATTGACCCAATAGTGAATTTTACTAATTTCTCAAAAAGTGGGTGTGGCTATATAGCGATAACGTCCTTTTTTAGTACAGTTGCCCAAAGTAATCGTACAAAGTAAAGTATCAAATGTTAGTCTTATACGGCCAAAACTCCTTGAAATATGGCGGAAAATGGGCGGAAAAAGGGGCGTGGAAACCAATTTTTCGTACAGTTACAATTACCACACAAACCAAATTACCAAATTTAAATCCTATACGACCAAAACGGATTAAATAAAGTATTTTTATTGGTTTTTGGGCAGTGAAAGGGGCGTGGACACACACTTTTAGTGCAGTTACCGACAGAAACTATACAAATTAAATTACCAAATTTAAGTCTTATACGACCAAATTCGTCAGAAACAATTTTTAGTATAGTTGTCGACAGTAATCGTATTAACTAACTTACAAAATTTTAGCCTTATACGACCCAAACTGATTGAAATATAACATTTTTATTGATTTGGGGGCGGTAAAAGGGGGGTGTGGCAAATTTTTTCCTCAACCATCTCGTACCTGAAACAAATCGACTGCCAAAATTTCAGGTCAATCGGTTCAGTAGTATTGGAGTTTATAGGCATCACACAGCCAGACACACATCGTTTTGCTTCTTATATATATAGATATTGATTTGTGGGCGTTAAAAGTGGGCGTGAAAACATTTATATATAGTGACCGCCTCTTGGAGCACTTACACAGCAAGTTTCACTGTAAAAATGCGTAGAACTCCGGAATTGCCATGATTTCGAAAAGTGGGCGTATTTTTATTACGACCACGCCCATTTTTTGTACAGTTACCGACAGTAACCATCTGAACAAAATTACCAAATCTTGGTTTTTTACGATTGAAACCGTCTGATATATATCCTTTTTTTGGTTTGTGATCGATAGCGTAAATTTGGCTTGTATGGGAGGTACCACGCCCCCTCGTCCAATAGTTACCAAACCTCACAGGAACTCCCAAGATGTTGCTTCAGTTTCCCTGAAAATTTCATAAAGATCGGTTCAGCGGTTTTGGAGTCTATATGTGATATAGCCACATACCCACATACATACATCCATTTTTATATATATATATAGATAAAATTGCAGCAATAAAAATATGAATTTGTCAACCAGAACGGCAAGTGCTTTTTCTCCACACAAAAACTTTGACTCTACACCAAAATTTCGGGTGTAGAGTTATATGCCCAAAAATTTTCGTTCCTACAGCATACTAAGTTTTAGCAAAATATATAGACGTCACGTTTACCTTGTTTTTTTACACCATGGTAATGAGCAGGGAATGAAAAAGGGGAAAAAATTGAGGAGTAAATGCTTAGCAAAATTGGAATAAATTCAAAAACTTCGTAGTAAATTGATTATCCAATGCTTAAGAATATCAAAAAGTTCCTAAAAAACCCCTAAAAATATAGAACCCCTCGAAAATCCCATTTCACTTTTCCCACCCTAAATTTAGGGGAAGAACACCTAAGTTGGGAACACTGGTTGTAATTCCTAAGGAGTGCCCGAAATCCTTGTTTTAAAAAGAGAATTATGTCCAGAAGTACTGTAGACAGCGAAGCCAGTGTTGGACTTACTGAGGGTTTTAATACCTAAGCAGCGGTAGAAGGCCACAAGTAAGTCCAACATTGGCTTCGCTGTCTACAGTAAAAATAGCTTAAGTCGACTTAAGATAGATCTGTGTCATTGATGCAGCTGTATTCCTCGCATATGGAACTATAAACACACAAAATTTGGAGCTTCTAGCATGACCTTAGCCAAAGTTATGACACAAAAATAAAAGACCCTTCCATATAACCTATATGGCGATTGAAAACTTTGAAGCAAGATTTAAGACCTAAGCTGTTATTGCTTATCACCACAGATATCAGTATTTGCTGAAACCACTTGGGATCATGACCGCCTAAAAGCGGACATAATCCCAAGGGGTCAGAACCCCCATTTGGGATAGTCCAATTTTTGGGATTATGTCCTATTTTAAAGCGGTCATAATCCCAAATTTTAAATTGTCCCTTGGGGCTATGTCCCGGCACCAACCGTTACAATGGGTACATTGCTCTAGATGGAGATTATGTCGAAGAATTTTTCACTAGTTCACAGTTTTTCACATTAAAAAAAAATCGTTTTTTCACTGTGAAGTCACATACTTTTCAGTCCATGTTGTATAATTATGACTCAAATGGTCTGTAAAATTCATGATATATAAAATAAAAACAGTTTCAGGTAATTCAATGAGTCTTAAGCCAAAGAAAATAAATTCATAATTGGAATTGAATGATAGAGAAAGTTCTATTCTTGCGATTTTTTGTTTTTTTACTTCCTAATACAATCGTGACTTAAATACCTCAACAACAGTTTCAAACAATAAACGCAAAAAATCACAAGGCAGAAATGGTTCATAAATTTGTACAATATTAAATTTTGATTATTTTTCTCAGTGTTCTTACAAAATAATGATTTCACTCAAATGTTCAGCTCCAAATGACTCATAGAGAGTGAATCCCAGTAATGAGAGTAGTCCTACACGGAAAGTAATAGTGTACAGCAATAACAATATAAAAAAAAATTAAAAATGTTCTAAATACATAAAATAAAACTTTTAAAAGAAACATCTGAAAAAACTCTACAAAAGCATGAGTTTATTTTGAGCTAAGAACCACCATACATTAAATGAGAAAAGTAGTTTAAGGGGTAACGGTCCAAATTTCACGAATACTTAAAGTATAATTCGATACAATTTTTGATGATGATGCAGCAAGTGAGGCTTCTAAAAAAGTTTGTAAAACAAAAATGAAGTTAGTTTTCAATCAATACTCAAAACCAGTGGCACACATATAATTTTACTTTGGAGGTGGTCTAAACTTCTTTATTCCATCAAAAATCCATAAAAAAAAAAAATTACTTTCATACGTATATTCAATAAATACATGAACTTAATGTACATCCAAATATAAAATGAATGAATGTGGGTCTATGGTTTCAATCCTATACGCCACTGCCCAAAGCTTAAAGTAAAGAAAACACACATTTTTTATTTCTTTACGTTTTTTTTATTGTTTTATTTTCTCATGTCTTTTGTTGTTGCTTTACTTGTATTCTTTATGCTTTCAAAATTGAATTCTGTTCAGTATATTTTTTTTTGTTTTTGTTTTTACAGCGTGTTTAGGTTTTCAGTTTTTTTTTGTTTACTTTCATCATTAGCTTTTGTTCAGTTATCTAGTTATCAGCTTGAAAATTGCATATATGTATGTATGTATGTATGGTTTTCTCTTTTGTTCATAATAATATTGAATTTTGTTTTTTTTTTGTAGTTTTCATGTTCATATTTTTACAACTATGATATGCATTCATTTGTTCATTTCATGTCCTTTGATCGGGTTTATTTTATTATTTTTTCAAGTGAAATAAGTTAGAGTGTATTTTTTACTCTTGGTAGCTGTTGTAAATTTTTTATTTTTTTCCTATATAATTCCTGCTCTGGCAGCCTAAAAATACAGGGGGAGGCGGTGTGTGAGTTGTAATTTTTGTGTATTCATTTAGTTATTATTTTTAAAAAATTTTTTTGTAATACTTTTTCGAACTGAACTGTCAACAATTTATAACACTCTGCTGGCTTAGCTGTCAAAATGTAATTAATTTTGTTTCATTATATAAAGTGCATATTTTGCTCAATTGTTTTAAATAAAAAAAAAACTTGTTTTTTTCTGGTTAGCATATGTTTTGCGTGTTATATAATTAGTTAATTTACTAATGCGATTTACTTAAATTCAGTGTTTTTTAAGTTTTTTCAGTGTGCCTTACACGAAAATAAATTTTGCCGTGTATTGATATATTTTTTATTGGTTCATTGCTAAAACTTTTAACCTTCCGAAATGTGTTTAGTGTTTTTTAATTTTATGTTCATCAGTCATTGAATACATCAATCTTTTGCTCAGTGTCGTTAAGTAAGTAAAAGTTAAATGTCAAGCTCGTTTTCTGTTTTGGTTTTTGTAAAAATTACATTTTATAAACAAAGATATTTACAGGATTTATTGTGTTATTTACATAAAACAAAGGAAAAGTGAGAAAAATTAGATATAGTGTCAAATAAAAATTAAAAAACATAGTTAGCTATAGATAATGATAAAATCAAATAGTGATTATGTGAATAAAGTGATCTTCACATGATAAAATGATCATCTTCGATGAGACAGGAAAAATAAGCAATTAGAAATAATTTTACTATAAAAATTTTATGAATTGTTCCCTTTGATACATTTTGAAATAATTTTATGTCAACGAAAGGAGGCATATTGAGAAGAAATAGCAATGAATTCCTGGTATTTCCACGAGGTCGTAAGAAGTGTCTATATGAATATCTGGGCCGATTTAATGGGACAATTTCAGCAACACTTCAAAAAGTGTCCTAAACAACTTTCTGACTTCGATCTTTAAAAAAAGTTCAGTGTAGGTTTTTTCCAATTCAAGCACATATACTTAATTCAATAAATAATAAACAAAAACATTATGTTTTTAAAAATTTTTATTTCAAATAATTATTTATATAATATGTAAAATAATTTTATAAAAAAATGAATGCATGGTTTTTAAAATAATTAAAATAAATTAATAATAACGAATTGGAACTTAAATTTCATGTATATAGCGTTTCTTGTTTAAGTGTTGAGTTGTTTTTTCTCTTAAAAATTTAATTAAATGTTTGCTTGAAAAAATAAAACAAATTGAAGTAATAAACAAAACATGAACTAAAAATGTGTTTGGAATGCGATTAAAAAAAACTGTCTATAGCTGTGTCTCTTTCTGCTTTTAAGTACATACTACTAAATAATTCATTAATAGAGTAAAACTATAAAATAATTAAATAAAATAATAAAAAAATAATTAAGCTTTTGGAAAAGCTTAAAGTAAACTTAACTACATGGTTTTTGAGTTTTTAATAGAAAATCAATTAGTTGGTTTAGTTTTTGTTGTTGTTGTTGTTCAGCTTAGTTAACTATTTTATGCGATATTTTTTCGTATATCTTTTCATATACATATGTATATGCTTTGAGTGTGGTATGTATGTGTGTATGTGGTTGTTTTTTCAAGTGTCTTATTTTAAATTATTTTATTAATATATATAATAAGTATGTAATATAAATATATGTATTTCACATATATATATATATATATTTTAGTAGGAACATATGACGTAATCAACGTATTGCAGCTATTTCTGTATTCTTTTTCTATTTTTCTTCTGTCTATGATTTTGTTTTGTTAAGTGTAAAACGAAAGAGAAAACAATAACAAAAAACTCAAATACACTCAAATTAGGCGAAAAGTTTTAAGGTGTACAAAAGTTTTTCTCACCCAGTCGCTTTGGAAATACTCATGCTCTATTTTAGAGTAAAGTGCTATGCTTAGCTTTGATTGGCTGCCGCAGTTTTTAACATGCGTGAGAGCTTTGAGTCTCATTTTTACGTTGTAGGTACACAGTAAGAAAAAGAAATATGGTGGGTAAGTTTAAATGAATTAATATGCAAGAGTTAAGTTTTAATCTGAGTGTCAAAAAGAAAAGTTTCGTGAACGACATCTTAATTTTTAATTTTTAAGAAATATAAAATAACTTAAAAATGAGCCTCATAGGAAACTTAAAATTTCAAACATAGGTACTAGTTTATTACTTTTCACTTTTGTTTTCGCTTTACGTGTTTATAATTAATATTTATTTTTATTTTATGTGCTTAATCATAAAAAATTAACATAAAAAATTTAAAGGAACAATAATTACTTCTTCGCTTACATATTAATAGCTATGAATGTGTGGGTATGTGTGTAGATTTTGTTTTATAATTGTTATAAAATTGTTAAACCAAAAAAAAAAAAAAATTTAAAAATTCACTAAAATAACTACTTAAAATGTTATAAATTAATTAAGTTCTTCAGTGTCTGTATGTGAAGATGTTAATAAGTTCTATTTTGTGTTTATTCTTCTTTCAAACCACAACTTTTCGGGAAGGTTAAAATAGGGTTGTGTTGAATTTCCACTGCTTCTTTTGCTTCTTCTTCACTGTTACCGATCGCTGTTTTCTTTTATTTTTGTTGTTATTTCTTATGTCTTAGCATATTTAAAAAATATGTTTGTTTCTACATATGTATGCATGTATGTATATTTAGTTCTTTGTTTTTTTTGTAATATCAGTTTTGTCTTTTGTTTTTCATTCATTGGATATGCAACACTACTTTTTGTAACTTTGGGTTCTACTACTATTTCGCATCTATGCATTTTTCTTATTTAGGCTTTTGCTACTTTAATTTTATGTTTTTTCTTTTCGCATTAATCGTAAATACGCCGCTATTTCACTCAAATTCTATCGGTCTCTTTTGCTCTCTCGAATTTTAGAGCTTTGACAGTCATATGTTTTTGCTTTATTCTGTTTTTGTCGCTTTCTGTTTTTTTTTTCAGTGTTTTTTTTTCTCAAAAACAAGTCTAAAAATTGCATTTTTCCTTCACTATTTATAATTGCTGATTTTTGTGTTTTTTTTTCTTACAATTTATTTTATAAAATAATATATATATATATATATATTTATAGAGTATATAATTTATATATCATTAATAATATATATTTATGTATATTCATATCTACACATACACATGTATTGTTATATTCCAACACATATGTATGTATACATATATTTATATATATATAGGGGATTAGGCACTACAGTGTAATTTTTCTCTCAAAATTATTTTTGTTTTATCTTTCTCTCAAAATTATTTTTGTTTTAATGGTTTTTTTTTTGGTTTATTAATTTTTTTTTTTTTTTATAAATCTCAAAGGGAAAATCATACAAATTTTAAAATTTTAGCATTTATTTTTCAGTGTAATTTATCTGCAGTGTATAAAATAAGATCAACACTAAAATATTATTTTTTATTTATATGTTAAATATTCATGTTGCGTCTTGATATAATTCAAAATAAAAGTGAATTCAAAATGTATTTTAAATTCTTGCTGATTAAAACTATTTCTTGAGCATTAATTTTTTTTATTTTATATCTTTTATATGTAAAAGTATCTTTAATTAATTTATAAGTACTGTGAATTCGGTTTTGCTTGTTTTTAGACTAAATATAATTTTGAATTCGGGCAAAGCATTTTATTCTTGAATTTTATACTCGCATTCTATTTTTAATAAATTTATTCATCAATTTAATCAAGCAGTTTCCTAAATTCTCAGCTGTCTCAAAAGTTATGCTCTGAAACATATTATATATAAAGTTAATTTGAAATTTGTTGTTTTTTTTTAAATAAAGCTCAAAAGTAATAAAATATAATTTTGCGTTTGCTTTTGTTGGTTTTTGTTTTTCTCTCTTTATTTTGCTTATAATGGTGAATAATCTCTTGATATTATTTTTAAAAATTTAAGTTATTTTTGTTTTATATCCTGACAATATTTTGAATGTTCATGAAGGCTGTCAATATTGCAGTTTGATATGTCTGACAAGTGAATTCATCGATAAGTTACTTGAATCGACAAATAACTTAAAATAGCAAAAACTGTTTTCCAAAAAATCTGTCAACAAGTTTGAGCTGTAACGAAGTCTGTAATCAAAAATGTTTAAAACACATTATCTCTTACTTTGACGGAGTTTGTACTCAACAATGATTTAAGCACATTTTTGCTTTCACTTTGACGAAGTCTGTAATCAAAAATGCTTAAAACATATTTGCTCTAACTTTGACGAAGTCTGTAATACAAAATGCTTAAAACTCATTTGCTCTTACTTTGACGAAGTCTGTAATCAAAAATGCTTGAAATACATTTGCTCTTACTTTCACGTGTACTCAAAAATGCTTAAAACACATTTGCTCTTACTTTGTCAAAGTTTGTAATCAAAAATGTTTTAAGCACATTTGCTCTTACTTTGACGAAGTCTGTAATACAAAATGCTTAAAACTCATTTGCTCTTACTTTGACGAAGTCTGTAATCAAAAATGCTTAAAATACATTTGCTCTTACTTTCACGAAGTGTGTACGCAAAAATGCTTAAAACACATTTGCTCTAACATACTTTGACAAAGTCTGTGATGACGAAATCTGTAATCAAAAATGCTTACTTTGTCAAAGTCTGCAATCAAAAATGCTTTACACACATTTGCTCTTGCTTTGACGAAATCTGTTGCAAGCTATATTTTAGTCACAAAATTCGTCAAATTAATAACAATTATCATCAATTTAATAATATTTTTCTTTCAGTGTACTTATTTAAATTTTAGATATATTTTCTTGATTCTGAATTCCTAACCGAATAGTATACATTTTTCAGTTCAGATTTTGACTGTTCTTCAGCAAGATCTTGATGCTTTACTTTAAAAATGCTTTAGTTTTTATGATTTTAATATTGATCTTTTGGTTTTGATGTTTTTCTTTAAATTTATCCTATTTCTTTGTGTGACTTCGCAGTTTTCGAAAAAAACTTATTTTCTCTTTTGTGTAAAAATATTTGACATCGGTCGAACATAGACCACATGGCCGTACAAGGGTCGAACATAGCTTAAAATAATTCAAAAAGCCTAGCGGCCGATAGTTGGTCGAACAACGGCGGTACAAAGCGTAAAATAAGCTTTACGGCCGCTGTACGTTCGTTGCATAACAATTTCATCCTTTTAAGAAAAATTTCACAAAAACAACTTTTATATTTGTGTACCTTCCGTAGTCGCAAATTTGACTGCAGTTGTTGTGAAAGACGTTTCACTTCTAAAATAAATTGAATGTATGATTTGTTTTTTATTTTTAATCTAAAAATGTTTATACTTTTTTTAAGATTCTCATTGAAGGTATTGAAACTTCAATATTATGAAGTGGAATTAGACTGTCTTGTGGTATATTTTTTTCAATACGCTAGTTTCCCAAGAGCACTTATGTTTTCATTTACTCGGTGAAAAAAAGAAAACAGCGTGGTACGGTCGTTGTACGCCCGTTGTACGAACGAAATTTTTTCAAAATGGCCTCTGTACGGCCACTGTTTGGTTAAAAAGTTCAACAGAAAAACAATTCTTGTATGGACGAGAAAATATTTAAAATTAGGCCTTGTTCGGCCGCTGTTCGGCCTTAGCTAAAAAAGTTTTTATTTTTATTCGAGTACGCTTAACGATGGTTTTGACCTTCTTCTACACTGTGATTACACTTTATTATCTTGATGTTAGTATCTTCAAAATTTTTAAGGTTAAGTTAAAATATTTTTTCTCTGATTCATTATGATTTTTTTCTTTGTATAGATCAAAAATATCTCGATTTTGATTTTGACGCTAATCTTTTTGAACGTTTTAAAGCAATAAAAATGGTTTTTTACGGAAGCAACTTGAGTAAAAATATAAGCAGCCGGACAGCGGTCGAATATGGGCCAAACGGCTGTGAAAAGGTCGAACATGGCCTAAAAATAGTCCAAAAAGACTAGCGGTCGAAAGTTGGGACGAACAAAGGCCTTAATTAAGTTTTACGGTTGTTGTACGCCCGTTGTATGCCACCAATTTTTTTTAATCTCTAAATTAACAGCAAACATATGCACAGAACCAAAAGCAAGCCTCACTCGGTTATGCTTATGTTGATAGTATCGCCACTTGTGTGAGGCGCAAAATATTTTTTTTTGTGTTTGAAGCTAGTTAAATAAAATTGCTAATTTTCATTGAATAGTCACTGTTCGGCCGCTGTACAACCCTTCTACGGCTGAGAGAAATATTTAAAATTAAGCCTTGTTCGGCCGCTGTTTGTCCTTGGCTAAAAAAGTTTTTATTTTCAATCAGGAAACCGTTAGTCTTTTACACATATCGATAAAGAAATATTGATTTAGGAAATATTGATTTCACTCGGTTATGCTAATATTTTTTTTTGTGTTTGAAGCTATTTAATAAAAAATTACTTATTTTCATTGAATAATCACTGTTCGGCCGCTGTACGACCCTTGTACGGCTGAGAAAAATACTTAAAATTAGGCCTTGTTCGGCATCTGTTTGTCATTGGCTAAAAAAAGTTTTAATTTTCAATCAGGAAACCGTTAGTTTTTCACATATCGATAAAGAAATATTGATCTCGATTAAAAATTCTAGATCTTTATTTAATCAGAATTTTATTATAATTCGTGATCGTGATATATATGTTTAGTACTCTTGATCTTTTTTGACAAAACATTTCCCTGATCTTGTCTCGTTATCTTTTTTTTTAAGGGATTTTTCAGAATGTGGAATCTTTGATTGATTTTGATCTTTTGTGTGTTGTTATTGCTTTTTTAGAGCTTTTGCTTTCAACTCATGATACTAGCCTTCTTATTAACCTTTTTTGTAAGAGTGAGAATAAGGTTTTTAAATTATTTTCTTAATATTTCTAAGAGATACTCAGAAGAGGATTTGACAAAAGAGTATAACCAAAATTGAATACAAAACTTCATGCTTTTAATAAAAGCTTTGAATACAAATCTGGCTGGAAATCGAATGAAGCAAATGGTATTTCTTGAATTTTTTTTTTATTTCTTGATCTACCGCTGAGATTTTTTTTTTCAAATAAGCAAAATTAATTTCATGAATAGTCAAAATATTGCAGCTTTCGTAATAATTTTATTTCTTTGAATATTATTATATTAACGTCAGTGTTTGAAATGAATAGCATTTTTGTGGTGTATATTTTTATTTGTTGTTTTAACTAATTATAAATGCGTTTTATGTACAATTATAAATTATTTGTGTTGATATTATTTAAATTTATAGCTTGGCACTCATAAAATTTTTATTATATTTTTTTTGTCATTTTAGTTCTTTCATATTATTGTGTATTCTTTCTTCTTTGCAGTTTTTAACGATTGTATTTTGTATTTGTATTCAAAAATAATAACTTAAGTTATTGTTAATGTTATTGTTGTAAATATGGTGTCTTATTTGCTGTTGTTGTATGTATATAATTATAAATTTCTATTGATTTGTTAAAAATTTCAATTAACAGAATATTTGTTGTTATTGTTTAACTATTTAATTGTCTATTAATTGTTATTGCGTCTTGCATAAAAAATTTGTCTATATTTATTGTTGTTGTTGTTGTTCTTGTTGTTGCTGTTGCCATTTGTCAGTTTAAAACTGTTGCAATGGAAATTTAATAATTATTATTATTATGTTGTTGTTGTTTTGGTTTTAGTAATTGCTGTTATTATTGTTGTTGTACGGCATTAAAAATTTGCTTGAAACCAGTTGAAATCATAAGTTTTTGTTGCTGTTGTTTTTAGTATTGCTTTGAACTGAGGACGCGGGGGAGTTCAAACAATAATTTTTGAATAATAGAAAAATAAAAATCATGTGGCAACGCTTTGCGAAACTAGGCAATGTGTAAAAAATTTGAATACTATGCTATACTATTGCATTTACTGTAAGTAAGTGTAAAAAATGAAGGCATTTTATGACTGCATGAGATTTGCTCAAAACTGTCTCGGATTTTGCACTATTTTGGGTATTTTTGTTGTTGTTGTTGTTGTTGTTGGGAATTCAATTCTGTTGTTGTATTCATATAGGTTTTATGTTTTTAAATCTAAGCTTTCATTACTTTGTTTTAACTATTTTTGTTTAAGTTTTTATGCTATTGCTAAAATATTTTTATTTCTGTTAAGTAAAAAATATTTTTATATGTAATGTTTTTATATAATTTGTATGTTGTTTTTTAAAATATGTATTGGTTAGTTTGTTTGTTTGTATTGGTACTATTGCAGTTGTTGTTGTAAATTTAGTAAATTCTCTTAAATAAATAATGTGGTTTTCTTATTGTTTTGGAAGATTTTATTTTATGTTGCGCCCTGAGCTCTATTCTCGCTATTTTGTCAATTAGTTTGTTGTGGCTGTTGTTGTTGTTGTGTTTGCAATGGTTGTTGTTGTTGTGGCTAAGTCAAAATTATACATATATAAAAAAAAATTATTTTTAAAAAATTGCCAAAAACAAAATCTAGTTTTTTATTTTGTATGCCGAACCGTTTTGTTTTTTGTTTGTTCAAGTAAATTTTTTTTTTTGGAATTTCATAGTTGTAGTTTGTTTCATTTTAAGATTTTATGTTGAAAATTTTAATTTTCTTGATTTTGGTTAAATATAAATTTTATGTGCCAACGCTTAAATTTTTTTGTTATGTTTAAATAAAACATGAGAAATATCTTTTATTGTTTCTACTTTACAAAACCGTATTTTTTATTAAATCGTACGAAAAAGTTTTTTTTTTTTAATTTGGAAAATATTTTCTCGCTTTTTTTACAAATTATTATATTAATTATGCTCTATGCTGAGCTTTTGTCAACAACCTGACCTTAAAACACCCATTTTTATGTGCAAGTTGATGAAATCTCGATGAGATTTTTTCAGGTTATAGGTAGATTTGGTCCAAAAATGGGCGTGGATAGTTGAAAAATACTTTTTTGTTTTTGCTTGTTATGTGAAATTTTTAATTTAATTGTAATTTTAATTTAATTGTTGTTTTAATTGTTTTTGTATTATATCATAATTTATATAGTTTATGTGAAATCTTGTTTATTTAAAAAGTGATTTTGAGAGGTAATCTACCTTCAAATGCCATAAAAAGCTTTTTGAAATGAGAAATGTAGTTAACTAGGATCTGAGCTCGCTTTCTGAACGAAAAGCAAAATTTCGGCTATGAAAAAACTCTCAAAACTCTTAATCTGGCTTAGTATTTTTATGTTAAAATTATGAAATTTGTAATAAAATATACATTTTACAAAGCATAATTTGAAATTCAAATATATAATGAGTCATTCAGGAATTGATAAAAAACTACACAACCGCAAAAAAATAATTTTGTTTGCTTTATTCTCTTAAAATAAAAAACCACAGTAAAGTGGTTTTTGTGAAAGTAAAACAGATATACAAATTTCATCCTTTTAAAAAAACCATTCCTTCCCGAGTAAAAATATAAGCGAGCGAACAGCGGCCGAACATGGGCCGCATGGCCGTCAAGGGTCGAACGTAGCTTAAAAATAGTTCAAAAAGCGTAGCGGTCGAAAGTTGGGCCGAACAACGGCCGTACAAGGCTTAAATGACGTTGTATGGCTGCTGCACGTCCGTTGCAAGCCACCAAATTTTACTAAGCTTTTATTCAACAGCAAACGTATGCGCTTTAACAAAAGCAAGCCTCACTCGGCGATGCTGGTGTTGATAGTGTTGATGTGTGGCCGATGCATGGTCGCTGTACGCATTTTGTGCAGTTAAAATTATTAAAAAACGGCCTCTGTACGGACGCTGTATGACTCCTGTACGGCTGAGAAAAATATTTAAAATAAGACCTTGTTCGGCCGCTGTTTGGCCTTAGCTAAAAAGTTTTAAGTTTTACTCGGGTTTAAACGAAAATTTTAAATTCCACATTTTTTTTAAACATCCTGCTGGAATTGCTTTATGTTTACAATAAAATATTATTTTTAAGAGTGGAAAATTTTTTTTGTGGAAAGTGAAATTTATCTTGAAGCATTTAGTTAGTTTTTTAAGAGATTTTTAGAGTAAGAAAAAAACCATATTCTTTCAGAAAGTATTTTTAAAAGAAAGTTTTTCTTTTGCCTGTTGAATTTGAAATTTGATAATTTTTTGCAAAAAAGTTTTAAATTTCTAAATTTCACTTTTTTTAAATGCTGTGTTAATTTTATTGTTTATATTATTTTTATAATACTTCTCATTATTATTTATTATTGAGATTATTGATATATAATTAAAGTTGTTTTTTAACTTTGTTTTTGCTGAAAAATTGTTTTTGTTTTATTTTTAAATTAAAAAAAATTTTAACTCAAATTGTATTCAACCAAAAACCAACAAAATTTATTTTTTAAACATATGATTATTTGTATGCTAATTGTTGCTGTGTTTCTGTTTAAATATGTGTTTGTTGCTGTTGTTGTTGTTTTATGTTGATTAATTCATTGAATAATGCTTAAATAATTCCGCTAATAATGAATTATTTATGGTGTTAGTTAATTTTTGTTTATTTAATTAATCATATATTTTTTTCATAATATTTCTGTGTTGTTGCTTATAGTTTTTTTTTCTTAGCTTTTTGCTGTATTTCAAACTTTGTGCTAAATTTATAAATGTTGGTATAAAAATGTTTACATTTCTTTTATTCAATTTTATCGCCTTATGGTTTTCTTGTTTTAAATGCTAAAATTTTTTATATATAGATATAATTTTTTATAATAATAATAATAAATTTTTATTGCTCTAAAATGTTGTATTTCCTTTTTTTTTTGTTATACCTAAATATTGTTAATTTGCTTGATTTTGTTTTTCGTAAAAGATTTTTCCAAAAATGATAAGATTTGCTTTGTTTTTTTATCGCTTGTTCTCTCATTACTCAAAAGTTGCAAACAACATGTTTTTTTTTTTGGTTTAGCCTAAAATGTTTATTTGTTTAATTTAAAATTTTGTGTAATCTAAAGATTTAATTTTTTTTTATTTAATTTTGGGTAAAATTTGCTCTAAATAAATTTAATTTAGCACTTTTTTAAAATTTAAAATTTTTTCTTCTCTATGCTATGCCTGGAAAATGCATCGAGTATCGCAAAAAGGCAACAAATTGAAATAAATACAGTATAAATAAAATCAAAAACTATGAATATAAACTTATCAAAATTTATCTAGCCAAAGTAGTTGTTGTTGTTGTGGTTTTAAAAATTGTATAAACAAATGTACGGGTATATATAATGCTATGCGTGTAGTTTGAGTGGCAGGGGCTTGGCTCTTGCGTGGAAAATCCTTTGTAAGGAACTCAAAATTGTTGTAGTTTGCTTTTAATAAAAATTAAATAAACTGTTGGCTGCGTTTCTCTGACGCTTTCGTTGAAAAAATATATGAAAATTTCTCAGGTTTTGTTTTCGTTATTCTTTTTTCTATGTGGGGAACTCAATTTAAGGAACTGTTGAATGAACTAAAATTAATTAAAAACTAGGAACTTAAATATAAAGTATTTACAAGATAATAGTTTTACCTACAAAAAAGCAATAAGAAAAGATGAAAAATGAGCGTATTTCTGAGTAATTTTTATTTATTCTTTCTTTTCCGTGGTAAGGAAGTCGCTTTTACGGTATATTTGTAGAAAGAAACGTAGAAGTTTTGAAAAAAAAAACTTTCCTAGTTGAAGGCTTAATTTGGTGTATCTTATCTGTCAAAACATTTGCCTTGCAATTGTTTTATCTGTTACAAAATAAACCAATGCTTTTATTAAACTAAAAACATTCGTACGATTTTGCAATACAAATTATTATTATGTTAAATTAACAATCAATATTCAATACAAATTCTAGACTGTAAACATATTCGTAGAAATTTTCATGAGCTTTTCTGTCAGAAAACAATAGGACAATTCACAATCCTGTACAAATGGTCTTGCATCATAGCATTTGCAAAATGGTAGAGCATATTTTTATTCTACACTAACAATATATACACAGATGCATTTACTACGCTGTTGCAAATATGCAATACTATTGTTTATATTGACTGTACATATGCAATACTAAATTGCAAACTGACAGCTGACAATGGAAAAAAGTAAAAGTGCAAAAAACTAATGTCGAAGATAAGCAAATAAAAACAAATTATTCTGTGTCCATAAGTAATAATCACTTAAGTCGACTTAAGACACAACTGAGCTAGTGATGTAGCTATGTTCCACGTTTATAGTACTATAAGCACACAAAATCTGGAAGTTCTAGCATTACCACAGCCAAGGTTATGACACAAAAACAAAAGACCATTTCATGAAACTTATATGGTAAATGAAAACTTTGAAATCAGACTTAAGCTGTTTTTGCTTAATGTTTTTTTCGACACAAAATTAGGCAAAATTTCTAGTAAAAAATAGTTTTGCTTTTCATCAATAAACTGTGAATTAGATGTTTTGCAACAAGTGTTGCAAAGTAAACTGAAAAAGACCATTCACAATTGATAAGAAGTTTTTGCAATCGCAGAAATTTACAATCTCAAATACTCAAGATTGTGAATTGCCTCAATTTGCTTTAATTTATTTGCCGTGTATCGGCATTTTTAAAGTAAACGTCTGAGAAAGTGTTAATACAGGTCCTTAATTTACTTTTAATTTCAAAATATAGTAAGATAAATAGTTACAAAATTAAACAATATATGCCTTTGACATATTCTTTGTATTGAGAGACCAATAATAAAATTTTATAAGACATATTTTTGTAAAATAGTTTAACCTTTTGGCGCCCTTTTTAAAAGGTATTTTTTGCACTATTCAAAACAAGGTTTAAAAAAGTTTCTTTAAACGTTGTCAGAGATGGTTTCAAGAAACTTTTTATGAAAATGTTTCTTGAAAAATTTCACTGTCTCCTTGGACAAGATGTCTCTAAGGCTTACTTCTGTGGAGAAAAATAATAGTTTTTAATAACATCATGTAAAATGCCTATTACTTGCAAAAACTTTTACCAAACAAGAAATTTTCATTGCATTGTTTAAGGAAATTTTCAAATTAAGTTTACTATTTTTTCTCCATAACTAAATGATTGTATGAATAATATGAATATAAACGAAAAATTGTATGAAGATTTTTGTCCATAAAAGAAGACTCATAGTAAAAATTTTCAAGAAACTTTTTCATAGAGTATCTTAACCCTGTTTAATAGTTCTTTTTTAAACTCATTTTTAAAAAGTGTCTATAAAGATCAATAAAAAGGGCGCTAGAATGTATAGAGGGCAAAATTTAAATTAAGGTCTGTGAATACAACAACAATTAAAAAGCATATATTTACCAATTTCCTTAATTCTTTATATTAGTAAATTGCTAAATTTAGTGTAAAATTTAAACCTATATTAAAAAAACTTAAACCCAAACCTTTAAAACGCTATTACACTTATAATATTTTTTTTATCTACTCTACTAGAAACAGTTGATCAAAGCCTGTGATATTTTGAGTTGTTGCACTGTGTTACTTTTGTTATCTTTTACTTATTTCCAGAGTTCTTTATGATTTCATACATAGATTTCAATAACCAATAACTTATTTATTTATTTATTTATTTATTTAGCTACAGGAAATCGTCACTTTAAATTTATCCACACAAATACAAGCTATACCAAAATAATAGAGGTATTCACGGGTTGCTGCGATTTGCAAGAGTGTAAAAATGCAAGATATTTTGTGCACTAACGCGTGAACATCAATATTGCAACTTAATTATGCCATAAAATTAAATGTAGAATGAACAGTAAATATATTGCCACGTAATTTCAAAATCATAAAAATTAAAATCAACATACAAACTTAACCTTTCTAAAGTTTTACCCAGGTGGCAACTACCCTCCAGGAAACATTCCATAGAATGTAGGAAGCATTCATTCTATTCCGTTAGACACTCCATTTCTTTTTCACATAGCATGTCATTAAAGGGAAACATTCCTCGCCGCTGTCTTAAAAAGTAAATTGGAAGCAGTCCTCTGCCCTGTTATAAAAATAATTTTGGAAACATTCCTCTCCCTTGTTATGAAAATGCCCGGCCAGGATTCGAACCCGGGACCTCTGAGCGACAGTCAAGTGCGCTGCCACTAGACTATCGAGTTCTATAATAAGCGGCTAGGAAAGAATGATATTAATATTTTTTGTCATCATTGCTTGACAATAAGTAAAAGTTTCCACACGCATTCTTATAGAAGCGGTTTGGTAACAACATAAATACAAAACTACCCTTAAGCTTCCGCAAGATACGGTGGGGAATGTTTCTTTATCACTTTAAGATGAAAGCCTTCCAATTTTTCGTGGAGGGCATGTTTGAAAACAACTAAAACACGAATCATCTGTCTAGCATCACTGCTTTTGCGTTCTCGCAATTGGTTTGAGCAGTGCGTAATTCAAGAAGAGTTGCAAAATTTGCTTCCAATATGTTTGTTGTTGGAATGATGTGAAAGTTCGCTATCATGCATTTTCGCATTTTCGCATTTTCGCAATTGCGTTTCGCATCAACCCGTGACTACCTCTAATAAAAAAGAGGTTTTGCCTAGTTCCTAAAAGGAATGCCTCAGGTGTAATTCATCTTTTTAAATCAGGGAATGGAAATAAACCTTAACGAACGGTTCGTTTTTGATCTGTTCTGTACCTTTAATTCTGCTTTATTCGTGTATTGCTTTTCGATTCAATCACTAACACTACCCCTAGCAGGCCATAGGTAAAATTAAGAACAATGAAATTAAATTCAAAAGATAAATTAAAACTCAGCAAAGATATCAAGTCATAAAGAAAGTTCAGAATAGATCTTTTCTAAGCTCAAGTGATATTTTCTGAATTTGTTATATACTTTTTTAACTTCAATTTATTTATTTTGAACTTTAATTGATCTATTCTGAATTTTAAAATTTCAATTTCGAATTTCAATTGATTTATTCTGAATTCATTGATATTCTGGAATTTTTTCCATTCTGAACTTGAAGTGTCAATTCTAAATTTCAATTAAACTTTTCTGATTTTTATATTGAGTTTCTGAATATCAATTGATCTGTTCTGAATTTCAATTTACGTTTTTGAATTTCGATTGATCTTTTCGGAATTTCCATTCATATTTTCTGAATTTTAATTGATCTATTTCTGTATTTTTAATGGATTATCTGAATTAAAATTGATCAATTTGGAATTTTAGTTGAACTATTTCAGAACTTTACATGAATTTTCTGAATATAAATTGAAATTTTTAGAATTTCGGTTGATATTTTCTAAATTTCATATAAATTTTTTTGAATTTCAATTGACAATTTCTGAACTTTCAAGGAAATTTCTAAACTTTAATTTTTTTCTTTTTTTTAAAAAATTTTTAACATATATTCCGAATTTAAGTTGATATTTTTAGAATCTTGGTTTAGACTAAAACAAAAAATAATTTTTTTTTAATTTCAATTGACTTTTTTTTTTAATTTTGAATGGAATTGCTTAGTTTTAATTTTTATTTTTTATTTATTTTTAACTTCATTTCAGAATTTCAATTGATCTTTTTTGAATTTAAATTAAATTATTACTAGTTTTAATTGATCTTTCAAGTGGTTTGTCTAGATTGCAGTTTATATGCTATTTCGAATTCAAAACATAAATTCCGAATTTCAGTTAAGATTTTCTAATGAAATTTCTGAAATTCAATTCATCTTTTCTGAATTTCAATTAACCTGTTTTGAATTTCAAATGAACTTTTCTGAATATTTTTTGTTTTTTTCTGAATTTTAAATACATTTCAAAATTTTCTTTGATCTATTAAAATTTTCAAATGAAATTTCTAAATTTCAATTGATCTATTATTCATTTCAGTTGATGTTTTTTTAATTTCAATTGATTTTTTTTTAACGAATTTAAATCGAACTATTCTGAGTTTTAATTGATCTTTAAAATGTTTTTTTTTAGATTTTAATTGATCTATTTTGAATTATAACACTGTGCAGCACGAAAATCTGTATTTAACAATTTCAACGTTTTTCGCTTTATTTTAATATGAGGAATGAACAAATTTATGTGAACAAATCGTTTGAAATTGTCTTTAAACCTTTCATAAGCCACATATCATCGCCCTAATTCTAATAGGACGTATGCCAAAATTGGTCGAAGTAACGTTTATTAGCGGTTTAGGTAGATTGGTCAAAGTTACAGTGGTGGTCACGAATTTATCACACACTGGGTTAGTAACTCTAATTTGAAATTTTTTACACCTTAGCTTGAGAATTGTAATCAAATATTTTTTGATGAGTATTGTTTATGAAGTTAACTCTATGTACCGTTAGTTGGTTTCTTAGTTATTCTTAAATTTTCTGACACATTTCAAGTTGTATGAATCAATGTGGTTTAAATGCTGGACACGAATTTAGCACAGATTAGAATTACTGCTCCATATCGTATTTTATTTTCGTTAATTAAACTTTACTAGTAAGATATACTAAATTTATTAAGTTTCTATTTGAGTTCTAACAAAAAATTGCAGAAAGATATGGCGAAAGGCTACTGATGTTCAGAGACTCAGCGGCATTTGATTCAGCAAATAAAAAATGGTGGAAGCACAGTTTCAGAGCTTGCTCTGCTTCTTAGATGTTCGTGAAAGTTATTATATAACGCATTACAACATGTAGAGCAGTATAAGAGCATTAAAAATGTAAAATAGCGACCAAGAGCGCAAAAAACAATAGCAAGAGAGGGCCATTTGATTTATAGAGCTTCTCTAAGTGATCCTTTTAAGACCTCAAAAAAAAATTTAAAATGAAATTTCATCAAAATATGGCATAAATGAATCCTCAAAAGGCATAAGAAGACGCTTGAATGAAAACAATTTCCGTAGCTTTATAGCCCAACAAACACCACATATGTCGCAAAAAAATATTAAATGCAGTCTTGCGTTTTCAAAAGAATATTTAAATAGTCAACAAATTTTTAGAAAAATGTGCTTTGGAGGCATAAATCAAAGTTTTGCCGGTTCGCATCTGACAGCAAACAATATGTGTGGCGTCCTCAAAACATGCAACACAATCCAAAGTACTCGCTCAAGACGATTAAACAGGGTGGCTGAAATGTTATGGTATGGGCGGCGTTTTCTTGGCACGGAGTTTGTCCGATTGTTAAAATTTACCAAAAAATGGATCATCACGCTTACAAAAACGTACTTGTCAATACCATGATACCATTTCAAGAGGATAATTTTCCACTTTAATGGCGTTTTATGCAGGATAATGATCCAAAGCACAGTGCTCACATAGTTAAGAGTTGCTTGGAAGACAAACATATTGATATTTTGAAGTGGCCATCGCAATCATCAGACTTAAACCCGATTGAAAATCTGTGGGGGGATGTCGAGCAGCAAATACTAACAGTAAGATCCAAAAATTTGCCAAATTTGTTTAGGAAAATCCAAAGGATTCGGTATAGTATTCCAAAGTACCGTTGTGAGGCTTTGGTCAAAAGTTGAGATGCAGTTATTAAGAATAAGGGATTTCCTACGAAATATTGAGTTTTATGCAATCAATTTTGATTATATTTGTCATCCTAGACATTTTTTTCGCTCGTGTGCTAAATTCATGACCAACTCGAAATGCTTATTTTTAATTTTTATTTGATTTTAAGTCCTATAGGAAAAAGTTTTGAAATAAAAAAATGTGTATAAGAAATAAAGAAGACATAATATATACACTAAAAAAAAAGTTAATTAAAAATTTACAACAACTAAATGGAAAATATAATTATTCACTTTACATTTTTAAGTGTGCTAAATTCGTGACCACCACTCTACATCTATGTCCTTTTTTAGTTTTTAATTTTTGTATGAAAAAAAGGGAGTTAGAATGTTTGAAACAATACATTATAATTTTGACTTACGTCGTATTAGAATTAGGTAGACGATATGTATGTCTTCCCCCCTTTCAATGCTTTAAAGCAAATAATGTTACTCATACGCAATGTTGTTCGAATTTTTTGTTTGACTTTAGCAAGACTTTTTGTAAGACTGGAAGCGATTTTTTCTGATTTATTTGTTCAGCAAAGTTGTTCGCCAGAATAATAGAAAGAAGAAACCAAAATGAAAATTCTAATGGTTCAAGAGTTATCAACATGAAAATGAGTGCATATCTTGAGTAATTTTTGATATATGTATCTTAAAAAAATTTTTGTTCTAAAATGTTCGGTAAAGTTGTAAAACAAATATCACCACGAAAATCTTCATACCAAAATTAAGTAAAAAACATTGAAATTATCAATTACAGAGAAAACAGGGTAAAAACAGCACACAGTGTAATTGATGTTTTCTGAATTTGAAATGGGATTTCTACAGTTCGATTATATTTTTCTAAAGTGCAGTTGCCCTTTTCTGAATTGAAACAATAGGAAATGGTGCAGATTTTTAAAAGTGATTATTAAAATGGGCCCAAAAAGGGAAAACAATTTATATAAGAAAGAGTTTTGCAGAAATCAACCGTGTTAGGTAAAATTTTGATGTATTGTACACCAGAAATATAGTGGGAGCTATATTATCACATTCAAGAAAAATTTTGCACGATCTCTAGTAATTTTGGCTGTAATTAACTAATATTGAAATAATTTTATATTTTTTGGATTTATCAAAAAGTTTCAATATGTGGCAACACTATAAGTAGTCTGTCATGTTATGATTTTGGTAATAGTAACGGGAATTTCAGCGATAGTTATTTGTTTCGGCTTTATGGCGATTTTGTTCTTGTGAGTTAAATAGTTGTGGTTTAAGTTTTACCGATGAAAAATTTGGTAAGAGTTAAATTTTTAATTAGTAAGATTGCACCTGCATCAAGGTCAAAATCTTAAATATAAGCCTAATATGTGCGCACGTTCCGACAGAAGACAAGGACGATGACGTCAAAGAAACTTTCTACGAGCGCTGCCCCGTCACTACGTAAAAATTGCGTTTGGTTACTTCAACGCTAAGGTGGGCTAGGAAAATATTATCGAAAAGTTCAACCACCACGATAACGGAATGAGGTTGATTGACTTCGCAGCAGCACGAAACACGGTCGTAAGAAGCACTAGATTCAAGCAAATCAGTCAGCCCTATCACAGAGTCCCGTCGTAGTACGATATCGTAGAAACTACGAAAAAGGCATCACAGAGTATAGGGTTCGTCCATAAACTACGTTACCAATTTAGGGGGTGGGGGGTTTTTGAAATTCACTACGATAAGTAACGGTAGGGGGTAGGTGTTTAGATATTGTAACGTTACCAAAAATTAAAAAATCGACCAAAAACCTCTAATTAATAACACAATCATTTCAAAAATTTTTAACCTTACATGTTTATGTTTGATCGTCTAAATTGATGTTAACTTTTGTTTCAACGATTTCTTCCACCACCTTTTCCCTCGACACAGGAACCTTTTGGTATTCCTTCACCATCTCAGCACACGTCTGAAAAATTTGGGTCTTTGCTTTTGCGATAGGCTTTGACGTTAAGGCCTGAATGTTCTTGATCAAAGGAGATACCGTATGACATGTACTGTCCTTCTCAGAAAGAAGAAATCGGTTCAAGGTCGTGTCCTACCTGCGTCTTGTATTTCGTTTTTAAAACTTCTATGAATTGCCATATGTTTGTATTATATCGTTTACAATAAATCGGAATAAAAATACTATTTAAATAAATCAATTTTCAGAAAGCATTTACACAAAAACACAGAACTTGGTGCAGCTCGGGTGCAGCCTTTAAGGGTACTCTGTCAAAGACCAGGTGAATTTCTTTGCGTTAGAAATGAGGATTCACCTGAATGGGTCGACATAGAATCCGATGAAAAATTCTATTTTGAAGAATCCTCAACAAAGCTACCAGCTTCTTCTATCCCAGTGATTGAGAGCATCGAATCTTGGATCGCAGATGGAATAGCTTTTACAGATGATATTAATTATTGATTTTTTTCCAATTGTTCCTTTAATGTATCTAGTCATACTAGTCACTAATACTAGTGAAAATTGTCAGAGGTAGTCAAAATATATAATCATTCGAATGAATTAATTTCGTATGTCACGTTACTTTATGGGGGGGAGGGGTTTTGAAAAGCACTACGAAAAGTAACGCAGGGGGAGGGGGGGGGGTAAAAAAACCGAAAAATCAGTAACGTAGTTTATGGACGACCCCTTATTTGTAGCGTCATTCGTAGATTTTTGAAGTAATTTTTTAATTGTTTTGGTTGTCGAAGAGAGAATTTTGAAATAAAATTCAGAAGGTATAACCACTTTTACTATATGAATTTTTATGAAAATTTTCTCCTACAACCAAAAGACGTCGTAACAAATTATTTCAAAAATCTTATGAATGGCGCTACGAATTAAATCAGTGAAGCCTTTTTCGTAGTTTCTACGATATCGTGCTACGATGGGACTCAGTGATAGGGTTGAAAATTCATAAGGCCCCACCTGGATGCCGCTCATCAAAAACCCAGAAAACAAATTGATCATGTTTTGATCGACGGAAGGCACTCGTGCGTGCACGATCCGTGGTGTAAACACTGACTCGGATTACTATCTTGTCGCAGCCAAGATCTGTGCACGTCTGCGTGCAGCTAAGAATGTAAGCAACCCTACACAGAGAAAGCTAGATGTCGACAAGCCGCAATCAAAACAGACAACCGAAGCTTTCGCCAATCGACTCTCATTCCTGCTTCACAGCACTCCTCCAATCGATGATATATGCACGAAGTGGACACACGTTTTCAGTGTTGCCTGGTGCCTTTCACCATTTACTCCTAGAATGGATTCCAAAGTCCCTTAAATATTTTTTCGAAAAACATACAAAAATTTCATACAAAGGCTTAAAGTAATAATGCAACACACATTACAAATTTATTAAAATTAAAATGTTAGTCATTTTATTTGTCCCACTACTACTAATTTGTATATTTTAAAAAGGTTTTAATGTGGTTAATAAAAAATAGTTATAATATTTATGAATAAAGAGTTCATTGATTTAGGAAAATAAAAAACCAAATTGGTAAATGATGGAACACCCTATGATTCCGTTCTCAATTTGTCTCGAAAACTGCAGTAAGTTTTGAAATTGTATTGAAAAAGTTAGCTACGGTTGTTTTTTATTTAAATTAATTAAATTTTGATTTCAATTTATAAAATAACATCAATTGAACTACGAAAATCTTTAAAAAGATTATCCGAAAATGGCAAAACAGTTCGGGAGATTGCCAAAATTGTTGATCGTGCTCCACCAACTGTATTTAATATAATAAAACGCTATCGAAATGAGACTTCGAAAATAAGCCGAAGCCCAGTATGAGGAAAATATTTAATAACGGTGACGAAAAGTGGCTGCTTCGACAAATTAAGCGAAAACCAAATATGAGCGCTCCAAAATTAGCTGCTGAGGCTGAGAAATATCTGGGAAAAAAAGGCTGATCCAGAAACTGTGCGGATCATTTTGCGAAAGCACCGCCAGTTTCATGGTACGATTGCTAGGAGGAAACCTTTCATAAGCCCGACAAATAAAAAAACAAAACCCATCGTATTTGCCAAAACACACCGCGATAAGGATTTTTCATATTGGCAGCAAGTTCTCTTCAAAGACAAGAGGAAATTTAATGTTTTCCGGTTAGATAGATGGTCAATCCTATGTGTGGAGAAAGGTGAATGCGGAACTTGAGGAAAAGAACCTGCGGACGCCAATAAAGCATGGTATGGGTTCAGTGATGGTGTGGGCTGCCATGTCAGCTACAAGTCCTGAAAAACTTCACATCATCGATGGAATTATGGACCAACACGTATAGCTTAATCAGCCCTATTCCACAATCCGTCGTAGCGTAAATTTTCTTTCGGATTCGTAATGAAGTATTCTACAATCCGAATTGAATTGTACATTCCGAACGTAACAACTTTTGACAGCTGTTTTTCGGATTTTTTCACGAAAGCCTTGCCTCGACGGATTTGTTTACGACAAAAGAAAACAATTACATTTTTATAGACTTAGGTCGTAAAATAAAACTTCTAATTAATTTGTGGTTCATAAAGTTAAATTTTCATTTAAACCTGTGAATATGTTAGTTGAAATTTATTTAGTGCATTTCCTACGTTTCGTTATCCATTTCCAAAGGGTTGATGGAATCTCGCAATATTCTTCGACGAATTTTCATAAATTCTTTATCTGAGAAATCTTCCTTTTATTGTGCGAAAATTGCAATTGCAATGAAATCAATTAAAAATCACAGCTAGAAAATACAATGTTGATCAAAAACACTTCAGTTTTTCAATTTTTCTTTTTATTTATTTGTCTGCTGTTGAAAACAGTTGTTTTCGAACTCCCGAAAGTAAGTTCGAAAAGGGGAAGTTTCGTTCAGATTTTGGATTAGCAAATTTGTCATATTCGTAGCGTAGCTTTACGTTCGGAAATTCATTACGACGGATTCTTGAATAGGGCTGAATATATTAAAGTCTAATTTGAAGGAAAGTGTGCGTATTGAGAGTTCGTTTTTTACCAGGACAACGATCCCAAGCATAAGGCCTATAATGTCAAAAGTTGGCTTCTATATAATTGCCCACATGTTTTGGAAACTCCACCTCAATCACCAGATCTCAATCCCATTGAGCACGTATGGAGCTACCTGGAGGAAAGCTAAAAAATTACACTATTTCTACACGTGAGCAATTAAGAGCAGCACTTATTGAAGAGTAGCAGAATATGGAGCCGTCCTACTGCCGAAAACTGGTGCAATCAATGCCAAATCGTCTGAAAGCGGTTATTAAACAAAGAGGCTTACCAACTAAAACATTAACTCTATTTTATTTTTTATTATATTGCTTATAATTTCATAATTTAGTGTTGTGTTCCATTGTTACTTTGAGGTTCATTTTTGTTACTAATTTTGTCTTTTTATTTTCTTAAATCAATGAACTTTTTATTCATTATTATTATAATTATTTTTTATTGACCACATTAAAACTTTTTCAAAACATACAAATACTTAACAGTTGGACCAAAAATAACTATAATTATCATTTTAGTGAATTTTTTTATGTTTGTTCCATTATTACTTTGAGCCACTGTAGTTGGCAACTGAAAAGTAGTGCAACTGCAATGCAAGCCTATGTATTTAAAGGGCTGAGCTGTTAGACGTCTTTAAGTTGCTTCATATTTCTTAATTGTCCAATGCGAAATTGACCTAAGAAGTCTTACTTTTGAAAGGAGGCTCCGTCTTCCATTTTTTGATATATTTTTGGGCATATCTTTTCCCATACTTGCTTTGTTTTTAGTTTTTACACAGAATCAACCAATTGCAAGTAAAGCGCGAAGCAAGATTGAAGTGAAGAGGGAAATGATAGGAAATTTATTTGAAGAGCTGCAAATTCAGCTGTTTTTGCAATGTTTCAGCTGCAATGTGTTAAATATTAAGCTTTATTTTAAAGAAAAATAAGAAAACTTACTTTCCAAAAGTCAATTTTTCAAATACCTCTATTATATTTCAAATACCTCTAACATAAAATCTTCCTAAAAAAAATCCTAAAGATTCATTACCCCTAAAATTCCTCAACGCAGTTTAAAAACTCCTAAATCTAAGGGGAAATCCCCTAACCTGGCCACTCTGCACATTTCCCACTCCTGAAGAGGTGCGGCTACTGAAGAGGTAATTGGCTACCACTGCCCTCGTCGAAACCACTGGCTACAAAAAAATTTCTCTGGCAACACTGGTTACAACCGACTGCAGGGTGGCTTTGTTGGCTACGTCTTTCTCTGCAGTGGTGTCGCGACACTCCTGGGGCCGAATTACAGCATCCGTGATCGATCAAAAATGTACAAGATTGATAGGCACTTGTCTATTCGTGCCCTTCGTAATTTTGCTCGATCACGGATGCTGTGATTCGGCCCCAGGAGTGTCGCGACACCATTGCAGAGAAAGACGCAACCAACAAAGCCACCAGTCGGTTGTAACCAGTGTTGCCAAAGAAATTTTTTTGTAGCCAGAACGCAAAATAAGAATAGCCAAAATGTAAAAAATAACCAAAATATTTATTCACCGTGTTATAAAAAAGAAACAAAAGAAACAAAACAAACTTACATACCAGTTTTTACTAACTACCCGAGTAAAAAACCGATCAGCGGCCAAACATGGGCCGCACGGCTGAGCAAGGGTCAAAGATGGCCTAAAAATAATTCCTAAAAAGCCCAGCGGCCGAAAGTTGGGTCGAACAACGGCCGAACAAGGCCTAAGTTAAGTTATACGGCCGTTGTATTGCAGCTATACTGCCGCTGAAAGCCCGTTTTATGCCACAAAATTTTTCCAAGCTCTTAGTCAACAGCAAACGTATGCGCAACAACAAAAAGCAAATCTTACTCAGCGATACAGATGTTGATAGTATCGCAGCTTGTGTGTGCTACAAAAAATTTTTTGTATATGAAGTAGGCTTGTGCTTAACAGTTCCAGAGACGGAACGGACATGGAACGATTCTTTTGTGCTTAACAGTTCCAGAGACGGAACGGACATGGAACGATTCTTTTGAAGAAAGGAACTAGTTCACGGAAACATGTCCGCGGAACTATCTAGTTCCTTTGCTTATTTGAACTGTATAGACTATTTAGACTGTCTGCTTATTGAACTACAGAGGGAATTTGAAGCATGTCCGCGGAACTATCTAGTTCCTTTGTTTATTTGAACTGCAGAACTACTTGAAGCATTTATTTAAATTGTGTGCTTGTTGAACTGCGGAGAAAATGTGTAAAGGTCCATGTAGATTTTCAAAACTTCGCTCTGACTAGTCTTAAATCAATTGAACAGAATTTTTTGCTGTTTTTTTTCTTTTTATTTCAATATTTTTAAATTAAACAAAAACATTTCTTTAGTTCATATAAAAATAGGAACTTCTATCATTAGCATATAATTTCTTTTAGTAAATAAAGTGCATGAAGTAAATTTATCAAGTTGCTGAAAAGCGACCAAAAAAAATTTGCAATCAGTTCCTCATAAGCTCGAAACTCATTTGTATCTTATAGTTCATCAGTTTTAAGCATGTTCGGGGAACTATATAGTTCCAGCAAGTTCTCTTTATAAAAATAAAAGTAACAAAAGCATGTTCAATGTCATTTCGTGATTGTTCTGTTTCATATGTTAAAAGCAAAAATAAACCGCAATGCTGAACAATGCACACAACTGGAATGACGATATATAATTTTTAATTTTATCTATCATTTCTTTCACTCTCTTTCACATGCATAATTGGCTTACTTCTCGTCGCTCAAACAATTCGCTTAAGTTATGAAAGTGCGAATGAGATGTCAGCTTATGTTGCTCAATTAAAAAAATTTTATTGCAATCGGAACTAACTACCATGTGTTCTTATGTATACATGCTCACTAAGCGACGATGAAACGGCAACGACTGTTGACGCCGACGAAAAAGCCGGTGGTGATCGTTTTAAAGAATTCTGACCGGCTTGTCGTTCTCTTTGTTTACAAAAATTACAATGGATCTCAACAGTTTAGTGTGCAAAGTAAAAATTCGACATCGATAGGTCGTTTTTAAAGCATAAAATTAATCTAAAATCTATGATTTTATCAGTTTTCTACATCGTCATCAAATAGCAAAGCTATTTAAAGTAATTGTGTACTAGAGAATTCTGCGCTTATTGTTTTGTTTAATTAAAATTTTTGTTGCCTTTTCGTTTAGTGTGCATTGAACATTACGTTGTCTTTTCGAAGCCGATTTACAGTCGTTTCGATACGTGCCGTAAGTGGGCAGAGACCTTAAATCGTACAGATGGAATGATTGGAACTATGTCCGAGAGTGAACATAGTTCCATGAACTATGCAGGTCCGGAACGACCCAACTCTAATATGATTTTAGTTGTTGGAATACAATGCCCCAGTGAATTTTCAATTAAAACAGTATAAATTTGTTTGTATTATATTTTATGCACTGTATTCAATATTATCTGATTTTCCCATAATAAAATTTTTTTAATTAACCTTCATCGGTCCCTTGTGTAAATTTTACACTATTTTCAACTTTAAGGTTATATTTTTTAATTATAAGTTCATTAAATCGAGCTTAGATTTTGGCTCAATGTAAAAATCGAAAGTAAAGTTTATATTTTTGACATCTTTTTTCACGGTAGATGTCGCTGCTACCCTACACTATTAAATTTCCCTAATAGGTTCCTAAGTGTAATATTTACACTACGCATTCTTGGCGAGCAAAATGCCACGTTGTTCTTCTTTATTATAACGGAACATATAATATACGTTGTGTACAGACGCGTTACTGTTTTGTTTGGTGTTTTATTTGAAAATTTCAGTAAAAACGATGGATTTATCCTGTTTCGATGAGTATCCAAGTGATGTGAGTGGTGATTTTGATTCAGATAGTGATGACGACTTTGTGCCAGAGAACAATGAACCACATAGTGAAGATGAGTACGACAGCGATGATTCTGTCCAGCAAGAGACAAGACAATCGGCTATTGTTGATCCCAATATACTGCTGCTGTCGAAAGACAAAAAAAATTCAATATTCCAAAGAACCCATTGAATTCAATCGTTCGAATAGAAATTTGTCCACTTCATTCGCCACCAGACAAGGTAAACTTGAATTTTGTTATTACTATTGTTATTACATTTATTATACTATTAGTTATTATTATTGTGTTTCTTAGGACCTACTGTATATGCTGTGGCTCAGTGTACGAGTATTCTCACGACATTTTTATTATTCATTGAACCAATTCAACAAACTGTTCTCGAAATGACAAATCTGTATGGCCTTCGTCGGTACAAGGATGACTGGTTGCCCATTGATATGGTTGAATTGCATGCTTTTTTGGTTTACTCATTTTGGCTGGCGTTTACCGTTCAAATGGCGAATGCGTCACGGAATTATGGAACGATAAGCATGGAAGACCAATTTTTTTATCTACTATGTCACTAAAACGTTTCAAACTTGTCAACAGCTGTTTGCGTTTCGATGACAAAGAAATAAGAAGACAGAGAGATAAATTGGCTCCGATACTTTCAATATTCGATAAATGGGTGCAGCGGCTAAAAGTCTTATATTGTGTTGGTGATTTTGTAACTGTCGATGAACAATTACTGCCATTTCGTGGTCGATCACCATTTACACAATACAATTCATCGAAACCAGCCAAATATGGGTTGAAATTGTGGATCGCTACAGATGCTGAGACGTGGTATGCATATAATTTGCAAGTATATATTGGACGTGATCGTAACTGCGCACCAGAAGTAAATCAAGGAGAACGGGTGGTGCTGGAAATGACTGAAGGTACTGCAGTTATTTGCTTTGTTTAATAGCTTAGAAACTATGACTATTTCTATACTTATTTACTCATTCCTCAGGTTTAAATGGAAGAAATGTTACGTGTGATAACTTTTTCACATCTCATCAGCTCGCTAAGGAACTAAAGCAACGACAAATGACTATGGTAGGCACGATTCGCAAGAACCGGAAGGAAATTCCTCCTTCATTGGTGGATATGAAGAGAAAAGCTATTCATCATACCGAAGCTGTATTCGACCATAATTTACGTGCTTGCATGCTATCATATGTTCCAAAAAAACGTCGCTTTGTTACTCTGCTCTCCACTTATCATTCATCTGTCGAAATTGATCCGAACGACCCACAAAAAAAGCCCGAAATTATAAAATTTTATAATAGAACTAAAGGCGGAGTCGACGTATTAGATAAGTTGGTTGCGACATACCGATGCAAAAGAAAGGTGAACCGATGGCCAGTTGCCCTCTTTTGCAACATGATTGATATATCGGCATGCAATGCTTTCATTATATACACAGCAATGAATCCAGGATGGAATATTCATAAGAAGAATATCAGAAGAAGATTATTTTTGGTCGAACTTGGTCAATCGTTGTGCACTCCATACATCCAGCAACGTAAACGACTGCCACGAAATCCGAATGCGCTTGCTGTCGTTAACAGCATCCGCAATCCAGATTTGCCATCAACATCAATTGCAGCGCAGCACATCCCACCACAAGTCGGATCATTGACGCTAACTCATCAACCAGTCACCAAGAAGAGAGCTCGTTGTCACATGTGTCCTTATCTCTCGAACGCAAATAACCACGCCACACGGTGTGATTTGTGTACTAAATCTATCTGTCCGGCACACTACTATAAGCTATGCGAAAAATGTGCACATCAACGGAGATTGAATTAATTTCAATTGCTTTTTTGTGATTTTTTAGATATTTTCCTGATTTCTCATTTTTATTTTGAATTGTTTTCCTTTATATTGATTTGAAAATTGTTTTATTTCTTTTAAAATTAATAAATTAATAAATAATTAAAACGATTAGATCGCATTTATTTCATTCATCAACAAATATATGGCTCCTAGAAAAGAGTGTAAAATTTACACATAAGGGACCTATTCGTTTCTAAAAATAAGGGACCGACGAAGGTTAAATACCATCTGTAGCTTACCACAGCTCACCCGATGTACAGCCGCTGTTCGCCCGCTGTACAGCCGAGAATATTTAAAAACGGCGTATGTAGGGTCGTACTACGACAATTGCACCGCCGTTTTTCTTTTGACAAAAAGTCCTGCAAACGACCCTTTTACGGTCGATTAAAATATTTAATGTTAGATCTTGTTTGGCCGCTGTATTCCTTTAGCCAGTGTTTTTATTTTTACTCGGCTAGTAGCAAATAAATTGACAAACTAGTTGCAATAGATTCTTACTTTTGCAATTTGATTTTCTTAATTTGGATTTTTTAAACAAATTTTCTATTTATTGAAATAAATCAAACAATTAATTTAATTAATTAATTAATTTAATTGAATTAAAAAAATAGCCAAATGAAAGACAAAAACGCAAAAAACTGACCGCGAGAAAAAAATAGCCAAAACGGCAACACTGGTTGTAACGCGCGCTGCTAAGGAGTGCTACAAAGAGAAGAGGAGGAAAGAGAGACTTATTTTTAGGCGGAGAAAAAGAGGGGAAGAAAAACGCGAGCATGAGAAGATTGGAAGCATGGTGACAAGAATGGGACCCGAAAATTTTTCGAAAAGATAAGACGCCTTGCTGATGGCTGAAAACCCGGGGCTTCACTGTACAATGGCGAAGCTGACAACAATCCCGCCAATAGAGCTGATATTCCGAAAACCCCAATTATGCCAATTACCGTGGAATAAGCCTTCTTAACATCGCATATAAGGTCCTGGCGAGCGTTTTATGTGAAAAATTGAAGCAAATCATAAGCCAAATGATGGGACCTTATCAGTGTGGCTTTAGAACTGGAAAGTCCCCAGCGCCCAGACCTTTACGCTACGACAAATCTTGGAGAAGATCCAAGAAAATAAATCAACACCCATCATCTTTTTATCGACTACAAAGCCGCCTTCGACTGCCCAATAAGGAATCACCAATACTCCACCATGTCTTAATTTGGTATTCCTACCAAACTAATCCGACCTTGCAGGATGACACTGAGCAACGCCAGCAGCACAGTTAAAATCGAAAAAGACCTCTCCCTAAAATTTGTTAGCAAACGAGGTTTCAGGAAAGGCTATGCCTCATCGTACGAATTTTTTAACCTAATGATGGAAAAGTTCATCCAAGCTGCTGATCTGAGACGTAGTGGCACAATATTCTACAGTAGTGTTATGCTGCTTGCGTATGCTGATGACCAAATCGAATTCTTTGGCCATAATCAAGTAAAGTCAGTGCAGCATTCTCACGATTAGAAAAAGAGTCAAGTCGAATGGGTCTATCAGTGAATGAAGATAAGACAAAAGGTTTGCTGTCAACTAACAAACAATCACAGCGTCTTGGAAACCACCTTACAGTTGACAATACCTCCTTGGAGGTTGTGAAGGATTTCGTCTATCTGGGATCCAGCATTCGCATTGAGATCAAACGAAAAGTAGCTCTTGCCAACAGGTGTTACTTTAGGCTGCGTTAACCTTCACCTAGCATGCTCATTCTGAGTAACATACCTGAACTCGTGGGGTACATACGAACCTCAGTGATTAAAATCTTTGAAAAAATTTAATTATTGATTATTTTGTCTCGAAAAAATACAGAGATTATCTTTAGATACCACTTTAAACTGTAGAATAGTCCAAGTTGAAAAAAATAAAGATCAGCGTACATAAAAATCCGGAAACTAGAAAAAAATTCCAAACAAATCAAAACGAGAAAGAACGTGGGGTATGTATGTACCCCATGAGGTCAGGTGAAGGTTCATGGCAAGTATCGAATACGGTGGCATGATGAACAGTAGGAGCTGTTCGCTGACATCGACATAGTCAAGCGCATTAAATTATAAATAAATAAACTATAACATCGCGTTACAAAAATTAGCTTTTTTCCGACCTATGAACCAAATATACCTTAACGGAAAGCGGGGGAAAAATAAAAATACGTCGTTTTTCATGTACACGTCAGAATTTATTTTTTTAATGTTTTAAGTTCTGTGGTGCCACACAGCGGGATGGCTCCATATATTTGAATGTTCGAAAATGTTCGAAGGAAGTAATCAAACTTTATACATTTTCTAGATTTTTCAGCTTTTGCCGCCTACAAAAAATTAGAAACAATGCAGTGCACGACTCGAAATTGTTACTTTAGTGGCTTATTCACACCTAGAAAAAAATTTGCAAAATTTTACGAAAAAAGTGGTCAATTCATTTCAGAAAATATTCAAGACAGCTTGTGTTCCTCACTTCTGGTACACTCCTGAAGTTGTGTGCGACTATTACTATAGAAATTAATGCAAGTTTAGTGAGAAAGCGTAACAAAAAATACGCTGAACCAACAACTTGGCTAACACGTACGAAGTACTGTAGTGAATTGTAACACCCTTGCGTAACTTTTACTCACACTAAAGCTTATAAATTATAAATTTAAAAAAAAAATTTATAAAATTCTATTAAAAAAAAAAATTTATAAAATTCTATTTAAAAAAAATTTATAAAATTCTATTTAAAAAAAAATATAAAATTCTTAAAACAAAAATTTCTAAAATTGTATTTAAAAAAAATTTCATATAATCTAAATATAAAATCCTGCTATTTTTTCCCAAATGTGTGAACTAAATAGTACGATAATCAAATACTTGAGTTGTAATTTGATTTATTTTTAGTATTATTTTGATTGATCCTAAACAAATTTTTAGCTTAAGGTTTTGAAAACAAATTTTTAAAAATCACTAAAATTCTTTAAAAAGGTCACGAGGTATTAAAAAGGTATGGTAAAGTTACTGTTATAGAAAACAATTTTTAATTAGAAAAAAGAGATTTCTATCGTTCACTGAACAAAATAAAAAAAAAAATTAAATAAAAAAAAAGAATTTATATATGAAGTGATTTTATTTTTTTACACAATGAATTTGATGAATGTATGAATTAAATAAATATTAACCATGATTTCAATGAAAATGATTTTGAAAATGATTTAACATTTGATGAAAATAAAAACCAAAACGTGTAAAATTTTTTTAATTTTATTGCTTTATTTTAAAATGTTTGCATTTTTAAGTTGTTTTAAAGTTTTTTTTCTTCATTACTAAAGCTTATAATTTAAATTTTTTAAAATAATATAACAAATTCATTGTGTTTGGCTTAAAAAAAAAATCGAAATTTTATGCATTTGAAGACATTTATGTTTTATAATTTAGAAATTTTTTCGAAAGCACTCTGCGCTCATTTGACATTTTTGTTTTTGCAGAAAAGAAGAGAAAACAATCAAAGTAACTTAAGATTGTAACTATACAAATAATATAATAATTTGTCATAAGTGAAAATTAAAAAAAAAATTAACATATAAAAGTTAAAAATAGAGCAGTGGAACGTTTAAGAAAAAGAAGTTAGGTAAAACTTAATGATAGTCTTTTAAGAAGCTTCAAAGAGAATATTATAAGCTGTTAAAGAAAAGTAAATGAAAAATTTATTATAATATTAAATTCATTGAATGGAATGTTTTTTTTCTTAATTTTTTTTTGCATATTTTTGCTTAAAATGAAACTCAGCTGCTTATAGCTGATATTGAAAACCTTAAAATTGTTCTTTTTCTTGCTTTAAAATCTTAATTTTGTGAAAAAAATTCAAAACTTTCCGAAAGCTCTCTATAATTTAACAATGCAAAAAATATTTCTAAATAATATGTTATGTTTATAGTTTTGAGATCGCTTTGAAAATCTGTTGCAACTTTTATAAGTTTTATTTTATTGTTGCCATATTTTCACTTTTCAAATTTTGTGTTTTGAAAAAATTTATGCCGCTTTTTAACATTAAGTGTTTTTCTTTATGTTATACATATTTTTAAGCTAAGGTTCTAGTTATTAATTTATTAATTTAATTTTTTTATATAAAAGGCCGAAAATCACAATTTTGTTTTTTAATATTTCCTAAACTTTAAATTTTGTTCACAATTTTTTTTTCTTTCATATTTTCACTTATAGCTTATTGTTTAAGTGTTTTTTTATTTAGATTAAATTTATTCAGTATCATTTTAACAGCACAAATTTTTCAAATAATAACTTTTTAATACTGTCTAATTTGACAAATTTAAGCTTGTATCAAATAAATTTGCATATTTTTCTTTTTTTTTTTTGTTTGTTTATTTTTGTTTTGTTTCTTATTTAGTGTCTATCACAGCCAAATTTAGTTTCCAAAAATTGTTCTTTTTTCTTTGCCAAAGATTCTTTTTATTTTATAAAAAGTTTTTACTTTGTTGTTATATTTAATAACATGATTTAGAATTTTGAATTTTGTTTAAAAAAAAAAATGAAATTTTTTGCTTTGAGATTGCTACAAATTAAAAATGGAACTTTCAGCAAAGTTTTCGAGTTAAAAAAAACATTTTTTAAAGTTTTCCTTGGATTCATCTAAGCAAGAGACGCCTTTGTTACACTTTGCATGATTTTTTGATACCTACGAAAACAAGTTGAGATCGAATATTTTATGCTTAATTTTTAATAAATAAAGCTTTTTAAAAAAATACATAAAAACTTTTTTAATAAACAAAGAAATTTTACAAAAAAAAAAAAACGAAACTAGCGAAAAAACTTTAAAATTTTTATAAAAAACTATAAAAACGTTCCACTGTGCATCTAAGCTTGACTCATAAAAACTCTTAACTAAAAAAAGCAGAATTTTTATAAAAAATGGCATACATTTCAAAAAACTAAAATACTTAAAAATGAAAAAAAAAAATATCTATGTATAAACTTATTGTGCTGTTCAAGTTCAAGTTTAAGTTTTAAATCATTAACTTTTAAGGGAAAATTTACTAGCAAATCTTAGCAAACTGTGCAGTTTCATTAAGTTTTGCATTAACAAGCTGGACAAAGTGCAAAAAATTAATTAAACTACATTTATAAGTAACAATTTTTTCCATAATTTTTTACATTAATCAAAAAAGTGAAACATTAAATGATAAAACTTAGATATTAAATAAAATTTAAAATAATAAAAATTAATTATTTATAATTATATTTTCAAGGATTTTCCACGCAAACGAGCAGACCTCGGCTCTTCTTTTTTTTGTGTTTAAATTTTTTTTATTAAAAAAAATATAACTAGTTGCCCCGCCTACATTTACGTAGCGCAACAAAATGTTAAAATTTATGCGCAGACTACAAGCGCATGATTGTGTTTGTGTTGGTGTGTGTGTGTGTGTGTATGTGTGTGTGTGTTCTTAATTATATACTTATTTATAGTACATACATACAAATATACATTAGCATTGCAGTTTGTATGTAAATACATATACATAATCATATGTGTGTGTGTTAACTTTTGTCTCACTACTTTTAAGATTAAGTTTAAGAATAAAAAACAAAGAAGAGAAAAAATATTGAAATAAATAATTTTAAATAATTTCATTATTTTTAACTTTTGACAAAAATCTAAGTCAAACTGTTTAAATTTTTTATATCAGCTATAAGCTTTATATTTAAAAAATTTTACTTTTCTGCATCGCATTACAAATCTGCAATAACTGTTGCAATTTTTTTGTTGTTGTGTTAGATTTAATTTTCTTCCTTCTTTCAGTGTTTTTTTTTTTGTTAAATATCGTTAAGATCACAGATATTCTATATAATTATGTTTGCTTAAACATTCTTTTTTATCATGTTTTTTTTTTTCTTAAGTATTTTTATTGTTTTCTATGTTATTATGATTTTTTATTTATTTAAATTCAGTGTCGTCTAGAATTTCTGAATAAATTTATATAAATATACATTATTTTTTTTTTAATTTTTAAACATAAATAATGTATATAATATTTTTATAGTATAAATATGTATGCATATATTTGTGTGTGTGTGTGTGTGTGTGTGTATGTAAAGTACATAGTTTTAAGTTAATGATTTGTTTTTATTGTAATATTAATGTTTTGCAATATACATTTCTTTTTCACATCAAAACGTTTTATTTTCAAGACTTTGTCGGAGTTGAGATTTTAATCGATGAATCTTTTGATTAATCAAAATGCGGTGAGTTAAAAAGAATTAATTTAAAGCTTATTTTGAATAAGTTCTTCCAAAAAATGGATTGAAAAATTGTATTTTTGTTTTATGAATTATTTTAAGTGGAATTCATAATAAATCCTGTTTCTTTGTTCAATAAAATGATAAATTATGAGTTGAATTAACAAAAAAAAAAAAAAAAAAATCAATTAAAAAAGTTTTTCATTTGTCATATATTAAAATAGATGTTTCAAGCATAAATTTATGATAAACCATTTGATTTGCTATAAAAAACCGATAAACTTATATGAATCTGTTATTAATGCAATACGCTGAAAGCTCCAAGCCAATAAGTGTTTTAAGTAAATTCGGGCCAAAAAAATTCTTTACAAAGGATTATCGAAATATTCTGCTTTTGATTAATCAAAAGTGCAATTTGTTGAAGACGATTTGCAAAAAAAAGTAGTAAAAGAATAAGACGTTAAAATTATATATATATATTTATCCGATCAATAATGGAATTTTGATATATAATCTTGAAAAAGAAATTTGCAAAATAAAAAATTGTGCTGCATTATTTCAATATATCATTCAAAAATAATGCTAAATGAGAATTTTCTCCAAGGATATAAGAAGTGAAGACAATGAAATATAACTTATGAAATGCAACCCTGGGTTTGTAATGAGAGAGAGCAGCCAAACAGAAAGTGGAATGAGCGTGAAGTGCAACTCATTGCAATTCGGCAACTTGCCGCCAAGCAGCAGAGAGCTTTCGCTACATCCATAAATATGTCTATGGCGACAGACAAGCTCTTTGCCTTCGCTGCCGCGACATGCCGAGCTCTGTTCTAGAAATTTTGAAGTTACCCTTCAAACCCTGCTTTTTGAGCTTTTGATTTTACTACGCTACACTTGTACAATAGGGCGCTCTCAATCCATTGAATATTTTAGTATAGGATTGTTACAATCTCAAGCTGAACAAAAAGAATACCAGTATTTTGGATTTTCGATAGATGATAGAGAAATAAGCAGCAATTTTATTTTTTTGAAAGACGCTTTTGCGTTTTGGAAAGCTTTACGAAGGGACGTTTTTCAAATCAACATCATGGTAAATAAAATCAAGTACTGTGCTGCACTCATATTAGAACTTAATATATTAGATTTGATGTCGAGATCTTTACGGAAAAATAATTTTAAATTGAATTTTTAAATCAGAATTTATTTTGAATTTTACAGAAAGTAAACCAAAAAACATTTAAAAAAAATAAAAATTTATTAATTTATTTTAAAATTCGTTTTATCGAAAGCGCCAAGTGGCGAAACTTTTAAAATAACAGCAAATATTTTTTCGCTCATGATTGATCAAAATATTGATTAATCGATTAAAACTCAATATTTCAATGCATGAAATAACTCAATTTTAAACTGTTTTAACTATAGTTTTATTTTTTACTTTGTATTATTATTAAATCATGGATGTTTTTGTGTCTTGTTTTTAACTTTAACCGAAAATATATAACTAGCCACATATGAATCTGAACTGATTGATTATTTAAACTAATATGTTTTTCATAAAATCTAAATAAGAAGAGTGGTTTTTTGCAGTGGCAGGTTTTACCTAACTTTGAACTAAGGACGTGCACTAGAATTGGTTTTGATAAACCACAAATATCAATGAGCTTTACTTTTGAATAAAAAGAGAAAAACATAAACATTTAGAATATTTTTTAGACATGTGCTTGGAAATGCTGCTAAAAAGTTATTCCGAAGTAACTCGTTTAGACAATGATTAGTCAGAAGTATTTTTTGCCGACATGTTTCGCTTTAACTTTTAATATAGTTTTTTTGCAATAATTTTTATAAAAATAATGACCTCTTTCACAACACAGTTCAACAACCAACAAGCGACAAAAAATATTTTTTACGTGTATCGTTTAAAAATTTTATTTCGAAGTAATTTTAAAGATACCATAGGTTTTAACTTCACTCTAAATTTAGTTATTAACTATCATAAAGTATATAAAAAATACTCAATATATACCTTTAACATAGCTGTTTGGTTTACAGACCTTAATAAAATTTGATGACATATATTTTTGTGGCATGTTTAACCCTCAAGCGCACTTTTTAACTGCCTTTTTTGACCCCTTTTAAAAAATTAGTTAAATCGTTTCTTGGAAAAATTTGATTATATTTGATCACTCTAGACAAGATTTACCGACATATAGACTGCATGGAGAAAATTATAAAAAAAAAATTAAAAACGCAATAAAACTATGCAATGAAAATTTCGCCCGATGATGCTCAATGGACATATCAGCTGTTGATACACAATTTTATATGCAAAGTAGTTTTAATCTTAATATTTTTCTTCATAAAAATAAGTCTAATACTACGTTTACAGTGGACCAAATGACTCATTTGAAATGAGTCATTCAAAATAATTTACTGCTGTAGTATCGTGTAAACGCCTTAGTCCTAGCAACCCTTTAAAGTCGAACGTTGAGTTACCGAACCAGGGATGCTATGATTAGTATCGTTTACACAATACTACAATAGTAAACATTTTTGAATGACTCATTTCAAATGAGTCATTTGGTCCAAAGTAAACGTAGTATAAGACACATCTTGTCTAAAGTGACTTCTAGTGAAATTTTCTAAGAAACATTTTCTTAGAATATTTTTACCCTTAACGACTGCAATAAAGTGTACTTTTTTAAACTTTTTTTCAAAAAAGGGTAAAAAGACCCGTAACAGTGCGCTACAGGGTTAAAGTATTTTCTCAATGTAAAAAGCATAAATTGTATAGTTTTCTTACATTTTATGTTATGACGTAATTTACTAAATTCACAGTAAATTTAAATCCTATATTACAAACTACTAAGACGTGAGCATTTAAAACGCCGCTACACGTAAAAATGTTTTATGTCTTCTCAACCAGAATTCGTTCAACGAAGTCTGTGAATTTGCAAAAGGTTGAAATTTGCCGAACAGTGTATAATGTGAATTTAAGCTTAATTAAAAATTAATTAAATTCACTAAATTATTTTTATTAAGTATTATTATTACTATTCAACTAATAAGTTTATTAAGCTAAAATTCATAAATTAATCTAATTAATTTTAAAATTGATTAAATAAGTTTAGTAATTAATTTATTATTTTAAATTAACTAACTCAGTGAGATTAGTTAAATCAATTAAATAAATTAAATAACGTCTGTCTTCTTTAATGCACTTTATAAATTAAATTTTAAATTAATTAAATTTTAATTAATTAAATATTAAATTAATTCAATTTTAAATTAATTAAATTTTCAATTATTTTAATTTAAAATTAATTAAATTTTCAATTAATTAAATTTTAAATTAATTAAATTTTAAATTAATTAAATTTAAAAAAGTTAAATTTTAAAGTAGTTAAATTTTAAATAAATTAAATTTTAAATAAATGAAATTTTAAATTAATAAAATTTTAAGTTAAATTTTGAATTAATTAAATTTTAAATTAAATTTTTAATTAAATAAAGTTTAAATTAAATTTTAAATTAATTAAATTTTAAATTAATTAAATTTCAAATTAATTAAATTAATTAGAATGATTATATTTAATTCATTAAAAATTTTAATAAGCTTAATAAGCTGATAAGTTGAATATTTCCATAAATTACTAACATGCATTGATATTTTGAAAGCATGATTAAATGTCGAAGAATTCTTCGAAAAGAGAACGAAATTTGTTCACGTTGATACCTTTTTGAAAAGTATGCAGACACAAAAAAATTTATTTTGAAAATAAAAACCTGCATATGATAAAAAATAAAAAAATTTGCAAAAATGCGTAGAAATTTAAATGAAATGGAATCATGAGTTTGTAGCAAAATATAAGCAAGTGTAGAAAAGTATGCAAAAATTTCCCAAAAATGTGCGAAAACGCCAATAAATTTCACATTTTCTTGATGGAATTAAGACAAAAATACATATATGTAGTTTATAAAAAAATGTAGTGTTTCGGCTTAGTATCCTAGATTTTCCAATTCTACGTTAAAATCGCATACAAAACTCGTAGAAAGCATATGGCTACGATGAATTTAATTTTTTCTAAATTTCGCTTTAAGAAATTGATTATATACACTATGCATATGAAAGTTCATCGTAACATCGTGTATGCCATTTAAATCAAATCAAATTCTTTAAATGTAGTGGAAAAACAAATTGATCGTAGCTACACGTTACGGAAGAGTCCTTTCTTAGATTTTGATGTATTATAGGATATTTAATGGTAGCAGGAATCAAAATTTCTTTGAACAAATGAATTCGCTCTAACACGAGTTAAAATATTAGCGGGCGAACAGAGGTCGAACATGGGCCACACGGCCGTATAAGGGTCGAACATAAGCCACACGGCCGTAAAAGAGTCGACCGTGGCCTGCACATAATCCGAAAAGCATAGCGGTCGAAAGTTGGGTCGAACAACGGCCGTTCAAGGCCTAAATTAAGTGTAATGCCCTTTGTATGCCACCAAATTTTTGAAAACTCTTATTAAACAGCAATCTTATGCACACCAACAAAAGCAAACCTCACTCGACGATACTAATTGTTGATAGTATTGCCACTTGTGTGTGGCGCAAAAGATTTTTTGTGAATAAAATTAGTTAAAAAAAGCTGCTCATTTGCATTGTGGAATAATCACTGTTCGGCCAATGTTCGACCCCTGTACGCCCGTTGTACAGCCCAGATTATTTCGAAACGGCTTATGTACGACCCTTGTACGACCGCTGTTTGACTCAAAAAGTCCTGCAACGACTTTTGTCCAAATTGCAGCGTGAATTTCGTTAATGCAAATGATGAGTGATGCTTGATCGAAAAATTACATTTTAGAATGTTTAACGTTTGCAGTGCTGCAAAATTGGCCTTTTTCAAACATTCTGGTTGAGTTGCAAAAGCAGTTTGCGAAATTAGGCCTTATTCGGCCACTGTTTGGCCTTAACTAAAAAATTTTTATTTTTTAAAGTTTCTATGCCACAAGAGTCCAGTGACATTTTTCTTGAGGTAGGTTTCTGGATATAGTTCGACTCGATATATAAAAAAAAAATGTCACTCCTCGTCGCACAGTTTGGGACATTTTCGCACAAAACCGTATATTTTGTTGACAATTGATGCCAAAAATCATTGACACAACACATTTTCTGCACATTTTTACACATGTTTGTACCCATTTGCACACATTTTGTTGCCAACTCATGTAACGCATTTTCTGCACATCTTCACACATTTTTGTACATTTTAGCATTACAGTTCAAAAACAAGTAAAGACATTTGATTTTCGGCATTGAGTTCTTGTTGCGACTCTCATTAAATTGTCACATGTTGCATTAAAAAATTTACATATTTTTGTAATGCAAAATCTGCCACTGCATTTCGTAGAATCTATTACATTTTCAGGTGTATTTTTTTATTATAAAAACAAAAATATAATTTTATTCAACCATTTTAATGGTTGTTGCTCTTGTTGTTCTTATTGTTGATAGGTACTGAAATAATTAAACTATTGCTGCATTTATGACTTTGAGTAAATATTGTAAATTGTTAACTATTGTAAATATATAATTATGTAGTATATATATCAATCAAAATATGCTATTGTAAAAAAATTTAAAAAATTTACTTTACTTTTTATATATATATATATGTGTATGTAACTATTATTTATTATTGTTGTTGTATATTTGTTGAGTGATGAGGGGGGGGGCTGAGGGGAAAGAAGGGTGTTGTCTAAGAAAAAAAAAGAAACAACTGTAAAAAAATTCTTGTGTCTTCTGTAGCACCAATTATTGTGATTTGTTGAATGTACATTAAATGTTTAAAAATATTAGCTTTTGTAAAAAGTTGTACATTACACAAAAAAAAAAATTTGTAAACAACCGATTTGTTATTAAAAGTTTATACTTATTTATAAAAAGTTTTTTTTTCATTAAATATGTTCAAGTATGTTCATATTGTTATTTATGTATTTTTTTTATTCGATTGAACAATTAAAATGAAACAATATATTCGTAGAATATGAATGTGACTCAAACAATCCATGTAACTCTACACTTTACACACGCTGCATTCACAAATGTTGCCAAAAATTTTAGTGTACATCTCTATTTTTGGTAAATTCTGCGACTGCAACAAAAAAAAAAAAACAACTTAAAAATTGTTTAGTTTTTGTTTGTTTTTTGTTATGGAAATTTTTTAAATGTTTACCATGAGTAAAAAATTTAAAAAAATTTTCACAATGCACACACACACTCGAGCAATTATATTGCCGTGTATGTTTGTTTGTTTGTTTCCTGTTATACTGCTGTTGCTGCTATTTCTTTTGCTCTATGTTGTTTTTATTTTTGTTTTTTGTTGTTTGTGTAAAAATTTAACAAGTTTACTGTCATTCTATGTAACTATACCTACATATATAATATAGAGTAAACTATACATAATATGTTATGTATGCACATATGCAGTATGTACGTATATAATTACAATTTTCATATTTTTTCTTCTTCTGCTACTAACTTAGCTTTACGGCTAATTAAATTATGCTCGTATAAATATTTTGTGTAACTGTTTTTGTTATTGTTGTTTTTTTTCTTTTTCTTAATTACACAGTTGCACTTTAGCTCTCATCGTTATCAAGTACTTGATTTTCTTATGTTTTTTTTCTTCTTCTTCTTCTTCTTCTTCTTCTTCTACCTCTACTTGTTTTGTCTGTAGCTTTTCAATTATAATAGTTATCAATATTATTATTATTATCCTGTATGTTGCTGCGTATGTTGTTGTTTCTGTTGTTGTTGTTGCTGTTGCTGCTATTATTATTATTGTAGTTGATATTGTTGTTGTAGTTATTGTAATTGTAGTTGTAGTAATAATAGTTGTAATAATAATTTAAAAGTAATAAACTAAAATCCGTTCACTATTGCGGCAACTCGTCCTTAGTCTCCACAGGACTCGGCGATAGAAACTTGCGCACATATTTGGGAAAATGCGTCTTTTCATGTGCCTTTAGTATAGTTGAGCGCGAGAAAGTTTTTCCGCACATATGACAGCGAAAGGGACGCTCTCCTAAAAATATTAATTAAATGAAAGAAGAAAAAAAAATTGATTTAAGTATTCAGTATAAATATGGAGCAATAGTGCATGTGAGTAAGCGAGATAACACCATTTTGTTATTTTTTTTTTCATTTATAGTTTAAGTTAAGGGCTTTACTTATCTTTATGTATTAATCAGGGACCGAAAATAACAGTTATTTCCAAAATTTCTATTAAAAAAATCAAATGAAAATAGCAAGTCTATTCGATATTTGAATGTGATGTTTGTTAGCTAAGGAATAATAATCTTCTATGATGTTAATTTTTCTGATTTTTTTGAAAAAGCCAATAAATAATCGTTATTTTTTGACCAATTTTATTTCGATCAAAAATAAAAGTTAATATTTTACTTTTATTTTTTTGATCAAATATAAAAGTTAAAGTTTGACTTTCATTTTTTTGAACAAAAATAAAAGTTAAAATTTGACTTTTATTTTTTCGCTCAAAAGTAAAAGTCATATTTTAATTCTTATATCATCTGCTTGTAGCCACTGTCTCAGTTGTTCGCGAAATGAATAAAAACACAATGTGCAATAATAAACATATAGGCGATGTCATTTAAATAACGATGTGCAACGATATGAAGATCGATAGTAATGTTTTTTTCTCTTTGCAAAAATACTACGAATAGGTGTAAAAGAATAATAATTAAACAATTATATGATAAATTTAATTATATACATAACTATAATTTATTATAATTAATTAATAATTAATTAAAAAATAATTAAATAAAATTTTTAGTGGTAAAGATCAAAAATAAAAATTATTTCTTATTTCAATAGAACAGCCATTAAGCAGTTTATTGATTTTTTATATCGAAAAATAAAAGTAAAATTTTAACTTTTATTACTGATCGAAAAAATAAAAGTCAAATTTAAACTTTTATTATTGACCGAAAAAATAAAAGTCAAATTTTAACTGTTACTTTTGATCGAAAAAAGAAAAGCCAAGTTTTAACAGTTATATTTGATCGAAAAAATAAAAGTCAAATTTAAACTTTTATTTTTGATCAAAAAAATAAAAGTCACATTTTAACTTTTATTTTTGACCGAAATAAAATGGGCAAAAAAAAAACGATTATTTGTTGACTTTTTGGAAGAAAATCATAACCGTTACGGTCCCTGGTATTAATTCTTCCGTACCTGTGGATGTGACTGAACTCAACCTTAACGGCTGCACCGATTTTGATGAAATTTTTTGTGTGTGTTTAAGTAGGTCCCTGGATGGTTTAAACTCTTAATTAGACCCGTTAGGTGGCGCTGCGATCGGGGTAAACAGCCATAAACTTCTAAAAATCATACTCATACGTTCAGCATGATTAGTACAAATCTTTTACAAAACCAACATAAGCTCCTAAAACTCGTATATGATTAGCATACAATTTTTTATATATAGGTTGATCTACCTTTAACACCAGAGGGCGCTGTAGTACAAATATTTACAAAACTGAAAAAAAACTCCTAATCCGCTCATTTGATTAGCATCAAAATTTGTATGAAGAGATTCTCAGGTACGATGAGTGTTTTGGCGATATCTATTTTAATAAAGCTTTAACACTGAAGAACAAATCTCATGCAAAATCACCGAAAACTCCTAAGCCTAAGAAGTTTTTAGGTACGATGAGAGTTTTTGCGCTATCTACTTTGATCCATCTTTTGAAACCATCAAAAACTCCTAAACCGCTCATATGATAAGCATGAAAATGTGTATAAAAAGGTTTTCATGTACGATGAGTGTTTTGGCGGTCCAGCTAGTGTTTTCTCAAAATCTTGGAGCACATAAAAGAGACAGAGCTCGATGACTCGATGTCTCAATGATGGCTTTAATGCGTATTCGATTTAAAGAAATCACATTCTCACATTCTAATTAATCAAAATATTAAAGAAAAACAGAGACCATTTTGTACTTGCGTTAGGAATTTTTTAAAACTTCTGCTATTTAGAACTAATAAAAACAAAAATTTTAATTTTTATATAAACTTTTTATAAATTTACCACAACGCAGTCACTTTTATGAAGTTTCTTTATCTTGGCATTATACTTGAATACATAAGGTTGGATAAATTTTTTTGTCCCGAAATTATTGAATATATAAATATATATAAATATATATGAATATATAAATGAATGAATATATAAATTCTAAGAAAACAATTCTCCCCAAGCATATGGGCACGGTGAATTTATTTTCCGCAAAATTTCGTTAAAAGAATTTTATTTTATATGACAGTGCATTGTGCAGTATTGTGTTGTTTAATTTAAGAAATTCGCTTAGAAATAAAATAAACTTATATATAAAATAAAATTTTCATATAAAATCAAGCTTTCTAAATTAAATTTTGCTGATTATGAAATTACATCGTGATCTATTCAAGTGCGAATTCAATCAAAGAGAAATCAAATAAAGTGACACTCATACGTCATGGTGTACTTTTGTCAAAAATAGTGTAAGCATTAACAAAATATTGTTTAGAGAATTAAATTTTTTTATGAAAATTTGATTAAATAATGATTTAATATTATTTAAAAACAAATTTCTTACATTTTATCACACTCATACGTCACTATAAATTTTATATAAAATCAAATTTTGTAAACAATATATTACTGAAAAAAATCACCTTAACCATATGCTCCTGAAGAGTTTTTTCTTAGCATTTAACATAGGAATACGAAAGTTAATGATTCCAGGAATAAAAATCTCTTTTTGAACAAATTGCAACGCCTTTGAGCAAGTGTTTTTGGCTAAGGGCACACAATTCGATTATATAAGATAGTCAAATAGCGTTAGAAGTCATACTAGTATATCAGTTAGTACCAATTAAGCAGTGCTGTCATATGTCTTTTTTAGCAAAAATGGTAAATTTTCTAAATTAAATAATGAAATGAAGCAAAAATTAATTTTTTTTTAATAAACCGTATTTTGAAAACTTCTATGGAAAAATGGCAAAATACATACATATGTAGTATGTACTTAAAAAATTTATTTCCTTCTTTCAGAAATGAATGTAGTTGGCAAGTATTGAAATGTTTTTTTATTCAAGCTATATAACAGCTCGTTACAAAAAAAAAAGTTATTAGTTATATGTAAGTTTTTAAAATTTTCAAATTTCATCAGTTAAATTTTGAAAAAAATATTTTTTTTAATTTATTGTGAAATAGAAATCACTTGCTTGCTTTGATATTCTATAAGAGTAGTGAATTGAACAAATTATAATAATCTCTCAACTTTCAATGGCATCTTAATTTGCGAACAAAAATGCAAAGCAATTCAAATTGTCTTTCACGGTTGTTTCGCCTAATCTATAATTCACGTATTGTTCCAATTAATTCCTCTAAATAAATCCATCCCTTTCCTTTCAGGTCAAAGACCAAACCTTGTTTGTATAAGGCGCATGCCTTGGTTCTTTGATTTTTTTTTTTTTAAAAAAAAAATGTTTTTTAAATTACTATATTTTATTGAGAACTCAGGTGAAAAACCTGCCGATGGAAGAAATGTGGCAGGTTATAATTTTAATGCTAAGAGGTCTATTTTTAAAAACTTCCTATTTACTTTTAAGTGAGGTGCATTATTATTATTACTATTTATAAACAAAAAGCATCAGTACAGTAAGAACTAATTTCTTTTATAGCACAAAATTAATACATTCAATAGAAGTATAATAACAACTGTATCATAATAAAGTTCCATGTTGTAATTATCCTATACTTTGTGTTTTCTTCAAAGCATTTTTAATAGCAACGTTGTTATGTATATTATTTCAACAAAAGCAGAACGTTGCGAATGGCTCAGTTGGCTAGGGCTTTTATTAATGCATTTTGTAATCTTGAGTAGTGGGTTCCAATCTCATCAATATCTTGTTTCTATAGGCATGTCCTAGGATGGAATGGCTGTCAAATAAACAGCCGTAGCAATAATGCAGCATGCATCTCATGGCATGAATGCAGAATTAATGCCGAGGGATTCATGCAGCATTGCTGCTAGGGCAGTTCATTTGGCAGTCATATATTCCTTCTGCATTCATACCATAAGATGCATGCTGCATTGCTGCTACGGCAGTTCATTTGGCAGACATGCCGGCCTAGGACGTATCTATACAAAAAAGATATAAGTGAGTATGGAGGCGAGCAAGTCTTCTGTCCTTCCGAGGCATGTTGCCGACAGACATACAGCAGGGCTCCTTTTCCAACTGGGAAGCACTGTGCTTTTGAAAATGTAAAAATACAAGGCTATACCAAACTACTTGGAAACCTGGAGAAGGTCAATTGTATAAGTTGGTCCCTTTAATTTTATGACCCTTACAATTTATTTTAACACACCCACCACCACCATCTGCCACCATTCTGTGGGTTCCAATACACAAAAACAAAAGCTTAGGAAAAATAGTTCATCATATTTTTTCCAAATTAACCCTTAGATGATCTAATGTATAAGCTGGTCCTACTTCTTTTCACGCTAGCTACTTCAATAGTTTTATACGCACTAGCTTCTGTTTGGCCCAAGACAATGCATCAAAGGTTCAGTTCAATCAACTTCCAGCTCACACTGCTCTTTTTTGGTTTGTGTTTTTAACGTCTTGACTAAGTCATATCATTCATTTTGAATAACTCATACATATTTCGAAATAATTTATTAAAAAAAAACCATGACATATAAAGATTTTCAATTTTGTTGAGCAACATTAATAAAAAATATGGATGGAAAAATATAAATATAGGGCATTATTTTCGAAGTTATCCACCTAAAATTTAAAAGTATTCCAATTTTGATAAAATTTTTAATATTTATAGTGCTTGTAGTTATACACTCCTGGCGTAATTGGCCTACATTAACGAAAAAACTTTTTACAGGGTGTTTAATTTTTTATTTTAGTGTGAGAATAAGTAAAAATTATTGCATCTTTTTGACGAACTGCCCGATTTGACCAAATTAAACGCCAAATGAAAGATAATTGATTTTTTTCAACACTTTAATAAGAATTAAAGAAAATAGGAATTTTTATTGAAATTTTTTTTTGTCAAATAAAAAATTTTTTTTTAAAGAGTTCGATTTTTAAATAATTTTCAATTAATTACCTTTAAAATGAAATATTATCCAGAATGGTGTCTCTTATGGTTTGGAAGTAAGGAATATTTAATCAAGGCAAAGTTGCAATATTTAATAGGCCTGTGCGAGTAGCTCTACTCGACTCGCTTTTCGATTCAAGGAACTGATTCAAAGAACCGTGTTCATATTAGCTCGAAATTATGAATTACTCGAGAAATCACCGATATTTTACGATAATTGTGATATTTTCGAGTTCCTCGTAAATGTTCGAGTATTTCCTTACTCAATGTTTGTTTTTTTTTACATGTTCTTCACTTAACTCTAAACAGGGTTGACAATTCTCTAAGAATACCTATTATTTGTTGAGATAAGTAGGATTCAAGGAAACTATTTTTATTCCTAGAATTCTATTAATTCAATTGGTCAAAAGAATGAGAGAGAGACCGTTAGTGGTATAAGAGATGACCGTTTCTCATTCACGAAATGCAATTGATCGTTTCGATATTCATGGACCTAATTGGTGTTTCCTAAATTCATCAAATTAAATTCTTTGCTTGACTCTGCCATTGTTAAACTATATAAAAATATGCTAAAACAAACTTGAACCCTATGCCACTTTCACGGAAATTAATTTCTTTAAAATTTCAAGTTCCCAATTTTCCAAATAACGGGAAAAACTTAAAGATATCTAAAATCTTGAAAATCTAGAAACATGGCAACTCTGTTCAGAAAAAACTGAGCTGAAGTTAGGAGATTATAGGTTATAGTACACAGTGCCACATTTTCATACTTTTTTTTGCTAACATGAACTATACCACTTGGAGATGAAAATTTGAGGAAAAATTTTTCTGCGTCCTTGGTTTGTCTCCATCTGGCATAATTTTTTTATATCCCCACGTTTAAAAAACGAAATGGGGGTATATTAATTTTGTCACTCCGTTTGTAACGCCGATAAGGAGGCGTGGCCGGTAAAGAAAAGTATATATATTCCTGATCAGCATCACCTCCTGAGTCGATTTAGCCATGTCCGTCTGTCCGTCTGTCCGTCTGTGTCCACGAAAGCAGCCGTAATTTTTGAGCTATCATAACGAAATTCAAAATATAAGCTTTTTATTCAAAAATGGAGGTCAAGTTCGAATCTGAGAAAAATCAGATGAAAACCACGCCTACCTCTCCTACAAAGTGACTTAACCAAAACGGTAAGATCTCTTTAAATTCCACAAAAATCAATGTAATGATTTCAAATTTCGCACAGTGTCTTAAATATTGAATATTTATTTTGAGTATTAAATTTGTAAAAATCAGATGAAAACCACACCTACCTCCCATACAAACTGACTTAACCAAAACGGGAAATCTCTTTAAATTCCACAAAAACCAATTTAATGACTTCAAATTTCGCACAGTGTCTTAAATATTAAATATTTATTTTGAGTATTAAATTTGTAAAAAGCGGATGAAAACCACGCCTATCTCCCATACAAAATGACTTAAACAAAACGGGAAAATCTCTTTAAATATATTTAACAGGCCGGGGGGTATTTTAACTTCGGCCCAGTCGAAGACAATTCCTTCCTAGTTTTTATCAATTTTTGATATTTTTCAATAGTGAACTTTTTTAAAGAGAAATATATCTGTGGTCACAAGGAATAATGACTAAACTCAAAATATCGTAAAAAAGCGATATGGAATTTACTTCATTGCCAATTTTTGGAAGTATGCAGATATCCGTTTTTGCCCAAAATTGATCATCACTTATGTCTGCACGTATTTTGTTTGTAACGGTTCATATATTTCAAAAAATTGGGTCGTAGTTCATCGATTTAAAATATCGTTTTTTACGATACTTTGAGTTTAGTCGTCATTCCTTGTGACCACAGATATATATTTATATTTTTTTAAAATTGTATTTAAGGCTGAATAAGTATGAAAATCACTAATTTAAATGATGCTTATATTGAATTTCGAGCTTAAATTAATACAAATTTTTTCTTTATCTTGATTTGTATATTTTAAAATTTGTTTTTAATAAACATTTGCAAACAAATATACTCTGCACTTTAAATTCGTTTAACCATTGTTAAGATAAAAAGTTACAGATGTTAAAAATGTCACGATTTGACAGTGCCGTTTGTCATCTTGTCAGTTTTGATTATTCCGTTATTAAAGCGTCTTTGGTGAAGTTTTATTGTTTAATAGTGAATAAAATAAAAATGAATCCAGCTTGCCCAAACCGAAATTTTTTTTGTTACGTTTGTGGTATGCACGTGAATAAAAAACACCGCCGCAACTTAACAAAAAAAAACTAAAGATTCGTCCACTAGTTTGTTTAGTTCAATTGTAATGCCGAATTTGTGGTATACACCAGAAGTAGTGTGCAATTACTGCTATAGCAATTTGCACGCTCGGCATCGTCATCGAGCAAAGAAGAGTAGAAGCAGAGAACCGTTCAATTGCGCAATTGTCGCTCCGGTTGTGTGGTTAGTGCGTTTTGATCATCTCTTCGACTCCTGCTATTTTTGTGTGTCACTCAAAAGAGCTGCGGGTATACAATGAAGTTGAAGCTGTGCTTGCAGCTCGCCGACGAACCGAAGAGGTCGTTTTCAGAACTAATGCATCAGAACTAGAAATGCCTGAGTCCATCGATGATGATGAATTGGCAGAATGCCAAGCTCCAGTTTTTGTAATACCGCAGCAGTCGTCAAGGTGTTTACAAGAGAGTGACATTTCAAAATCACAACGTGCTCTTGTATTTTATGGTTTGCCGTCCGAAACTGAAGCACTGGTTCTTTCTTCGGTTTGTCATTCGAAACCGCAAGCACTGCCTCGAAATGTATTTCTGAGTATGAATTGACACCAAGTGAAAAATCTGATTCTTCTAACATAACATTAATTACACAAGAATACTTGAACGATATTGTGCATGGTATAGGGGTTTCTTTGAGAGGTGCCGAAATTCCTGAGTCCCGCTTAAAATAGTGTAATGTCACGGCACCAGATTGATATTTGTCAGGTATAATTTTCCATTTGATTACTTCTTCGTTAATTTCCTATTCCATTTTTTTAAGGCTCAAAAGGCGGATATGCCAAACACCAATGTTGCCTTTGTGATTTTGAGGAACGTAAAGATGAGCTTCATTATATTGGTCACAAATGGAATTTGCGGCAATATACGATTCAGGGCAAAGACAGTGTTATAAAAGTGCCACACGTTCTAAAAGATAAGATCATTCTACTACCGTTTGAATCTATGATATTAGTGACAACACATTTCTTTGGAAATCATCGCGCAGCTAATTACAAAGCTTTAATTGAAAACATAATAGCAGCATTCAAAAAAATTAGAAGTTCACATGTCACTGAAAATATATTTCCTCGCAGACCATCTTGATTTCTTTCTACAAAACCTCGGAGTGGTAAGAGATGAGCAAGGTGAAAGCTTTCACCAAGATATTGCTGCGACTAAAGATCGATACAAGGGAAAGGATTCGCATTCAATGATTGGCAACTGCTTATGCTCCATTGTCAGAAACATTGATCCAGAAACATTGAGTCGTAAACTCACAAGGACAGCATTCTTTTCAAAATAAACAACAGGATCGCAGCAGCATTTGTGTCAACAACTCCTCACCAACTGCCAGCTTTGCACCTACACAAAAGCAACAGCATATTATCACAATAGCAGCGGCATGCTATTTCAGCCTCATATATAATACATATTAAAAAATATTAATAAGTAAAAAAAAAAATTTTAAAAAAATAAGCTTTTATATAAAAAGACGTGAACTAAAAAGAAAAAATAAATTTAAGTGACATTTGTCATAAATGTATATAGTAGGTAAATTCTAGGTGCAGAAAAACCCATCTCTTGGTTACTCATCATCATAATATAAGCGTACGTATATTGGTAAGTTCTAAGGACTTATATAAATTTACAATTTTTCAATCTTTTATTTTCAAAACTTATGGAGATATAGCATTTTTATTGATTTGTGGGCGGTAAAAATGGCGTGGCAAAATTTTTTTCCTGAACCATCCTCTACTTGAAGGAAATTAACTGCCAAAATTTTAGCTGAATCAGCTCCGTAATTTTGGAGATATAGCATTTTTATTGATTTGTGGGTGGTAAAAGGGGGTGTGGCCAAATGCTTTTCATAAACCCATGCTATATTTGATAATACTTTACTGTTTAAATTTCAGCTGAATCAGCCCGTAGTTTTAGAGATATAGCATTTTCATGAATTTGTGGGTGGTAAAAGGGGGAGTGTCAACAAAATTTCCTTTTTTATCCTCTACTCGAAGGAAATTTACTGCCAAAATTTCAGCTGAATCGGTGAAGTAGTTTTAGAGATATAGCATTTTTATGGATTTGTGGGCGGTAAAAGGGGGAGTGGCAAATTTTTTTCCTTAATTATCCTCTACTCGAAGGAAATTTACTGCCAAAATTGCAGCTGAATCGGGCCGGTAGTTTTAGAGATATAGCATTTTTATTGATTTGTGGGCGGTAAAAGGGGGTGTGGCAAAAAAATTTATCATAATATTGCATTGTCACCGGACCTACATATGTATGCTAAATTTCAGCTTAATCGGATACCAACAAGTTGTACCATACCAAAAATGGCTTGCAAGTTTTGAAGACATACATACATACATACAGTGTTGCGCAAAACAATAGCAACAAAATAAGTGCGCTGAAACAAAATCGTGTATCCTTTTTAATATTGGGAACACACAAAAATGATTATAGGAATCAAGGCATATATTCATACATCATATATAAAACAAATCAAATTCAAATTTGGTTTTGTTTTTTTTTATTAAATTTAAAATTAATGTGACTAAATTCAATTTATCTGTGAGCAAAACAATAGCAACAAAACTTGAAAAATGTAAAAAGAGAGCAGAAGTTCCAAGAATTATTGGTAAAAGTTCCGTTATTGTAAAGCACGTATTGTTTGTAAGTCATAAACATTTAAGTTTAGTTTTTTTGTGCTAGTTGTGACATTGACTGTTCCATTTATAATGGCACGTTTTAAATACTGTGAAGCTCTTAAATTACAAATTATTTCAGAATATAAAAACGAAAATTTGCAAATATCTAACGTGTAACAGTTTGATATTAATCGGTCAATAGTTTGCAGATTAATAAAGAAATATACCTTCACAAAAGACGTAACAACGGTACATTAAAGAGGGCAACCGCGGAAAACATCGCTGCGTGATGACAGGAACATTTGTGGTGTGTTCAAACGAAATGCATTTGCCACAGCCAAAGAGGTTGTTCGGATACTTGATAAAGATATCCACCACAGCACTGTTTGAGGACGAGCCGTTGAGAACGATTTAAGAAGTTACAGACCGGCAGAGAAACCTTTGCTTACAGCTAAGCATAAAAAACAAGGTGAGGTGTTACAATTTAAACAATTCTGTCTGAAATTGTGACAAATAGTTGCAATTTATTGTTTTTTAGATTCAGTCTTTCAAAAGAGCACCTAAATTGGACTGTTCAAAAATCGAAAACCATTTTTTTAGCGATGAATCAAAGTTCAACTTGATTAATTCAGATGACTTGAAGCCCGAAACTGCAAAATAAATTTTGAACACGGATGCGATGGCATTATGGTCTGGACTTCTTTTTCCTATAATGAAGTTGAACCATTTCAAAAAATCGATGGAATTATGGATCGATTTCTATATAATGACATTTTAGAAAGCAAGATGCGACCACATTCAGAGTGGAATATGTCGCTTCAGTGAACGTTTCAGCCCGATCACGACCCGAAGCACACTTCAAAGCTCATTAAAGATTACATAAGAGGCAAAGGGATTCAAGTCCTTGATTAGCCGGCACAGTCACAATGACTTGAATCCCATTGAAAATCTGTTTGGGATTTTGAAGGTAAAAGTTTCTGGTCAAAGGTTTCCCAATAAGACTGCACTGTATGAAGCGCTGAAACTTAATTGGAACATATACTAATACTAACATATCTACTTTAATAGAGTCGATGCCACTCAGCTGTGCAGCGGTTATCAAGAATAATGGATCTTACACCAAATATTAATTATGTTGCTTTTGTTTTGCTCTTAGACAAACTGAATGCAGTCACATTAATTTTAAATTTAATAAAGAAAACAAAACCAAATTGAATTATGATTTGTTTTTAAAATGATGTATGAATATATGCTTTGGTTCCTATAAACTTTTTTGTGTGTCCCTAATATTTAAAAAGATACACGATTTTGTAGTAGCGTATCGATTATGTTGCTATTATTTTGCGCAACACTGTACATATGAACGAAGCAAGTTAAATAAAAGCTTAAAAAAAATAAAATTAATTTTTCACTCAAAAAAAAAAACTTTAAGACAAAAAATTCGTAAAAAAAATTCCACCAGTTGGAGACAAACGAAGGACGCCAAAAATTTGTTCCCTCAAATTTTCATCTCCATTTCATGTTAGCAAAGTTGTGTTGCACTGTGTTATAAGAAGAATTTATAAGATTTTAGTGACTTATGCTCTTAATATAAGATTCTAGCAATCTTTAGCGTAAGGATTTATTCCCTGTAATGAAAATTTAAATAAAATAAAATAAAATAAAATAAAAAAATTAAATAAGAAGAACGTATCAAACTTTTCGATCAAAAGTACAAGTTATGTTTTGATTCCTGAATCATCTGCTTGCAGTCACTGTTCCTGTCGTTTGCGAAATAAATCAAAACAGAATGTGTAATGATAAGCAACTAGGCGATGCAATGCAACGATGTGAAGATCGATGGTAATGTTTTTATCTCTGCGCAAAAATGTAACGAAAATAATAAAAAATGTACTCTATTAATTGTTCTGAAAATGTAATCTTTTATAATAGTTAATAAGAAATAGATCTGTCAAGTTTTTAATCTCTATTTTTGATCGGAAAAATACAAGTAAAATATGTTGATAAAATGAAGTTGATTCGAAGGAGTAAGTTCATTTCTTATTGCTTTTGTGATTTTGTGATTTCTTATTGCTTATTTAATTATGTTGCTTATCTAATTTTCAAAGGTTTTAAAGAATTAGAAAATTATACAAAGAAAACTAGTAATAAAATTAAACCTTACTTCGAAAACAAAAAATTTCCTTATGCACTTTATGTTAAGCTGTAAAGAAAAATTAATTGGCATGTGGTAATATTATGTAAAGGGAAAAAACAACATCTATCCTTATAACATTCTATGCATTTAAGATCAAGTCAAGACTCGATTATCTACTTTGGTCAGCTATGATATAGATAAGATTTTATCACACAAACTCACGTTTTTAGTCCTGTCATAGTTTATGTTAGTGTTATTTGTTGTTCATTATTTAATTGGGTTAAAGGATTTATTACAAAATGTTGATATCGCTTACACCACTGCTCTCATTATGATCAATTAATTGCTTTTACTTACCCGTATGGACGCGACAATGATCCTTCATGTGGTGACGCAATTTAAATGCTTTGCCACAAAACTCACACTTGAAAGGTCGTTCACCTGTATGTACCGGCAAGTGAGTGATAAGTGAGGCAACATCGGGAAAACTTTTACCACAGAACTTACACAAGACAACGCTGTTCGGATCACTTGCCGAACCCAACAGCGCAGACGAGGATGATGCCGCCGCCGCGGACGAAGAGGATGACGAACCAGCGCCACTCAGTAACATGCTGCCACCCGCACCACCGCCGCCTCCACCACTACCACCGCCGATACCGCCATTGCCGGTGGACGAACAACGACGACTTCCATCACCGCCATCTAGGTCCATGCCGCTGCCTCGGCCACAACCCGTTATGCCTGTGAGCCCACAAACACCTGAGGCGGCAACCGCAGCAGCAAAAGATTCCATTTCCATGGCAGCTGCTGCGGCAAGCGCCGCTGCTTGGTCCTGAGGATCAGCGCCGCTTTGCATGGCGGCATTCATCTGATATGCAAACTGTTGAGGCAGCGGAGTCATGTTGAGATCGTGTGGCGTCAATAGATGCGGATGCAGCAGCGCATGCGTCGTCGTCTCGCGATACTCGAGCGTTTTAAGGGAGTGCGAGAGTATGTGTCGCGTCAGTTTGCTCTGGTGCGGGAATGTGGCGCCGCAGTAGACGCAGGGATAGATGGGCGGCGGTGTTTGTGGCCTTTGCTGCTGCTGTTGTTGTTGTTGTTGCTGCTGGTGGTGGTGGTGCTGCTGATGCTGTTGCTGTTGCTGCTGTTCGTGCGCAGAACTGCTGCTTAGGCTGGCGGAAGAGGACGTATTATTGCCGCCTGCAGCACCAGCACTAGCGGAGGTGTGGCCAGCTAGACCGCCGCCGCCACCGCCTAAGCCGTGCGGCGACTCGGACGTTTCCTGGAACAACAACCAAACAAAAATCCAACATCAACTTCTTTTCTCTTTTGTTTTAGTTTTATTTTATATTTTTTTTTTTTCATTGTTTTGCTTAGAAGATTTTGTTAATTGAAATAAATGCTTCTTCTTCGTTTTCTTTGTCATTGAAACTTGAAATTTAAAAGTTCTTTGATCTTCCTTAATAACAAATAATTGAATTTTAACCAAAATAAAATATTTTGTTGCTTTCTAAACAAACAAAAAATATAGAAAAGATAAAAAAATGAATATAGCAAAGAATTATATTAGTTTTTATAGGAAAAAAGTTATTTTTTATTTTTTTTTTTTCATTTGGGAAAAACAAAAATATATAGATTTTGAAATAGTTTTTTCGCAAGTATTTTTCTTTTTAAATTGCTGTTTCTATGCTTCATCAAAATGTTGCCAGAAAACAAGAGGGGTGGCTTTCCGTTACGACGAACTTTTTCTTTCTTTAAAAAAGCTTTTTCTCTACACAAAATATTTTGTGATGTTTCAAGTTTAGTTTGTTTTTTTTTTAAGAAAATCAAATAAAAAAACAAAAAATTAAAATTAATATTTTCTATGTTTTCAATTATCTAGGTATTTTCTTTTTGTTTTTTTTTTCTCAAGAAGTTGAATTTCGATTTTTGTTTGGGCGTCGTTTGATAACGTCACTTTTTCTTTACACTACGTTGTAACGTAAACATGACCGTATAACGTAACGTAAGCGTAAACTTTTTAATTGAACGTAATTTGCGCGCGACTTTGTTTTTTTGCGAACGTCAGTTGAAATAATTTTGAATTTTAGTATTTATTCTAAATTATAAAGCATACAATTTGGATTTTTGGTTTTTTTTTTTTTTCTTAAATTTTGTGAAAAAAGAGCGTTTCGATATTGTAAAAATAGATAAATTTGTTCTTTGCCAATTTGTTGTTGTGTTTCAAATTTGTTTTATAACGAAATAACAAAAAAAAAAACAATTTAGTTTTTGTTTCTTAAATTTCAAAAATGGGCCAAATAGTTTTTGTGTGCTTATTTATTTTGTTATAAATAAAATATTTAAGCTAGTATTTTGTATAAAATTTTGTAATATTTTCAAGAAGTTTTTCCACAGCGTAATTTTTATAGTTTTTCTTTTCGAAGCAATTTTAAAAACTCAACTTTAAAATTGCTGCTTTGCACTCTTTTTTCATGAAATTATTTTAATTATTTGTTTGTTTTTTTTTTCTTTTGCAAATTGTAGAATCTTTTTAAAAGTTTTTTAAAAAATATATATGAAATATAGTTGTATATAGCATATTTTTGTATAATATATATATATGCATATAGTAACGTATATAAATATATAGCATAGCCATTTCCAAAAAACGTAGATCAACTTCTTGACAATAATAAATTGTTTTATTTTTCTTTTAATATTATTTAAATTTGCAATCTTGAAATACTTCGAATTGGTTTTGATTTATTGTAGTTTTTTTTTTCAAATTAAATTTGTCTCTTCTTTTGAAATATTAATTTTAATTTGTGTTTTTTTGTGTTTTCTTCTGATTTTTTTTTTTAATTTAAATATTTATTTGGGATTGAAATATTCATTCAAGTACAGCATCATACAATAAAAGCATTTCAAAATTGAGAATGAAATGCTTTTGTGTAGTGTGTAGCAAGATTTTTATTTCAATTAAAACAATACAATGCAATAGGTTTGTGGATATAAGTTGCTGTATCATAACACTGAAAACAAAGCCGCTCTCTAAACGGTTTTGAAAAAATGTTCTCTATTTTTGTAAGCTTAACAGACAGAATGCGATGAAAATCATTTTGACTTTGTGTTAAGATCATATATTACACTATATTCTCTTTACTCCATACTTTATACTCTGAACTTTAAACTCTTTACGATATACTCTTTACTCTTTAGTCTATACTGTATTACCTATACTCTATACTCTATTATCTTTAATCTATATTCTTTACTCTATACTCTAATATCTTTACACTATACTCTTTACTGTATACCCTTTAATCTATATTCTATTATCTTTACTCATTCCTATATTTTCTATACTCTATACCCTACTTTTTTTTCGATTATCTATACTCTATAATTAAAAAATTTTTTTCTTCAACAGTTCTGTATCAATGAAAGCTTCTACATATTTTCACTATTGAAAAAAAATTTCAAACAGATTTCATAAAATTTGTTCAAGCAAACCAAGAGAATCTTAACTAGCTCTTTCAGTTTTAAGCTTGTACTCTTTAAATCCTTATCCTCTTCGGGTGATGTGATGTTTATTTAAAAAAAAAAAAAATGCTGCCTTTCTCTAAAAGTAAGGTTCCTAAAGTACTTTCACAACGATTTCAGAAAACTACATCTCATATTGTGCCATATAATTAAATTATTTATATATTTATTTAAACCTTCTAAACGTTAAAGAATTTTAAGTTGTACCTTTTATTAACTTGGAACATTTCTAATAAAAACTTTTTCAAAATTATTTCTTATTCCTCAAATATACTCATTATTTCAGAATACATTTAATATAATACGAGCAGGCGAATAGTGGTCGAATATGGGCCGCATTGCCGTACAAGGATCGTATATGGACAAAAAGCCTAGCGGTCGAAGGTTGGGTCGAACAAGGGATGTACAAGGCCTAAATTAGGCCTAATGCTCGTTGTACTCCAAACAATTTTTCAAAGCTTTTATTCAATAGGAAGCGTATGTGCAACAACAGAAGCAAGCTTCAATCGGCGATGTTGATAGTTGGCGCTTGTGCGGCGCCAAAAAATTGTTTTTTTTTTTTAAAGATCAAAGAACCAAGGCATGCGCCTTATACAAACGAGGTTTGGTCCTTGACCTGAAAGGAAAGTGATAGATTATTTAGAGGAATTGATTGGAAACCATACGTGAATTATTGATTAGGCGAAACAAACGTGAAAGACAATTTGAATTGCTTCTAACCGAGGCTAGTGTTATGCCTTAACCTCGGCAAGCATTGCCAGCCCTTAAATGTTCCTGTCCTTTTAATTCCAAATTTTTCACAATTTAGTTGTGGGTTTTTTTTAGTTTTCCATAATTCTTAAATGTAGGAAAGAACAAAAAAAGTGAAAAGAACCATGCCAGAGCCCGGATTCGAACCAGGGACCTCTGGGTTGACAGTCTAGCGCACTCTCTACTAGACTACAAAGGCCGACCTTTGTGTATAAAGGTTTGTGTATAAAGTTAGTTCAAAACAAAGCTGCTTATTCATTGTTCGGACCATGTTCGGCCGCTGTACGCCCGTTGTACAGTCGAGATTATTTAAAAAAGCCCCTGCACGGTCACTGTGTGGGCAAAAAGACCTGGTAATGACCCTTGTACGACCGTTTTACGGCAAAAAAAAAATATTAAAAACTAGGCCTTGTTCGGCCGCTGCTTGGCCTTAGCTAAAAATTTTTTTTTTAATCGGGTTCACTTTAATTTAGTACTCGAACAATTTTTACATAACCGTTTTGAGGGTAATTACTAAAAGGTTTTTACACATGAAATGAGCGAGTAAAAACCCAAGAGAAATTAATACGTGGTAACAAAAACTAAGTTAACCTAAACCTAAAGTAACCATTCGGAACATTAAGAACATCAACCAAACTCAAGAAATCTTCTCATAACTATCTCAGTTTAAAAGATAAATTTTAAATGAAAACTCTGCATTCTCATCACCTCAAACTTTCTTATTTCTAAAAAAATTTACTAATCTACTAAAATATAATAATTAAATAAACTGCAGTAAATTTAAGTCGAAAAATTAGCACCAAATCTAATTTAGCTAGTTGTATATTTAAATTCTTGATCGAAGAGAAATATCCGATTGGGGAAAATAACCTTATTTGACTATAGAAGACTAATATAGTATAATAAAAGGACAATTTCCTGGCGAGCTTTGCTATGCCTTACCTATATATTTATAAATTTGCAGCTTATTTTGTATGCCTATATTGAAATAATAATATACCGAGGTAAACATTTTTCCAAATTTTGAACTCAATCTGTTGGTTAGTTTCAGAGTTATCGATTTTGTGGTTTTGGCATACATATCCACGTTTCCTTTTCCAATCTAGCAGTTATTTTTTGTATTCATCGTTCTTCCCAATTTGAAGGATTGAACTTTTATAAGTGGCAAAATAACGTGTTTAAGGTGTTGAAGTTGTATGGAAGGTGCCACGCTCCGTTGCCTTATACCACTTATGTTATTTGTGAGAATTGACTTTGATAACTCCTTTGATTTAAATGAGCTATTTTAGACCTGTCTATTGGAGCTATCACGGGAACAGTCATTTAAGGGCATTTGACTAAGCTTTCTCCATAGAGAACATTTAAGAGCACGCATGTGTGTATGCATTTATTCTCTCTTGCTCATACATAAGCGTAAGCGAAATTTTATTTAGTTTCTCTTTTGCTTTTTTTTAAAATCTTTTTGAATGTATTTTAAAAAATTTTATTTCCTATTACCTTCGGTCCTTGTTTTTTTTTGGTATAACGATGTAAAAGTATATCATATCTTAATATCCTGAATTACATACATATATACCAACTAACACATAAGCTTCTAAGCACATGCTTCTAGAGAACCTTATATTTTATAATGCTAGAAAATTATAATATTCGACAGCTGAAGCTTTGATAAGGCTTCTATAGAGCCTAAGACCTGAAGGTCACTCGCGAAGATATAGTTGATGTAATGGCTGTTGTTAGCAATATCAGAAACAATATTTAGAAACTAAATTCTAAAGTTTTATAGAGGCTTGGCTAAAAGTTTCTAATATAGTAAGCCTAAGCTAAGTTTATGGAAGCTATAGAAAGTTATAATTCAAGAATAGCTTCAAGGTAAGAAACACACGAAACCGTTGCTTTTAAGATTTTAATAAATATTAATAAGAAGCATTATCGAAGTAACGGGTGTTTTTATAACTATTTGAAGCTTAAAGAGTTATATTAATCAAAGCTTTATACAGAAGCCAAATTCAAAGCTGGTTTAATTTTTTAAACGGAAGCTGAAGGAAGCTTTGGTAAAAAAACAAACTAAACTCTTGCTTTTAAGCCTGCGAAGGCTTTCAATAAATATTAATTAGAAGCATTAACGAAGTAACGTCAATTTTTTATAGCTATTTGGAGCCCGCAGAATTATATTAATAAAAGCTTTACAAAGAAGACAAATTCAAAGCTGGCATGATTTTTTTAACCGAAGTGTAGGGAAGTTTTTTGCCATGTATTTGTGTCATTAAATTGTGGATTCTGAGACACACAATAAAACTGGCAAAAAGTGAAGATGAAAGTAATAACATAGGTTTACACTTTAGGTGTAATTTTTAAGATATTTCACATTAAAGTGAATTAATTTTTTGAGTTGAAATATAGACATTTCCTTTTCAAGACTACTCTACTATATTCAAAAAGTTTTTATAAGAATGTGATTTTAATAAGAAAGCTAACTCTGGAAATATTTGGAATACGATTGGAAGAGAAGTTGATTTTGCAAAGCACTTGCGATTCGACCAAGGGATCTTTGGCATATGGATCGCTTTTTGATCGCCCAAGCGATGATTGCGCGATTCAAAAAAATTTCCAAAATCTTCCTTCTCTCACTCCGGGTAAATGTACCCGTAAAATATATATAGAAAATGCTTTCCGAAGCTTAATGCTTTATTTTGGTAATGAATGAATTTTATCGATATCTAGCCTTATTTTCCACTTATCGACAAAAAAAATTTTGACACCAAATTGAGCTCCATTTGTCTATAGGATGCACTATTTAGATTCTAAAAGCATTTGAAAGTTTTTAACATGTTTTTCCGCCATAACTCGTTGGAAGATCGATCGCCCAAGCGATGAATGTGCGATTCAAGAAATATCGTCAAAATCTTTCTTTGTTTCTTCGGGCAATTATTGGAAGATGGATGGATCGCTTTTCGATTGCCCAAGCGATGAACACGCGATTCAAGACAAATTTTCAAAATCTTTCTTCGCTCATTCCGGCGATCGTTGGAAGATGGATCGCTTTTTGATCGCCCAAGCTATGAATGTGCGATTCAAGATATATTGTCAAAATCTTTCCTCGTTTCTTCCGGCAATCATTGGAAGATGGATGGATCGCTTTTCGATCGCCCAAGCGATGAATACGCGATTCAAAAAAAACTTCAAAATCTTCCTTCGCTCATTCCGGCGATCGTTGGAAGATTGATCGCGCAAGTAATGAAAGTGCTATTCAAGAAAAATCGTCAACATTTTTTTCCGTTTCTTCCGACAATCATTGGAAGATGGAACGCTTTTCGATCGCCCAAGCGATGAATGCGCGATTCAAGAAAAATCTTCAAAATCTTCTTTCACTCATTCCGACTATCGTTGGAAGAAGGCTTTTTTAGAAATTTTCCATAACGATCGTTGGAATATGGTGCAGGCTATTCTATATATTTCTTCACTAAACATATTATCGAAAAAATTGTATAGAATGCTTTTTTGTTTTTAACTGCCGTATGGAAACTGATAATATTCGTATCAGCACGATTTTGCTGAGAAACCATAAAAGCCATTTGTATGCCGCTCTTGTCGGCGAATCACTTAAGACCTCTTTTGCCGATTCGTGTGCGACTCTTTCCGCGAGTTGCTAAGGACTTCCCTTGGCGATTCGGTTAAAACTTTTCCCAGCGAATCGCTTACGAACCCTTTAGACACATCGTTAGCGAATCTTCCCGGTAAATAGCTTACGAACCCTCTAGGCGATTCGCTTCTATGGCCTCAACTGCTTATGAATATTTTTATGTGAGTTTTGCAGTTATCTATTTCGTATGTGAACAGAGAAAATAATTCACCTAAAATTAAGAAGTTTGCCGTCTAATTTTTAGCAGATTTCTTCTTAATTTTGTTAAAAGGCTTTTCATCTTTTTCTTCTTAATTTTGTTAAAAAGGTTTCCGTCTTATTTATAACAGAATGTCTCCGATTTAATAAAAAGTTATCATTTAATTCTACACGGCTAAAAATGTTGGACTACTTCTTAACCCAAACTTTGGTTTAAAGGAATTTTTAATCCAAAAGGTACTATTTTTTAGTCCCTACTTCAGTTTAATTTTCCTGGAACCTCGTTGCGAACCTTGTTGCGAAACCTTGTTAGCAACTGAGTTGGACGAATGGATAAGGTGTTGGACCAGCACATTAGAGGACTTGTGTCCAAATCATGAAATGGTTAGATTAATTTTTTTTATTTTAAATTGATATTTATATTAATTTTTTTCTTTTTACTTTTTGCGGATTAAAAACTAATATTTTTTGGTGTTGTCCTATATGTAATCCAAAAAAGTTTAAAACTTATTCCAAGATTTTTAACCGTGTACCAGATTTCTTATTAATCTTAGTTAAAAGTTTCCGTGGTACTTCTACCAGATTTCTTAATAATTTGAATAAAAAGATTTCTGTTTTATTTCTACCAGATTTCTTATTACTCTAAGTAAAAAGTTTCCCTGGTACTTCTACCAGATTTCCTAATGATTTGAATAAAAAGAGTTCTGTTTTATTTCTACTGGATGTCTTATTGAGTTAATAAAAAGGTTTTCGTCTCATTTCTACCAGATTTCTTATTACTCTAAGTAAAAAGTTTACATCTTATTTCTACTAGATTTCTTAATGATTTGATTAAAAAGATTTCTGTTTTATTTCTACTGGATTTCTTATTGATTTAATTAAAAAGGTTTTCGTCTTATTTCTACCAGATTTCTTATTAATCTAAGTAAAAAGGTATGCGTCTTATTTCTACCAGATTTCTTAATGATTTTATTAAAAATAGTTCTGTCTTATTTCTTAGAGATTTCTTAATGATTTTATCAAAAAAGACGCTTAAAATAATATGAACTTCTAATTGGGTAAAAATTATAGAGAAATACTCTACATTTTGTTCGAAGTTTAATGGGTCTTTTTGCTCTGTTAATCAAAAAGCTCTGTGCCGTCTCTTCTCGTATGTACCAAATAGAAACTGCAACTTGTGTTAGAGTATCTAATGTCAGCAATAAGCTTCTATAAAAGCTTCATCTGAAACAGAAACCTTGTTGAAAGTCTCGCTGAAACCGAATAGAAACTGTAGCTTTGCACTAATTAAATAATAGAAGTTGTAAGCTTCCAATCAAGCTCTAGTCGAAGCTGAAGCTTCTCGAATGTACCGAATAGAAACAATAGCTTCAACTATGTTCGTGATGAAAGCTGCTACCTTTATTACATATAATCTGATAGGTGTTATAAAAGCCTTAGATTTTATTAACACAAGTCTTTTAATTAATGAAATTCATTGGTAAATTGGATAGTGCTTTGAACCAGTGACAGCTCTGAATCCATTGCGGGTTTGAATGCGGCTGAACGCATAAATACAATTTTTAAAATTCTTATTATTATATGGTCAATAAAAATTGATTGTACAAGTGTAGAATTTTCGTTTCAAATAAACAATTTACAAATAATAAAATGTGACATGCCAAAATTACAATATCTTTTGTTTTTAATTTTGAAGCTTCGATAACACTTCCATCAATCAATTTGGAACAGCTTTGTGCAAGACTCATTTCGAAACTTAACCGAAGTACAAATAAGGAAGTTTCTCAACAGTCGTACGAAGGTGGCTTTTCAAAGTTTAATACTCAATAAGCTTTTATAAACCATTAAAATGTACCTATTTGCCCTTATAGAAGTAACGTAGTTTTTATAGTGTTTAATAAGATTCTTTTAAGCTTGTCGATCTTAATAGGAGCTTGTGTTGGGTAGTGCTTTAGCTTCTTTTGCCTCATTAAAATTCGAAAAAATTCGGTTTCTTTTTATCTTATCAGTAAAGAAATATCTTGAAAATAAAACTGATCGGATTAACGTAATATAATTACAGTGATAATATCGTCTATCCTTGTATAAATCTATTAACTGACTTAAAATCGTTTTTTACAAAAGTGATTTGAGTTAGTTGCTACAACTTTTTTTTTTTTTGTTAGTGGCTATAAGAAAATGTTGCATATATTTCTGATCCTCAATCTGGCCCTGGCATTTAAGCAATATTTCAAGCTTTTCTCGATTAAGTGTTTAATTTTAAGTATAGGTTATAGTACAGCAACTTATATCCACAAAATGCATTGTTACGTATACACATTTTCATTGTTTTGTTTGTGAACTGTGTTTGTATTGTCTTTTTTATTCGTATTTTTTCATAATTTTCATAAACAATTACAACAATATTGAGATATATGTAATTTTATGTATGTCAAAAATACACCAACATTTAAGAAAAAAAATTTAAATTATATAAAAAAAGTAAAAACATCGATATAACGTTTAAGAAATAGTTTTAAATAATAACGTTTACGCAAAAATACTGAGATACACACACATAGAAAGAGTTTGAAAACGTTTCTTTTAATATTGAAAAACAAAAACAAAAAAAAAAACAATATATATTGATAACAAACATTTAATAATTAAAAGTAAAATATTGAAAAATTAAAACATTTATAAATTGATATGAATAAACATTGAGTTATGTTAAAGCGTTCCACAGTTGATTTTTTTTTTTTTTTTGTAAACATATTCAAAATTATAAATTATAAAGAAAACAACTTTTTTTTAAGATATATAAAGATATAAAAACATCGAAACATCAAAAGCTTTTTAAATTATTAAATGAGTTTTGCTGATTTTATTTCTGCTATTTTTTTTTAATTTATGTTTAACGCTTCAAAGCTAAACGTACGTTTTACCTTTGATTTTGACCCCTCTTGTTTGAACAACAACACTTTTTCTTCTTAGTTACAATAAGGGTTAATTTTTATATTTTTTTGTTACTGGTTTTTGTAATATTATTATAAACTATAATTTGCTCTTTATTTTTTGGTATAAATAAAAATTATAAGCTAAGATTTAAAAAAAATTGAATGTGCTTTAGTGAGCTTTTTATGGTGGGGTAAATTTAAAGCAAGGATTAAATCAAAATGTAGCTGAAAAGGGAAAATCCAATTTTTTTAAATTCATAACTGTAAGGTTTAAATATTTTTTACTTAGGGAAAAAAGGTGACTGATTTAAAAGCTTTTGGTTGAAAAAAAAAAATATTTATTTAGCATTCAAAGCTTTTTAAGTGTTTGAAGACCATTTTTAATATATATATTAATATGCAATTGGCGCTTAGGTTTTGGGTTTAATGCAAAGTTCAGAGTTCAATATTTGATTGTTTTTTATATTAGACAGTAGGTTTTTGAAAGAAAATATAAAAAAAAATTTAGAAAAGTTTATCCATAGAATAACAAAAGCTTTTTTTTTGTGGTAAAAGAAAAGTAACACATTAAAAAAATTTTTAGTGGCTACTGGAACAAAAACAATTTTTCCAAAATGTCGCCTAGTGTAGCTATTCTATGCACGACTCACATTCATATCAACATTCACACAACATCGACAGATTCTTAAAATCCATCATCAAATAAAGGAACTCAGCTCAAACTGACAGCTTAATAGTTGCCAATAAAAAGTGACTCAATAAGTGATTTCAATATCCTTAGGGCCAATAACGCAATAACAGCAACAACAACAATTTAGCCAAATTGGTAGCAAATACAACATCGTCCACAACTAGCAAGTACGAGAAAAAAATCCAAAAACAATAGACTATCAGTAAAAAAAAACAACAACATTTGTGGTTGAAACGATGCTCAACGTTTAAACGTCTATTTATGCAATGTGATGCCATTCCATGATGATGATGATGCTGATGATGATGATGCTGATGATGATGATGATGATGATACTGATAATTTGCTTAGAAAATTCACTACTGTGTTTAGTGGGCGGTTGCTACACTTTGTCTGTCCAACATCAAGCAACTACGACAGCTAGTATAACTCTATTAACTGCGTTTAAACGAGCTAATGCCCAAGAAAACAAAACAAAGCGCAAAAAAAAGTAGCGGAAATCCTAAATTCAGTTGAACTTCTTGCTTTTTAGGCAACAATAAATTTGCATGTCCTCCATTTGGAGTGAATGAACGTCATAAAAAAAATCGTCCCATCTAAAGTTGCTACTCAAGCATGTGGCAGATGAATATTTTTACACGCTATGCTTTGGCTTTTTTTTCATCCTTTTCCTAAAAGTTATATCAATTTTTTTCACTATACTGTTGATTTTCACTTTTCAATTCAATTTCAATCCTAAACGTATTCTGCCAAACCCGAACTTATTCGTCCATGTTACGTACTTCACCTCCACCACCAGCACCATAACAACTCCTTGCTAACTTGGACAGAAGTACGGATCCAGCAAGACTGGAATGAAAAAAATAGACAGGCAAAATATTATGTTTGGCCTAAACTTAATTTTTGACTTCGAGCACTGGTTGGTAGCCACTGTGTGTGGTCAAGTTTGTTTTTACGTATATGGACCATAAGTGCAGTGGAATCAGGCGAACAGCGTAGCGTTTTTCTATGCAGTGGATTGCATAGAAATAGATTTGTCTTGTTTGGGGGAGGGCGGATGAAGGCTCGTTTAGGCTTGATGTTGGATTTTGCCTATGTACTTTTTTTTCTGTTGTGCTCTTCTGTTGATGTTTTGATGTGATGCACCACTGTAACTTGGTCTGAGTAGAGCGCTCAGTGGCTGTGTAAGGCTTGTCAGAGTTTTTGTTGTTGTTGTTATTGCTTTGTTTGCTCCAACAGTTGTTGAAATTGATGATGACGATTATTTGGGTACATATGAATATAATTATTGACCAACAATATGCTGCTAAAATTAGCATTTAACTTGCTGATAAGGTATAACTAGCTACAAATGGAGCGGGAGTGGCGCCAAGATATATCTTGCATTTTTCAAAATGGCAAGACATGTCTAAATTCTTTGTTTTGTACTCAAAAAACTTTCGGTTTTCTAAGTTTTAAGCCGTATTTTGTTAATATCTTCTAAATTTACATATTGTTCTGGCAGTTTCTTTTTGCAAAAAACAGTAACTGAAATACATTTCATACCTTTGCTGAACATACAAAAAATTTCACATAATTTTTAATACAAAAAATTTAACTCAACTTTTGCACAGTTCGAAGTTCAGGTCCAAATTTTTAGATCAAATTGAGATATTAATCCTAAAACTCAAAATTTTTTTTATAAAAATGTATTTTCAGCTAAAACAGTTCAAATTTTGAGCCTTTCTTGGTTGAAGACAATAAATACTTCCTAATTTCAAACAAAGAGAAGACATTTTTATTTTTTTAACAATTTAGTTAAATGTTTGTTTTTATTTCAACCCGAGAATTTTTGTTTTTCCTCCTAAAAAGTTTACTTTTTAACCATTTCGGTTGAGTTTTTCATCTTTGAAAATTTACTTTTTTAAGTGTTTTGGTTGCGGTAACGTCGATAAGAAGGCGTGGCAGGTATAGAAAAGTGTATATATTCTTGACCAGCATCACCTCCTGAGTCAATTTAGTTATGTCCGTCTGATTGTCTGTCCGCCTGTCCGTCTGTGATCACTATAACAGCCGTAAATTTAGAGCTATCGTACCAAAATTCAATATACTAGTATCGCTAGCGGTCGAAATCCGACCAACTGTCTGTAAAGCAGTGAACAAAAATGAACACTAACTTAGCTTATTTTCAGGCACTGTAGCGTAGATTTGACAAAACAGAACAATTAGGATGCATAGCATAGATGACAGTAATGGTTTGCCATTTTTGTACCGTTGAAGTTTGTGTACTTGAACGCAAACACAAACACAAACTTAAACCCTTAACTATTATCGCATAGAAAGGAACACCAAATTTTTCATTTCGTAGCTCCACTGGAAGAACCGTTTGGCGAAAATTTCTCTAACAGAGTTTATATCTCTACCGAATTAACATACAGAGAAGTAAAATGTATGAGCTGGTTCCATTCTTAATCCTACTAACATTTATTTCAAACATGTCCACCCAGTTTCAGTCAGACTTTTGGGACCACCAGTGAAAACTCAATAAATTATGACTCCCGACCAGGTCGAAATCCGACCAGCAGTCTGTAAAGCAGTGAACAAAAATGAACACTAACTTAGCTTATTTTCAGGCACTGTAGCGTAGATTTGACAAAACAGAACAGTTGGGATGCATAGCATAGATGACAGTAATGATTTGCCATTTTTGTACCGTTGAAGTTTGTGTACTTGAACGCAAACACAAACTTAAACCCTTAACTATTATCGCATAGAAAGGAACACCAAATTTTTCATTTCGTAGCTCCACTGGAAGAACCGTTTGGCGAAAATTTATCTAAGAGAGTTTATATCTCTGCCGAATTAACATACAGAGAAGTAAAATGTATGAGCTGGTTCTATTCTTAATCCTACCAACATTTATTCTAAACATATCCACCCAGTTTCAGTCAGACTTTTGGGCCACCAGTGAAAACTCAATAAATGAAGAAAATTGCCGAGAACAGTTCCTAGCTGCTATTACCCCTGAGGTGATTCTTAGAGGGGTCAAATGTATAAGATCGTCCTATTATGTTGTCAGACTCAACATTTGTTGTAGACACTTATGGCTTAGCATTTTTCGGGAAGCAAAATTTAATTATTTTTAACGCTCATATTTCGGAACATAGGTCAAAATTCCAAATTTGTTTATGCAAATTTGTTATTCCTCCATTTATAATAAGAATTAAAAAAGGTACGACAGCACTCGTTCTTTGCGTACGTAAATTAAGGGCAGGTTCTCACCTAGAGGTCCGAAAACACGGTGGTGTTCTTGTCATTTTTTCACATAGTCACATAAATAAATATAAATACAAATACAAATACTACAAAGGAAGTCAATGAATACCATGAGTTTTTTGACAGTTATTTATTGGTTCTTAAGAATAGGACTATATTTTTTATTGGTGCCTATATTAAATAGTACCTAATAAAAAGTGCTTTAGCTAAGTTGTTTTTCAATTTATCAAATTTGGGGTTTTTTACGTAGAAGTAGACGTAATTTTCTAACTTTTTCCGTACATGTTTAATAATTTACATTGTTTATGTTTCTTTGTTTTTTTATCCCCCCTCCCAGAGCGAATAAAATGCGTACGTAAAAATGAGAAAGCAAACGGAGTGTCATTTTTCTTCAGAACCAGATATCGTATCGAAATTCGGCGGGCGGTATTTTGTTGGTAATCACGTCTAGGATATTTCCAAAATATCAAAAATTGACAAAAAGTTCAAAAAAGTTAAAAAAAGTTCAAAATTTTGGGTGTTTTTTCCCCATCCCTCCCCCAGTAATAAAGCTAGACCAATTATTCTAGTTCAGGATCTGCTTTAGTTTGAAAAAAGTGATTTCGAGAAAAACGCATGTAAAGCGTTTTTACTGCACTTTGGCGCGCGTTTATAATATAAACATATATATTATGAAAAAAAATAAATCGAAAAACATTTTTTTTAACCGCAGGTCATATCTTTAAGAGCTATAATAACAACAAAATCAGCCAACATTATCTGAGGTTAGGGATTCAGTAAACCGTATCTACTTTGAAAAAAAGAAAATCAAAGTCAATCCATAAAGTACTTCTTGAGATATCGTGGAGACCAGTTTGAAATACATTATTTTTCAGAAAATGCGTTTTAAGATTTGGTTAACTTTTTTTTCGAGTTCATTTATAAAAATACTAGCTAATATACCCGGTGTTACTCGGGGGAAAAAACGTAAAATTTTGATGTTTAGGTTTTATTCGTTCAGAAGATAACGATTTTTAGCCAGAAAAAAATAAGCTTTTGACGTAAAGCGTATGGAAATTTGCAAAATGGTATTTTGTCATTCTAAGGAAACGGCGTCATTAGAAAAAGACGTTGTACTAAAAATTTGAGCAATCTTGAAGATGTGTGAATTTTTCGGTGACAAATAACATAATTTTTTAAAAATTAGTTAAACGAAGCTCTTCGCTAAAAAAAGTATGCTAGTTGGTTGATTTCCCTTATTTGTAAAAGAGTGGAAGAGGCGTGGCCAAAACAAATTATGCCAAAGCATAATCTAAGATTCAAGTAAAATGTGAGCCAAACTTGAGTTAAATCATTCCAGCCGTTAAGATTTGATTTGAGACAAACAGAAAATGATTTTTATTAATGTAGATAATTAACTCTCACATAATTTTTTCCCGTGAATTTTTCCGATATTTTAAAAGCTATTTTGCTATTTTGCTAGCTGATATACCCGGTGTTACTCGGGGGAAAAAACGTAAAATTTTGATGTTTAGGTTTTATTCGTTCAGAAGATAACGATTTTTAGCCAGAAAAATAAGCTTTTGACGTAAAGCGTATGCAAATATGTCAAATTTAGTTTTATTTAAATATGTTTCTCGTGCGTTTTCTCGTTCTTTTTCAATAGATTGATTCGCAATGTTTTGAAGCCTAATTGCATTACGGCTTTTTTGGGAAAGATTAGATTTTCTGGGTCGCGGCATTGTTAATAATAATACTCACACAATAAGATTTATTAAAACACTCGCAGAAAACAAACAAATCGACCGGTAACCTTAAATATGCTTTTTTCAAAACAAACCACAGACAACATGAAACATACAAATGTACACTTTCGCGACTTACAGCTATTTACTGACAGGCAGCGGCACCGAAATATTCCGAGAGGTTCTTGTTTTCATTTTACAGAAAATGATATGCATATGACAAACACGACTGGTTTGTGTCTAAGAAAAATATAGTACACTGTTGTCATTTAATTTTATAGCAAATTCTATTAGGAAATTATTTTAGTACATTTCAACTTGAATAAATGTACTTTCGATAGCTCAGTGGGGTCAACCATCAGTTTTGAAGGCATGAGGTAGTGGGATCGATTCCCACCATGAGAGGAACAAATGATTTTTTAAAATTTTTTTTATATTTTAATTTTTTTTATTTTAGGGAGAATGCAACAAAATCAACTTCACCAAAAAGTAATGAAGATAAAAATCTCTTTCAGTTGCAAAAGTTACGGTTTTAAAATTAAGAATGAAGAAATTTTTATTTATTTAGAAGATTTGATTTTGATTATAAAATGCCAGAAAAATGTTAGTTTTTGTTGTAAGGTATATTGAATTAAATTGAGCTTGTGTGGGCGAAGCCACGCCAAGTTTCCAATGCCCGTGCCAGTTTTTCAGTAGAAATGCCTGACCAATAAGTAACTCCATACTGAATTTCACTGTTATATCATATTTATTTCCAAAGCTATTCGATATCAAAAACTTGGCTTGTATGGCCACACTGTTAAGATGTTATTTTATATATAGTACAATACTTATGTCTACTTTGTTCATATATACTTGTATGCTTGCAATCATAACAAACTTGAATTGTATTCATTTATTTTTATTATACTTCAAATATTTTCTGAATTTAAATCATTGAATAAAAGTATTTCAATCGATAACGTCTTTCAGGTTATGGGCCCAGGCAACGAATTCTAAAAAAAAAAAAATTGTATTTTGTGAAACTAGCTGAATTTGCTCTTATATTGGGGGTTGGAATTAATTTTAAAGGTTTTTTTTCGGTTTTTGAGCATTTATTTAGAAACAACAGTACAATGTATATTATTCAAAGTATTGTCCATCGTTAGCTACAACATTTTCCCATCTTTCTGGCAGCATATGAATTCCGCGCCGGAAGAACGATTCGTCTTTTGAGGCAATTCACGAATCGACCCATTTTTTGGTATCCTCGTAAGAAGTGAAGCGCTGCTCAGCCAAGCCATGCGTCATCGATCTGAATAGGTGGTAGTCGGAAGGGGCTATGTCTGGGCTATAAGGCGGGTGGGGTAGCACATCCCAATTCAGCGCCTCCAACGTTTCCTTGACGGTTCTTGCAACATGTGGCCGTGCGTTGTCATGTTGAAAAACCACTTTGTCGTGTCTTTTGGCATATTCCGGCCGTTTAACCTTTAATGCTCGGCTCAATTGCATCAATTGTTGTTGGTAGCGTTCCCCAGTGATGGTTTCGTTAGGTTTTAGCAGCTCATAGTACACGACACCCTTCTGATCCCACCAAATACACAGCATAAGCTTGGCGCCATGAATATTCGGCTTGGCCCTCGATGTTGATGCATGGCCTGGTGGTCCCCACGATTTTTTCGCTTAGGATTATCGTAATGGATCCACTTTTCATCGCCAGTGACAATACGATGCAAAAAACTCTTCCTTTTATGCCGTTGAAGCAGTTGTTCGCACATGCAAAATCGCCGTTCAACGTCTCTCAGCTTCAACTGGTACGGCACCCAATTTCCTTGCTTTTGAATCATTCCCATGGCCTTCAAGCGTTTGCCGACCGTTGATAAGTCGACTCCCAATGATTCCGACAATTCTTGAAGGGTTTGACACGGGTCTTCATCGAGCAAAGCCTCCAATTCCTCATCTTCAAACTTTTTCGGCTGGCCCGGACGCTCTTTGTCTTCCGTATCAAAATCACCACTTTTAAACCGACGGAACCAGTACTCACAAGTAGAAATCGATGGAGCATAGTCCCCGTAAGCCTCAGTAAGCGTGCGTTGTGCTTCAACCGCTTTTTTCTTCAAATGGAAGCACAAAAGTAAACCTTCCCGCAAATTGCGTTTTGTTGGAACGAAAGTCGACATGTTCACAGAGAAAAAAATATATGTTGTTTACACTTCAGTGGAATGACACATACTGAAAAATTAAGCTTAGACAATGTGCTTTGAAATGAATATAGTCACAGGTGTGCCCGATGCGATCTATTGATAGTTACGCCATCTCTTAGAAAACCTTTAAAACTAATTCCAACCCCCAATATAATGGCTGCGTCGTCTGTGCGAATTGAATTGTTGTCAAAGAATAATTACGACACATGGTGCATGCAAGTGGAGGCACTTCTAATAAAAAATGATTTGTGGCAATATGTAAATGGTAGTTTCGTCAAGCCGGGGGTTGAAGGCGAAGATGTTGAAAATTGGTCAATTCAGGACAAAAAGGCCAAAGCCGATTTAATATTATCAATTCACTCATCTGAGTTAAAACAGATTCGAGGATGCGAGACTTCGCATGAAGTTTGGATGAAGCTGGAATCGATTTATGCTTCGAAAGGACCTGCTCGAAAAGCTACATTGCTAAAACAATTAATGCTTCAGAAACTAGAAGATGGTGGCGATATAAAGGACCACATGTCTAAATTTTTTGATGCCGTTGATAAGCTCGAGACCATGAAAGTTGAAATTAACGGAGACCTGCTGACTATTATGTTATTATATAGTCTTCCTACATCATTCGATAATTTCAGGTGTGCAATTGAATCTAGAGATGAGCTTCCTACTGCAGAAGCTTTGAAAATAAAGATTATCGAAGAAAATGAAGCACGAAAACAGGCGACAGATGGCGTGGTCCTAGCCATGACAGCTGGAAATCGGGTTAATACTCGAATGAGGTACGACAATCCTGTAATAAAATGTTTTAAATGTGGTGCAGTAGGACACAAAGCTAATTTTTGTCCTACAAAGAAAACTGGAGATAGTCGTTTTCAATCGAAGCAAACGCATAATGTTGATGTGACGTTTACAGTAAGTGATACAGCGGCAAATATGGATTTTGATGATATAGCGGCAAATAATAGGCCATGGCTGCTAGATAGTGGTTGCACTGCGCATTTGTGTGGTGATCAGTATCGTTTTGGACTTATAAAAGAGTCAACTAAAATTAAATTAAATCTTGCTAATCACTTCACTACTGATGTTAAGGGCAAAGGAGCAGTACAAGTCTTAGTAGCAAGTGATCAAGGTCAAAAATTGATTGAGTTTAATGACACACTTTTTGTGCCGGACTTACGTACGAATTTGATTTCGGTTGCAAAAATAACGAACAAAGGTTATGAAGTTGTTTTTCGTCAAAACGATGCATTTATACGTGATGAGAGAGGAAATACTGTCATGCTTGCAGATAGAAAAGGTGATTTATATTACATACGTGAAAATTTAGAATGTTCGTCAGTCCAGTCGATGTGCTCCGAACTGTTGAAGTGGCATATGCGTCTGGGACATTTAAACGCGAAGGATTTGATGATTTTAAGGGGAAATGGCGTTTTGCCAGCATTTGATGTAAATTCAGTAAAAGAATTGTCGCTGTGCAAGATATGCATAAAAGGAAAGATGACTGCGTTGCCATTTATAAAAAGACGAGAGCTGAGTACAGAAAAATTAGCAATTATTCATTCTGATGTTGTTTATCAGAAGAAAGTAGAAAATAAAACTGGGAAGAAAATAAAATGTTTGCAGTCAGACAATGGAGGCGAGTATTGTAATAATATTTTTGATAAGTATCTTGCAGATCAGGGAATAAAGAGGAGATTAACTATTCCACATACTCCCCAACAAAACGGAGTTGCAGAGAGAATGAATCGTACCTTGTTAGACATGTCCAGATGTATGATGCTGCAGTCCAGATTGAGTGCATTTTTTGGCCAGAAGCTATTTCTACGGCTTGTCATATTCGTAACCGATGTCCTACAAGTAGTTTAAATGGAAATATTCCTTATGAATTATGGAATGACAAAAAGTTGCAGATAAACTATATTCGTATTTTTGGGTCGAAGGTAATGGTTAGGTAAATAAGGATCCTAGTAATGATAAACTTGCGGAACGGGCATTTGAAGGTGTTTTCGTCGGATATCCTATAGATAGAAAAGGATATAAAGTATGGATTCCGACGACTCGAAAAATAATATTTGCACGTGACATCAAATTTTTGGAAGAGACAGATATAAAATCTTTTGAAAATTGTTACATAGAAGATTTATTTTCATCTGCAGAAGAGATCAAAGAGAGCGGCGAAAATCATCCGGCAGAAATTGAATTTTTGACACATTCATCGGATTCAATAGAGTTTAAAAATAATGAAGTGGAAGAAACTAATCATCCGATAGATAAAATTTCTGCTAAATCATTGGAGTTTAGAGAAAGAGAGAAGTGTGTAGCGACAAATGACAATGAAGACAGTAGAGCACATGAAAGGGCACCTGGTCGACCGAGGTTATTACGCACGGGAAGTAGAGGGCGTCCAAGAAAGTCATATCAAATACGAGCTTTACCACTTGAAAATAAAGTTCTCATTGATGAAATGGAAGCCGAAGTCAATGCAAGTGATGCAGAATGTGATGATTTTCAAGATGCTTTATTTGCTGGTATAGCTGAGGTAAGTGTTTCTTATGCTTTGAAGGGTGATGAAAGAGATGAGTGGAAAGATGCAATTGAGTCTGAAGTGATGAGTCTAGTCAAAAATGATACATGGGAAATTATAGAATGAACCGAACGTGAAAATATTGTCGGATGTCGTTTGATTCTGTCCAACAAGTACGATGCAAATGGAAAGTTGGAGCGACGCAAGGCACGATTAGTGGCCAAAGGATATAGCCAAAAGTTTGGTATAGACTATCATCAAACTTTTGCACCGGTAGCTAGATTGGAGACAATAAGACTATTATTGGCAATATCCGTGGAGTTTGGTCTTAAAGTTTGGCAGTTTGATGTGGTGACAGCATATTTAAATGGTTCTTTAGAGGAACGAGTCCTAATGCAAGTGCCAGATATTTTAATCGAAATGTTAGAGCGTATTGTAATTAAACACAGTGAGAAATCAGATATTGGTGAAAAAGCCAGAAAAATGCTGTATGGTTTGAAGAATGGTGGTAATGCTTGCAGACTAATAAAATCGATTTATGGACTTCGACAGGCTGGTCGTCAATGGTATTTAAAGCTAAGCAAAAAACTCTTAAGCATGGGGCTTAAGTCAACGATAAGTGAGCCATGCCTGTTTTATCGTTACGATAACGATGATTTCATACTTGTTGCAATTTATGTGGATGACATTCTGGTTGCAGCACGTCATAATGAAAATATTGATCGAATGAGACATCAATTACTTGATGAGTTTGAGTTAAAAGATCTCGGATTAGCAAAGTTCTGTCTAGGTTTGGAAATCAATCAGATCAATGGTGAAATAATGTTGAAACAGACAGGTTATGTAAATGGATTGTTAAAACAATTTGGTATGATTCAGTGTAATGCAATAGCAACGCCAGCAGATGTTAACGAACACTTTGATTGTACGTCAAATGATTAGTTAAGTGAAGAGTTTCCGTACAGAACATTAATTGGTGCTTTGATGTATTTGTCAGTGGCAACAAGACCTGATATTTCAAATACTGTTTCGAGGTTAGCACAATTTGTTAATAAACCACAAAAATGTCATTGGGCAAGTGCTAAACGCGTCCTTCGGTACCTTTCTGGAACTTCGGATATTGGTCTTTTATACAAGAAATCTGGTGAGCTGTTAAAGGGATATACGGATGCTGATTGGGCAGGCTGCATTCAAGATCGGCGATCATATACCGGATATGTTTTTATATGTAGTGGCGCTGCTATAACTTGGAAGTCCCAAAAGCAAAGAACGGTCGCCCTTTCTTCTACAGAAGCTGAATACGTAAGTTTAGCAGAAGCAGCAAAGGAAGCAGTATATTTGCATCATCTTTTCAATGAGTTGGGACTGCAAAACTGATAATCCAGTTTGGCAGATAATCCAGTTTTTCATACTCGCACAAAGCATATTCATATTAAGCATCACTTTGTGCGTGAGTCAGTTGCAGCTAAGTTTTTTATATTAGAGCATGTGTCAACGCAAAACATGATTGCAGACATATTAACAAAGCCCTTGACAAAAGTTAGTCATTTGCGGTGCTTGGTCGGATTAGGTCTACTTGTAAAGGACGACATGCGTTTTGAGAGGGCGTGTAAAGATGTTATTTTATATATAGTACAATACTTATGTCTACTTTGTTCATATATACTTGTATGCTTGCAATCATAACAAACTTGAATTGTATTCATTTATTTTTATTATACTTCAAATATTTTCTGAATTTAAATCATTGAATAAAAGTATTTCAATCGATAACGTCTTTCACACACCCCCTTGTTCAATGACCGTCTCAGTTTTCTAGTAGAAGGATATCACCCAATAGTAATAGTAATTCCATACTGAACTTCGTTGTTATACGACATTTAGTTCCAAAGCTATCTGACCTTTTCCAAAGCCCATCCCAGTTTTCCAGTAGAAGGATATCACCAAGTGGCAACTCCATACTGAATTTCATTATTATACGGCATTTAGTTCCAAAGCTATTCGATATCATAAATTTGAATTGTATGGGCGGTGCCACACCCTTTTGGCCTATGCTTGCTCAATTTTGCCAGTCGAAAGACACAACTAAATAGTACATTCTGACCGAGTTGCATTAATGTGTGACTTATAGCTTGAAAGTTATACTGAAAATTTGGGCTGCTGAAAAAGTGCAACGCTTATAAAATTTTACCAGTAGAACGGCAAGTGAAAATTAAGGCCGAATACCGAATTCCGTTGCTGTGCGACCTATAATTCCAAAGCTATTCGATATAGAAGATTTGATTTGTATGCGAGGTGGCACGCATACAAATCAATTTTTAAGATGGTATCTGAGTGAACAGTGAAGTCGGAAATTGGAAATCGGCTAAGTGATACATTAAATGTGGAGTAAAATTTAACGACACCTATTTTTAAGTTTTTCCTCTCTAGCTCCCAAAGGGGGGAGGGGGTCACCCTCATCCTTGCATTTCCTCACTCGCCTTATCAAGGAGAATCACTACCCGAGGGAGTTAATGCTATATCTGGGGCACTTTGTATACATTTCATACAGCTTTGAATATAAAAATACAGATGTTCCTATTTCCTTGCACATCACTGTATACCTCCGCCTGGAATATTGTTGGCATGTACTCATGCAATTGGAAGAGCTTTTGGAAATTCGGACCATATATCCCGGCTCCCGTTGCTCCATTTTCAAGTTTTGACCCATCAGTGTACCATATCTGTGAGCCAGGATCGACCTATCACTCCTCCATAGTTGCCTATTGGGCATTACGACCCTGTAGTGTTTTAAAAAGTTTACCTTCGGCAGCATCCTGTCTGGGATTTTTAAAAAGGGGTCATTTTCGAAGGTTTTGAGTACCTTTATGTGACCCTTAAAATTACCTGCCTTGTAATCACCTATTTCCTACATTCTTAGTGCCTTGACCTAAATTAAATTTCCAAATGTTGGCGTAATGTAAAGGTTACCTTTATACCTAAGGCAGGTAAAAACTCACACGTAAACCTAGAGACCTTCCACCAATTTGTCTCTCATATTTACTTCTAAAAATCCTCGAGATATTAAGCGACATTCACTTAAGATTCAAGATAGAAAAAAGCCATTGTCAATAGCACAATATGCTTACACTAATGGCAAATACGCAGAAACAGTTCTCCGCTCCATAGTTTCCATCATTGAAAAATCCCTCCATCAGAAGGAATATACAATAACAGCTTTCATTGATATGGAAGGGGTCTTTAATAACGTCAAATGGCATCCACGTTAAGATCTGTACGAAAGGAAACACCTCAGGGAGGGCTTCTTTCGCCTTTACTCTGGAATCTAGCAGTAAATGAACTGCTAGTCAAACTTGAAAGGGGTGCAAGGTGATAGCTTATGCTGATGACGTGACGATACCCTGCAGTGTAAGACTAGTCAGCATTAAAACATGAGTAGTATTTATACTAGTCAAAACAAACTAGTTTATATTTTGTCACGATTTACTAGTTGCAAAAGTAGTTTAAACCCAACTAGTTTTTGTCAAGTCACATTAAACCAGTTGTAAAACTAGTCAAAATCAAACTATACTACATATTATCAAAATCAACCAGTTCCAAAACCAGTTGGAGCTGGGTACCCCATTGGAACAAACTAATAATAAACAAATTAAAACATATAAAAACTAATTTAAAAACATGTAGTTGATAAACTATCTTGAATTATATTAATGCGACATATACTCTCATTTTTAAATGTTTTTATTGCAACTTTGTAGTAGATTAGAACTTAGTTTATATATACCATAAACATGGTATTTCATCAAATAGCTTTAACTTTAGCCTTTAGCTAATATTTTGTTGTAAAAATATATGTTCTTTGAACCTATGAACTATTGAAAAAATATGAATATGAACTAGTTTTAATTCGATAATTACTATATTGGTTAAAAACTAGTCACAACCCAACTAGAATTTTACTTTACATAAAAAATGAGTTGTTAACTAGTTAAAACCTTATCTATAGTAAGACAATTGTCTTTTCCAATGACATCACCACGTAAAAAATACCAGTCGGTTCTATGAGAATAGGACATAAATCGAACTAGTTGTTGGATATTTCCAACTAGTTGTTGACTGGTATAAATCTAGTTGATTACACTGCAGGGTAGTTACTGCTGGAAAATACATATCTACTCTTTGTGACATTAAGCAAAACTGCCTCAATACTCTAGTCAACTAGGCTATCACCCAGCAAAAAAAAAGTGATTCCAAAAGAAGCTAAAGTGGAAGGAAAGTCTTGACTTCCATCCCATCTTCTTTCATACCCAGAAGGCATTCTTTTAACATATGCATGTCTTTGGGAGGAATTCTTTCCTTAGTCTTCTCTAGAAGTGCCTGCAGAATTTTTTCAATGGAAGATTTCTTTGTGCCCTTCAATGAAAAGATTCTAGTAGGTGTTTTCAAGGAGAACTTAAAGAAGGCATTCCATGGAATGGAATGGTTTTTTAAGGTTAGGCGGGGTTTAGAAAATCTCACAAAAATATCCCTTTTCCCGATTATCTCGCAATTTTGGTGTTGGCAATGAGAAGTGTTTGGGTTGAATGTCTTCCAAAAGTAGTTTATGAGAATGCCTATTAAGAGCACTTCTTTCTAAGGCTAAGAAGAAGTACACTTGGATCTATAGATTGTCTTCTGGAAGCAGTGTCCTTAAGAATGCAAGTCAGATTTGTATAAAAAATTTAGCTGGGCAGCTGTGGGCTCAGCATAAGCCCAAATAAAAATAAGTTAGTGATTTTCACTAGAAAACACAATTTACCTCTTATTAGTACTCCTGAATTGGGAAACACAAGACGAAGCTTCTCAGATCACGCAAAATACCTGAGCCTCTTGTTGGATAGGAAACTAAACTGGAAGCCCAATCTGTTTGATAGAGCCAATAAAGCGCATATTGCCCTGTACTCATGCAAAAAGGCGGTGGGCAGCTGGGGGTTTACAACGAAATGCCAAATTTTATTTAAACCTTGCTGTAGTACAGATAAATTAAAGTATTTATTTGTATGCAAATCAGCATATCGGCTACCAACCTCATAACAACTTTAAATATGGTGCTTCTTACAAATAATATAAATTCTTTAAAATTAAAGAATACCTTTATTCGAAATTAATATCAATTTTCTGGAAAGCTATCAACTTTTTCGTAATGACATTGGTTCTATGATTAAATTAACCCAGATTATGTGACCAAATACGAAGAAATGATGCCAATAACGATGAAAGCAACATTACTTTCTCATATAAACTTGAATACAAACTCATTGCAGTCGCTTACGTCTGGACCAAACCATTAATTTACGTAATGAGTTAATGCCCAAAAATAGCTGCATGATGCCGCAGATTGTGTGTCAAACACATATTGACAAACTCATATTGAGACACACAAGCAAACACAGCCAGACACACACACACTTGAACACAAATGAAGCATCAACTGCAAATTGCATTTTGGCAGCATATTTTTGGGTCACATTTTGACCAAATGACCAAATGACGGCTCAACTGAATGTTGTTTTTGTTAATTTGTTTTCAATTTTCTCACATTTTATGCTCTGATTTTCTTTATATTTTTTTTTTAATTTATGCAAAGAGTGAAAATGTTATTGAATTTTCAATTTTCATTAGTTACAGCAAGCCTTCAGTGAGGAAGGAAGCTGCGGTGGCGGTTGTTGTGAAGAAAGAAGACTGCAGCAGTTACAAGGACTCGAACTGCAGTATCTGCAGGTAACAAAGTCTTTTGCAATACTGAGTGCTGAGCGCAGTGTTGCCAACAGATGATGAAAATGAAATTATTTAATCTACTTTTTTCTATAATATGTTTCAAACATTTGACCTTATTTAACATTATTTAAAGTTATGTGTGCTTGAAAGAATTTTATTTAACGATTAAATCAATTTACAAGAAGCAAATAAAGAGAAAACTTTATAAAGCAACTTTTTAAGAGTTTTTGTATAAAAATCTTTATACTAATCTTTTGCAATTGTTTTCAGCGTTTAAGAACTTGTAATATTTTTTATTTTCATTGCTGCTGCTGAAACTTATGCTTCTAAAAATAAAACAGTCGCATTCAAAGCGAAAGCAAAAGCAAAAAAACTTAAAAAAAACCAACTTCAAAACCACTACAAAGTAAAAAATAATTTTAAATTTACATTAATTCTTGGTCAAATTTGATAATTTATTTATATATATTATTAAATTGGAAATCTAAGTATTATAAGTTTTTTTCTATTTTGTGTTATTTCCATAAATATATTAATTTCTCCATGAATATAAAACCTTTAAATTCGGCACTTATATAATCAGATTTCTATAAAATAAACGCTCCAGCTTTAAAGGTTTAAAAAATTATAATAATAAGATTTCCAATTTAATAATATATATAAATTAATTATCAAATTTGACCAAGAGTTAATGTGAAAAGTAATTTAAACATAACTTTTTGTTAAAAAGTTTTTATTTCTTCCTTTTTAGAGATAATGATAACAATTTTGCCCATTCTTGTAACGAATTTTGGTACCCTAGTGTCAACAGTAACTGAGAAACAGTATTTCTCTTTTATTGCCACGCCCTTTTGTCCAATAACGCCCACTTTATTGACCGTAAATTTTCATAACTATGGCTAATTTCAGTACCTAATTTCAGTATTCTAGTGTCAATATTATTCGAGTTACAGCGTTTTTCTTATATTGCCACGCCCTTTATCGAATAACGCCTACTTTTTTGACCATAATTTGTAATAATTGTTCCTACCCCTGTACCAATTTACAGTACCCTTCACTTTCAAACGTATGTTTGAAAATATTCTGCAATGTTTTGTGTTGTAAAACAAGGCACAACTACTTTGAAGCTTCATATTACGTCTTCCAAAAAATTAGTTTTCTACGGTTTTTCAAACACGGGACTAGTCCCGGGATCGTGTATTTCAAATCCCGAAATCCCGGGATTGCCGAAGCGTCTCGAAATTGGATGGCCTCGTTTACATGCCAATTTTTTTGCTTTTCGATCGCAAATCACTTTGCGATTGGACACTAGGGTGGACCCTAAAAAGATGGTTTTTTATTTTATGCTCTTTGTGTATGTGCTGGCAACATATAAGAGGTCGCTGATTTCGAATGTAATGTAATAATTTCAAAAAGTTGTTTTGACACAAAGGTGGAGTCTTTGTCCACACACTAGGGCGGACCCTAAAAATGTGTTCTTGTGTCAAACGTGTCAAAAAAACTTTTTGAAATTTTTACATCAATTTGTGCCAGCACATACATGGAGTAAAAAAACATATTTTAGGGTCCCTAGTGTTCTATCGTAACACGATTTGCGATCGAAAAGCAAAAAAATTGCCACGAAAGCGATTAAACAAATGTATCAGCACAAAGCATAAAAGCAAAACAATCTGCTACGACTGTTGAAAAACTGATGCTGCTTTGATTTGCAAAAGTTGAACAGTTCCTGTTGCTTCGACTTTCGATTTTTTCACAGTTTCAGTCAATCAAAATTAAAACTGCTGAAACTGTCGACTGCTGAAGTGCTTCGCAGTCTATCAGGTATTTTTTTGCTGTTGCTTTGACTGTGTCTGTTTGATTTTTCTCAAGCACAAGCTTAAGCAGTAATTAGTTTTGAAGTTACGGAAACAGTGGTTGCTTTAAAAAGCAATAATTTTAGGACTTTTACTACTTTGACTGAAGAAATTTAATCACTGATTGTTTTAAGCATCATCTCTTTTAATCAAGCTATGTTTTTTTCATACAAATGTTCAAGTAAATTTAAACAAGTAAAAAAGTAAATGTAATTTGCTAAATCTTGAATCAGTTTCTAGCACATTTTCGTTGCTTTCAAGTCAATATTACATAGCTAATTGAAGTTCATATCGAAACCATCAATAATCAATATTATTGACAAGACGCTGCTGCAACTACATAAAAGCGCACTCAACAGCGTCGAAACTTCAACACAATGTCAAACTCAAACCTTCTTTAGATTGGTTGCAAACCAACCAAGTTGGAAGAGTATCCTTGCAAACGGATTAAAGGCATGAGCGGCAGACTATTTTATTAACACGCAAAACGTTGAGTTTTTGGCACTTAAATATTTAATGTAACTTAACGTCAAGGTTTTCTCTTTCAGCAAAGCGAACGACGACACTTTAACATGGCACAAAAAAAAAAAAAAAAGAAAGAAGAAAAACCTACCAGAATGAAACTATCAATGTGCTGAGTTGGCGCTTCTAATGCCTAGAGAATCCTGCAAAGGAGACGAGTTGCAGCAGCAAAGAAATTTAATATAAGAAAGCAGCAACACAGGATTAAGCTAAAAGTGACTGAACTTGAATGACGAAAAAGTGCCAACGAAAAAAACAAAATAAAAAAAAAATAATTGGAAAAACGATAAAAGCTCCAAAAGACCAGACAAACATGGATCGATATTTTATTATTTGCCTTGCTTATTTTGACTTTTTCTATGCAAAAGAAAAACAAAAAATAACAAAAAAAAAGAAAAACAGAAATTCTGAAAGGACATTGCTACGTTGTATATTCAGTGTAGAGACACCATAACTCGAGATGAACTTAATGATTTGGCTGACATAAGCTTGAAAGCCTTTGGTGTTTCTTACTAGTTTTTGATTTGGTTTTTGTTTTTTGGGCAGCGTCTTTCCAGTTTTTGAGTCTTCGGAATAACAAAAGGACATTCACTGCAAAGAGCTGTTAGCTGTTACTCTCAGTGCGTGTGTGTTGAACGTTCATAGTCCTTGCAGGCAGCAATTGTTGCATGTGACTCTAAACACACGTGTGTTTGTGAATCGTTGTTCACAGGGTCAGTGAACTGGCAAAATAAAGCACGTACAGATGCACACACGCACACTCTTTCTCAAGTACTAAGATAACTGACCAAAAGTTCAGAAGTTTTTTTCACATTTTTGTCAATTCTAGTTGTTATGAAATTCTGACAGACGAACGATTACAATAGTACAGCTTGTATTTACAAAAAAATTCGAGTTTTTAAAATTTTTGCGGTAAAACTCGGAAGTGCCTCAAATTGAGCATGTAAGCGAGGATCAAAAACCGGCTTCAAGCGTAGAGCGAAGGTAAACGGTAGTCGGCGAAAACTTTAAACCGCTTTTTTTCCACTTTTAATTTTGGCGTTTTTTTCTTGCTTACAAACATGATTTTAAAAAATAGATGCGTCGTTGGACACACGAGAGAAGCGGAGCTTTTTCACAGTTTAATAGATTTGTTAATTTATTAGTTTTTTATAATAAAATAATTTTTAAATTCAAAAATTACAAAAAAACATCAAATTAAGTTTAAACACAAGTATAAAAATAATCACACCAGTAAATTTTATTACATATCATTATTATTTTATTTTATTACATATTACATCCATTTTGAATTATTTTTGTAAATGTTTTCAATTATTATCGAATTTTATTAATGAAATTTAGGGGTTTATGATAACTGAAATAGCAAACGGATGTTATGTCGGCAATATATTCTAGAAAATATTGCATCAATAGTTGTTCCTAATCGTGTTGTACAAATATTTGGATCGCTTATTATTTGTAAATTAAATTTATCAAAAAGGAATTGTTTAAGTGCCTTTGAAGATTCATGTCTTAAATTGTAATTAAAATCTCCACCAAAAACAATTGGCATTTTGTGATAATTTTCACCCAGTGCAATGGAACATAAACGAGATCTGTGAATAAATTTTATTATGTTATCGATTTTGTTTTTTTCGGTCGTATTCTGAGGTGAAATGTAAATCGAAATCATCAAAATATGTTGCTGAAGTCTGTTTAAATATATTGACATATTCCCAGTGACTGTATTGCACTTATCTTTATTATAATTACGATAAATTGCAACTCCTCTAGAACGACAACTATTTCTCTGAAATTGAGATATACAAGCGAAATTAGTGATATCGATACTTTCATCATTTTGCAATTTTGTTTCTGATAGCAATATAATGTCACTTATTTGAGTTATAGAATCGATAAGATCTTGAGAATGCGCATGGAGACTCTGACAATTTACAGTCATTACAGAATAGAACTGTTTGCTCTCTATCAAATTTTTTTTAGTAATATATTTAGTTTCTAATTTGTTAAGAGATAATCTTTAAAATTCTCGAATTAAATCCACATAAGAAAAATTATTTCGCCTTTCATGATGAAATATAAATTGTTGAGGGTTGTCATCAGAGGTTTTGATAAAAAGTCCGTCAATACTAGTAACACGAGACAAAGCGATGTAGAGTAATTGCAAGGAATGCTTTTTGTCATATTCATAAACAATCAGCGAATGATTCACACTGTGACTTGTGAATAGTTACAGCTATTGCAGGAATTATTGGAAAATGATTACTTGTAACTGTGATTGTTTTATTTTTATTAAGAGGTAAGCTACTATTTTTTGTAGTATTGGCATAGCTCTTCTTACAACTTGAATCGATTGAGCGTCAGCAGAAGCTTTCATTCTTGTTTTCTGACCAATGTTAGACTCATCGAATTCAAGCCAAACTTTTTTAACAAAGTCATTCTGGTCAATTTCAATGTGCACTAGTTTACCAATAGCCCCATTTGCCAAACTATAGCTAACATTAATATTTTTTGTTATTAGATAATCAATTAGATAATCAATAAGATGGCAAAAACAATTTCAGAAGGTAAACCGCCTGTATCGATGACTTTGAAATTATGCAATTTTTGTTTAAATGCTTGTAATTATTCATTATTTTTATTGCGTTCTATTGCGCGTAAAATAGAATTATTATTGTAAATAAATCTAAAGAAGCATTACTAAAAAATAACCTTATTCCATTTGGACGCAGGCGGCTGGCAGTTTCCTTCGTAAAAAATCGACTCTCTATTAAATGTAGCTCGTTCTGCTCAAGTTTTTCACCATCACCAATCTTCGTCAGCAATGACGAAAACTGTTTATTACTTTGCCGCATAACTTGTCATAAAATTCATAAAATTTAAGATCCAGCAGTTCTTGAAGTTAGTTCGGGAACAGACCTTTCTCATCAGCAAAAGAAAACACGTACTTAGCGATGTTAACGACAATGGTGGTAAGTAGAATCAACATTTTTTTGTTATATTTTTTGCTGATTTTGTTGTTTGAATAGCCAATACACGATCCTTTTGATCTGCACCATAGCTTCACGCATTTAAATGAAGGGTAGCTAATGCACAATCCTTTAATAGATTCTTGTCATCTATACAACATAGCTTCAGTTAATACTTAATATTAAATAAGCTCTCATAGTCAACGGCGGATTTTGGATCAGTTGGTAGTGTATAGGACTATCAATCGAAAGGGTACGAGTTCAATTCTCATTGCTAACAAAAAAATATTTTTATTAATTTTATATTCTCTTGTTACAATCGACACAAAAAGCAACAACAATTCTAAGAAAAAGGTGTATGGAAAAAAGTGTCGTTTTTCAGATTTCACTCCAGCAAATCACAAAATGAGGCGTAAAAAGCTTCGCTTCAAAAATATCGGACACATATCGGAACTATTCAAACTGCATTCGCTTTAGTATTAAATTTTCTTCGATGTGGAAATACATATTTGTAAAAAAACTCTGTAAAAAACTTTTAAAAAAACTTTTATACTATTTTTAAAGGGGGGGGGGGTAAAAGTAAAATTTTTTTCCTATAAATTAACACTTTTAATTTAAAACTGCCTTTAATTTTTATATCTTCATTTCTTTCAGGTTTTTTTTGGTCCACATAAGAGATAAACTTTTCTATAGTAATAAAACACATTTTCTGTTTCTTTGGCCTTTGTACAAATCTAAACGGCTCAACGGATTTCGCTCAAACTAAGTACACATTTTAAGTGCGTCCCAACTTAAAATGAAACATACCTAGTTTTTGCCACGCCCCCTCCAAAATTTTTCAACTAACGGTAATTTTGTTATTATAATACTTTATACCATAGGAGTTTTTTGTGTATTTAATTTTAAAAAAATTTATGTTATTTTGACATCAAAAACACTCACACATATCTTCAAAATTGTAGAATTTTTCAGTACAACGACTTTTTCATAAAACATCGTTACCTAAGAATGAGAAAAAAACGACATGGAAATCAAAGTTTAGTTTGGTCTTTCGATGCAAATATCTCCGCTGTTCATTAATATATTTCATTCAAATTTTTTTTTTCAAAAGTTCAATAAAAGCACTTCACAAAAATAGGTTGAACTGTACCGTTAAGTCAGTGTATATATGTTTTATGATTCTGTCAAAAAAGGTCAAAAATATTGACTTTTTACTCAAAAAACGACTCAAGAATTGTTTTTGTTGTAAAAATTAAATCAATTTAAAATTGCACATCTGTCTATCTTTCATTTGACATAGCATTTATTTGCAAAAATTCTTCCAGCTAAGCGCAAAAATTATTTTACTGTTTTTGTCATCAAAACTGATTTTTTTGAAAAATGATTTTTTTCGCGAAATTTATTTTTTACAAAATGCTGTTTTTATATTTTTTACAAACAAGTCAAGTCTCAAAAAAAATTTATGTGAAAAAATTACCCCAATATCTCTTTCCAATCAAAAGTTATGGCTAAAAATCTATTTTTTCATACCAGACTATTTAATAAAACTGAGTTTTGTTTTAAAATTCTTTACGTAATTTGAACGTCCCCATTTATCGCTAAGAATGCAGTCTAGAGTAATTACGAACATTTTGGATTATATATAATCTTCCTTATAGTAATCTATTTAGTTTTTTGTTGCTTTTGTTTATATTTTTCCACCGTGTGATATGGTATATCACATTATCCGAACGTGGTATATCACTTTACCCGCCAAGTTTATTATTAAGCGTTACATGGCTTTTTTCCATTGTGTTGAAAAAGCTCCAAATTGGGTAACGCTATAGAGCTGCGAAGTCCTCTATCTTGTGTAATGCGGTATGAGATAACGTACAAAAAAATTTGCGAGTGATTATAAAAATAAAAATACCCATATCACAATTTTCAAAGTTACTCTTTCTTTAACCTATATAATGAGATAAAAATTTGTCGCTTCTGGAATGTCGCGACCAATATCATATTTTGATATTTTTTTGCCAATTTTTGAACCGATTTTGCGCTCAAACTTGAAAATGTATGCCTGGACTTAAAAATTTCATCAAAACATATCATAATCACGATAAAATAATTTTCAGGCCACATTTAGCATCATCGCATTATGCAAAGGCAATCTTGCAGAACTTGGAGGAGGCATGGAATTGAATTTGTATTTGGTATTGCATTCTTTTTGGGCCACTTTGAAGAGAAGTTTGTACAGCTGGGGATATACAGGCTGCATCAAAACGGTGTTAAGGAATATCGATACAAAATGAATTCCGGAGACGTAAAGGACGATGTCAATCCTAGGGTCATATGAACCTACGCAAGAATGTTAACTTGAACGTGATTAACGTTTTTTGTTGTAGTAATTTTTTAAATTCTTTTTTTTTATATTATGTGCATTAATTTAAAATTTCATTAAGTTATCTAAAAATATGCCTTTGTTGTTTATTTTTTTATGAAATAAATAGAAAACTCAAATTTTTTGTACTTATATGAAGTGTTTCTTTTATTGTTCCAAGTAAAGATAACAATAGAATTGTTCACTAACAAAAAATTGTTACAAATTATTACAAATTGTTACAAGTTTTTTTTAACAAAGCGTTCACGTACTAGAAAAACTTGCAACGATAGAGGACAACGAGAGCATAAAGAAGTGAGAGAGAAATAGTAGCTTTAAGTTTTTGCTAGTGAAGTTTTTACTTGGAAGAATTTGAAGCTACCGAAAAAAAATTGTTTGTGAAAAAAAACAACCAATCTATTTATATAAGTGGTAAAATATATATTTCTGATGTTTCCCTTTTGTCAGTTTTTTTTTGTATTTGTTTCACGATGATTTAAGATCATTTTGGATAGCTCATGATTCAATTATTATGAGGTAATTCGTATTTTTGACGTTTTCTCAAATTGGTATGCGTATTTGAAAATGAGAGCAGAAAAAAATCATGAGAGCAATGTCATAAGAGCTAAATATGCACACGGTTGCAAAATATCATACTAATTGGTACTGTTTTGACTACTATTAATTTTGTTCTAGTACTTTTATTGCTCCTATTTCTTAGTGCATTAATATCTTATTAAATATTTTTATTTTTATTTTTATTTTTATTTTTATTTTTATTTTTATTTTTATTTTTATTTTTATTTTTATTTTTATTTTTATTTTTATTTTTATTTTTATTTTTATTTTTATTTTTATTTTTATTTTTATTTTTATTTTTATTTTTATTTTTATTTTTATTTTTATTTTTATTTTTATTTTTATTTTTATTTTTATTTTTATTTTTATTTTTATTTTTATTTTTATTTTTATTTTTATTTTTATTTTTATTTTTATTTTTATTTTTATTTTTATTTTTATTTTTATTTTTATTTTTATTTTTATTTTTATTTTTATTTTTATTTTTATTTTTATTTTTATTTTTATTTTTATTTTTATTTTTATTTTTATTTTTATTTTTATTTTTATTTTTATTTTTATTTTTATTTTTATTTTTATTTTTATTTTTATTTTTATTTTTATTTTTATTTTTATTTTTATTTTTATTTTTATTTTTATTTTTATTTTTATTTTTATTTTTATTTTTATTTTTATTTTTATTTTTATTTTTATTTTTATTTTTATTTTTATTTTTATTTTTATTTTTATTTTTATTTTTATTTTTATTTTTATTTTTATTTTTATTTTTATTTTTATTTTTATTTTTATTTTTATTTTTATTTTTATTTTTATTTTTATTTTTATTTTTATTTTTATTTTTATTTTTATTTTTATTTTTATTTTTATTTTTATTTTTATTTTTATTTTTATTTTTATTTTTATTTTTATTTTTATTTTTATTTTTATTTTTATTTTTATTTTTATTTTTATTTTTATTTTTATTTTTATTTTTATTTTTATTTTTATTTTTATTTTTATTTTTATTTTTATTTTTATTTTTATTTTTATTTTTATTTTTATTTTTATTTTTATTTTTATTTTTATTTTTATTTTTATTTTTATTTTTATTTTTATTTTTATTTTTATTTTTATTTTTATTTTTATTTTTATTTTTATTTTTATTTTTATTTTTATTTTTATTTTTATTTTTATTTTTATTTTTATTTTTATTTTTATTTTTATTTTTATTTTTATTTTTATTTTTATTTTTATTTTTATTTTTATTTTTATTTTTATTTTTATTTTTATTTTTATTTTTATTTTTATTTTTATTTTTATTTTTATTTTTATTTTTATTTTTATTTTTATTTTTATTTTTATTTTTATTTTTATTTTTATTTTTATTTTTATTTTTATTTTTATTTTTATTTTTATTTTTATTTTTATTTTTATTTTTATTTTTATTTTTATTTTTATTTTTATTTTTATTTTTATTTTTATTTTTATTTTTATTTTTATTTTTATTTTTATTTTTATTTTTATTTTTATTTTTATTTTTATTTTTATTTTTATTTTTATTTTTATTTTTATTTTTATTTTTATTTTTATTTTTATTTTTATTTTTATTTTTATTTTTATTTTTATTTTTATTTTTATTTTTATTTTTATTTTTATTTTTATTTTTATTTTTATTTTTATTTTTATTTTTATTTTTATTTTTATTTTTATTTTTATTTTTATTTTTATTTTTATTTTTATTTTTATTTTTATTTTTATTTTTATTTTTATTTTTATTTTTATTTTTATTTTTATTTTTATTTTTATTTTTATTTTTATTTTTATTTTTATTTTTATTTTTATTTTTATTTTTATTTTTATTTTTATTTTTATTTTTATTTTTATTTTTATTTTTATTTTTATTTTTATTTTTATTTTTATTTTTATTTTTATTTTTATTTTTATTTTTATTTTTATTTTTATTTTTATTTTTATTTTTATTTTTATTTTTATTTTTATTTTTATTTTTATTTTTATTTTTATTTTTATTTTTATTTTTATTTTTATTTTTATTTTTATTTTTATTTTTATTTTTATTTTTATTTTTATTTTTATTTTTATTTTTATTTTTATTTTTATTTTTATTTTTATTTTTATTTTTATTTTTATTTTTATTTTTATTTTTATTTTTATTTTTATTTTTATTTTTATTTTTATTTTTATTTTTATTTTTATTTTTATTTTTATTTTTATTTTTATTTTTATTTTTATTTTTATTTTTATTTTTATTTTTATTTTTATTTTTATTTTTATTTTTATTTTTATTTTTATTTTTATTTTTATTTTTATTTTTATTTTTATTTTTATTTTTATTTTTATTTTTATTTTTATTTTTATTTTTATTTTTATTTTTATTTTTATTTTTATTTTTATTTTTATTTTTATTTTTATTTTTATTTTTATTTTTATTTTTATTTTTATTTTTATTTTTATTTTTATTTTTATTTTTATTTTTATTTTTATTTTTATTTTTATTTTTATTTTTATTTTTATTTTTATTTTTATTTTTATTTTTATTTTTATTTTTATTTTTATTTTTATTTTTATTTTTATTTTTATTTTTATTTTTATTTTTATTTTTATTTTTATTTTTATTTTTATTTTTATTTTTATTTTTATTTTTATTTTTATTTTTATTTTTATTTTTATTTTTATTTTTATTTTTATTTTTATTTTTATTTTTATTTTTATTTTTATTTTTATTTTTATTTTTATTTTTATTTTTATTTTTATTTTTATTTTTATTTTTATTTTTATTTTTATTTTTATTTTTATTTTTATTTTTATTTTTATTTTTATTTTTATTTTTATTTTTATTTTTATTTTTATTTTTATTTTTATTTTTATTTTTATTTTTATTTTTATTTTTATTTTTATTTTTATTTTTATTTTTATTTTTATTTTTATTTTTATTTTTATTTTTATTTTTATTTTTATTTTTATTTTTATTTTTATTTTTATTTTTATTTTTATTTTTATTTTTATTTTTATTTTTATTTTTATTTTTATTTTTATTTTTATTTTTATTTTTATTTTTATTTTTATTTTTATTTTTATTTTTATTTTTATTTTTATTTTTATTTTTATTTTTATTTTTATTTTTATTTTTATTTTTATTTTTATTTTTATTTTTATTTTTATTTTTATTTTTATTTTTATTTTTATTTTTATTTTTATTTTTATTTTTATTTTTATTTTTATTTTTATTTTTATTTTTATTTTTATTTTTATTTTTATTTTTATTTTTATTTTTATTTTTATTTTTATTTTTATTTTTATTTTTATTTTTATTTTTATTTTTATTTTTATTTTTATTTTTATTTTTATTTTTATTTTTATTTTTATTTTTATTTTTATTTTTATTTTTATTTTTATTTTTATTTTTATTTTTATTTTTATTTTTATTTTTATTTTTATTTTTATTTTTATTTTTATTTTTATTTTTATTTTTATTTTTATTTTTATTTTTATTTTTATTTTTATTTTTATTTTTATTTTTATTTTTATTTTTATTTTTATTTTTATTTTTATTTTTATTTTTATTTTCATTTTTATTTTTATTTTTATTTTTATTTTTATTTTTATTTTTATTTTTATTTTTATTTTTATTTTTATTTTTATTTTTATTTTTATTTTTATTTTTATTTTTATTTTTATTTACTAACTTCAACTTCAATGAAAATGATGTTAATAAATATATAAGTAATATAAATACAAAAATAAATATAACTTTGTTCGTTTATTTTAATAAACACATTACACCTAAACAAGAGCGTTTAGTGGCGCGTTCTAAATAAGTTAATTAACCGAGTTAATTGCGTAATTGTATTAAAAACAAATTGCCATCGGAACATTATTAGGAACTTTACAGAAATTTTAGATCCATTAATGGTAAGTGCATTTATAATTTTTTTAAATTGTTAAGAAAAAAAGAAACAAAAATTCGTCAAAACAAAAATGGAACGTCGGTTGCATAATATGCATTATTCGTACTGTATACATAATGTGACCAACCGTACTCCTTTTGGGAGTGTTTTACTTCTTTTTTCTCGTTGAACTTCTTTTTGATATCACTTTGAGAATTTCTTCTTAAATCTATTCAAAAAACACCTCTTTAACTACTGCAAAAAATTATTTAAGGTCTGTTTCTGTACTCAATTCAAGTAACTTTATTCATTTTAAGGTACTAGTCCAGTGTGACGAGCGAAATGTTTTTGACAAACAATGACTTTTTTCATACATTTTTTTAAATAAAATAATAAAATGCGATCGTTTTGAAATTTTAACATGTTTTTATTGATGTCGTAAAGTGTGTAAAAGAATTTTCTTTGACTTGATTGTACATTAATTTGCTTAGAGTTTCTATATCAAAGAAGAGTACTCGAAAGAAGGTGTGTTTTTTGGGGGAAGCACCCAGCCTTACGTGTTCATCTGAAATAAAAAAATCTAAGAGAATATCGTTCTGCAGCCTTTATTGCAGTGCACTACCCTATAATATGTATATTTAAAAAAACAAATAAAAAATGGCCAACTTGTGAAAAAAATTGGTAAATCTAACTTTGTTTTAATTTGTTTAAAAGAATTAACTTATTGAATATTTGATTGTTTTAAAGTTCCGGAACTAGCTATCCTGTCGAATAGTTTTTAGTTAGTGCATCCCCGAAGTTTCGAAATTGTAGTTTCCTAAAAAACGTGTTTAAAGTTTTTACGGCACTTTAATATACGTTACGACGCTTTCTCTTCCTTTTGCTGTAGCTTTTAAAATATTTTCAATTTAGGTTTAAGACTTTTAGAGTATATTTTTAAAATTTAAATTTTATATTCTAATGCGAAAATATAAAGAAAAATTGATTTTTTGAATTCGTCACACTGGTGGACCACTACGTTAATAAGCCATGAATTGTAAGCTGTATCTAATTTTGAATCTCTTATAAATTAAATTATTTGTTTAATGGATTTATTCATGCATCATTTAATATCTTCATTATTTTCTGTGAACTTACAACGTAGCATACACTTACGACGCAACACCTACATAGTTTCTTTTTCTTTAAAACTTGGCAGGAAATCATTAAAAAACTACTACACAAGAAAACTACACAACGAAACACTGAAAGATACCTTTTTTCCAACAGCACAAAAAACTGTTAGCAGATTGTCAAAATATGTTTGTTTATAAAAAATAAGCATACGTCAAAAAATATGAATAACTTTATAATAATTGAATCATGGGATAGCTCAGTTTTATTTTTTTGTAATAATTTTAAATATTTGAGAAAAAAAAAACGAATTTAAATAATTATTTTGGGTTTCAAATAAACTGTCATGTCGTTCAATCAGCTGTGACTTTGCAAGTTTCTACTGGTTCACGTACTTTTTGAGCTTTTTTTTCTTTTTTTGACAATATTTTTCTCAATTATCTTTTTACTCTCTCCCTGCAGTTTTAACAAGTAAAGTACGTGAACAAACCTAATATTACCGATATATCCATTTGTTGTGTATGTTTTAAAACTCGTTTTTTTGATGCTTGGTAATTTCTCTCTCTCATACCCACCCATTCTATCGTTTTCTAAAAGAGAAGTATTCCATGCATACTCATACTTTTTGTTATATGTTTTTATTTTTGTAAATTTTTGGTTTTTTAATTTAGGGTTGCCCTACGTTGTGTTAAAAAATATGAGAAATCGCATAAAAACGTCTTTTCGAAATGCGTTTTATATTGAAGAAGCTCGATATTGGCAAATTTCCAGTTTTATTAGGTTACTACCGATACTCAAACCTCCAATACAAACGGTATTGAAAAGGTTATATTTGAAAAGGTTGCAGTTTCTTTCCTTTATAAATTACTTGACCTAAAGCTCTAAAAATTATAACCTTGTAAAATCAGGAAAATATCTCAATTTAATTATAAATCTAAAAATTTTTATATTATCTACTTCATGCTAATATCTTAGTTTTTAACTTCCCGTTTGAACAGTATACAATATTTTACAAAATTATACGATATCGTTTTAAAAATACTGATTTGCTTTTAACTTTTTCAGGTCTAGATTAAAAAAAAAGGTAAAACTATACATTAAAAAAGGATCACATATAGAAACTATTAAAAAAGCCATCGATTAAAAAAATCTCAGATTTAGGAAATCGGAAATTGCTCCCTTCCCCCCTGCCCGCGCCCATGCATGGTGATGCAGTTGGTAACCCAATTTATGGATTTTTGCCATGGCGACTTGTCTGCCAGTGCGTTGTCGTGGTAGAAGAACAATTTTTCTATTACCAAATGCAGTCGTTTTGCTTCAAATTGACGTCAAATATTTCCAACAGATGTTAATATTATTCGCTGGTGATAGTTTTACCCTTTTCAAGGTAATCGATGTGAATGAAATGTGAAATTCTCAGATTGTAAGGTACAAAAAAAAAAGAGATAAGAATAACAATTTTGATAAAATTCATCAAAGTCCCTGAATAAGGAAAAATATTGAAACTTATTTAATGGTATCGGAGGAAAGCTTCAAACATTTTCTAAAATTGAAAAAATAAATCATTTTTTGACTATATTGCTAGTTAAATTTCGTCTATTAAAGTTGACAAAAAATGTTGATGTTTCCAACGATGATCAAACCCAGACAACAAACACCAATCTAGCTCCAACCTACACATAGGAATTTCTTCATATAAATTAACGCTAATGAGCAGCGCTGATATATTCTCTATTTACCTTTTTTTTGGCACAACAGAAAAAATAAGTCCTTTATAACGAGTATGAAAATACAAACCAACCAAGCGTTTGAATGCATTCATCGGTGGTAGCCAATTCTAAGCCACCTTTAAGCCATCATACAACCACCCACACACTCCTGCGACCGCTGCTGCAATGACCGTCCTCACCAATGCATACTATATTCACGTATATCCTTGCTTTCACACATGCAAGCATTCGATAAATATTATGCGATGTGCTTTTAGGCGTTTTTTTGCCGTGACGTTTATTTTAATTAGTTCTTTAGCGTCAGCGGCGTCTAACGGTGCGTTGCCAGATCTAACAGACACAATAAAATAAAAAGTAAAATAAAAAAAATACAAATTTAAATAAAAAATAAGCTCGAAAAGTATAGCGTATATTTTTTAAAACGCATACAAATTGTAAACAAATGAAAAAAACCAAACTTCAACAAAAAACCATTGGCAGCGAGTCGCAGTGGCGACTGGCAAAAAGTAGTATGTAATAAAAAAACGCATCTGCGCCGCGGCAGCGTTTAATGCGAGCGACTGAAGCTGGTTCCTGTTTTTTAAGCGTGTCCTTTTTTTAATTTTTTTTTTGGCATAGCAGCATATAGTATAGAAAGGACGCAGGCAATTTCTTTTTGTTTTAACTCAAGTTGTTGTTATTGTTGTTGTTGCTTGCATTGGCATTGAAATAAAAAGTGTACGCCGATGTAAAACGAAGCGGTTGGGTGGTGTGGTGCTTGGAGCAGCCTTAAATGAACTCTATGGTTATTTGTGTGTGTGTGTGTGTCTGTGTGTGCGTGTGTAAGTGCGTTTACTTGTGTGCACGCTCACAAAATATAGAATATTTGAAAGATTATTTTTCTATTTATTTTTGGACTTTGTGAAAAGCATTCAACTTTTTTCAATCGTTTTTTAAGGGATTTGCACGCGGTAGTGATGTAAATAAAAATCTTTGAAGAACCGAATGTTAACTACATTAAAGAGCTTTCCTTATAACTATTCTTTCTCAAAATTAGGAAATGTAAGGAAGTAAGGAAATATATTTATTATAAGAAATATCAGTTCATACATAAAAACCTTATAACTTTTTACAGATAGAGTCCAAACATAGCAATGTAAATACTTTTTTATGCACAATCTGTGCAAAATATCTGAAATAGTTTCGAACAAATTTAGAATACTCTGTAATTTATAATAAAAATTCGTTTAATGATTCTTGTGTTCAAATTTTTCATGTCGATATTTTGCAGCAAGTGATTGTTACGAATTTTCAGCTGCGAATAAAAAAACCAAAAGATGGTTTATGTTTTTAAAAAATTTAAAGAAATACAACAAATATAAGTTGTTTTAAAATTTTATGATAGCCCCTTGTTTTGCGCAAGTTTTGAGAATGCCGTTTAGGGTACACTCAAAAACTGTTCGAGCAATGAATGTTTATGTGAAGCAAAATGTATGAAATTAGTTTTCACTTTGTATGGAAGATGACGTCATTCTAATCGAACCACGTCTATTTTTCATACATCGTACAAGTAATATACAGTAAAACTGCAACCAACAAGGAAAAACCCCTTTAACTGTGTATGGATGGTGGGCGTAGTTCTGGTGCGATCACGCCCACGATAACTACAACACAAAATTTAGCAAAATCGATTCACTAGCAAAGGGAAAAATGAGAAACAGTAACGAAAACATATCACTATGTATAGAAAGTTTGGCGTATTTCTGGTCCGACCACGACTATTTTCTAATTATCGCCCATTTTACATTGAAGAGTAATATCAGTTGCACTGAACATCTCCGATTTTGCTTAAATTTTGTTCTTAGATTGGTTTATTGTTTAGACAACCAAATCCGGAGTTTGATATTTTAAGAATTTTTTCGCGGAACCACAGCCATGCGCATGACAAAATAGGGTATATTTTGAGACAACGTAGCCTTAGTCAATTTGAATGCAATTTTCGTAAATGGGATATCATTGGAAAGGTTATTTTGCCTTTTTTAAGAGAAAAATATAAAACTTTTGAAAAAATTGCAACAAGTTGACCAATTCTTGATTTTGAAGTTTAATACCATGCCAGCAACAGACGCTATAATTTTGTTTCATTTTCATTATTTTAATTTTTTTTAACGTTCTATTACCTCTCCAACGATATAAAATGAAAGTGTGCTCTTGAAGAGTTCAGAAGTTAATTAATTTTAAATACAAAATCAACTAGCGTTGAATTAAAAATTGGACAAATAGTCTGATGCTATGTTCACACTGAGAGCTAAATGCGCATTTGGAGAACTTACTATTAGGGTATTCACAAGGTGTGCTACCATATCATAATGTCATATTGTCCTAAGATTTTAAAGTCGTTTAAACATTTTATTGTTTCCGTTTATATATAAAAAAGTACTAATATATTACAACTCTGAAAGCTATGTTTATTGAAGTGTCGTAACCAAACAGCTGTTTCTTATATGCATTTATTTATCTTGAACATTTTAGTTGTAAAATTTTAGGACAATATGAAATGATAGCACACCTTGTGAATACCCTATATAAATATTTGTCCCTATTTTTACAACGAGTAAAGGGCCGTTCGTAAATGTGGATTTCGTAAATACGCATTTAGCTCTTAGTGTGAACATAGCATAAGATACGAATAGAAAACGACCTTCATTCATCCGTTTACTCAATGAAAAGTATTTTATATCAAATGCAAGATGTTAAAAAATATATCGCTAGTGGATTGTCTAAAAAATTTAGAATTAAAATACATTTCGAATTTGTATTTAAATCATATAAAATTAACTTAAAAAAATTTTGTAAACTTTTTCTTCTAAATTGCACTCATTCGTTTACAAAACAAAATATCTATATATTTTGTGTGTCTCCGGTTGTGGGACACCCTTCGTATTTTTTGACAGAAACAAAGATCGTGGATTTGAGTATTGTCAAAATTGTAGTTTTTTGTTGGATTGCTGTGAGCATTGAAAAAAAAAATAACTTGAATTTTTTAAGAGTGCGATAAATTGAAGTGAATTATTTTAGTAGGAAGTGTTATGCATAATTAATGCAGTATTTTCATTGTATTTTGTAATTTGAAACATAAATGTCTTACAAAATATTTTCACCATACAATTTTGCCAGCAGCTTTCGAAATGGCTACCACTCCCAGTTGTGGGACACCTCATGTAACCGGTTGTGGGACAACTTGTTTTTTGTTTTTAAAGTATGTGTTTGACTTACGAACTGTCAGATATCATCGTTTTTGTCAACATATCATGTATAAATTTTGTTTTCTTGCATTTTTACGTATTTAGAAGATAATAATTGACACCTCCTGTAACCGGTTGTGGTACACCTTGCTTTTTGCTTTTAATGTATGTGCTTGTCTTACGAACTGTCAGATATCATCGTTTTTGTCAACATATCATATTTAAATTGTGTTTTCTTGCATTTTTACGTATTTAGAAGATAAAAAATAACATGAAAGATGTAGCATTTTCTGTTCTTTTTTGTGGCATTGAAGACTTCTTAAAGGAATAAATTTCGTTATTTTTCGCATTTTGTTATTTTTCGTTTTTTGGATGTTTTTTCTAAGGTGTCCCACAACCAGGAACAAATTTTTTGGTAAAAACTGAAGCCTTCATAAAATTGTTCATAAAATTTTACTGGTTGACTAAATTAATATAGTTACTTCAGCGAAAATTTTGCATATTTCATAAGCTTTCCAAGTATGAAACAAGTATGAAACAAGACATCTTAAGTATGTTGACATATCATTAAACTCTTCAGAAAAAGTTTTGAGCCAAAACCCAAACGTGTCCCATAACCGGAGATACTAACTTACTAATCGAAAGTGTGATTCTTGTAGAATATGCTAACGTAAGGTTGCCTATTTTTCTTTCGTCAGAACTACTGGATTGCCAGGTATAAACAGGTAAGTCGATACTAGTAATTTGCACTCATCTGTTTACTCAATACACCTTATATCAAAATAAAGAGAATTTTATTATATAAGAATATAAGAAGATGTGCTAAATAAAGGTCCTAGAGAACTATCTGGTGAGATAGAAGAAGATGGATGCAGCATTGTCTTAATTTACAGTTACTTTGATCTGTACATGGACTCGATTTACAACATTTCGGATTATTTTTTTGCGTTAAACCAGCCAAATTAAGAAAGATTAACCCTATTCAACTTAAGTAATTAAATTAAATTATATCTGTATATTATTACGCAAACAAAAAATTATGGTACCATTTTACCTGTGTTAACATCAGCATATTCACATAAATCTCATATCGTTGGAAAGATATGTTTGAGTAAATTTAAATAAAAATATAATTTTTATTCGAATAAGTTGTCATTAAGATAGGTAAAACAAAGCAAATGTAAAACCCTTTTTTCCCAATGGGACAGTGCAAACCAATAGCAACACAGCTCTGTTGAACATCGTTGCTGTAGCATACACGAGAGAAGAGAGTGACTCAGAACACTTCAACAGAGCTTTGTTGCTGTTGCTGTTTCTTAATTATTCTGTCAAACTGATAACATGAACAGAATGAAGTAATTTCATTCAAAGAACCCAGTGGTAAATAGACACATGACGTAACCAATTATTTCTTTTATACTTACAATGTAGCTGCGAGACCTCCAACGCCTGTAGAGTTGATAATTGTGTTTTTGAAGTGAAAACTTCTTCAGGCGCGTTTAGTAATTTTGTGTAGAGGAAAATCTTTACTTTAATGAAACCCTTACTCATGACACGACATCCACAAATTAAGAGAAATGTCATATTTCAGACAGTTTCAGTAGTGATAGCCAAAAATGTATAAAATGTAATGAATTTGATAAGTTAGTGCTATTAAAAAAAGTTGCCATGACTACTTTCAACATCTGTTAAACGACAACTCCCTTTGATTGTTTGTTCGTCTTTTACCCCTTTCAGAAATGACGCCAAGACACTGAGAATTTTTTTAAGATTTGTGAAGTAAATGGACTTTATATGATCTGAAAATATATTCAAAGCCAAAACTTTGATATTTTCATGTCCTTCAAGGATTTTCAAGAACCAAAAATTTTTGCTGAAATAATTTTTTTTTTGCACCAAAGGACCTCAAATCAATTAAGATTTTAAAATATATTATTTAATTTGTTAATACATATTTGAATTTTTATGAATTATGAAATAATAAAAAAGTTAAAATTTTGCATAAAAAAATGTTTTTTTCAGAAGAACTTTCTGAATATTTCCGAAACTATTCAGATAATCAAAAAACAATGTACATGTAACTTAGAGGCAATTTAGCTGCGGATTTTCGAATTTTTTATTTAATCAAATCAGACTAATTTTTCTGGAGTTATGTTAAAATCTGTGATGAAACCTCCTTAATTTTTAAAATAGCGGCTAATCGCAAGAACCAGAGTCAATTCAAACAATGTGAATTATAGGATTAAAACTTCATTATACTTTGTATCTTAATTGGCTCCAAAAACTTATGCCGCAGAAAAAATTTCTTTTTGTTTTACATTCTGATTCTGATAACAGCGAGTACAGAGCACGTGAAATGAGTTGTGGATATGTACTAGCTAAAAGTATTATCAATGCAATGTTTTTTAACTTTGATAAACGTTTTGATGAAAAAAACAAAAGACAAATCGATTCTGATATGGTCGAACTTTGACCACAGGTGATACTAGTGCTAAAAAATCGCCTTTAATATCAAAACTTCTTCGAGGCGCAAATTTCAAAATTTAACTTCTCCTATACGCATTACTATTTATTTAGTTTAAGTCTTTTTCTATTCAATGACAAAATTGTATAAATTGTTTATAAAATGAATCGTAATTTTAATGAAATTACTTGACACGTCATCACTAAACATTGGTCAAAATAGGAAAAAAACAGGGACTGAAAATAACTGTTATTTTACAATTTTCAGATGAAAAAGGCATAACGAAAAAGTTGCCGGCGGACTTTTTTAAATAAACCATTATAATCGTAGTGGTAGCAGCTTCGAGAATATTGTACGCGTTTTAAATTTTCGACTGTTACTATAAAAGTTAAATTTAACTGTTATGTTTTGCCTTTTATTTTTTCGGACAAAAATAACTGTTAGTTTTGACTTTTATTTTTTAGGTCAAAAATAACAGTTATTTTGTGCCTTTTATTTTTTCGGTCAAAAATATCAGTCAATTTGTATTTTTTCAAAGACCGCTTGACTATAAAAAATACTATTAAAACTAAAAAAGTGTTATAGCTCAAAATGTGCGCGCTGCTGAGACAATGAAAATTGCATTAAACTTTTTTTGTCATTCAAGCAGCCTTTAAAAAAATTATAATTGCCTGATATTTTTGATCGAAAAAATAAAGAGCACATAATAACTGTTATTTTTGACCTAAAAAATAAAAGTCAAAACTAACAGTTATTTTTGCCCGAAAAAATAAAAGGCATAAAATAACTAGTATTTTTGTCGGAAAAAATAAAAGTTAAATGATAACTGTTAACAGATGATTTTTTGATAAAAACCATAACCGGTACGGTCCCTGGAAAAAAACCTTCTTAAGCAATAAACTGTTTCCTTTTCATATAAATAGGATAGGATCTCATACACAACTAATTTAATTCATAATTAAAGTGATTTTTGAGATTAGGATATTGAACTCAAAAATTATATTTACTACCAAAAATCGGGATTATATTCGACAATTGTCAAAATTCACACATAATAACTAACATACAACATAGACCGATATTATCGCAAATCTTTGAATTTCTGCAAAACTCAAACCCGATTTAACGTTACATTCACAGATTACTCAGCACTGAGGCAAAACAAAAAAACCCAAAACAACACAAGTTTTAACTACGGCGCAACTTCATTTCAGTGCGTTGTTGTCAAGTCGCCTGAAAGTCTGCCTACTTGATTGTTTTTTATTTTATTTTTTTAATATAGTAGGTACATATAAAAATAAAAATTGCAGGATGATAGAAAAAAAATGTATTTTTAATAAAATGCAAAAAATTGGAAACTCACAAAAAAGTCCTAAATTATTGCAAACGTAGGATTCAGAGCGAGAAGTAACTCACGCCATGGCGCACAGTGCTTTGAGACACTTCAGTTACATGATGTTAAGTGCGTAATGTATGCATATAATAATATTCAAATAATTTGGTAACAATGTTGGGTTTTTTTTAAAAATAAGACCGCAGTTTTTCGAACTGAAAACTTGAATAAATTACTCGATGTTTTAATTTTTTAAAATTCGATTTTTTAATTTGTTAAAATACACCATTTTTTCCATGAATTACAGTTTGACCTACTTAAAATTAACCTTGTTTGTTATAGCTAGGCTCGTATATATTAATATGCAAACAATAAAAATGCAGTACCCTTATATGTATGTATATGTACCTGTGTTACTGTTCACATATAATTTACATAAATCTTATATCGATGGAAAGGTATTTTCGAGTAGATTAACTAAATTTAGTTTTAATTAGAATACGTTGTCATCATGATAGGTAAAACTAAGCAAATGTTAAAACCGATTTTTCCAATGGGATATTGAGAAACAACAACAAAACACATAGCCATACAGATCTGTTAAACATCGTTGCCAGATGTTTTTTTAAAAACTGTAAATTCTAAAAAAAAACTGTAACCCTAAACAACATAATTATTAAAAAAAAACAGTGCTAAAAAAACTTTTGAATATAAGTTTATCACATTTTTTTACCAAATTTAATACAATTTGATGCCTTCTTTTATAGGAGATCTTTTATTCTTAGAAAGACCACAAAGTGTGAGAATTTGTAACTGATTTCTAAGTTTTGATTTATTTACACTAATTACCGAAATTTTTCTTCTACGTTTGCAGTGGCTACTGGAATGCGTAGAGCATCAGAAACAATTAAAAAAACAACGCTTCACTACCATCGCTTCTTTTTATTTTAAAACTATATTAGGGAAAAAAATCAATACTACTGTTAACCAGAGCTGTAAAAAAATGCATTCGATTTGAATTTATTTACAAAAAGGTGAATCAGTGAATAACGAAATAAGAATGCATTCAATGAATGCAAAATTCATTTACAAATAAAATTTTTAATTCACATTCCTTTTTGAAAAAAAAAACAATTAATTATTCATTTTCGTTATTCAGAATAATGAGTAAATTTTTTTATTCATTTGAATGCTATTCACAAAGAATTCAATTCACAAAGAATTTAAGTGTTTTTAACTATTCTTTTTTTATTCATTTATTTAATTTTTTAATCGTTATTAATTTTTGGTTTATTATTCATTTGTTATTCATTATTAAGTTTTTAGTCACATTTGTTATTCATTTTTTATTCGTTATTAATTTTTTGTTTATTATTCATTTGTTATTCATTATTAATTTTTTAGTCATATTTGTTATTCATTTTTTATTCATTATTCATTTGTTATTCGTTATTAATTTTTTATTCTCTATTCATATTTTATTCATTATTAATTTTTTATTCATTATTAAATTTTTATTCATTATTCATTATTCATTATATTTGTTATTAATTTTTATTCATGGCTAAGGACTCGCATTAATAATAACAGCACAAAAAAGGTTTAAAAAAAGTTGAAGAAAACTAATAAACAAAACCCAAATGTCGCATCTGGGCCTTATTTGTTGCTGAACGAAAGCTTGATCACTGTGTCTCATTATCAAGCCATGAATAAAAAATAATAACAAATGAATAATGAATAAATAATTAATAAAGAATACAAAATGAATAACGAATATAAAATTAATAATGATTAAAATATTAATAGTGAATAACAATTAAATAATGAATAAAAAATTAATAATTAATCACAAATGAATAACGAATTAAAAATGAATAAAAAAGAATAATGGAAAATTTTGAAATTCTTTGTAAATTGAATGTTTTGTGAAAGCATTTAAATGAATAAAAAATGGACTCATTATTCTGAGTAACGAAAATGAACAAATGAAAGGAATAATTAATATTATTTTTTTTTAAATGAATGTGAATTAAAAATTCAGTTTATACATAAATATGGGCATTCATTGAATGCATTCTTATGTCATTATTCAGTTGTACTTAAAATTCTGAATATGAATGCAGATTTTACAGTTTTGCTGTCAACACATAACATTAGGGGTATTCACGATGAAGTGTATTTTTAAAATATTTTTACAAAATATTCAATATTGACAAGTAAATGTGAACGAACCTTCAATACAGTCTTGTACTTTTAAAATCAACTGATTTTTATTCGTATTTTGTTTGGATATAAAAATTGAAATTATCAATTAACTGTAGGAAATCATAAGAAATTTGAAACAAAACCCTAAATTATAATTATCTTCATTGAATGCACTCTTAGCGCAGTCGATAGCCTCCTCCGTGTTGAGTAGAAATGCTTTTGCGCTCAGCTGATAACATACACAACGAAATTTACAAAGAATACAATAGGGTTTTGCTGTTGTATTTAGAACACTATGCTTTTTTTTATTTTACAAAATTTACTGCAAACATCATATTTATAAGAAATACACAATTCAAGGGCAAATACACCACATCGTGAATACCCCTATTTGTTCACGTGATTCATTATAAACTTCTTGAGATGCTTGTAACATTTGTCAAATGTCGACTAAATTGCAATATAGAAGGTCGATAAGTATTTAAAACTTTAGTTGGAGACAGAAGTTCTACACCTTTTAAATATGCATTTTCAAATTAAAATTTGATTTACACTTTATTACATAGCTCAACATAAAATTTACGTAATGTACTCTGATGTCGATTTTCTCCGATTGTGGTTTATATGAGTTCAATATTTTAATTTTTTTTTTTCAAATATGATATTTAAAAAAAAAACTATAATTTGCATTACGAGTCATTTTAAAAACTATAAGGCTTTTAAAAAACTGTAATTTACAATTAAAACGGTGAATATGGCAACGCTGATCGTTGCTATAGCATACTTGACAAAGAGAGAAAGTGAGAGTGACTCCAGACACTTCAACAGAGCTGTGTGGCATTAGTAATGTTGTTGCTGTTTCTTAATTATTGTATCCTCGAACTGATAGCCTGAACAGAATGATGAAATGTTTAATATACAGAAAAACAATAGAATTCTTATCGTCTGTGATTATTGTGGCATAAAATGCCGCTTTATTAGATTACATTAAGATCAATTAAGAATTAAAAATTTTTCGTTTCAAATTTTTTGTTATAATGGCTGAGTTAAGGGATATGGCCATTTCCATTGTCACGCACGTAACGTTCGTACGCCTTTTTGTTGTTAGCAAAGAAATATTTAAAAAAAAAGCAAAGAAATATTTAAACTTGTTTGTCCTGTTTTAATTTTTAGATAGAATTCTAGTAGTACTATACTTAGTGTAAAAGGTGGAAGCGATCGAAAGTTTTGTCAAAATATATAAGCAATCAAAAGAGAACGCGTTACGATACAAAAAATGGAAGTGGTTTTTCTCTGCATTAATATAATAAAAAAATCTGGGAAGTGTGCACGAGTTTTTTTATAACAAAAATTTTAATGTTTTATATTCATAATTGCTTCGTTGAAAATTCTTTTTTAATTATTTTTATACAAGCCATAAAATAATACGTCACGATAGATACGTTACGATACAGATTTTTCCCTTCAAAGAAGTAAACATTTTTTATAGTTTTATTTATTTAATTGAACTTAAAAATCATATAAAGTGTAATTCACGCCCGTAAAAATAGAAAACTGAAAAAAATTTAATTAAACTTTGTATTATACGAGCATTTATTATACTTATAAAATTCCTACTTTTGCTAAAATTTTCAACTTTTGTCACCATTTTTCTACTTTTGTTGCCATTTTTTCAAAATTCAAACTAAGATCAGCTCTCAGTACTCTCACAATATAAATTTAAAAATTTTTTCTCTGTTATGAAGGATTAAAAAAACTTTCAGTAACATTTTATTTTTCAGTCGCGGTAGACCTTTTGGTGGAAATGCCAATGTTTATTTGGCCGAGTCGAAAAAAAAGTGTTAAATTAACTCGGTCTAAAATATTCCTTGGCTCATTGTAGAACCCTACACGAAAGTATTTCGCGATGTGTTAACCCTTAGGCTAGCTAGAATTTTTTTTTATAAGAGTGGTTTTTTTGGGCAAAAACCACTTTTGTATGGGAAAATTTTATGTTTCTATGATTTGTCAAAAACCAACCATTCCAAAAATAAAGCTCCAAAATATATAACCTTCTCTTAAAAAATTTAAGTTAGATAGTCCGATTTTGATAAGATTTAATTTTGTTTTGAAAAGTTATCAGATGAACTAGAAAAAAAAATTCATATATATTCATATATATTCATATATATGAATATGAATATATGAATATATTCATATATATGAATATGAATACAGAAACTTAAAAAAAAATAATATTTTGATAAGATTTAATTTTGTTTTGAAAAGTTATCAGATGAACTAGAAAAAAAAATTCATATATATTCATATATATTGAATATATTCATATATATGAATATGAATATAGGAACTTAAAAAAAAATAATATATTTAAAAACAAATACGATATCAATTGAACCCTTTGCAGACGAGGATCCATTTGTCCGTTCTCAATGGGTTATTTTTGTTCGAAAACGTTAACAAGTTAGCTCCAGATTTGTTTAGGGAATTTTATTAACTTTCCAACCACGCACAGGTTGTTTTTTTGATTTTAGGATAACATTTTCATTATCTGTGAAACTATAAAAGCCAGGGCCATGAAATTTTGTACACCAGAGTTTTAGCCTAAACTAAGTAACAGCACAAACAATTCTGGGTCAACTGCATCGCCTACCTCCCACACAAACATATTTTTTTATAAAAACACCCGCATCAAATTTTTTCTTTATGTTTTTAAAGAGTACATTTAGTTTATTTAACTTCACTTAAACGTGATGCTAAGAATATTTCAAATCGAATAACTTTTAGATACATCTCCTTTGAAACAATATTACCAAATTAACGAAATTTAAAAACTTTTTTTAAGTTAAGAATTCTATATTATTTTTTTTTTTTTTAAATTTAAGAGTACCTAAAAATTGTCTTGGACATCAGTGCATTTTAGGGCAAAATTTGATTTTTAAAACTTTTTTCAAATTAAGTGGTTTTTCTTAATAGCAGCTAGATGCAGCAGGTTTTTACAGAAACATAAGGTAGAAGTACGATATTTGATGATAGTTATAGCCTTCGACTTAAATGATGCCTAATTAGCTAGATATTTTCTACTAAATGTTACTAAAAATTTCATTCCTTGGAAAATTTATAGTCATATTTCAAAGATTTTTCTATTTTTGTAAATTAACATTTTTTATTGTATTTTATATTAAACTAGCTGATATACCCGGTGTTACTCGAGAGTCAATTATATAAACATTTTAATATACACTTTTCGATTAAATGTTTTTGTAAATTTTGGAATTTTGTAAAAACGTGTTGAATTTAAGTTTGAGACCACTATAAAAATATTAGTTAAAAACTTTACCAAGCTTTTTTAAAGAAGAAATAATTTTATAACTGTTTTTTCACAATCAAACATTGTTTTTTAGTTCTAAACTGAATTTACAGGTTACTGGTAAGCATGTTACTTGAACTTTGCTAATGAAAATCAAATTTATAAAAATCTTCCTAAAATTTTTTAGTAGTTTTTCCAGTTGGAAAATAACAATTGGATTGTCTCTAAATTAAAAATTAATATAAATTGAGTCTGATAGTTGATGTAATTTCTTAAGTCTTCTGAATTCCTATTTTATACGAAAAATTGTACAATCGTTTTTTAATGTAAATTAGCAAAAAAGTGTAAGTTAAGAAAACAGTCGCTTTTTAATTTTAATTATAGTATATACAGCAACCTGTAACAATATTATCGACGTTAACAGTTGATCGACATAAATCCAGCTGAAAAATCTGCAAGAACAGTGCAAGAATTGCCATTATGTTATTTGCTGCAAGTTTACGCTGTGTGCGAAAAGAACTAAATTGAGTAACAGTTACCGAATTTCTAAAATATTGGAATCGTGAAAGTAATGAAGAACTTATTTCTAATTTATAATAATTTCCAGCATACTTTTCGGCATACTTTCGGTTAGCACGCAATTGAACCGAACAATTTGTTCAATGCAGCCAAGCTTACAACCATGATTGGAGAGTTAAAATGTCAAAATTTCGCTGTCTTTTATATGTCGGTACATTTAAAATTAGCGTGGAAATTTGACTTTCAACAATATTGTTCAAAAAACACATTAAACATGAAAAAATTAACTTTTACAGCAATTTTATTCACAGTCATCTTTTCGATGATATAGTGATATATGTATATAGAACATTTAAAGTACCATTGATAAAGAACTGAGTGACAACGGTGAAAAACAGTGAGAAAAATGACAAATCACAACAAAACAAATTTAACAGGAGGGGGGCGGGGGGCGGGGGGTGGGGAGGCAAAAACTAAGTAGATTACTATAAGGAATATTTTATACAAACCAAAATGTTTGTAATTACTCTAGACACACAACTGTTCTGAGATAAATGGGGTACGTTCAAACTATATAGAGAATTTTAACACAAAACTAAGTTTTATTAATAGTCTGGTATGAAAAAATAGATTTTTAGCCATAACTTTTGATTGGAAAGAGATATTGGGGTAATTTTTTCACATAAATTATTTTTGAGACTTTTTTGTAAAAAATATAAAAACAACATGGTACCCTTGTTGTTTTGATGACAAAAACAGTAAAATAATTTTTGCGCTTAGCTGGAAGAATTTTTGCAAATAAATGCTATGTCATATGAAAGGTAGCCAGATGTGCATTTTTTAATTGATATCATTTTTACAACAACAACAATATTTGAGTAATTTTTTGAGTAAAAAGTCAATATTTTGGACCTTTTTTGACATAATCATAAAACATATATACACTGACTTAACGGTACAGTTCAACCTATTTTTGTGAAGTGATTTTATTGAACTTTTGAACAAAAAAAATTTGAATGAAATATATTAATGGACAGCGGAGATATTTGCATCGAAAGACCAAACTTTGATTTTCATGTCGTTTTTTTCTCATTCTTAGGCAACGATGTTTTATGAAAAAGTCGTTATACTGAAAATTTCTCCAATTTTAAAGATATGTGAATGTTTTTGATGTCAAAATAATAGAATTTTTTTAAAGTTAAATAAAAAAAATCTCTTATAGTAAAAAGTTTTATAATAACAAAATTACCATTAGTTGAAAAATTTTAGAGGGGGCGTGGCAAAAACTAAGTATGTTACATTTTAAGTTGGGACGCACTTAATATGTATACCTAGTTTGAGCAAAATCCGTTGAGCCGTTTAGATTTGTATAAAGGCCAAACAAACAAACACACAGAAAATGAGTTTTATTTTATATTAAATTCGATGGCGATTAAGACGTAAAAAAGTCCAAAAAACAAAACCTTGAAATATACTTTGTGCTCGAAGTTATTATTATTTAAACTTGACTTTATTTTTTGGGTTTTATTGAGCTTATTTTTGTTAAAAAAGTTTCGACTTTGACGAATTTTAGAAAACAAACCATACAATACATCAAGTTTTTACACATCATATTTTATATATACATCATATATTTTTATAAAATTTAACAAAAAAAAAAACCCAAATGTAATCCTAAATTTTAAAAAAGCGCACTGTGCGGAGGTTGAACGACCACAATCGAAATATAAATGGCGTAGTAATGGCGATTGAAGTCGAAATCGTATCGAAATGTATAAAAAAAAATTTCAAACAAATTCCAAACTAGCAGCTTTCGCTACATTTATTACACTACCCCAGACAAAATTTTTGGCCGGAAAATGAACTTAAAACGGCAGACAGGTAGTCTGTTTATTGGAATAGAAATGAAATTATTTTGGCCCAATATTGGCAGGACAGGGCGGGAATAATACCAAAACCAGCCAGTTGACTGCCACTGTACAGAACAGCAGACTGGCTAACAGAGGCTCAAAAATGTATAAGAGAGCATGCAAGTGGCGATCAGTGGAAGCAACTTGGCAGGGAATGTACAGAGCAGAATACAAGCAGGTAGTGGCAGGCAATTGGATGGGGCATTAACATGGCATTGAATGCAAAATATTGGTTTCTTTTATATATTCTATATATTTTAGGTTATTTAATATATTTGAACTTTTTTGTTCAACTAACAGTTTTTGGTCCTTGGGTTTGTCGATTTTTTTCGATTCACCCAAATTTTGACCGGCTTTGATGTTGTGACATACAATTTTGAGTGATATTTTTCAAAATTTCTAAGTTTTTTTTTTAAAAAAGTATATCTTTAGTATATCAGGTGTAAGCAAACCCAAATAAAGAAGGAAATCCACTCCTGTGGGTATAATAGCAATGCCACTAACAAGACCAGAGACTACGTTTGCGAACAGTTTTACTGAAAAGAATGGTGAGTTTTAAAATTATTACTCTATAAAAACATAGTCCAACAAGCAAAAATTAAGTAGATTTCCTAAAAAAAATTTGACAGAGAAATGTTTGTACCGTATAATCAGTTAAAATTATTAATTAAGATGATGAATTCGCTGGTCACTCATCCTTCCCAGAATCAAAAAATTGTGCATCAGACGAGGATAGTGAAGATCCGATTGCTGGAAAAGATCAATTTGTTCTAGGATCTCCGTATCAACATCTGATGTCTTCACCTCAATTCTAGCATACGTTTTACGACACAAACTAAGCGGTTCTGCATTAAGCAGAGTGTTTTGGAATTGATTGATTCCATCCATATGCCCTAAAACGTCCATCTCCACTTATGTCTTTAAAAAACATTTCATAAAAATAAATTCTGCTATTGAGTGTACGGCGCACTGCAACAACTGTTACAGACCAGTAAAAGGAAATGCGAGGAATATAATAGCAAAGGCGAATTCGGATATCTGCTCACCTTTTCAATAGGGGCACAGCTGCAAGCAATTATTTTTCGCCCAGGTTTCTGCAAACAAGTGCTCACCATTTTAGCAGAAAAAAGATAATGTTGACAGACATTTACGATGGCGAACTGTATCGCAATCAGTGCGAAAATAGATTCATGATTGACCCCAGGACTTTTTTATTCATGTGGTATTTTGACTCTATTTAACTTATACTATTTACTAGATTTTTATGTAGTAATTAACAAATGCACTAAAAATTATTCAAAACCGACGGTGTTATCAAATGTTGAAGTCACTTTTGTACACTAGTATATCAGATCTTCTGAAATACAGTAAAATTCGCTACAATGTAATAAAAAATTAATTTTGCATTTATGTAAATGATATTCCTTATCTTTTGTGTTCCACCAAATATGATTCTTAGTGTTCCACTAAATATGATTGAAAACGAATAACGCACCTTTACCATTATAAATTTTTAAATAACGTTTATTTATGCAAACTTTCTGCAAAAACATATTAGTTGTAACTGTCATGTTCACATGTTACATGTGAAAAGGTTTACAAAAATGTTAAGTTAAAGCCAGTAAAAAGTTAAAACTCAGAAGAGTTAGACAGAATAAAAGCGTCTTCCAGTATAAGACGAGATGATTCTGTTGTCTAGAAAGCAAAACATTTTTAAGCTGCTAGACCATTTCAATTGGATGCCAATACAATGCTTGTTTTTAATAGATTTCATGTGCCTGCCAGTAAAGGGTGAAAGCATTCTGTTCTGTAAAAAACAAAACTTTTAAGCCTGCCCAAATATTTCAGTTCAATGCTAAAATAATGTTTTTATTTAACAGAGTTCATATGCCTGCCATTTAGTGCGTAGGAAGGCTGCTGCTGAAAAAACAAAAATGTTTGAGTCGCTTGAACATTTCAGTTGCCGTCCAATACAATGCCGAGTTTCGACACACTGCCTTCTACTGACTTTTCCATGCCTTCATACGGCTACTTTCTGGCAGCCTATTTTGATAAAAACTAAACTGGCAGCCACCACATTTCAAGATACTGCCAGAACTCTGCTCATTTGCCACAATTATGCTGATATGCCATTTTCCTGTCGAATATTTTGTCTGGGGTAATATTAACCATTTTTGAGGCTTAATTTTTGTTTTTTTTTTGTTTAGAACAAATTATTCAAATTCAAAATCCATATCAGTTTTCCAAAAATTCAAACCGAAACCCAAAAACTCATATTTTTTTAGAATCCTTTCCAATTTGTGACATTTAATTGGTTAGTTCATGGGACAATTTTTGAATTTTATTATATTATTGACTCCATCAAAAGCACTGTGTGACGGCAACAAATGATGGATTTTAGTTTGTGTTTTGCCAAGCTTTGTAAAATGCATATATATCATATATATATATATATGGATATATAGATATACTAATAGCTATATATAAACTTTTCTATAATAATTTTTTGTTGTTGCCTAACGTCTAGGCGCAGAGCTTTTGTCTTTGCACACATCTTTTTTTTAACGCTCTTGTGCCTTTTTCGTTGCTGTTCTTGTTGTACTGTGTGAGTGCGGTTTTGGGTGCGCATTTATTTTGTAAAATATTAATATTTATTTTGACATTCTTCATACATATATATGAATGTATGTGTGCATGTATGTAAGAATATTTTGTTGTGTTTGGCAGACAATGTTTTGCTGTTTCTATTTGAAATTTAGACTGCGTGCACTTTAACGCTGAGTTTAATTATTTCGATACAAACTAAAGCACTGTTTTTTGCTTTAAAAAATATACTTTTTTTTCGTGACAGTCAACCGAATTGAAATTGAATTGTTTTTTCCTCATACTTTTGTGTTATAGTTTGACGGATGATGAATGATAGTACAGAAAATTGATGTGTTGCTTAGCTACGGTCGTTTGGCTTTTCCAGATATTAAAACTATCTACTTTGTACAGTATTTCATGAAAAATAGGTAATTATTTTGAAATTTGTACATTCTTTTTAACGACAGATTTTTAAAATTTCATATTTAATTAAAGCATTATTTATTATTATTTCAATGCTAGTATTTCGCATATTTAAAAATAATATCTTGATTGTTCTTTTTTTCTTCCCCGAAGTCTGACTTTAAGTACTCTTGTTCCAACAGCAACTGCAATATTGAAAGAATCTTAAAAATGAACACCACTCTGCATGGAAATTGTGCTTATGACAGAAATATATGTATGTATATTAAAAAACGCATTTTGAATGTTTTTAATACAACTGTTTCTTTGTTGTTGTTGTTGTTGTTTTACTGTTGCTTTATTGTGTTGGACTTTATGCGAACAACAAATAAAAGTTTGAAAAGCACTTAAAAATGAAATTGATATTGTAGACAGGACATTACATGGACGGACGGACAGACGGACAGACGGACACTGCCAGACATGGGTGAATTGAGTCCAACTGGCTAGCTAAAAGTGGTTGCGAAATTGATTGCGAAACTGCTTGCGGTTTGATTGACAGTCATTCAGTGTCAGGACATTATTATTATTTTTTTGTAGTAGCTTTTTTTGTAACGTGAATATTTAATTTAAGACTTGAAGATAGGCAATAAAATAAGCATTTACTTATGACAAAATTTTATCAACACTCACTTTAAAAAATACTGCATTTTTTAAAAAAATTTCAAATAAAAATTTTGACTAATCCTAAACAGTCTTTAAAACTTGAAATTTGAAAAGATACGATTTCTATCTGCTGTTTGCACACAGCTTAATTGAAACAATAACAGACATTTTCTTCAACTATCTTTTTGCTGTTGATCAATTGCCATTGATTAAAGGACATGATGTTGAAGTTTGAGATAACAGAGAAAAACAGAAAAGCAAAGATAAACACACAAACATATTACGCAGAGCCTGAGAAGTAGGCTTCAACCATTAGAAGCAGGAAACAGCAGCAGTATAAGGATAATAGCAAAAACAAGTACAAGGCTTGTCAGCAGTACTGCAGATAAAAGCCTTGAAGTGCTCGTCCGTAATGTTTTCGACTGTTGATAGTCTCGTGCAAGGACTTAACTTTGTTTTCTCAGTTTCATCGTTGTCAATTATTGACTTTTATTGAAAAGGACATTTTACACTCTCAATTAAGAGAGCAGCAGTAGCAACACTGTTAGCAGCTTAGCATAGCAACATGTCTATTTTTTTTATCTTAACTCAAAATGTTCCTATGTGTTTGTGTGTTGAAATGCCTGCGTGTTCTTGTTTACGTGCAAAAAATATTGATCATAGTTCAGTTGAGTGTCGCTACAAAATTAGCTCATTCCATCTATTTCCAATAGCTACTTTTTTTCTGTAGCTTGTTTTTAGTAAACAAACATTTTGTCTATTAACAGCTTGAATTGATTTCAGTTTTAATATCAAGATATGATTAAAAAATCGAAAATGTCTAAGCATACTTCTAGAAATTTGCAGATTTTAAGAACAGGGTGCTTTGTTTGTTAAAGGATTAGAAAAGTTATTAATATTAACTAATTTTTTTGGGTAAAAAGAAGAGAACAGAAGAACAACTAGAACAGACACAATCTATGGTAGAGTTTTATGCTCAGACCAAAAAATAACTTAACTGCTTTAACGTCATATGAAAAGGTCGATAAGCAATAAAATTCATGTGCATTTATTTGAACGAATGCCAAGTCATATAAAACTTAAACAGAAAGTTGGTCACAGCTGAATCACCCAAGACTACTGAAGATGGAAAGGGTAGCGACTTCCGAAACAGTCTGTCTAGTCTGCTGTGTGATTGACTCTATACCAGGGTTCGCAAAAACTCTCAATTGAAGAGAAAAATTGCATTCCTCCTCATTAATATTATTCAATTGACGAACGATTCACTTTGTTTTCCTTATTCGTGAAGAAAAAAAATTGAGCGCTCTTATGTTAAATATTCATAGCGATCAAAACTTTTTCTTCGCTCTTTCATTTATTCGCTCGTAGATTGCGTTCCTCAAAAAACTGACTTGAACAACGCCTTCTCTTTGTTATTCATTTATTGCTTCTCGCTCGCGAGTTTTTGCAAAGATAAACTTATTTCATTTGAATTTTTGCGTTCGCTCATTTATTTCGAGTGATCTTGTTAAAAAATTAAATACGTGTCTTATGATGAACTATATTTTTGGCGTTTTTTATTGAAATATTAATGTAATTAATAAATTTTTAAAATGTACCTTTTTTGTTTATTTATCTTATAATTTCATAAAATATAATGATTTTTAATGTTTTTGTAATGATATACATTATTAAGAAAAATACTTAATATTATTGATCTAAATCCTTTGAATTTATTATGTGCGAAGTGCTTAACTAAAGTTTTGTATCAAATGAAAGCGAGCGATTCAATGAGCTTATTATTTCAAAATTCACGAGCGATGAAAACTAAACATCTCTCATCAACACGACGTCGCTCTTTTAAAATTTCTCAGCATACAAACTTACAAACGAGGAAAGCAGTTGAGAAGTTAAAAGAAGAGTGAACATTTTATCCGCATACGCTCTGAATCATGGTATAATTATTTGACAAGGTAGCCGTGAGTTTTTTGGCGATTGGTAGTTGTCAAAAACAGTTAAGGAAGTTGAAGTTTGCTGCTGTTGACTAGCTATGTGCTTATTTTTAACTTTTCTTTGATCCATTAAATTTATTCGCGAAGATTATTGAAATATTTTTAGTTTGCTGCGGTTGACTAGCTATGTTTAAGTCGTTGCTTATTTTTTCATATTTCTTTGATTAATTGCATGAACAGCTAAATTTGACAACTACCCATCGCCGCTCGTGAGCAAAAAGCCAGTCTACGCTACTACCTTGTCAGTAACTGTTCCATGCTCTGAATATTATAAAATGATAAACTCACAGCAAAGATAGCTCAGATGAGCGGGAGCGCATTTTGATTGCTTTACGCACCCTGCTCTATACAGAGGTGTTTTTGTTGCCTTCTTCGAAACTGACCTGATCTAAATAGCTCATAACTGAGATCATGTACAAATTTAACGAACTTCTCCAGCTTGGTGTTCTAATGTGCGTAGTACCAACGCTGTAGATAAAGGTATTTCATTGGGGTTCAAACCCCCCCTTAGCAAAATAAAAAGACAGATATTCCAAATTATTTAATTTTGCGAAAACATGAAGGTAAATTGAAGATTGAATAAGAGTAGTTTGGTTAGATATTGAGTTAAATATAATACAATATAAATATTTCCTTTGACCACTTCAAGCCCAGTGCAGGCAACGAAAAAAGAACTAACAAATTTTTTAAACTTTGAAAGTATTTCACCAATTTTTAGTTGGCAAAATTAATTTATACTAGTAAGCCCGTGTGGCGTTAAAACGCCAAAATCAAACATACCTAGATTTTATTTTAAGCTACTGAATAAATTTTCAACTGATCAAAATTGAAATGAAATAATATTGGCATTGCGTTTTACCCAAGAAGAGTCATGCAAACTGAATAAATTTTCAACTGATCAAAATTGAAATGAAATAATATTGGCCTTTTTGCAATATACGCGGTATTTCTTATTAAATTTTTGTGTAAATTTTTTAAAACTAAAAAATTTTCCGACCAACAGTTTAGAAATCTTTTTTTCAACTGTAAGAAATCATTCCAGTACCAATTTGATATTATATATATCAATTCATAGTTTTAACTGTGAAATCGTAAAAGATTATTCATCAGTATAACAGTATCATAACTATTAGCCGAAAGGTGGCGCTAAATACCTCACATATTTGTAGGCATATGCTGAAATTAAGAAGAGAAAAAGCAACACAACAACAATTATATACAAACTTTAACTCGCTATAACTTAAAAAATATTAATTTTTAAGAAATAAAAAGTCCAGTTTGCACATCTAAAGGTCTAAACCTACAACACAATACTAAATTTATTAAGACTGGACTTGTACTTAAAAAGACTTACGCCGGACAAAATTTGCGTTTGCGTAATAAATATAAGAGAAGATATTTCTAAGCGTCATTTATGCAATCTGTTTTCCATAAGTTAATATACGATACAGTTAAAATTATGTCTTAAAATATTTGTTTTCAATATAAAAGTTTTTGTTTTAAATTTTGTTTTTAAAAAATTTATTTTTTATAAATTTAAATGTTTACTATAACAGTATATTTAAAAACATTGTTTACAACTATTGTTTTAAACTTAGCTTTAAAAAATATTTGAAATGAAATTGTTTAAACCTCTATTTCAAAAACAAATTCGTTTAATTCGTTTTCGTGTGAAAACAATTTCATTTAATTTGAACACATATTTCCCTCAGTGTATGTATAAATATTTTTATCTTTTTAAAATATCTGTTTTCGTTGCTTTGCTTAAATAAATACTTCTGCTCAAAACCGAGCCATAAAAATAAATAATAAATAAGCCATATAAATAAAAAACACAAATACTTTTTTTGCTTTAGTAATACCCTTATGAAATACCTATCTACGGCGTTGCGTTTTACCCAAGAAGAGTCATGCAAACCGATATTATTTTCTGAGCGGAAGATCACTCAGCTAACTTTTGAGCTTGTACATAAGCTTTAATCTTGTAAACCCCTAAATCACTTCAATGTCATTGCAAAATTAGCAATTAAGTTTTTGTATAGTAATTTATGATGCCAAACTTCTCACTAAAAATCGTTTTAAGGATCTCTATAAGTATCCTTAATAAATCAATGGAATTATTTATTATTTAGTAAATAATGATATTGATATATGCATGCCTTCAGAAACATGGTTTAATAGCAAAATAAAAATGTCTCATTACTTTGCAATTGTACTCAAAGCGATAGAGAAAGTCAGAAAGGTGATGGGTTTGCTATCATGTTAAAAAAATCTAGAATAAGTGCCGAAAGTTGAAACTAGAATTATTCAAAACATTGCAGTAAAACTTTCACTAGAGGACACAACATACATACATATATCAACATTTTTAGTGCTTCTTTCCGAGGGGGAACTACTTCACCTGATATAAAATATAAATACTTAAGAAAACTGATTAACATCCCAATAAACACCAAACGAAGAACGATTCGTAAACGAGCTCGTTAACGAGTCCGAAATCTGTAGGTAATTAAAGTAAATTCTATATAAAAACAGGGTAACGATTATGTTATTTTAGGTTGTAAAGTAAAAATAAAACATCCGTTTTATCCTTCAAATATAAGGTATACAAATATACATGTAATCTTAAACGAAGGCTTATTGCAATTTGAAAATAAAATTATTCAACATTTAGTTAAAAATGTAGGAAAGGTTTTTAAAATAAAATGAGGCCAATACTTGTATTTTTTGCCATTGAACCATTGAAAACATTAAAAATATTTCATATAATAATTATTTATTATTTTATCATTTTATTTTTAGAAAATTTTTACTAATATTTAAATGAACTCTTGGCCAACATTTCTTTGTGTTTTTGAATTTATTTTTTATTTTTTATTTTTTAACCGTAATCTCGTGTTCGTTGCGATTTGAAAGCAAAGCCGACATTTGTATATGAAAATATTTGATTTTAAAAAAAATACGTCAATTACAGTAAAGAAAAATTTTATAATTTTTAAATAAAAAAACTCAAAATATTTTCATATAATTTTACATGAATTAATTTATGAATCTGTTTACAACAAAGATAGGGTTTTTTTATAAAAAATTTTGCATTTTATTAATTTATTTGAATTTCAAACCGTATCTGAGATCTCGTGTTTGTTTCGAATTCATAATTTAAAGTTTTTTGAATGGAAATATTTCATTTTCATAAAAAATATTTTATCATGGTCAAAATGCAAAGTTTATTCATATAATTTCTTTTTTAAGAAATTTATATGAAAAAATTCAAAGTCTTTTCATAGAATTTTGAAAATATTTGAATAAACACTTTTTTATTTTTAGCTGCAAAAAATATGGTAATGCACATAAAAAATTCCACATTTTTATATGAAAAATTCTAATTCTTTTTGCATAATTCTGTATGGATCCGAGATCTCGTGTTTATTTGCAGCTCGTTTACGAGTTCGACTTTTTAATAAAAATAATTTTTCATTGTTAGCTGCTAAAAAATACGTCACTTAAAAAAATTTCATAATTTTTATATGAAAAAATTCGAAGTCTTTTTATAAAATTCTCTATGAAAAAATTTATATGAAAAAATTCTAAGTATTTTGATGTAATTTTGTATGGATCCGAAATCTCGTGCTTGTTTCGTGCTCGTTTACGAGTTCGACTTTTTTATATGAAAATATATAATTTTTTTAATAAAAAGTATTTTTCATTGTTTAACGGCTAAAAATATAAACTTAAAATAAAAAAAAAATTATAATTTTTATATGAAAAAATTCGAAGTCTTTTTATAAAATTCTCTATGAATTCTTTATGTAAAAAAATTCTAAGTGTTTTAATATAATTTTGTATGAATCCGAGATCTCGTATTCGTTTTGAGCTCGTTTACGAGGCCGAGATCTCGTATTCGTTTTTTCATTTCCTTGTAAAAATTTTTTTTTAAAACATTGTTTAAAATAAATCAGTTATTTTTAGTTCGCTGTTATTATTACATGTTTTAAGCAACAAAATTTTTTAAATATAAAATAAATAAATTTATAAAAAAATAGCATTTTGGACTTTTGAAAAAAAAAATTTTGTATAAAACAATCTATATTTTATAACAGCACAACAAATTTTTTTTGTCCCGGTTGGGGTTCGAACCCACGACTATAGGCTAGCTCTCAAATTAATGATGCAAATTAAGCGACGATTACATAACAACTGCGATGGTCGAATGGATAATCTCATGGACTTACAATCACGCGGCCGAGGTTCAAATCTCCAGATCATTGTAATTTTTCAATTTAATTTAATGTTAATAATAATAATGTTTGCAGTTTTTCGCTAGTATAAAAAAAATCATAATTCTCATAAGATGCGGCTTCAAATCTTAAAAATATGGGTTTTTTTTTGCAAAATAAAGTTGTAGGCAAATATCTTATGTTTTAGGCAGTTCGAGAAGGATTCGATATTTTTAATTAATGAATCGTATTCTCGAACTCGTTAACGAATCGCATTCTCGGACTCGTTAACGAATCGTATTCTTGGACTTGTTAACGATTCGCATTCTCGGACTCGTTAACGAATCGTATTCTCGGACTCGTTAGCGGATGGTGATTTTCTCCCGTTCTCTTACTCGAAAAAGACTCGAAAACGATTCGAAAACGATCCGAAAAGATCCGAAAACGATAATCAATAACGATTAAAATGTCCGAGAATGCGGATTCGTTTCGAATTCGTTTGGCTTATTGGGATGCGCAAAAAGTTGCTTGTCTGTGGTGATTTAAAAAGCACACGCTTAAAAATCTTGGACTAAATTTTAAATTTTTTTCGATTACATATATGTGAATACCAAAACAGATTAATTTTTAATCCAAAAAAAGTTTGAAATTTTCTAATTCAAAAAAGATTACATTTTAATCCGCAAAAGGTTTAAAATTTTGGGAACGCACGTTAGCAAAAAAAAAACAACTCTATAAACATTAATTATAAATTAATTTGGCACTGACCATCTCCTGATGTGAACCCACGTCCTCTCGTCTGTCGGTCCGACATCTTATCCACTCGTCTTTATAATGGCTCAAAAAAATTGTGTTTATTTTTTTAAATTTAGAGTTTTTTTTCTATATTTTTCTGGTGATTTAAAGTATTTTTAAAACCTTTTTTAACAGTTTCTTCACACAAAACCTTAATGTAAATTCGTAGTCCAAAAATAGTCTACAACATAAACTTTTTTAGATTAAAATAAATTAAAGCATTGATTAAAAACTAGTACTTTTCGGGTTAAAAAAAAAATAAACTGGCCATTTCCGCCCCAGAAAGGACTTTGACCGAGCTTCTATTGAACAATTGTGTTGTGCGTGTTATTAAATGTTTACTCCTGGCCCTGTGCGACTCCGAACGGCTTATGTTCTCAAGAAGCTTTACATGGCAATTTTTACTTTCTGAGGTTTGCCATTGCCTGCAGTGAGGTGACGACCAAACAGAAAAATTAATTCAATTGAAAAAACTTTCTGTCTGAGCTGGAATTGAAACCGGGCTACCGCTGTTCTTTAGCTTAGGGGCCACGCGCTCTACTCAATCGGATTAAAAATCCAAAGTTTGGATTAAAAATTAGTTAAAAATTTTTAGCCATCTATGCATAGGTCTTGGGACTGTCTTTGAGCAAATGCTTGGGGAAATATTCTTTTAGAATATACTACTCAATATCCGGTGGTTACATCCCGCATCTGCAAGATCTACGTTTGAAATTTGGTAAATACAAACAAAAACCCCGCCTATCTCCCATACAAAGTGGCGTCATTTTTATAGTAACACCCTCAAAAATTACACAAAAATTAAAGATAAAACATGATATTTAACACATAACCTTAGATATTGAAATCGTGCACTGAGTTAAGAATTTAATACCCTGGATATAAATCGAACACCGCAAAAAGTGACGTCATCAAAATAATAAACACTGCTAATAAACACATTAAAAACTTCGAGTGCACTGTAACAAGGATATGCAAGAAAAAAATAGTATTGTTACCTTCGGCACAATCTTACATATCGCTCATTTGCTAGAATAACGTCATAGCTCAAAAAAGATTTTTGGGTTAATGATGCAGAATTGTTCTTTATAATATCATGCTTAATTTTGTGTAAAAATTTCATGTTATTATTTTGAATATTCTTCGCAAGAGTATAGAAAATGCCTCTATCTCTTCATACAAGATGTGAGTAAATTGAAAACTTTAAATGTGTTTTATGCAAAATGACTTCTTTTTTTTGTTATGACGTTATTCGATTAAATGAGCGATATGTACTTTGTTGCTAGTTTTGCTGCATTTAACTTGAAGAAAGTGTTTTCAGCATATATTGTTTTCAAAATTAAATAACTACTTTGAAATTTTTTGAAAGCCTTTAATTGTTTATTTTCTTCTTTGGCTACTTTTTTCCTATCAAATTTGTAACATTTCGATTAATATGAATATAAAGTTTCCCATTACTTTCGGCATTTGCTTAAAATATTTCTTTTTATGAAATTCCCTATCGACTCAACGCTACCTAGCAGCTCAACTGTTGGCACATCCAACCCACACTTTTTTGTTGGGGTATTATTTTTATAATCTTTTTGGAAAAATGTTAACAAAAAAAAATATGCTTAGCCCTAAACGTAACGGTTACTGTACGTACTACCTTGCAACTGTACGAGGTTTGCTCAGACGCCTACGCTGACGAGTATGTGTTTAATTTTTGTGCATTTTTTTCTAACGAATTTTCTAGTTTTTCCTTTCGTTTTTTAATTAAAATAAAGGCTGCGAAAATAAGTGAAAAAGTAAAAATTTGCGCTACCAAAAAAAAAAAAACAAACAAAAAAAGGAGCGAAAAGGAATAAATGTCGAGAGACATATTTGCATCGCTTGATGAATAACGTAAAAGCGTCCAAAACATACACACGTAGGCTACACTTTAGCAAACGTCAGCACGCACAGCTTTCAACAACAACAACAACAACAACAACATTAACAACAAGAACGTATTGAAAACGCAACCTCAACGCATCTCCCTGAAACTCATGCCAAGATCCTTGACGAATGCACGACGAACAAACGAACGAACGACAAACGTCTTCTTCTTCTTGTTTGTTTTTCGTTAATGCGAAAATGTTTCCCGCCAAAAATAAAGCTCCAAGTGCATAAAGCACTCGTTCGCATGGCTGTCGTTTTTTCTCGGTTGTCGTGACGCCAACGGCGTCAATGAATTTGCTTTTTTTTTAAGAATTCATACATATGTTTGCTTGTGTGTTTATTTGAAGTATATACAATATAAAAAATGTTTGCTCACACCCTGTCGCTAAATTCGTCCTTCTGTCGACGTCAGCGTTGCTGAAGTCGTCGTCGTTGTTGTGTTCTATGCAGTTTTGCTTCTTCTCCACTTATTTTCGTAGCATACTTTTAGGGGTCGCTTTTTTCAGTCACGCGTTCGTTGACTGCGTTGCCGACTGTGGTTTGAGTCTGAGCTGAGTTTCGTTTTGCTTTGGTTTTAATTTTTATATTTTTAAATGTTATTTTTTTTTATTGGTTTCTTTGGCATAATAAAACAAAGAAAACTTAAAATAAAAGAAAATGCGAAAAACGCAAAAATCTATAAAAGAATTGCTGCCAAATAAGAGAAAGGTCTTCTTCTATTTTTTTCATGTATATGTATTGCTCTTTGTTGATGTTTTCATTTATTTGTATTGCAATTCATTTATATTTTGATCAATTGAAAGAGGCAGTTTTTGTTGAGGTGTTTTTTTCTTCATTCTTTTGGAATGAGGTCCAGCTAGCGAAGTTTTGTGAGTGTGTGTGTGTGTAACTGTGTGGTGCGTTTCGATACAGTATTATATTGCTAGCTGGATTTTTTTTTCCATGGGTTTTGAAAATTAAACGAATAGTAAGCAAGTTGCTGAGAAAAAACTTTAAATGTACAAAATTTAAAAGACTATGTTTTAAATTGTGGAGGACATCGATAGAGCCCTGTATTGACCTTATAAGAACATTTTTGCAGCAACTAAATGGTTCAAACAACAGTAAGCATATACTTGATAAGGATTCACAGGTTTCATAATAAATCAAAAAAGAAACCACAAGCTAGTAAACTGACGACAGTTGTTTTCATTATTTTAAAGCAAAATTTTAATAATTTTAAAAATGAACGCAGTGGTTGTCATTTTGATAACCGTTTATTATTAGCTGGTTAACATTTTTCCAAAAATGCCATATTTTTAAAGAAGAAGAAAAACAACTCAAGGGACCCAGACAAAAATTTCTAAAAGTATTCATATTTATAGGCCTATTACGGTTCACAACACAACAGTAATTTCTGTTTTAATTGTGTACATTCCTAATACTTAAAATAAAACATAGCAGTGTATTGCTGTGAACCGTAATAGGCCTATTAATGTAAAGCAAAATAAGGTAGTATCTTCAAATTTTGCTCATAAAATAAAATAAAATCTGCATTAACTTCTTTACTAATAATTATTATAATCTTAAGGCGAAGAAAAAAAAAATTTGACTGAATAAATTTTAAACTTATTAACCCATTAACCGAGGCTGCCAAATGCTAGGAACGATTTCTTTCAAATTCCGTGTGCTTTCTCATATTGATCACAGAAACTACCACACCAAATTTCAACTTTATATCTTTCACCTTAGTCGAGAAATGAGTTGGGTATAAAAATACCCAAGCGTCGTTAATATGTTCTAAATGGGCACAAATTCCTTTTGCAACGACAGCATAGTTTTATATCAGGAATTTTCTATCAAAAGCAGGTATAACAAGTTAATTGTCTAAGGGCCATTTTGTTCACAAAGGGCATAAATATGATTTAATTCGGGGATAACAATCTCTAGGTTAATTTTATACCAAGCGTATAAGTCGGAAGATAAAAAAGTGGTTTCGTTCACATTTTATCCCGGCTTTATGCTTAGAGCATAAACTCGCTCTCAGTTTATATCGATTTCCATTGGAATGTTAGAGTGTTGCCCATTAATTAAAAAATGTGTGGGGATTTTTGGTTTATTTTTGCGAATTTGGGGGTTGGAGTGAACACTAAGTAAAAATGGATCGCATCTGATGTCAGAATTTCAAAATTCTAAAATTTTTCTACACAGGGCTGCCAACTAAACATTTTTTTAACCATTTTAAACATGAAGAAACAGTATTGGGGGTTACTTCTCTCGAATCTGGTGTCAGAATTTTAAAATTCAAGATGGCGGATAGAGTTGCCACCTAATTTCTTGTTTTTTATGCGAATTCAACTCTGGGAGAAACACTAGGTAAAATTGGGTTGCTGATTCCGAATCCGATGTCAGAATTTCAAAACTCGAAAATTTTTCTACACATAGGGCTGCCACCTAAAAATGTTTTATTTTAAGAATTTTAAACATGAGGAAAGAGTATTGTGGGGTCGCTGATTTCGAATCTGAAGTCAGAATTTAAAATTCAAGATGGTGGATAGGGTTGCCACCTTAATTTTTTTTATTTTTATTAATTCGTGGCTGGCAAAAAAAACGGTACACCAAAAATATGTCGCTGAATACGAATTCATGGTCAGAATTTCAAAATTATAAAGTTTTGAAATAATAGGGTTGCCACCTAATAATATATATTTTTAAGAAATCTTCTTTTCATTACTAACTTTACATTACATTACATCTTCTAACATTATTTAACAGTGTTAGGGAGTCACTGATTTCGAATCTGATGTCAGAATTTTAAAATTCAAAATGGTGGATAGGATTGCCACCCTAATTTTTTGTATTTTTATGAATTCGGGACTGGCAAAAAAAATGTACGCCAACAATGGGTCGCTGAATACGAATCCATGGTCAGAATTTCAAAATTATAAAGTTTTGGAATAATAGGGTTGCCACCTAATAATATGTATTTTTAAGAATTTTAAACATTTAACAGTGTTAGGGAATCACTGAATTCGAATCTGAAGTCAGAATTTACAAATTAAAAATTGAGGATAGGGTTGCCACCTTAATTTTTTGTATTTTTCTGAATTCGGGACTGGCAAAAAATGGTATGCCAAAATTGGGTCGCTAAATCCGAATCTATGGTCAGAATTTCAAAATTATAAAATTTTGAAATAATAGGGTTGCTTTTACTTTTGAAAATACATATTATTAGGTGGCAGCCCTATTATTATAAAATTTTATCATTTTGAAATTCTGACCACGGATTCGGATTCAGCGACCCATTTTTACCTTTTAAATCGCACCAGCCCCGAATTCATAAAAATACAAAAAATTAAGGTGGATACCCTATCCACCATTTTGAAGATTCGAAATCAGTAACCCCAATACTGTTTCCCTATGTTTAAAAATCTGTATTTTCAATACTTTGACACCAAGTAAATAAAAAATTTTAAAATGAGAGTGATGAGAGCAAAGTAAAAATCTTAACTCACCAATTTTCACGAGTTAAATATTTCTGGGGTTAAGCTATCTCGCCATTTTTATCTCCCGCTTGAAGAGTTAAATGATTAACTCACTGTGAACAAATGAAAAACTTGAAAAATCATGGAATTAACTCGGGGATAAATTAATCTATCTGTGAACAAAATGGCCCTAAGAGAGCTTTTACATTTTCTGATTAAATTTTCCGATTTTTAAACATAATCACTTTTGACTTGGAAAATGTAGTAGTTAACGTAAAAATTTCTTGACACACTCCAAAATCAATATATAGCCCTATGTTGTCTTAAAGCAACAAACATGAAATTAAACACTTAGATGTTACCAATCCTGAGATATGATCAATTCTGCAGAAACATTTTCATGGATAAAAAAATACCCAACCGCGTTTAATGGGTTAAGGCGGATTCACTGACCACCTTAAGCAATTTTTGAAAGTTTTTATATGAAGTTTTGGAAATGTTTGTGCTCTATCTCTCGCCACACTCAATGGGAGCGTAACAAAACTTACTGCACTCTCTTTGACTTAATTAACTTAATTTCAATTTACTTGCTGAATCTTTTTGCGTGGTGTTGCCAGAATGGAGTTTATTGAGTTGAAATTTGCATATTTTATGTTTTGAAGCTTCAAAATAAAGAAGCATTGCGTCTGCCAATATTGAATATGACGAAGAAAAAGAGAAAACTTACTTAAAATTTAAGATGCCAGTGAATCGGCCTGTGGCACACTCTCACATAGAGATCAAGAAAGCTGTCAAAAAATACTTGCTGAAGGTGGCCAGTCAGAGAATCCGCCTTTATATAAAATTTTGGGGTGTACATTTTTTGTTACAGGTTAGCTACAAAAGTACCGGGCCGATTATTATGAATAATTTTTAAGATATCATATTTGTACTACAGCACCAGTTAGGGGTATTTTCTTTTCGAGTATATTAAATTAAATTAAATTAAATTAAATTAAATTATATTTAATTAAAGTGTTAAGTTATTAAGGAATTCATTCCAGCAGCCACGTATTGCTTATAAGTTTTCTTATTACGCGTTTGTGTTCCAAAAGTTTTAATAAACTCTATTGGGTATTCGCAAGGTGTGCTATCATGTCATAATGCCATATTGTCCTAAGATTTTACACTAGTTTAAAAATTTTATTGTTGCCTTCCATACAAAAAAATACTAATATATTACAACTCTGAAAGCTATGTTTATTGAAGTGTCGTAATCAAACAGCTGTTTCTTATTTGCATTTATTTATCTTGTAAATTTTAGTTGTAAAATGTTAGGACAATATGACATGATAGCACACCTTGTGAATACACTATAAGTTGCTCTCTATTACTCTCTTTTGTGCTCAGCTAGCACAGCACACAAAAAAAAAAACCAGATGAGCCTCAGGCAAAGCGAAAAAAGAAATACGCTCAAAAACAAAATAAAACAAACGAAGAAATGTTTTTTATTTCGTTTGACATGTATTGTCTACTGGAGATTGGCAACTGCGGCCTGGTAGTGACATATAAAAAAGACAAACCATTTATGACGTCATTAAAACGCAAAGATAACTGCATTTAATTCGAAAATTCAATTAACGCGTCACGGCGATGCATGGAATTATTATTACTCAGGGTGCAATACGTAAATGTTATAAAAAAATAACGAAGAAAATTATGACGCCGTCAGGCCGCGGAAGTAGCAGCTTATGCAACAAAATGTAATATTGTTACACGAACCTATTACTTGCTACGAAATTGGTACTACGAAAATAATTTTTATACGACAGTAAAGATGGTTTTGTTCTTCTCTTGATAAAATTCGCAAAAAATTTGTGACTTCATCAGACATCCTATGCAACAAAAATGCGATATCGTTACACGCAATTATTACTCGGTAAGTATAGGTGATGCGAAAATAATTTATACTACAATTTAAGGTCGTTTCTATCTTATCCTGATAAAAAAATAAATAAAAAAATGTACGACGTCATGAGATGGCGTATTGCAACAAAAGTGCAACATCGAGCGCATGTAAATATATCTCGAAGACTATAGACATTTCGGTAAAGTTTATGGTGCGATAGTGGAGTGGCTTTTTAGACTTAATAAAAAAATAAATAAAGTTATGACGTCATCAGGCCGCTAATCTTGTATGACACTGTAGTGCACAACAGTAACGGTTATTGGTTTGGCTTTTAAAAAAATAAATCAAAGATTGGACAAGAATTATGAAAGAGGTAAGAACAAGGACCCAGGAAAATTTTTGATGCAAATGTGACATGCATTCTTAGGGACACTGCTGCTAGTAGACATTCTATAGATCAAACTGTGCTTCACTTAGCCTTATAAAGAAGTTCTTTCAAGAGGCATTCTTATAACCTACTTCTTGAAAACATTCAAATGGCATTTAAATTCAATTAAAGTAAAAAAATTATATATAATTATAATACAATATATGTTTTAGATATTTTCCATTTGATTTTTTAAACCCCAAAATAAATCCAATCACTCACTACTTCCGACACCAAAGTGCTTTGGAAATCAGGAAAAAGGATATTTTACGTGGAATTTTTTGAAACCACCAACAAAATCTAAAAACTTCTCATTTCCAACACCAAAATCGCGAGAATGTTGGGAAAAGGGATTTTCCCAGGAATATTTTTAACCCCCAAATCACAAAAACCATTCCATTCCATGGAATGCCTTCTTAAAGTTCTTCTGGAAAACACCTACTAGAATCCTTTCATTGAAGGGTTCAAAAAAATCTTCCATTGAAAAAGTTCTGAAAGCATATCTAAAGAAGATTAAGGAAAGCATTCCTTCCAATGACATGCATATGTTAAAAGAATGCCTTCTGGGTATGAAAGTGGAAGGTATGGAATTCAAGACTTTCCCTTGCAAATTTGCTTCTTTTGGAAGCGCTTTTTTTTGCTGGGGATATGTACAAAAATTGTATGACCCATGCTAGGAAAAGAGTTTGGACAACTAGATGAGTGATTACGACAAAGATAAGGATAAGTTGTCACATTAAAGTATTTATGGGTTTGTCGAGGACACAACAAAGTATATTCTTTTCTTTTATTTGTTTGTTGTTTTTCCTGTATATTTTTACCCTGTTTTCTTATAAAAACCCAAAATTATTAAAAAATAGTCTTAACGTATAAAGAATTTATTGTTGGAAGTTGTTACATATATCAATCAATAAAAAAATTTCAAATTTTAATTATTTTAAAAAAACCAATAACTGTTCACTTTTAGGCATTTCACTTCAGGAGAAAAATATGTAGGTATATTATTTTTGGAATAAAAACTCATTGTGTTCAAACTCGGCAACAAAGTTGTAGGACTTGTGTTCTTCTAACATTGAAAAAATCGCACTTAAGTTATACAATTTTCAAGTTTTATCACAAGAAGAATTGAGTTGGCTCGTTTTTTTTTCTTTAATTTAGAACAAGAAAATGTACTGCAACTTTACCTTTTATTGAGGTTTATTTTATTCCAATTCAGTTGGCATCAAGTTGACACATATTTAGTGTGTTTAAAGGAAAGTTTGAAAGCTTCGTATTTGTCCATTAATCGAATTTTAAGTGAGTGTAAAGGCTATGCAAGAGTTATTTCTTGTAGTAGGAAATGATTTAAAACAAAAGCTATACACCTTTCCTAAAACTAAATAAAAGACAAGAAAACGATTCTAAGAAATTATTGTAACTCGTGTAGGATTTTCTACTCGTGTGGCGTGGGTGGCCCACTCCTGTGGGTGGCAATCAGAGAACTGCACAAGCCTACTTGAAACTCTATTACAAGTACTTGCTTAAAATACAAGTTCAAGCTAGCTTGAGCTTGATTATTTTGAATCAAGTATAGCTTGTAATTGAATATAAATAAGCTCATGACAGCTTGCGACTTGCAAGTATGCTAGCTTACAAGCGAACGGCACGAAGTTTCAAGTAAAGAAAAGCTTGATGCCTTCGGAAAAAAGCTTGAAAAGCTTAAAATTGAAGGCAAGTATCCAATTAAAGCAAGTAATAGGACTTTTAAGGATTCTGTGGACTCCGTGGTTGGAAGTTTTAGGGGTAACTTATTTCGAAGATGATGTCAACCTATAAAATTTAAGATGGCGGATAGAGTTGCCACCTAGATTTTTTATTTTTGCGAATTCTTGTAATTTTGAAATTCTGACAACGGATTTGATTTCGAATATAGTGTCACAGTTTTAAAATTTAAGATGGAGGTTAGGGTTGCACCTAAATTTTTACCACAATATTGAAACCTAGTAATATGTATTTTTAAGAGTTTTAAACATCATTTATCAGTGTTAAGGGGTCGCTGATTTTGAATCTAGTCAGACTTTTAAAATTCAAGATGGTGGTTTTCTGATTTTCTTGATTTTCTGTAGTTTTATGAATTCGGGGCTGGCAAAAAAAATGGCACACCAAAAATGGGTCGCTGAATTCGAATCCGTTGTCAGAATTTCCAGATTATAAAATTTTGAAATAATAGGGTTGCCACCTAATATTATGTCTTTTGAAAAGTTTTAAATGTCATTTATCAGAGTTAAGGGGTCGCTGTTTTCGAATCTAAAATCAGAATTTTAAAATTCAAGATGGTGGATAGGGTTGCCACCTTGATTTTTTGCAGTTTTATGAATTCGGGGCTGGCAAAAAAAAGGTACACCAAAAATGGGTCGCTGAATTCGAATCCGTTGTCAGAATTTCCAAATTATGAAATTTTTAAATAATAGGGTTGCCACCTAATATTGTCTTTTCAAGAGTTTTAAATGCCATTTATCAGTGTTAAGGGGTCGCTGATTTTGAATCTAAAGTCAGAATTTTAAAATTCAAGATGGTGGATAGGGTTGCCACCTTGATTTTTTGTAGTTTTCTGAATTCGGGGCTGGCAAAAAAATATAGTACACCAAGAATGGGTCCCTGAATCCGAATCCGTGTTCAGAATTTCCAAATTATAAAATTTTGAAATAATAGGGTTGCCATCTTGATATTTTTGTAGTTTTATGAATTCGGGGCTTGCAAAAAAAATGGTACACCAAAAATGGGTCGCTGAATTCGAATCAGTTATCAGAATTTCCAAATTATAAAATTTTGAAATAATAGGGTTGCCACCTAATATTATGCCTTTTCAAGAGTTTTAAACGTCATTTATCAGTGTTAAGGGGTCTCTGATTTCGAATCTAAAGTCAGAATTTTAAAATTCAAGATGGTGGATAGGGTTGCCACTTGATTTTTTGTAGTTTTATGAATTCGGGGCTGGAAAAAAAAATGGTGCACCAAAAATGGGTCGCTGAATCCGAATCCGTTGTCAGAATTTCCAAATTATAAAATTTTGAAATAATAGGGTTGCCATCTTGATATTTTTTTAGTTTTATGAATTCGGGGCTTGCAAAAAAAATGGTACACCAAAAATGGGTCGCTGAATTCGAATCAGTTATCAGAATTTCCAAATTATAAAATTTTGAAATAATAGGGTTGCCACCTAATATTGTCTTTTCAAGAGTTTTAAACGTCATTTATCAGTGTTAAGGGGTCGCTGATTTCGAATCTAAAGTCAGAATTTTAAAATTCAAGATGGTGCATAGGGTTGCCACCTTGATTTTTTGTAGTTTTATGAATTCGGGGCTGGCAAAAAAATATGGTGCACCAAAAATGGATCGCTGAATCCGAATCCGTTGTCAGAATATCCAAATTATAAAATTTTGAAATAGGGTTGCCACCTAATATTATGGCAATAGCAATAGAAAAAAAGTTACACGAACTCCGCATAATAAATGAAACGAACAACGAAACAAACTATCGTCAGTCGCTTCCGACGGCAGTGCAGTCGCATAGAGTCGAAACCAGAGTTGAAAAGTAGAAAACTTGACTTTTTCCACCTACTCATGTGGGGTAGAAACAAAATAGAATCACGTCAGACATATGATTCATTTTTCAGAAGCCAGTCACGAATTGTAAGGAAAAAAATAAATCAAGTTCCTGCAATTCAACTCAAAGCTTGATATTTTTTCAAGCAGCTTGATTTTCAATTTACTTGTTGCAGTTCTCTGGTGGCAATCCCATTCAAGTAAATTCATCTCTATCTCTGTAACCATAAATTTTAAATACTTTGTCATGTATGTGTGATATGTTTCAATCAAAAAGATTTGCTTTTTTACTATAATATTTAAGAACCCAAAAAAATTTCTTAAACAATCTATTAAAAGTTAAATTTACTGGAGTTCTGACCAATAGCGTTTTCTTTTCTCGAAAATATGCTGCATTTGTTCTGCCCTTTTTGAAAATTTTGTCATCTTCAGAAACAAAATAGTGACCTCTAAATTTGAATCGTGTTTTTTTCTTGAAAATATTGACCTCAAAAGTAAAAAAATGCAAAATTCTCAAAGAGGGTTGAAAAAATGCAGCTTTTTTTTTTTGGGAAAAGTGAAAGCCTTAAGTTGTTGAGTTTTATTTATTTAAAACTTAAGTTGGATCTATATTTTTTTATTTGGATTTTTTTTTATCCGGCATTTCAGCTCCTTGCCTATGCCATTTATTTTTAAATTACTTTATATTTTCTTTTCAAAAACTTGCCTGTTTTATTGTTGTAAGAATATGTATTTAATTTTTTATTGTATTGATGGCCGTCGTCAGAGTGTAAAAATAAAATTGTTTTATGTTTTTTATACGACTCGATGTCGTATTCCAATGAATGTGATGACAAATGGACATGTTGCCGCACATGTAACTTGTATTAAAAAACTCTGATTAAAAGACAGCCGTCCGATAGACACATAAATGATGTTTTACTGTTATGTTGCATGATTTTTAATTTCCTCTTCTCAATTTTATTTCAATCTGATTTTCTACAACTTTTTCTATTTCAAAAGAGTGTGTATTTGGGAACCAGGTAGTGGACATTTTTCTTCTCCTTTTTTTTTTTTTAGTTGTAGGTAAGTGACTACATTGTGTCCAGTTGATGATTCGTTTTTCTGTTCTCATCATGTTATATTTTAACCAGTAGCCGATGTTTTCAATTCGAGCGAATTCTATTTGCATTGTATCTATATTGAAATCATGTTTGCACATGTTTCTTTTTTTGTTTTACTGAATATTCTATATATATTTGATGGTTTTATAGTAATTGCTTTAAAAAAACATAAAAAAAAAAATAGAAACTTTGATGTTATGGAATGTAAATATTTATTTTTCAACGGATTTACTTAATAGAATTCTTATCGTTTTGGCCGTTCAAATTGAAAATATATTCTTATTGAAGGATTTCTAATTGGATTAAAATTTTTTAAATAAATTTCAAAATCCACTAAAAAAAAATCAATCTTGAGGCGATGCTTTACTGAAAATACATCAATGCATTTTGTTTCTATTTTTTTTGCATATTTTCTTTTCATATTTTCTTTCCTCATTAGAGAGTAAAGGTTAAACATAAATTCACAGATTTTTCTGGTTTCTAAAAACAGTCTGAGATTTTTGTTAAAATAAATTGTTTTCAATGTAAATGTTTTAATTTTTATCTTTATTTCCTCATATAAAGACTCTGAACTTTGCATATTTTGTTTTTTTTTTTGGTTTTTATTATTAAACAAATAAAAAATATCCCTTACTTGCTAAAAAAAAATATTTGTATAAAATACGGAAAATAAAAAAATTTTCCTTAGAAAAAATTGGATGCATGCAAAATAAATAAAAAAGAAAACATAAAAAATTTGGACATATATAAGGACAGTACGAGTAGAACGAAGCTTATATCCTATATACATAAAGACTTAAGGTGCAAGAGAGACAGAAGATTCATTAAGCTTAAAACAGAATGTGAAAAAGTAAATATTGGACACTGAAACATGCGACAAAATAAACAACTAGTAATCAAAACAAGCGACCCAGAGCGGCCATTTTTTACTATATCTCTGTAATTTTATCTTTTTTTTTTTAAATAAAAAAAAATTATGCCCCTTAGGCATGGGCTAGCATGCAATACTGGCAGAACTTAAAATGTAAGCAAACCGATTGAGTGACAAGGAGAGCGGATAGTTTGAGAGTGAGAATATAAACAATTAATAAACACTGAAAGCTTGTTATATTCAAAAGCTCTTTCTCTTTTTTTTTCTTTTAATTTGTATTTTATAACGTTCAATAAATGTGATATTTTTTTTTTGTTTTCTTTTGTAATTAGATAAAATTCAACAAATAAAATCTTAAAAAAACTGCTAGATATTCATGTAAAAAATTCATAGACAAAGAACACGACGAAGAGCAAAAAATTAACTTGATCTTATATATATATAATGTAAGTATTTAAATATATGTATGTTTATAAATTTAAGTAAAATAATAGAATGATAGTAATACAGAGAGATAGTTATAGAGAGATAGAGAGAGAGAGAGATAAAGTGAAAGACAGATAGCTAAGGAGCGAAAGTTAAAAGCTCTTTAAATCGCTCTACTCACCGATTCGTGTGAAGCACGGTAGTCAAGCTCAGCTACGCCGCCGCCACCACCACCCAGTCCTCCACCGGCAGACGCTGAACGCGGCTGCAGCAACATGTGGCGACTGCTGCTGTTGTCGTCCTCGCTGCAATCGATCTCCTTCTTCAGCGACTGCAAGAGAAAGAGTTGCTGTATGAGTGCCAAGTCGGCTGGCCGCGCTGCCTGGCGGCGTGTATCGAGTGAGCTTACCAAAGGCACCGATTGAACTGGTCCCAGGCCGGAGGTGCCGGCCATGGAGTCACCAACGCCTGTAGCACTTGACGATGTTGCCGCATTTGGACTCATATCACCACCGCCATGCGTTGAGGGCAGCGCATAGTTACCACCACCACCTCTACTACTTGGTCGATCTAAGGAACAGTGTGCGCTACCGCCGCCGCCTTCACGCGAGCTGCGCGACGCAGGGCGTTGCGTGAGGTCCGCGGGTATTGCTGTGGACGTTGTTGCCGCTGCCGCTCCGGCTGGCGTAGAACGCGCCGATTCCGCATCGCCTCCACCGCCAGCGCTTAGCGGCGAGTGCGGCAACACTAACGGCGCACCCCCAGTTGACGATCCATGTCCAGCAGCCGCATTCGCAGCTACCATCGCCGCAATGTTTTTCAAATTCAGCCCCATTTCATTAGAGGAGTTGTCCGCTTCCTCATCGTCATCCATTTCCTCGTCATAGTCGTCGTCAACGTCTTCGATTTCCTCAATATCCCCAGCGCCACTACCGCCACCACGATGTAATGAGATCGACGGCGGTCGTTCCAGGCGTTCGGGCGAGTGAAAATCCCGTTCGTCTCCATTGTTATTGCTTGTCGTCGCTGTGCTTAGGTCCGCGGCTGCAGCGGGCGTTTTACAGCGATTCGTCTGATTATTGCTTGTGCCGGGTGTGTTGTCCGTCGCATGCGCCCGCGCCGATTCATTGACATCGAGCTCCGAACGTCGCTGATACAAATCTAGTGGCACCGGCGACACTGCGGCGGCGTGACTTGTCGTTGCCAGCAGCCGTTTGGGTGGCGAAGGACTACAACGTTCGCTGGCATCACGTTTCAGCGATGATGATGATGCTGTTGTTGTTGATAGCGCTGTCGCATTGTTGTTGCTGCGTTCGCCTGCAGCTGCAGCATTGCTAGATGTTGTTGTATTTGTTGTGGCCGCTGTAACACTGGGATGATGCGTGGAACTTGCCGCCACAGATGAGGCTGCTGAGGCGGAGGCGGCTGCAGCTGCTGCCGCCGATGTTGTTGTGGCTGTAGCTGACGCGGCAATTGACGAGGCTGATGATGTTGATGACGAGGATGTGGGTCCAGCCAGTGCTGCATCAACTGGACTGTCACAGGTTTTTTTTCCGGGTTGCGAGTGTGACCTCAGTCGGTCCGGTTCACGTTCTGGTTCGCGAAGTGTTGTATTCTGATTTGTCATTTCTGCTAAGCCCTTAACCTGATGGAAAGAGAAAAAAAAATTAAAATTATAAGAGAGGTAAAATATATTGAATATATTAAACTGGTAGTTAAAAGAGTTTAGATCGACTATTAAAATATATCTGGAATTCATAAAAGCCTATTATTAATGACAAAGCAGCGTTCAACAACCCACAAAATAAATCTCTCACAGAAATACCTTAAAATTTGATATAAACAATAGTCTAACATGTGTACTCTCAGGACAAAATACTCTTACCTTCTGCAGGTTATTTTTACCTGACGACTTTGCTTAGGAGAGCCTGAAGTTTTACCTGACGGATCTGGTTCACAGAAATACCAGTAGAAAATAGGCTTATAGCGAAAAAACAACCTGCCAGCTGTCAAATTCTGCACTAGTGATGCAGAACTTTTAACAAAGGGTACCTCGTATAAGGTAGGTGAAATATCCTGTCTTTAAATTTTTAATTTAATCTAATTCTGTATTATTTGGGATTAAAAAAACGTGACCATGACTTATTTGTTCTCACCCTCCTTCCTGGCCCCATTACAAAAATCTCATCATTGACATTTGGTTAAGTATCCTGATTCAATTCGATTTAACCACAAATAATGGTTAAGATCGGCCTTTGTAGTCTAGTGGAGAGTGCGCTAGACTATCAACCCAAAGGTCAGTGGTTCGAATCCGGGTTTGGGCATGGTTCTTTTCACTTTCTTTGTTCTTTCCTAGACTTAAGAATTATGGAAAACAAAAAATCCACAACTAAATTGTGGAATATGTGAAATTAAAGGACAGGAACAACTAAGGGCAAGAAATGCTTGCCGAGGTTAAGGCATAACACTAGTGCCTCGGTTAATAGCAATTCAAATTGTCTTTCACGGTTGCTTCGACTAATCAATAATTCACGTATAGTTCCAATCAAGCCCTCTAAATAATCTATCCCTTTCTTTTCAGGTCAAAGACCAAACCTTATTTGTATAAGGCGCATGCTTTGGTTCTTTGATCTTTTTTTTTTTTAAAAAAAAGAGAACCACATTTGTCAGTTTTATTAAACCCCAAAAATAGGTTAAATTGACCTAAATGGCATGTGGTAATCTTAACCTGACGATTCATGTTGGCAAATTTTCACCTGAAATTAAGTTAAAGTTTGGTTAAATTAACCATATTTTTTTCTGGGAAACTACTTTCGGAACTACTTATAGTATTAGATAAGAGATATCCAAAGTACGGAGTTAGGAGCACCATTTGCTTTAACAGTCCTCAAGAACAAGAGTCTGGATGAAAAAACAAAAAACATTTGGACATGCACACTCAAAAAAATCTGCTTCCCTTAAATTAAGAAGCTGTGTCTTTAATTCAACATCGCATGGGCTTTTCTGTAGTCCATAGAGGTTTCTCCTTAATGTAGAGAATTTTTACATGATTAAACGACCTAACGTCTTGATGTCGTTGCAACGTTATCAAAACAGCTTTTTAGTTTTGAAGACAAGGTTTTACTTAAATATAAGAGATAAAGGTTTTTGTTTTTTTATAAAAAGATCAAAGAACTAAGGCATGTGCCTTATACAAACAAGGTTTGGTCTTTGACCTGAAAGGAAAGGGATAGATTATTTAGAGGAATGGATTGGAACCATACGTGAATTGATTAGGCGAAACAATCGTGAAAGACAATTTGAATTGCTTTTAACCGAGGCTTGTTGTTTGCCTTAACCTCGGCAAGCATTTCCAGCCCTTAGTTGTGTTCCTGTCCTTTTATTCCACTTTTTCCACAATTTGTTTGTGGATTTTTAGTTTTCCATAATTCTTAAATGAAGGAAAGAACAAAGAAAGTGAAAATAACCTGGAAAGAGCATAGATTCGAACCAGGAACCTCTGGGTTGATAGTCTAGCGCACTCTCAACTAGACTACAAAGGCCGACATGATTATGAAAGTTAAATTTCCGGTATAATAAATTTCCGGTAGGATAAAAGTTAAATATCCAAAAATTGTATAAAAGCAGAAATAATTTGAAGAAAAACTGTATTGATATCAAGACCACTTGCAACATTCTACAGCATTATTTCTTAAATTTGGAGAAATATAAGTTAGTATTGTAACTACATATTACATGGATATTTCAAATACATGTAAGTTTTTCTTTTTTTGTACACAAGTTATTTATTTTAAAGATGTTTGTTTTATATTTCTAGAAAAAAATGCTTTAAAATTACTTACAAAGCCAACGATTCTTAATGAAGCAAATTTATAGACGATTGTTTAAAAACTGCGATGGTCGAATGGATACGCTGATGCACTTACACTCATGCGGCCGAGGTTCAATTCTCCGGTTAGTGTTAATTTTTCAATTTAATTTTATGTTAATAATAATAAAAATATTAATGTTTGCAGTTCTTTGTTAGTATAAAAATCACATTTTTATCAGGATGCTGTCTAAAATCTTAAAAAGGGTTTTTTTGCAAAAATTCCAAAATTTTTCCAGGGATTCGATGAAAAATTTCTTACTTTCAGAGAAAATGTTTGTCGTAGTTATAGCCGATGATAAATAAACGGTAGAAAAACTTACTCAAATGTATTAAAATTTCCACACAACTGCGCTTATTTTCCTAAATTTAGCGAAATAGTGCGTAAATGATTGAATAATTTTCCTAGACTATTTCATACTTCTGCTGTCAATTTAACGAAAAATACATACTTTATTTTTATAAAATCGGCCATGGCGCTAAATTAAGCCTGATTTTCTAACGATTGGGTGCTATTTTTCTAGATCTTCTGGACATTTTATTCTGAGTGCATCTATTCTAAATCTCTTTGGAACCGAGAAAACAAAAAGAACAACCAATTAAGGAGTGCATCATTCGAAATTAGTGCATGCATTTTCGACTTCAAATTCTTTCAAATGAATTTAATTTTTTTAATCAGGTTAGCTTTTAAAAACATGTCAAATAATATATTTTATCACTTGCTAGTTTTGATTGACTATTAAGCGAAATCATGTGTAATGAAAAAGAAGTTCGTGAGCAAATAATTAAAAAATTTTTCAATAACCGGCCCTTTATACCTATAAAAAGACCTATACCTTTAAAAAGAAAGAAAAATTGGTTAAAGTGAATAGAAACACTGTGTCTCGCGTAGTAGGAAAAAAGTTTAAGGCGGATGTTAACATCGATCGAATAGAAGGAACTGGCAGGAAGAAAAGCTGTGGTGACCGTGATAAGGCTAAAAAGATGGTGACCGTGCTGAAGAATAACCCTAACATGTTCGGGCGAAAAGTGGCTCTGCTAGCGAAATGCTCTGAATCATTTGTACAGAGAGTGAAAGGCGAAGCTAGTCTAAAGACCTTCAAAATTCAAAAAGTCCCGGATCGGAACGCGGAAATAATCGCGAAGCCAAAACTTCCGCTCAAAAAAATTGTACAAAAATTTCGTTAGCAAGTATAAATTTTACATTATGGAAGATTAAACATACGTCCTTTCCGACTTTTCTTAGATGTCTGGTCAATAACTTTATGTTGCTGATGTCAGAGGAAATGTTTTTGATAAATTCAAGACCATAAAAAATGCAAAGTTTCCGACAAAATTCCTTGTTTGGCAACCAATATGTATATTAGGGTGTCCCAAAAAAAATCGTGTTTGATGTCCGCGGCTTTTCCACTACCATTTGACCTTAGAAACACCCTCTGTGAAGTGCATCTCAATTGGTATAGGTTTAGAGGTCACGAATTCATTTTCTAATTTTCCCATACGATTATAAGCCCCTTATAAGCGACAGAAGCCGAAACTACATTTTCCTATTTAAAAACCAGAAAAAATGGCTGGACGGTAAGAGATTTGGGTCATCACAAAAACAAATACCTCTTTTGAGGACGTTGATATATTATTTGGTGGTTAGAGATGAAATGGAGAAATTTATGAAAAACGTGCACCCTAAATTGTTTTCAAAATAAGTTTATTTTTGGCACGGCTTTTGAATGATTCTTCTTATTTCTGTTAAGGGCCCTATAGTTAAGCAACTAATCGCACAACTGGCTGATAAAATGGTTGCTGGTTGATAAAAATAAGCAGTGTGTAGGTGGGTTTTTGGTATTTTTCAGTTTTTCAACTAGTTTTGCAACCAGTTGCTGAAAATCAAAAAGTTTTGATTTTTCGGCTGAAGCTCATCGAGTTGATCAACTAGTTGTAGTGTTTTTAGCACACTAAGCAACTAAACGGAAAACTGAATTGGTTTCTTCGGTTTTTGTTGAAGTTCTGCTATGAGCATTTTATAAATAAAATGTTTTTAACTGAATTTTAACATATGCCATCAATTGAAAGTTGTGTCTGTAGGCAAAAACACCAACCAGTTGATCAACCAGTTGTTCGATTAGATGCTCGTCTATAGGGGCCTTTCGACAAAAGGTTCTCCTTAAACCTTTGTTGTTGGTTGCATTAAATCTTGAAGAAGGCATAGTTATGCTATTAGATTATCATAACCAATGAAATTAAGCCTTCCATGGAGGATCAATCAAATATAACTCGAAGCACGGGGAGGGGATAGTCATCCTTGTAATGATGAGGAGACGAGATTTATCGATTAACTTCAGACCTCTCTTTTAGACTGAGGGTTGAGTGTGTGCTATTTAGACATTGCAATCCTTGACCATAGTACTGCAAAAAGCCTAGTGCTTTTAGTCAAGTCTCGCAGTTTTTAATTACTGGGATACCAATGGTTATTACAACCTACTCAAGTACATTTTGGTGAACGAAGGTGTACGGTCATGTATTTATAAATGTTCTAAGGAACTTTTGGTCTGTTGGTCAGGTGGAATCTTTACCCGGGTATTGCCTATCGTTGGATGGCTTTTTGGGGAGTTTCGTGCTGGCTGTGTTTGGAAACCAGAAAGGTCGATTAGAGATACACCGTGTTCAACTCTGGTTGGTAATTCCCATAAATTACTAAGAGAATGATAATAGGTAGTATTCTCGACTATTCCAAACAGTTAAGGGGAGGTTCAAGTTGAAATCTACGGAAAATTTTTTTTTTGTTGTTTGCTTTATTTTCATCCTTAGGATCGCGTATTAGACGAGAAAGTGCGTCGGCTGAAAAACTGGGCTCTCGGAGCGGCTCCGAGGGATGGGTATTTTTGACTACCTATTCGGTGTATCTAGTACAGGTAGTAAATTTGTGACTGTCTCAACGAATTTCTGCACATTTCTCTCTATTGTGTGCTCGTATACCAGCGTACCAGCGTAAAACAAACAAGAATAGAAGAAAAATGATCCCCAAATCTGATGACGACTACCGCAAACGAAAAACTGATAATGATTTACGGATATGCACCTGGAATGTCCGAACCCTTAATTGGGAAGGTGCCTCTATCCAACTGACTGATGTCTTGGAAAGATACAAAGCTGATATCACTGCTATCCAAGAAATGCGATGGAAGGGACAGGGTTGCATTCGGTATGCACCCTGTGATATCTACTACAGCGGCCATGCGGAGAAGCACGAGTTTGGATGCGGATTTGTAGTTGGCAAGAGACTACGGCCCCACGTCCTGCGATTCACACCTGTGAACGAACGACTTGCCATAATCCGCATCAAGGTTAGATTTTTCAATATAAGCCTAATATGTGCGCACGCTCCGACAGAAGACAAGGACGATGAGATCAAGGAAATTTTCTACGAGCGCCTTGAAAATGCTTACGAGCGCTGCCCCCGTCACGACGTAAAAATCGTGCTTGGTGACTTCAACGCTAAGGTGGGCAAGGAAAATATTTTTGGTCCAACAGTCGGAAAGTTCAGCCTCCACGACAACACCTCCGATAACGGAATGAGGCTGATTGACTTCGCCGCAGCACGAAACATGGTCGTAAGTAGCACTAGATTCAAGCATCTCAATATTCATAAAGCCACCTGGATGTCCCCTGATCAAAAAACAAAAAATCAAATTGATCACGTTTTGATCGACGGAAGGCACTCTTCCAGTGTATTGGATGTACGCACGATCCGTGGTGCAAACATTGACTCGGATCACTATCTTGTTGCAGCCAAGATCCGTACACGTCTGTGCGCAGCTAAGAAAACACGCAACCCTACATGGAGAAAGCTAGACGTCGACAAGCTGCAATCGAAACAGACAGCCGATGCTTTCGCTACTCGACTCTCACTCCTGCTTCAAAGCACTCCTCCAATCGATGATATATGCGCGCAGTGGACACACATTTCCAACTCCATGCGTGCGGCTGCTGAAGAGGTGATTGGCTACCAACGCCCTCGCCGAAACCAGTGGTACGACCAGGAGTGTCGCGACGCCACTGCAGAGAAAGACGCCGCCTACAAAGCCACCCTGCAGTCGGTTGTAACGCGCGCTGCTAAGGAGCGATACAAAGAAAAGAGGAGGGAAGAGAGACATATTTTCAGGCGGAAAAAAAGAGAGGCAGAAAAGCGCGAGCAGGAGAAGATTGAGATGTATGGTGACAGGAATGAGGCCCGAAAATTTTTCGAAAAAATAAGACGCCTTGCCGATGGTTTTAAAACCGGGGCCTCTTCCTGCAAGGATGAAAACGGGAATCTCCAGAGTACACTGACGTTATGGAGGGAACACTTCTCTAAGCTTCTAAATGGCGACGCTGACAACAATCCCGCCAATAGAGTTGATATTCCGGAAACCCCAATTGCGGATGACAGCGTCGAGGTTCCGCTGCCCGACTATGATGAAGTTCTGACAGCTATAGCTCGGCTTAAAAATAACAAAGCCGCGGGAGCTGATGGCTTACCTGCTGAACTGTTTAAGTAAGTAAGTAAGTAAGTAAGTATACCAGCGTACCTTCTCTCGCATTACCGTTGTATACACTTCTATTTGCCGTAACGTGTTTCAGTTGTGTTTCGAACGTGTCTCAAGTAAGCAGTGTTTCAAAAATGCCAAACATGCATTTAAAGAGATGAAAAAATTTGTGTGGGCAACGTTCGATCACAAATGTTCCACGGATGAAGAGCCGAAACATGAAAACTGCCCACAAGGTGAAAACAGTGAGTGTAAGTGGCGTGTTGCAGAAGCCAAGAATGAACTCATCAATTTCCACCATGAACCTGCCCTTCAAAAATCGGTGCAAGCATCAATTCGACTCGTATATAAAGCTCTTTCAAGTGATAATTTACTGCATAGATGCACAGGTAGAAATACGCGAAACGACATTGAATGTTTTAACCAAGGTTATAAATGATTATAAGGTTGTGGCACTTGAGAGCGAGCTCGGTCGAACTGTCAGAATGGATGAAAATAAATGAAGAAAATGAATGCTTAGAACAAGGAAAAGCACAGTGACAGTTCAAGCAAAGACGGGAAAAAGAGTGAATTTCTCTCAAGTGTCACAACCTTATAAATGAACCTTGGATTTCACTCTTGTCTGTGGAAACTGGTCCCCAAACACCTTCATTGTGGCGAACAAACTATCAGAATATCAGCATATATATCTTGCGGCATCTTTAATGTAGGCTATTCATTCATATTAAAAACTATGCAGACATAAGAAATCGTCATCGGCACAAACTGCGTAAACTTCGCTGCGAAGACTTACGACCGGCGTGTGAAGTCAGCGGAGAAGAAACTCTCGGAGTTAGCAAAAAAGCCAGAATTAAAAAACTTGGCGCCCTGGTGCAGCAAAACATGCTCTTTGAGGATGAGAAAGGGTGAGAATAGCTGATTAGATGTAAGTGTCAAAAACAAATATTAAGATTTTTTCTTTGTCAAACTTAAACCGCGTTTTTCTCGAAACACCTTTTTTCCGCTCTGTACACGATTCCGCTTCAACGACTTGACCAATTTCGATGTTTGATGGCTTAACTTAAAGCTTATTCAATTTAGGGGGCCTTCAGAAAGCGTTGTTTTTGCAAAAAAAAAAATATTATCATAATTTTTTAACGTTAAAGCAAAAGAAAAAAGAGGAAAAACATGGTTTTTTTCAAAGGGCTGGCATTTTTTTTAAAAAAGGTTTTATTAAAAAAGGAAATCTACAAGGCACCAAATTTCATTTAGTTCAATAATTTTGTTGGTTTCTTCGTTTCAGATCACTTGACATGGCTGTAGAGTGTACAAATTGTTCAATGCTCTTGAAATATACACTAATAAATGCCACAAAAAAATTTTTGAAAAAAGATTTACGTTCGCTCGAAAAAAAAATCCTGAAATTCCGTTACGTTTCTACTAGAACCTCCCCTTAATGTTAAGAAGGTAATCAACTATCGGATAAACACACTGCAACCCTTAGAATTCAATAGTGAAATGGCCTTTGATTTTCAAGGGTTAATTATCCTTTGAGTTCGCAAGGGACATTTACCGACGCATTATACTGGTTCTATGTGATGAAGCACCGTAGAATTAAGAAAATACGGTAGTGGTGTACGTTAAACCCAACAGAATTTCGGCAGTTTTTGATCAATCTGAATATCTGAATCAATCTGAAGGCTCTGTTCTTGGCCCACTTCTATTTACTTTGTTTATTAATGACATATTCAATAAGTGCAAATATGTCACCATGCACGCTTACGCTGATGACCTTCAACTATACTTATCCAGGCCTACTAGACGCGTTGATGATTTATTTCTTAAAATATATGAAGATCTAAAAAAAATTTCAGTGTGGGCCAGAACCAATATGCTGAAATTAAACCCCCTTAAACCATATATACTACCAATCTCGAAAATGCACCTTCAGAATACTGATTTCCCACCTGTGTTATTGGACGACATTGAGCTGAAAACAGTTAAAAAGGTAACTAATCTTGGATGCATTGTTAATTCCACCCTTTCCTGTGAGGACCACATTAACTCTTGTGTAAGCAAAGTTCATTATGTATTACGAAATCTCCGTATGACTGCTTCGTTTATGCCAACAAATACTAAAAGAAAGTTGGTTTTACAATTGCTGCTTCCAATCATAACATACTCAGAAGTTGTTTATAGCCAGCTAGATTCGAGGTCTTCTCACAGTTGCATTAGTTGCATTCAATAACGCTGCCCGCTATATTTACGATCTGAAAAGATTTGACCTTATCTCGCAATATTGCAACCAAATTTTGGGCATTGGCTTACTCGAATAGCTTAAGGCAAGAAACTGTATTTTCTTACACAAAGTCATCTACTCGCGATCCCCACGATATCTTTTTGATAAACTTGAGTTCTGCAGGTCAAGTAGAAGTAGGAACATTTTGGTCCCAAGATACAACTACATTGTTTCTAGTAGACTGTTTTTCGTAAGTGCGATCAGATTGTGGATTTCACTTCCACTTAGCCTCAAAAGTATTCCAAACTATAGGACCTTTAAGCATTTAATTTTAAACTACTTTTCTTAACTACTGATTCTATCCCTCTTGATTTTACTCTTCTTTGATTCTATCTCTAATTTTATTTTCGCTGTCGTTTAATTTAAGGCTGCTCAAAATTATTTCTTTAATTAAATGTTAACTACTTTTAACTTTATATTAATTCTGTTTTAAATTTTATTTTTATCTAATTAATGGTTGTTATGTATTCACAGAATGTATTCCGTCTTATTTTTAATCTAAAATTTTTATATGATTGTTGCTTTTAATTTTGTATTAATTCTATAGAATTTTATTATTGTCTTATGAATGGTTGTTATGATCTCGTTTAATGTATTTTATATTTTTCTCTGGGCTTTTAAAAGAGACTTAACTCTTATTTGCCAACACTATATGTTAAATAAATTGAAATATAATATTCTCCATTTGCTGTAAAGTTAAATAGTGAAATACATAGTTGAAAGATCGTTTTGTATGACAAAAAAGAAAGTCTCACGTTCGGGGTCTCAAAAGTTAGAGATACCATTAAAAACGGTTTTGCATACTTTTTCTTCAAATCGGAGGAAATTCCTCCAATCCATTTTGATTCTCCTGAAGGTTTTTATTTTGGTTAAAATATTATGGTTTTTGCATGGAACTTTTTATTTTTCACACCACGCATACCCAAATCTGAGAAAAAGATGAATTTCTTACTCATACAAGTGCACGCATATGGGTCACATATCACACCCAAAAACAGCATTAAGTAAATTTCCAGCCCACTAAGCCTTCAAATTTTTCCACTATCCAACCCATAAAAAATAGTTTCGACTCACCTTCAGTGACTCCGCCGTTTTCAGCAGCGCCGACAACTGACAATATTGCACGTTAACCTCGCCTTTATACATGAATTCGACTAAAGTTTGTAGTTCGGCAAAACGGACGTCCTTTAATATCACAATTGGATGTCTTTCGGGGTGGTCCAGAAAAAGGCTCTGGAAATATGATGAACAGGCCGAGAGGACCACCTGAAATAGAATAAAAGAAAAAAAAAATAAATAAAAATTGACATAAAATTTCCGCAAACAATTTAAGCAATAGTAATAAATGTTAGATAAAAAATGATATAAATGCAAACGTGATGTCAAAAGTGTTCAGCGGATGCAGAGCTGCAGTGGCGCTGAGACTCTATGCGTGCCACACACATAGCCTAACACTTATTTGCACTCGCAATTTATGCCGATTGCCTAGTGGTGGCCACAAACTGTGGGACAAATGATGCCAAACCAACAATTGGCAGCAACACAACATCAGCAATAACAACAACAATTACACTGCGATCAACTTAGGTTAGTTTACAATAACAACTAACAACAACAACATTGATACCGTTGTCATTCATTATTTGCGCCGACGATTTATTCAACAGCTCCGATTTCGAATTTCTAGCATATCTTCCTCTTCTTCGATAGCAAAATCGGGCAAGTAAGAAAACTAAAAAAAAACAAAAATAATAGAAAGAAAGGAGGTGTGCTACACCAGTGTCGAAATATTTTATGAGTTGCAAACAATTTATTAGATTTACGAGATTTCCAGCGGAGAGCGAACGAGAAGCGACACCACTCTGAGCCAGAAAGGACAGACGAACTACATATATATATATATATATATGTATATATAAAAACGCAGCCGTTGGCCGTCAAATGCACGCAGTTGTGGCACTTGCCACACTTGCAACATTGGCCGCAAAGTTCTTGCAAATTTCGCCGCCGGTACAAGCAAAGTCAAGTGTTGGCGTACCTATCAGATGTTGCACTAGTTCTTGCCATCATGACTCCTCATGACTCTGGCCTTTCTTTATTTTTTCATTGTGTGGCATCTTTTGCATCTGATTTTATTCGAGTTTCAATTCCTTTTGGCCATATTTTTGGCACTTACTAACATTGCAATGAATGCTTTTTGAATGCGTCTTTTTATGTGCGCATGCGCGCCATTTCAAGCCATGGCATTGCAATGCGCCTGCCTGCCTGCCTGGCTGACTGCCGCCTGTCTGCCTAACTGCAATGCGCCCTAGGTTAGGCAATGATATGCACGCTGTTTTCATAATTTTCATTTACAGCAACAACAACAACAACACCACCAACTGTAAATGTTTCCTGCCTTCAACGCATTTCATTGCAATATTGAGGGCGTTATTTCTGTGCGTTTTCCCCATTTTGCTATAAGTCGGTTATATTTCTTGTTTTAATGCCTACAATTTTATCGCTTTTTTTATATATTATTATTATAATTTTATTTTTCTTCATTTTTTAGTTTAAATTTTGCGCAGGCGCAAACGACCTGTTTGCTGTACGAGTTGTAAATAATATATCGGTTAACGTTTGAAAATAGTTTTGAGTGGATTTTCGCCGAATTTGCGGAGGAGTTCCTCATAAAAAATTGTAGTTTCAATTATTTTACATGCTCATACGAATTATTTCAAATATGATTGAACGCATGCCCAACTATTGCCAGAAATTGATTTTAGTTCAATGGTTTGAATATGCTCGTTATTCTCACAGACCAAAAAGTAGCGACAAATACATGGAGCGAAATAATGTTCCTATATTAAGAAAATATTTTGCTTGATTTAAGAAAATTGAAATTTAATTGATCAAATCAAGCATTAAAAACTAAAAATGAGAAAAAGATTTTATAACAAGCATCTATTTCTAAAATTAAAAAAAAATAAATGATTGCTTTGAACAAGAATAAAATACTTGATTCTAGAACCTGGAACAAGACTTAAATCAATAAAATATTTTCTTTATTTAAGCAAACGCAGAGTTGGTTATTAACAATATTATTGAATTAATAACATAATTGAATACATTCAGTTTTAACATTCATACAGTATGAAACTGTTTACTAGAATCAAGCAAATCCCAGGTCTTTGATTAACCTTTATCGGTACCTTATTTCTAGAAACAAATAGTTCCTTGTGTGTAAATTTACACACTCTTTTCAGGAGCAATATTTTCATCGATAAATGCGATTTTCTTGTTTAAAGTAATTAATTATTCATTATATTATTCAATTTAAAGAAAACGATTTTCATATCGATTAATCGAGTAAAAAATTCTATATATGGGGCATTCCATGCCAAATCGGACAGTTTTAAAATTTTTATTTTTGATTTCCGCCATTTTTTGATATCTTTCAGTACTTATCCTCCTAAAAACCCTCCCTCCTAAATTTTGGGATTTTTTTGATCATCCGTTCCAAAGATATCGAATTTTTAAAAAAAAAACAGCTCGTTTTGTGGTTTTTTGCCCGCAACTTTTTTAAAACTCATTTAAATGAAAACTATCATTTAACATAAAAGCTTAGTTAATCAATATAATTTTCGAAAAAAATTCTAAAAAATTATAACAATCAAAAGTTCTGTGCTATTTCGAGTGTACCTTTGGATTCGAATATCTCTCACACAGGACAATGAGGGTAGGAATCGAGAGTTGTATCTTGTTTGGCAAGATATTGTTAGTGCAAGTCTGTATTTACTTTTGCTTTAAGACATATGTAGTTTTTCTTACAAAAATTAAAGCATTTTCAGATCGTTCTTTTTTACTATTTTTCTCAAAAAACAACTTTGTCCTTGTGGAAGAGGAAGACATCCTTTTTTTTATAGATCTTGACCACCATGCAACTTTTGAGACCACTTAGAATGTGAAATTCGAAAAAAATTGTAATTCGATACGCCCTAATGAGCTCTTTATTTTTAGAAATACTCTGCAAGAGGCCAATTTTCAATGCCTATATCTTTTTTAAGCGAGCTAACTTTGCAAATTCTTTTTAGTGTTTTCTTTCTATACACTAGTACTATCATGCTGTGTTTTCCGCTTTTCCGTTAGAAAAATGTGTTGCACAGTGTTATTATAGGAAGAATTGATTGGAACCATACGTGAATTATCGATTAGGTGGAACAAACGTGAAAGACAATTTGAATTGCTTATAACCTAGGCTAGTGTAATGCCTCAACCAGGGCAAGCATTTCCAGCCCTCAGCAGTTCTTGTCCTATACTTCCACATTTTCCACAATTTAGTTGTGGATTTTTTGTTTTAATAATTCTTTAGAGTAGTAAAGAACAAAGAAAGCGAAAAAACCATGCCCGAACCCGGATTTGAACCGAGAACCCCTAAGGTGATAGTCTAGCGCACTCTTCACTAGACTACAAAGGCCGACAACATTCCTTAAAATATTAAATGTTAAAATATTTTATGATGTATATCGCTATACCAAAAAGTCTAGACTTTTGTAATCTTGTGAGAAATTTCCAAAAAAGTTCCAAATACCATATGTTAATGCTGCTTTCAGCCACACTAAGAACATTATACACATAAAGTCTTATTTTTAAAAATAAATATAAACCATCTTCCAAACTAACACAATGCTTACACATTTATTGAGGGACATCCTCCTGAACGTTGGTTAAGTCTATGAAAACACAACTCCTTGCGAGTGTGTATAAAATTTACATATATTTTTCACTACTCATCACTGCTAGTTAGCCATTATGGCAAAGATTTATGACTGATGACTTACTTCGTTTACTAAAAAAATAAACAGAAAGGAGTTTTAACAAAGTGGAAAAGAAATAAAAGCAATTTTAATTCGATGTTGAACTAAATTTTTGGTCATTTTCTTATACAAAGACGACGACGTAGTCAATCTGCTGGAGCTTGACCACAGTTTCCGTTGCAGCGGCCTGCAGTTAGTTCGTAAAATCGTGACGTAGTGGTGTTGCCCTACAAAAAAAAAAGAAAAAAAAAACAAAACAAAAAATAAAATACTAGGAAATGCCGTACAATGCATCGCACAACAAGTTGCAGCAGCAGCAGCAGCAACGCATCAACGAAATATTCAAGGATAATCGATGATGGCCACGGCTGCAGCCTGCCCGCTGGTGTACCGAACTCGTATAACAAAGCAACTTTGGCAACTTTGGCCAAATCGTGGTTCCAATTCTAACGACGCGCAATTTGGCCACAACCAGTGTTGCACACGACGAACGTAGAGAAAAAAGAATTTCCCATGATGATAATAATGAATCGATGATGAGGCACATCCAGATGAAGCACTCAAAAAATGCAGCAGCAGCAGCAACAGCAGAAGAACAGAGACCATGCAGCAGATATGGAAGGAAGGAAGGAATCACTATTTGATGATGCACGGTATGGCATACCATCATGGACTGGCATGGAATAGAATTCCAACCTAGTCGGAGCAGCAGCTATAGCAGATGAACATAATGATGATGATGATGATGATGATGATGACGCTGATGATGACGATAATGATGATGCACATGATTCGTGCGCTAAAAAATTGCACGACTTTCAACATGAACACCAACAACAAGAACAACAAGAACAACCACGAGCACAAACTAAGATTTTGGGAAAATATAAGCAACAATAATGAAAATGTGGCAGCATTAAAAAAATAATAAAAAAGAGCACAAAAAGGCAGCAACACACTAATTGCGGGGGCAGGTGAAGGCAACGCGCTGACTGCCTGCAGTTCTAGTGGGGCCGATTATAAGAATTTTGCTCTTTTTTTCTGCGCTCATTTTATTAAGCCTTCTTTTATTTTATTTTCTAGCCTTCCCGGTGAACTTGTCACGATTGGTAATAAATTTTATTGTTGTTTTTCTATTTGAACATCGCGCAGCTCAGCGTTTGTTGAAAGTGAGGCTTAAGTCTTATGACTGCCAAGATGCTGACCACGAAGAAGAAAAAGAGGCAGTGGAAGATTTAATAGAAGAGACAGAGTTGTGAACTTAAATTCCAACAAACCGCTGACTGTCGATCGCTAGCAGTTCTGCCCATTATATGGAGCAAAACTATTTTGTTGCTTTCTACTCCGCCTGCCATGCTTGCCACAGGTGGGTAGGGGCTAGAGCAGCCTTCAATTCCTGTCGTCCCTCCGCCCATGTTGCCCAGCCTCCCACTACGCCGTGTCAACAGTTCGCTTTTGTGCTGGCGCAGCACATTTTAATGTGAAGAAGATTTATTCGCATAGCGCTTGGTTTGGGCACAGCGACAGACAGGCCAACAGACATTTGGTCACACAGCCTGGCAACACTGGCGGCCTTTCACTTGGCGTTCCCATTTTATTGTTCTTATTACTTATATCGTAAGATGCAACAGAAAACTGACGCAATGGGAGACAAGCGCCTTTAAAATTTAGTGTTGACCAACATGTTGATCGGTTGGATGCGTTGAAAGCAGTGCGGGAATAAACATTTATATTTTCTGAAGAAAAAACAAAAACTTTAGAAAGGCATAAAGCGATTCTTATTTCGAGGTGTAAAAATTTAAAGCACTTAAAATCCCAACTCAATTTTTAGATATGCTCATAAAATATATAGTATGCTAACTAGAGTGCGTCGGTGTCCATAAAACAAAAACGGTTTTAAAAGCCCACCCCTTATTTGATAGCTTAGCTTGAGAGCTATTTAACACCATCAAATTGTTAGCTTGAACCATAGCACAGTGTTGCCTCTAGAACAATTTAGCTGGTGAAAATTTTATATTGACATATTGTATTTTTTGGATAAGGTTAGGTTAGGTTAATCCGGATGCCTTCGTGAACACTCAAATAGAAAAATTCTGGTCCTTAGTGGTACCGGTAGCAAACAAAAGGAAACTTTGTGTTTAGTTGAAGTCTTTAAAGATTTGCGTAGAATTCGCAAACCTTAGGAGGGATTTCAGAGATACTTTGGTTACATCTTTAAGGAACGTCGATGAGCCTAGGTATTTCAGTCTCGATCTAAGTAGGGTGGGGCATGTGCATAAAAGGTGCTCCAGGGTCTCCACTGTGCCCGGTTCCTTGCACTTCCTGCATTTGTCATCCGTGGTGTTGCCAAGCTTTCTCGCGTGGGCTGCCGTAACATGCAGTGACCAGTGAGCATGCCCACTAGTGTCCTGCAAACTTTGCGCGGGCGTGCCAAGATGAACAGAGTTCGTTTTTCGCATTGTGCATTGCACATGTTTTTCGAGAATTTGCATGATGTCGTATCTCTCCATCTACGATTCGCTTCTTGTGTGGCTCTTCTTTCGAGGTTCCTGTACAACTCTTGTAGCGGAGTAAGTACATGTTCTGTGAGTTCTGATTCCAGCCCAGCGCCTTCCTTTGCTAAACCATCTGCCATCTCGTTTCCCTAAATGCCCTGGTGGCTAGGGACCTAGTAGATGCACACTCTCTTCGAAGCGCATAGTGCATCTCTCTTAGCCATGACACTTTTGGACTTGATTAGGGTTCGGACTTGAAAATTCGTAAATCGCAGTAAATTTAAAAAAAAAAACGCAGTAAAACGAATTTTTTCGCAGTAGTTTTTTTGTTTTTATTACATTACATTTACATTTACTACTAATAACATAATATCGTCGTTGTGCGTGCAATACCGCGTATCCACCACTTGCAATACAGCGTATATTGCAAAAAGGCCAAAATTCATTTCATTTTGATCATTCATGATTTATTTATTCATTTTGATTTTTCGTTAAATGCTTTCTTGAAAGCAAAGCAAATATCTTATTTCAATAAATTTTTAGTTCAATTGAAAATCCATTCAATAGCTTAAAATAAAATCAGTTTTTCTGCACTCAAGTAAAGTTTTACTTTTACCTTATGTGCTTATGTGCAAGTGGCGGATACGCGTTATTGCACGCCCAATAACGATATACATACAAATATACACTAAGGGAAAAAGTTATGTAGACAGTACAGAGACATCTATGTAAAATCTATGTACTTCATCTTGTATGGGAACGCAACGAGAGCTATATGTACTGGGTAACGTGAGCGTATACTGGTTATATATCCATTTATTCTTGTAGTAAAATTAAGTCATGTGAAACTTCACAAATATGCTGTAAATACATTTTTGTAATGGGTCAATAATCTATGTACTAGGTACATCGGAATTCTACTGAGTGCATACACAATTTTTTTTATTTTATGTGATGAGTCAATAATTTTTATACTATGTACATCGGAACTGTACTCATTGCATACAATTATTTATTATTTTATGCAATGGGTCAAAAATCAATGCACTCATTACAAAAAGTTAATATTTATGTAATAGGTCCATTATATATGTACTCACTACAAACAGTTATTTAATCATTTATGTAATTGGTCAATAATCTATGTACTACATACATCAGAACTGTATTCATTACATAAAATTATTAACAATATCTTTCTAATGAGCATAGTGTGAATGTACCCACCACGTACCTCTATCTATTCATTCAGGACACAAAATTTTGTGATAAGTACAGTGGCTCTCACCTTATTTCAACCAGCACTCATTCAAATGTTTAGCTGGGTATGGTTTCTGAACAAAATGAGATATTTCAAAAATTTAAATTGGTGCTTATAGAATAATATCAGAACTAACAGAAAATTAACTTTATTCAGTCTCAAATAAATATTTTATTACACTTTCGATCTAAAAAGTAAAAATAAAGGAAAATATAAAGTCTCAGCTTATTTCAACCAGCCAATGCTGATTATTCTGGCGATCACACCATACTTCGAATAACGGTTCTTTTTTTTTGTCTTTGCTTTGTTGTCATGTACGTTAAGATAAAGATCAAATTTCAGTCTATTTTCGCAAGTCATACAGTAATCACGTGCTTTTTTACAATGGGTCGTCGTACCACTATAAAACAGCGAGAATTGGTCATTAACCTTTTCAAGAATGGTCACTCCCGCCGGAAAACTGCTGAAATGGTGAGCCTAAGTGATTCTACAGTGCAGAGCATTATATACCGATATGTACATGAAAATAGAATCCATAATAAAGGTAGAAAAGCTCCAAATAAAATTTTTAATGAATGAATGAGCGCTATATTCTTAGAAAAATTAGAGACAACCCAAAATTATCTGCTCCAAAATTAGCTTCTCAGGTTAAAAACGAGCTTAATAAATCGTGCAGTGCGGAAACTATTCGTCGAGTGCTCAGGAGCCACGATTTTCATGGAAGAGTAGCCAGAAAAAAGCCTTTCATAAATAAAAAGAATCAAGAAGCGCGACTAAAATTTGCTAAGGAAAATGTTACAAAAGACTCAAGCTTTTGGGAGCACGTCATTTTTGCGGATGAGTCCAAATTTAATATTTTCGGTTCGGATGGTCGAACATACGTGTGGCGTAAGCCAAATACAGAGCTACAAAATAAAAACTTAAAGGCGACAGTCAAACATGGTGGTGGCAGTGTGATGGTTTGGGCCTGTATGTCAGCAACCGGAGTTGGAAATTTGGAGTTTGTTGAGAGTACTATGGACAAGACTGTTTATCTTAATATACTTAAATCCAATTTGCTGCAAAGTGCTGAAAGTCTTGGTATAAGGGAAAGTTTTAGGTTTTACCAGGATAATGACCCAAAACATAAGTCTGGAAGAGTTCAATCGTGGCTTATTTGGAATTGCCCGCACTTGATGCAACCACCAGCACAGTCACCAGATCTCAATGTGATTGAGAATTTATGGGCTATTTTGGATCAAAATGTCCGCCAACACCAGATTTCCAACAAGAATGATCTAAAAGCTGCGCTAAAGGAAGAATGGGCAAAGATCACACCTCAAACAACTGCAAAATTGGTGCAATCAATGCCAAAAGGACTGAAAGCAGTAGTAGATCAAAAAGGAGGCCATACAAAGTTTTAAATTACAAGTAAAATTGAAAATGCTTATTGAATTCGTTGTTTTTGTTAGCTGGTTGAAATAAGCTGAGACTTTATATTTTCCTTTATTTTTAGTTTTTAGATCGAAAGTGTAATAAAATATTTATTTGAGACTGAATAAAGTTTATTTTCTGTTAGTTCTGATATTATTCTATAAGCACAAATTTAAATTTTTGAAATATCTCATTTTGTTCAGAAACCATACCTACCTAAACATTTGAATGAGGGCTGGTTGAAATAAGGTGTGAACCACTGCACATAAAACTCTTTATTGACTACATGCAGTACTGTTTAAAAGACTTATATAGTCAATACATATTTCAACAATTACTAAGTACAAAAAAATCACCAAATTTATGTGTGCAGAAATTTATGTCATGAGTACATAAATTCATGTGGTGAGTCCACAGATTTTCCCTTATGTACTGAGTCCATAGATTGTGGTTTGATGTATGTATAACTATATACTATACAAATTTGCATGATGCAAAAACTTATTTTTTACTGATTCAAAATATATTTGCTGTAGAAAAATTCAATCAATTCAATTATGTAAAACTATAAAATATTTTATTTTGTTGCAATGACAGCTTCATCTAACAAATTACTTTCTTCTGTTTGAACGCTTAGACCATAGTATACAGATGTAATGGACCACTGAAACTCTACATTTTTAATCAACATCAATGCTTACATTTTCCAAAAATAACCATAAAGAGTTTGTTGCGAATAATTCTTAATAGATTTGAAAAAACCGCAGTGACGCAGCAGAACATTAAATGTTGCCAAAAAGCGCAGTAGATCTACTGCAATTGCAGTAAAGTCCGAACACTGGACTTGATGCTAGCGGAGCGCATGGATTTGATCGCCGCTTGACTGTCAACGAAAATGTTGATGTAGGAGTGTTGTGTGTCCATGCTGAGGGCTATCTCAGCAGCCTTCCTTATGGCAAATATTTCCGCCTGGAAGATACTGCAGTGGTTCGGCAGTTTATATGGTAGCCTTATATTAGGCTCTGCACAATACACAGCCGCACCTAACCCCATAGGCATTTTGGAGCCGTCTGTAAATATGTTGACCGCCTGCTGTGCTTGTTCAATACATTTGCACCAGTCATTTGGTCCCAGAAGAGTTCGTGCTTTGGAATTGACTATCGTGCGAGGCACCATGTAGTCCGTGCTACTAAGTAGATCTTTCCGATTGTACAATGTCCAAAATTTTGAATGTGCATGTTGCCTGCCGCCGTAAGGCGTTGTGCCGTTTTTCCGGCTATTAGTTTTGCGTGTAAGTCCAGGGTGTCCATACTTAGAATGGTTTCAGGCGCTTTAGTTGGAGATGACTTCAGTGCCCCCGTGATGCATAGCGCTGCCAGCCGCTGAGTTTTCTCCAAGTGCCTGAGGAATGTTGATTTGTTCACAGCCGGCCACCACACAATAATCCCATAGAGTAGAATAGGACGCACTACCGTTACATAGATCCAGTGCATCAGAAAGGGTGAGAGACCCCAGGTACTGCCTAGCATCTTCTTGGATGTGTATAGCGCTATGGTGGATTTCTTCACCCTTTCTTCCACGTTGGTTTTCCATGACAGCTGGCTGTCCAGGACGACTCCTATATATTTTGTGTGAGTTTTCGGTATGAGACGTATATCGTTCAATTTCGGTGGTATTCACTGTGGTATCTTGTACCTTTTCGTGAACAGAACCAGATCCGTTTTCTCTGCATTAATACTAAGACCGACTGAATTTGACCATCTAAGTACATCTTTGAGTGTGCTCTCCATTATAGAGCTTACTGTTGATAGACATTTCCCTACTATAAATATGCTTATGTCGGTTGCATAGGCAGTTATCCTCGCGGCTCTACCTACAAACTTTTCGAGTAGTTCATTAACGACAGATTCCATAGAAGTGGCAAGAGGACCTCTCCCTGGGGTGTCCCACTGCGAGCTTCCCTTACCATGGATTTAGTGCCCCACTCAGCCTGCACCTTTCTGCAGCTTAGCAACTTGTCTAACCATAGGTTTATTGTTGGTGGTGCCTCTATTGCACGTAATCCACTATGGATTGCGGTGGTTGATACATTGTTCAATGCACCTGAAGTTGTCTAGAAACGCCCCGAGTGCGTATTCCTTGTGGTCGAAGGCTTTTTCTGGGGATTTTAGACTTATTCTATTTTTTGGATTGAGACCAGAAAATAATTGCATGGAAAACAGCGCTATAAATACTTCCTTATTTCGGAACGGGTTAATTTATATACCAAAAGAAAGTGTTTTTGAGTATATCTTCCAAAATACTACAGCAAAGAGAAAATTGAATACGTTTTGAAAGTATACGTTTTATTATAAAAAAATTGAGGTAGACATTCTTTTTTACCAGTAAACTCAAAAAGGACTGGACCGATTTTTATGAAAAATGTTTTAAAACATCATATTTGTGCTTCAGCATTTTATAGGACTATTTGCTATTAAAAATTTAAATAATAACTAAGTACATTAAATAAAAGTATAAAACAACAAAATAATGTTCTTTTATTTCCTTTGCCATGCATTGTCTTTGATTGGATTGAAGGAGATTGATAAAGAAAAAATGTCCGTGGCCGCGGGTCACTATGGCCTGCTAGCATTGTTATAACTCTAATTGCCTCACAAAAAAAAACGGTATTCGGTATCAAAAATCAAATTTATTTTTTACTGCTGAAAAATACACATTTCTTATTTGATTTTCATTCAAATAGTTTTGTTAAAAAGGTATTGAATTCTTTTTTCTTTCTACATGTATAAAAACTGAGTGCAAAAGCATTAAACGTACCGAGAGTTCGCAAAAATCGAAAAATTTGTTCTGCAGTGACCTCTGGCGTAAATTTTTATTAAAAATATTTATCTTACAGAGTTTTTCAATTGAAGTGTCCCACAACTTTAACTCGCTGTATATCCCAAACAGTTTGACATACATGTGTGATATTTTATGAATTATTTTTTTGGTATGGCAATACTGTTACTGCAAAAGCACTTTCAAATATGTTTAATCAGTCTGAAGCTATTCAACATGGAGCTTAGACGTAACGCCGTTATTGCACTTCATTTAGCAAGAATATCAAACAATGCTATTGTTACAGAGTTCAAGCATTTAAAAGTGAAAAGAAAATTTGTTTATAGTACTATAAAGCGATACAGGGAGACTGGTAGTGTAAAAAAACGATATGGAGGTGGAAGACGTAAAGCTGCAACTGCCCCAAAAATTGTGAGGAAGGTAAAAGTGCATTTCCCGAAATCCATCCCGAAGTATGCATCGAATATTCAAAAATGAGTTTAAACGCAAGCCATACAAATTTCAAAAGTTACATGGGCTTAATGAAAAACAAAAAAAAATAAAGATTTCTGAGAGCCAAAGAGTTGAAACGATTGGCCACGGCTGGCGAATTGCCAAACATCATATTTTCTGATGAAAAAATTTTTACTGTTGAGCAGTTTGTAAACAAACAGAACGACCGAGTTTGGCTTAAAAACAAGTCTACTGAAAATTTTAATGTCATATCGGCCACCAAGCACCTGCGTACGTTATGGTATGGGCCGCCGTTAGCGCAGATTTTCGTTCTCTATTGGTTTTCATTAAAAAAGGAGTCCAAATTAACGCTGAAGTGTACCGTCAATAAATTTTAGAAGCTGTCTTAAAACATGGGCTGACAAAGCCTACAAAAATAACCTATACACCTTTCAACAAGACTCGGCACCATCGCACAAGGCCAACGTGAGCCAAACTTGGTTGCGAGACAACGTTCCGCATTTTATCAACGCAAAACAAAGGCCGCCGAATTCACCTGACTTAAATCCAATTTACTTCTGTATGGGGTATATTAGAGAGTAAGGTCTCCACAAAAAAGTATGAAAGCCTGGAGTCTCTTAAGCGAGCGCTTACGCGAAAATGGTATGAAATACCCCAAGATCAGCTGTGGGAAACGTGCAACTCATTTTTTAAGAGACTTCACGATGTAATAAAAACCAAAGGAGGTTACATTGAAAACTTGTAATATACATTTCTTCCTTTGTTTCTTTTCAAATAATAAAATTAAATTTTGGAGACAAATATTTAAAAATATTAATTTTACATTGTTTTTCTATGGGACACTTCAATTGAAAAATCCTGTAAAAAAAATCTACATGTAAAACACTAGGGCCCGGTTTCACCAACTAAACTTAAATTAAACTTACTTTGAAAATTCATTTCTTCAGCCATACTTAAATTCAACTTAGGTTATACTTAAGTATGCAAAATGCGTGACTTGCTGCATCTTTATGTATAACGGAACGAAGACTGAATGTGGTGCGAGACAAGGTAAGCAATATATTTTCCCATATGATTTCACGACGTTCAGCCTTCGTTTAGTATTACATAAAGCTGCAGTTAAGTTATACTTAAGTCGTCGAAAGCAAACAACTGATTATATTTTGCAAAACAATTAAACTAATTAAACTAAACAATTTAGTACAACTTAAGTATAGTTGGTGAAACCGGGCCTTCGTTTTAACAAATCATATCTAGAACAGTGCCTTTCAAAAATAAAAAAGACTTTGTGGTGGTGTGTAGGAACAATTGTGCACTGAAAACAAATCCATTCAAATGCAATGTAATTTTATGCAATTTTTTTTTGTAAGTCAAAAAATTTTTTAAGGCTTCATATCATATCAAGAAGTTAACAAGCACTTTTAAAGAAACAAGATAAATTGCTTTTTCTTTTTATAAAGTCTTTGCTTTTCAATATCAACTCATTCCCGAACATTCTTATAAGACATTTCATAATGCCTTTCATATAACTTTTTTCATTCCTTGGAACAAAACATAACATAAAACGCATTCCTTTAAATTATAAAATATTTAACATATACATTTGCGCTCTTTTTATACATTAAATTCTGTGGAATTTCTCGCTGTGGAATACCATAAAAAGCGCTCTCGATGTTATGTCGTTGCTGTCTCAAAAGAGACTTATGCCTTGAACACATTGACGACATGTCACATTATTTTTACATGCTTTTCTTATGGAGGTGAAAGTGGTGAAAATGTTGCAACGACAATGAGTGATTGCAACAAATACGCTGTCGTCGGTTTAGAATTTTTTCTAATTTGACGTGCGACAACAGAGCAATAGAAGTGTTTGTGTACACGTGAGTGAAATAATCTAATAATACTTCCAGATTGTTGTTTCTTTCTTCATGTTGTTTCGCACTGTTGCAGTCGTCGACAATGTGTTCAGTACATTAACTAGAGAGCGTGTGAAACGAGAGAGAGTTCTTAAGAGCTCAAGGTGACGGCCACTGATCTAGAACAGGGTAAATATTTTCGGTACATTTTTGATACAATTTTACATTGTTTCTACTTTCCTACTACCAAAGCGTTTTTGGAACATTCTATTTACTCGAAACATTTTTTTGCTAAATACAGAATTAAGAGCTTTTAGTGAGCAAACAGAATTAAAAGATTTAAAAAAAATATCTATTTCTGAATTTTGTCACTCTGTAAAAACTATATAAAATGAATTTAAAGAGTAAATTTTCTACAAATATATAAAATTGCTCAAGGAATTCTTTTAATTTCTTACTTTTCAGCAAAAGTTAAGAGAATATTTTCTATTCAAAATTCAATATAAACCAAATTCAGAAAGATACTGCATATTGCAACCATTTCTTTTTTAATGAAGACAATAGATTTTTAACATCTAGTTTAAAAAAATGCCACAATATTGATATCAGAAGTAATATATGTATACGAAGAAAAAATTTCAGTAAATTTGACTGAAAGTTAAGAATTGCTTGACTTAAAGATATTCACATTAATTTCTTTCGTTACCTTAATATAGGAAAAATATAGAAAAGCCCTACCTAACATTTTCAAAAATCTATTTTGCGGCTGGATTGCGTCAGATTGCAGGTGGATAGGTGATTGACTTAGGGGCATCTGCAAAGAATTTGATTTAAAAAAAATGTTAGTGTTTATATAAAAGAATCAAAAGAAATGCACAAGTTTGTAGTAAGCGCTGTTAGCTTTTTCCACTTTATTAATTTTTGTTTTTTAATTATAAAAATACCTCCAAACTTAATGCCTTTTTTAAAAGATTTTATTAATCTCTTTTTATAAATATTATAAGATTTGTGCTCCTTTTTGTTATTAGAAAAAACTCATTGACTAATTAAAAATTAACAAAATTTTGTGCCATTTTTGTTTATAAAGATTACGAATTGAATTGTTAAAATTATATACATAATCTATAATTTAAAAACAATATAACAATACAACATAAACTTATTTTATACTTTCTTTTTTTGATTTACTACAATTTTTTCTAAATTTTTATACCAAAATTAGAAAGTCATTTATTAACCCTGATCGAAAATACGATTTGTGTTCATAAAAAATTTTTATAGGTGTCTAAGTCCAAGTCCAAGTCCAAGTCCAAGTCCAACTTCAAGTCCAAGTCCAAGTCCAAGTTCAAGTTCAAGTTCAAGTTCAAGTTCAAGTTCAAGTCCAAGTTCAAGTTCAAGTTCAAGTTCAAGTTCAAGTCCAAGTCCAAGTCCAAGTCCTGCTGTGTCTGTCTTTTTTTTTTTGTTGGACGTAGTGATAGCGCGCTATCATCTAGTGGCCCCACGATACTCCACCAGCTCCACCCCGGAACCGCGTCAGCATTTCATAAGGACGGGAGTTTGTTTTCGTAAGATTCCTACATCCTTTTTAAGTAAGGAGGTTCGGAACTACTGAAGTTTCTCTCCTTTAATATTTTATTTATGTGTCTTTCACACAAAGTCCATGCATGTTCAGATTTTAACATTTCGTTCAACAGATTCTCTTGAGTTAATGTAACACCTAGCATATCATTTAAAGCTCGTCTATCCTCCAACCACTTTCACATTCGAAAAGTATGTGTTTTGCATCTTCTTTTAGCGCTGCGCATGAATCACAGCTACTTATTTCTTTTAGTTTAAATCTATGCAGGTATTTGTTTAAACTACCATGGTTTGTCATAGCCTGAGTCAGAAAATATCCCATGTTTCCATGTTGTCTTTCCAGCCAGACTTTTATATTGGGGATAAGGCTATAAGTTCTTACTCGCCCAACTTATAAGTTTAGTTTGGGTATATATTTCTTCTCTTTCCAGTATTAATAAGTCTATTGGTAGCAGACCTGCAAGCACTAATGCCGCACTTGTGGACACTGTACGGTACGCTGATATAATACGGAGAGCACTAACTCTCTGTGCTTTCTGTAGTTCCCTCATATTATTCTTCAGATTCAGTGCCCTGACAAAGGTTGGAGCAGCATAAAGAAGCTGGGCGTCTACTACGCTGTTTATTAATTTTCTCATCTGCGGCCTTGGGCCACCACAGTTTGGCATTATTCTGGCCAATGATGCTGCCGTTCGCAAAGCTTTGTCACGAATATTTACTAAGTGCTGTCCAAAGCTAAGTTTATCATCAAATTGCACACCCAAATAGCATAAGATTCGTTTAAAAGGTATCTCTCTATCTTGTAGACGTATTTTCGGTATTTTGAAGACCCTACGATCTGTCACTAGAATTGCTTCCGTTTTTGGAACTGCAAGTTTCAAACCGTTTCTTCGCAGCCATCTGTTACAACGACATAAGCTATCGTTTACGACTATCTCGATTAATTCGGCAGTTCGCTGGTTTACTACCAGAGCAATATCACCAGCGTAACCTATTAGTTTTGCACCTTCTTGTAATTCCAAATTCAGTAGACCATCGTACATTACATTCCACAGGAATGGTCCTAATACTGAGCCCTGAGGTACACCTGTTAAAATTCTGTTATCCAGATAGTCCGATACTATGTTAAAGAGATATTTGTCTAAACGTCGGTTTCTGAAAGCTTGTAGCACTACTTTCCACTTTACTGTGTTAAAAGCATTTTTAACATCTAGTGTTATTATTGAGCAGTATTCTCCTGTTGTTTTGGCCTGTATAGCTTTATTGCATACTGCGCTAATGGCATCAACTGTACTCTTCCCTTTGCGGAAGCCATGTTGCATAGGGGATAGTCCGCCAAGGTCATCTATGCGCTCTTCCAAACGTTTTAGCATTACGTACTCTAATAGTTTTCCTAGTTAGTCCAACATACAGAGTAGTCTATAGGAACTAGGCTCATTTAATGGTTTATTTCCCTTTCGTCACAAAACTAACTTTTGTATTTTCCATTTAGCTGGAAAGATTCCGTTTATTAGACATGAATTGAAGACTTCAAGTAAAAGGTCTGGCCATATCTCACATACTACTTTTATGACCTCATTTGGTATACCATCTGGTCCTGGGCTCTTACCTATTTTTAGTTTACTACATGCATGTGTAATGTCATCTACGTTCAGAGGGATGAAACCTTCGACTTGATAATTTGGTTCTCGTCTTAGCCCATCTTCATCGAATGGAAATAGTGTTTCTACTATTGTTGTTGCCCACACTGGTTCTTTAATGCCGGGTATAGGTCTAATTCCACCAAGCTTTTTCATCACAATTTTGTACGGTTTGCCCCATCTATGTCTATGTCTATTCCTGTTTCTATGTCTATATCTATGGCTTAGTAAATGTCTATTTTATCGATAACTATGTTGTGAAATTTTACACATTATTAGAAGAACTCAATACCTTTCCAACAAGACCAATTCAATGGAAGTATTTATTATACAGCGATCCTACAGCGATTTTAACAAAATGTGTTTTAAAAAATTCCGCAAAATGCGCTTTTTGGGTAAAAAGATAAGCAATAAGAATTGTAAAATATGTTATTTTTAACAGTTTTTTTTTGCAAAAATATTTGTATGAGCTATACAAAAATATAATTTAAGATTTGTTGATGCCGAAATATTTGCCCGGTAAAAATTTATTTTTTTACTCAATTTGTGAAAAATCCAAAAAAAAAAAATAAGTTTTTCTACAAAAAAGGGCTTTCAGAAGAATCGTGGAATTTCCTCTTATTTAAACATAAAGTATTCAGAAATGGTTTTTAAACGTTTTCCTCATTTAAAGGAAAATTTCCTTAGTGTACGGATTAATTTTTATTCTGATAAAAAAAAAATTACTTAATATGGCGCCAAAGTTTTTTCCTTCGTGAATATAAGTATGTACTTCTACGTATACGAAGGACATATAGTTTTCTCACAAATAATAACTTAAAATAAATATTTCCGTTATTTGAATGAGAATTTGAAACCTTAATTAAAGTAAATATCAGGTAAAATTAAAATTTAAAGTTAACGGAAAAAATGGGTTTTCCTTCAAAAAAGGAAATATTTGAGAAAATTCTGCCTTAATGAAAAGAAACATTTTCCTCACTGTTGATAAAACTCTTTCTAGCATAAAATAAAAAATAAACATTATTAAGTAAAACACGGAGTACATATTTTATATACTGTACAATAAAAAAATTGCTTTTAAGACCACTACTGGCTGACCTTTTTCTGTATACAAAAAAAAAAAAGCACAGGTATTTTAACTTCGGATGTTTTAATTTGGAATCTTAATAAAAATTGATACTAACTTCATTTTGTACAATCAACTGTAAGACAATACTCATTTATGACAAAGTTAATTCAACATAAAGCTTTATAACTAACCTAGCTGTTGTTTCCAGTAAAAATGTTTATATTTTCTTTTTCTAAACAAGATGCAATAGTAGTCGATTTATCGTTCTTATTCAAATCACAAAAAGCCGCTTTACGTTTTTAAACCGATAAAAATTGTCAATGTAATTAACGGTTGACATAAATTTTCTTTATAAATCTATGATAAGTACGTCAATAAATTTTTCATTGTCCAACAACAGTAAATTTTTATGAGATTTCCTGGCAAAATGTAATATTTTTTAATTCAATAAATTTAGAAACAATTAAAGTGACATTCATTTAATATATACAATTATAAAAGCACTTGTGATTAATAATTCGTTGTGAAAAATGCCACAACTCATAAGATAAAAATTGAGAAAACTAGTGACAAATTTTAGTAGCTTATAAAATAGCTTAAAATATCTATAAATTTAATGCTCTGTTACCAAAATAAGATTGCATAAATAAGTGTTAAGAAAAACAGCAACCGCATACGCATGCATTAAATTATTTCGCTAAAATAAACTGACAGCTATTTTGAACGAAAAATAAACACAAAAACAAAAAAAAAAACAATACGCAGATAAAATAAATAATGAAATTTCAAATATCAACTCTGCGGCGCCAACTGTGCCGCCATGTTGGCTGTCTGCGTAGCTGATTTCGTCGTTTACGATGCTGCTACTTCTGCTGCTGCTGTCTGACGCATGTCTGCACTGTATTTGCGTTGTGGAGGAAGGGGGGGGCTGAAAGGGGACCTGTTGCGTACTTCAAGCACAGCGGGTTGGTTACGCACAATTCACGCAAGTTTTTTGCCCTGACTTTGACTTCGTTGCCGCGAATTTAAACTTGAACTTGAATTAGTTGCTGATACCTGCTGTTAATTTTTTTTTGCTTCTGTTTTGTTTTAAATAATAGCTTTTCATATTGAGTTTGCAGGCTTTTTTTGTTCAATTTTTTTGTTTGTTTGTGTTATTTTCTTATCTTTCGCTTAATCTAGCAAATCGACGTTTATCTTATCTTTGAATTTGTTGATATCTTAAAGAGCTAGGCAATTGTTAAGAGGTAAGGAGAAAAAAAAAATAAATAAAAAATTGTGCTATCTACAAACTATTTAGTTGCTATGAGCTTTAGTGCTTTTTTTTAACAAATTTTAACAAATGTTTAAAAAGTTTGAACTAAATGTTATACGCTTAACTTTAAAGCTTTAAAAAATTAAAGCTTAGCGTGTGTTTAATTGAAGTTTAGTTGAGTTGAATTGAAGAAATTATTTTTTTAAAAAGCATAAAACTTATATCTCTTAATATCTGCTTTTGAAAAATTTGATATTTTTTTGCACCCAAGTGTTTTTTATAGCCAAGAAACGAGTTTCTTCAAGGTCTCTGTCATTATTTAGCTAACCAATTAATCAGTCGCCATCACTCAAGTCATGCATTCCCGCCTCTCATTATATTGTCAGCAACAACAAGAGCCAGCAATCATTTCGAAAGCTTAAATTATGCACTCACGAGCTTTTAAAAGCTTCCGTCTGCATTTAAATGTGTTCATAATTAAAAATGTTCAACCGCACAAAAGTATTCCTTATAAGAAAGAAACGTTTTTTTTAGTTTAAAGCCATTGTTTATTTATCAACACCCAAACAAAAAAGTTAGGTAAGAACAACAGCAGTTTTGACAAAAAACATAGTTAATAATAGGTCTGTTTCCGTACTCGTTTCAAGTAACTTCAAGTTACTTTCTTTACGCGTTTCTAGCGTTTCAAGCGTTTCTTTACACGTTTCTATTCTCTATTCTCTCTCTATTCTATTACATTTGCTTGAAACTAGCTTGAACTTTACTAGAAAAATTTCTTTGCGTACGAATTTTGATGGTCGGATTATATGATCAATATTTTTTATTGTTTTGTGAAATAAAAATAATTCTTATAATTAAATGCAAATATTGTTGTTTTATATATTTCGTAAAAAGTGTTTCTTATAAGAACAAACTAATAATGATAGGTCTATTTCCGTACTCAATTCAAGTAACTTGAAGTTGATTGAAACCGTTATTTTTCAAATTTTTGAAGAAAGCTCGAGAGTGAAGAATAACATGCAAAATGTCACTCACTATTCTATTACAATTACTTGAAGTTAGTACGGAAACAGACCTAATATCAAATCAATTTTATTCTATTACAAAAATGCGTGAACAGCTGTTGTGCTTGAAACTTACTTGAAGTCGTTTCCGTACTTTTTGATAAATATTCTCATTTTGACAGATTATCAAGTTATTCTTTATTGCTCGGACTTTACTTGAACTATTTTGCTTTCTTAACGCTGCTCTATTGGAAAAAACCCTACTATTTAGATCAGGTCATAGTTTTATTTTTCTGCTCCTATGTTTCGCAATTTTCTTTATAAAAATAATTTTTTACTAAAACAAAATTTTTCCTATTAAAATTCCACCAAAAAGTCGAAAAATTCGAGTTATTGAATCCGAAGTTTTTATAAATGTTAATTTTAAATTATCATCAATGTGTCTGGCCAAATTTTCGATATTCATTTATTATTTTTCATAGCAAAAAACAAAAAACGTTCTTACAAAAAACACAGTTTTTCGAATGATCAGTTGCTCAATCAGTATTAATTTAACAACAACTATTCCAAACCAGAAAAGCTTTAAATAAACCAAATAAAACATTCGAGTTCATAATTTCTTTGGCACTTTATTTACAAAAAACAGCCAAATTTAAAAATTCGAAATGCCTCTAAAAATTCTGAAAACATTGATGCGTATTTTTTGTCTAATTCCAAACGTTTTTTTCAACAAATTTATTGGCAATCTTAAAAAAGATTATTTCAAAATTTAAAAGGTTGAAAAAAGAAAATCAGAAATCCAACTTGATATATTAGTAGATAATTCAAAAACAAACATGTAAAAAAGTTTTCAATAACTTAAACTTTTTCGACCTCAGGTTCAATTTTAGTATGAAGTAGTTGATTTATAGTAAAAATGTCTATTTGAAATAAAAATTTTTACTTCCGAAAAAGAGGAAATAAAAATCGCTTATGTGGTAAAGAAGATCGATAGATAATTCAAAATAAACATTAAAAAAAAACTTATTTTCGAATTAAAATTTTTTTTCAAAGCTCAAATTGTACTAGAAAAAAATTCATTCGAAAGAACCAGTAAAGAATAACCAAATTTTTTGAGGTATTTTTAGATTTGTCAAAAAAATGCCAAGTTTGAAAATTCGAAATTTATTCAAAAATTCTTGAAAGCTCACACGTATTCTTTGCAGCAGTTTTTGTTTAAGAATTTTTTTTAAAGATGTAGTCTGGTACTCCTGCCTAATTTTTAAGATTTATTTTGGCATTTTTTTTTATAAGAAAATAAAATACAATCGTTTAAATTTTTATGTATGGGCATTTTCACAGAAAAGTCTTGCATGACCAAAAATTCAAACTTATTAAAAACTTATTATTTTAAGATATTATTTAAGAGAAAAATTTTAATTTTATTAATTTAAGCAATTTATGCATAAATTCATTTACCATGATGATCAAATCGCCTGCACTGTTTCACAAATGTAGTTTTTCTGTTTCGTAAATATTAAGTAAATGTTTCGTAAACTCTTTTGTTTTAGTTAAAATTGAAGGCATTGGCTAGAGATAATAAAAAAAATGGTTGGAGCAAGGTAAGGACAATATACTAAATTTGTTTTCTAATTACTAAATTACATAATTACATAGCTATTTAATTACTTAATTACTCAATTGAACTACAATGGAAATTTAAGTCACGTTACGCCAGTAACGTAACGCCAGATCAAAAAGCCAAATTAAAAGAAATCCAGAGAAGATTTTTAAATTTGCTTACTTGGAAAATAAACTTATATTATTTCAAACCCCTTAAAAAAAGTTGTATACAAAAAGTCTTGCCCAATTCAGAAAGTTTTGCAAATTTTGTAATCTAAGTGAAAAATCACTTCCGTTTTTTGTAACGTAACGCCAGCACATATTTGTGCTTATATCTTTCAATCCCTAGGGTCGATTGTTGTCATTGTTTTTTATTAATATGGTTCTATTTAATTACTACGCAAATAAAATGAAATCTTTTTAAAAATACGACTTTTACAATCTTAATTTTTAATATATCTTCGTACAAATCGTATGTAACGCTAGTTTGCAAGTGCCCATAGAACATCTTAAACTGTACAAACAATTTTTTTTGATTTGAGTTTTCTTTTAATTTACTTACGACCAAAGTGGGCTTGTCACACTGACAGGTAGCAGATTTTAATACTTTCAATAAAAAATAAAAAATGGCGGTCTCCTAAACAGACATTTTTAAAACACACGTCTTTTTTTTAGGAAAAAAATAGAAAAAATATTATTCAAAATGTATAATTCTGCTACCTGCAAAAGCCATTGACGTGTAGAATAACATATTTAAATTTCTATCTAATCGGTTTGATATAGTTCTTAAAAAACCTGGGCCGATCAAAATAACGTTGTTTCGAGAAAAACGCTTTTAAAGTTTTAACAACACACAGCACGCAATATAAGACGCTCTCGACTATGAGCTATAAGAGTCGTTAAAGTTCGTTAATATTTTGAATTTTGGTTTGAAATTGTTACAGTGTACTCTCAATCTATTGTACTTTTGAAATCAGTTAAGAAAAATATTTGTTAAACTCGTGCACCTGACTACATCCTTAAGTCAATCCTTTTTAAGTAAATAAAGAAAGAATTTATTTCATGATTTAGAGGTCAATTCAAAAATCCAAAAATGTAAAAAAATTCTGAAACAAAACACACTTGTTTTTTAGCTAATCCTAAGCAATTTTTGTCCACAAATTTTTTCTGCAATCTTCATCCTTTTCACAAAACAAACTACCTGAAAACTCTAATTATTCAGCCCTATCGGAAATAATTTTTCACGCGGATAAGGAAAAGGGAGTTTTCACTTTTAAGATAAAGCTTAAAAACATTTTGAAAATTTTTAATGCAAATTTGTTTATATAAGGTTGATAAACAAATTTGCATTAAAAATTTTCAAAATGTTCTTCTTAAACTTTATCTTAGAAGTGAAAACTCCCTTTTCCGTGAAAATTTATTCCCAATAGGGCTGATTATGTTTTTGTTATATAATTATAATTAACTATACAAGGTTATAATTTAGAACTTTAGGGCAAATACATTATGAAAGAAGGCAAAAACAACAACTTGTCAACAAGTACTTGACCTAAAGCTCTAAATTATAACTTTGTAAAATCATCAGAGGTTACAATGAATCACTTAAATAATGAATTATTATTTCTGTGGCGTTTTATAATAACATCTTATGCGTAAAAATCCTGTTTCGAGAAATCTTGCTTCAAAGTTTTCAACTGCCACACAAGTTATATGAAAGGGTAAGTCGTTTTTAAGCCATAACTTTGGCTACGGTCATGCTAGAAGCTCCAGATTTTGTTAGGTTATAGTGCAATATGCATGAAAAGCAGCTACATCAATAACTCGGCCTTTGTAGTCTAGTGGAGAGTGCGCTAGACTCTCACCCCAGAGGTCCCTGGTTCGAATCCGGGTTCGAGCATGGTTCTTTTCACTTTCTTTGTTCTTTCCTACATTTAAGAATTATGGAAAACTAAAAATCCACAACTGAATTGTGGAAAATGTGGAATTAAAGGAATGGAACAACTAAGGGCTGGACATGCTTGCCGAGGTTAAGGCATAACACTAGCCTCGGTAAAAAGCGATTCAAATTGTCTTTCACGGTTGTTTCATCTAATCAATAATTCACGTATTGTTCCAATCAATTCCTCTAAATAAATCTATCCCTTTCCTTTCAGGTCCAAGACCAAACCTTGTTTGTATAAGGCACATGCCTAGGTTCTTTGATCTTTTTTTTTTTTAAAAAAAAAAACTGAGATCTGCCTTAAGTCGACTTAAGATGTTATTATAAACTGTCACAGATTAAATAAAAACCAATATTATTAAATAAATAATAAGATTAATATATAATTATTAAATAATTATTCGAAACTATAATGACTATAATTTTTATAGTAAGAATAGACTTTTTCAATACAAAAATATTAAAAAATAGCAAATGATAGTCGGATATTCAGTTAAATAAATTTATAAATAATTCAAAAACAAGCATTTAAAAAAATTTTTTTAATAATTTGCATTTTTTTCGATATAAGGTTTCATTTTAATATGTTTTAAAAGTAATTATTCTAATATTTAATAATAAGTTTTTATTTTGATAATATTATTTATTTTGATAATATTATTTATTTTGGTAAAATTAACAAAAATAATTATACTGCTTTGAAGTTAAATTTGTGGTTTTTATTAATAATTGTGACAATTAAAAAAATATTTTTTTACTATAATTTTTTTAAAAAAAACAAGTACAGAAATTAAAATAGGAATAATAAAAATAAAAACCAAATTATCATATATCACAAAAATTTAAAAAAAGTTTATTATCTAACTCTTCAACGAACTTTTTTCTTTGGCTGTATATATGTCTGGCACACTAGCCCATTTATGGAGTAAAGAAATTTCAAAAATATTCTCCCTACTACAATAACAGAGCAAGTATCGTAGAAAAAAAAAAGAAAAAACAAAACTACTTAAAAAAAACAAATATTGGCAACGCCATTCGTAGTCGTTAACGCACCCGCAAACGCGATGATGAGATAATTTTTGCTGCTTACATTTTTTGTCTATGTTTTTTTTAGTGTTTGAAACTTTTGTTTAATTATAGCTAGATTTAAGTGTGTTCTACACTGCCAATATACATGCATGCAAATATATACTATACTATATACGCATACTATACTATATACGCAACATTCACAAAAACATACTAATTCGTCTTTCCAATGAGTGCTCTGCTGTTTAGTCGCAGCGTTGCGACGCGTCTCGTCGCATCGCTTCAACTGTTCGGAGGTAACATTTGCGTCGAATGCTGTTTTGCGATTATTTATTGTTCCGCTGCGAATATCAAGGTCACAACGAGTAGTACACATATATATATATACACACACACACATATCTACTCATTATCGCAGTCATAATGTATTACTTATAAATGCCTATATAAATGTGCCTTCAGCATGTGAATGCGATCTCTGTGCGTTGTGAAGCGTCGTTGTTTTTGACGCTATCGCCACTTTTGTAGTTATGGAAATGAGCAACAATTATGTTTGACTTCGCAAACATTTTGTGAATTTATCTAAATTGCTATGAATTGATCGCTCGCACACGTGTTTGTATTAACAGTTATATCGTTAGTTTTAGTATCTAAAATTCGCTGCGAATAGTTCTCACGAAATTACCTCTGCAACAAGCTGACGTAATCGACAATATTAAAAGCATCTGATCACACTTCAAAAATGATTTTGGAAACAAATATTATTTTTAAGTCATAATTAAAATAGTGCTGATAAGAAAATAAAATAAGATTTTTTCAATTTTTTTTATGTGCAAGTTAAATTCATACAAGATTACATAAAATGATATTATTTATTAAATCATATTTTTTGAGCTCAAATGATATTTTTTAAATATTATTTTTTTGACTTCAAATATTCAGATTTTGTAATGCCGTGGTTATGCTAGCCATATGAGATGCCGTGGTTATGAGACGCATATGGCAATATTTTCAATATTATATCTGGTATTCTGTCATATCACTTTATTGGAACAAACAATTGGTGAGCGAATCATCTTAACAAATGGCTACCCAGATCGTGTGATTTAACTTTTTTGATTTCGTTTTTATTCGCATTCGTTAAAGCATTGGTCTATACTCCCGAGTAAAACTATTAGCGGGTGAAAAGCGGTCGAAAAAGGAGCTGCACGGCCGTACAAGGGTCGAACATGGCATACAAATAATCCAAAAGCCTGGTTATCGAAAGTTGGTTCGAACAACGGCCGAACAAGGTCTAATATGAGTTGTACTGCCTCTGTACGCCCGTTTTAAGCCACCAATTATTTCAAAGTTCTTATTTAACAGCAAACGTATGTGCAACAACACAAGAAATCCTCACTCGACGATGCTCTTTTTGATAGTATAGCCACTTGTGTGTGGTGAAAAAGAATTTTTTTTGTGTAGCAAATAAATTAAAAGAAGCTTTTAATTTTTATTGAAGAATAATCACTGTTCGGCCGACGTACGGCCACTGTACGCCCTTTGTACAGCCGAGATTATTTCAAAAAAGTATTAAAGCTTGCTAAGCTAAAGTATTTATCTGTATTTAGTTAATTAAAAAAATTCTTTACCTCTAAAATACCAACTCCTTAAAACTGAATACTCACTCTGAACTTAAAATACCTAATCACAACATTTAAATGAAGAGTTGAAGAAATTTTCTATTCGAATAGTATTACAATGCTCACATCCAGAACTACTGCAGCGGCAAGCAATAAAACTCACAACTCCCCCTCCCGCTCCCGCTCCCGCTCCTTTTTTCATCAATACTCGCTGTAAACCGTTGCAACGGCCTTGAGCATTTCTATCACAATAACTGATGATCATATCATCTTTCTGTGTATCTTTAAGGTATTTTTTCCCTCTCCACATCTGCCCTCTCTACCGAAGAATAGCAAAAACAGGTTCTGATTGGGTCGCACATATCAAATGCGCCACACACTTTGAACAATTTTGTAGTAGTTAAAAGAATTTTAGATTGAAACTCATGCAAGAGAAAAGAAGTGGTAAGTCAGAAAACCAAACAATTGCCAAATTGCAAAAACAAATGAAAATGTTTAGTAGTGCGGCGGTGCGGCAGCGGCGCCACTATGAGATGTGTGCCGATAAGCGTTCAAAAATAAGCAAAGATGTGCATCAACAGCAAGTTGCTGCTCCTAGAAAAACACAGCAACAACAACAGCGACAACAACCACTGCTACCCTGAGGGTGTTTATAATTTTTAGGGTGTGACTGAGTAGAGCAAAGAAAGCTTCGCGATGGTGGTGGTGGTGGTGATGGTGGTTGTGGTGGCCAAAAATGTGTAGTAAATTGAAGTCAAGCGCAAGCAAACAAAAATCTTTGGAGGAGGAACAAAGCAAAGGACAGTAGGTGGTGCTGGTGGCGCAATGGCTGGTCATTGCATGGATCAACGAAGTAAGCGGAGCACTACGAATGGGTAACAAAGCCAAAGGTTAACATATCTATTACTCGACTCGTCCTCTTCGTTGTCAGTGATTCAGCCATCCTCGTCCTATGGTCTTAAAATGCAAATTATTATATTTTATATCTACAGCATATTGTTTTGTGTTTTTTTTCTCTCTCCAGATAGCTATTATTTTTTTAAGCAGAGCTTTAACTTTTTTCCCTACAACAGTTCACAGAGTTTGTATATATGAAAATATTTTCTAGCTTGAAGCGAAGTGTTGTTGTGGTTTGTGTGTGTTTGTGTGTGTTTGTGTCTTGCCTGTTAGCTTGCCAATTTATGTCTTAATATGATTTAAGCGCTTTAATGTTGATTAGGCACTTTGACGCTCTGTCTATAATTTTTATGCAACAATTTTTTAATGTTTACAAATTTATATAATTTTCCTAAAATGTTGACGTAATAAGATGTTTAAGAAAATTTATTGATTTCTGCCTTACTTGGCTACGGGTGAGTATAAACTTTGCGTTGGAGGTGTGCCAGTTATGAGGAGTAGGCAGTAAGGACGTTAGGGTGGAAATGAAGGCAAAGGCAATTGAAAATAAAATGTTTCATGCTATTGATTAAGTTGAATTAAAATATAGGGCACTGCTTTACTTTAAAACAGCATTTTCAATTTATTTCTTTTTTAAACAATATTTGATTTCAAAGTAAAACATGCAAAAAAATTTCTTAAAATCTTTAATACCTATTCACATTTGGACGGTTCAGAGTTGAACTGGACCAAGCCAAAAATTTTTTTTCGTTTTTCAATGCGATTCTAAGTAGAGTTATGGCGAAAATTCAATTCTGTTTAAAACTTAGTCATATCAATTTTCGTTTAAGAAATAATTCCAAAAAGCTTAAGTCAATGACATGACTTCTGCAAATTTTCCCGAGTTGAAATGGACTAAGTCATTGTTTGATTAGTTTTGTATTATTTCAACGTGTTAAGTCGTGTTTTTGCTATGGCGTATTATGCAATTCTTAGAAGATTAAAATAAAGAGGATGAGTGAGGATGTCCCACAGGGTAAGTAACGGCGTGTATAGTATACACATGAACAGGTCAGGGTACTTATACAAAGTTGTGTAAACGTTCGTAACGCCCGAAAGGAGGCGTAGCCGGTATAGGAAAGTTAATATATTTTTTATCAGCATCACCTGCTGAGTCGATATAGCTATAAGTTATATTTGTACTTGCAAAATTTATTAAAAAAAATATTTTTTTATTCTGGTCTATGACCATTCTTTATTACGAGTTTAAATCAACTAACAATATTTTACATTTTTCTACGCTTCATAACTTAACTCACTTAAACAGCAGCGCAGCAGATGTTGTGTCAGCGTTCCTTTTTGTTGTTGTCGGTACTTGGTTTTCATGAGCGTAGTAGACGCTACGTCAGCATTCCACAATTCGTTGGTATTCCAGAGAAAAATTTTGCAAAATGTTGCTGGGCTCCGACGATTACTTTATTTGATTTGGATTTTGAATGTCTTATGAGTTAACTTATATCAGTCCGCTCATCTGTCCGTCTGATCGCCCGTCTGCCTGTTTGCTGTCCGTAGCCACAGAATAAAGAGTTGAGATAATGGCATGAAAATTAGCACGGATATCCACTATCGTACCACTATCGTAAAATTCTATAAAATTAGAATAGCTGTAGTATCAAAACCATGTCGGATCCACAGCAAGCTTTCAATTGTGTTGGATATTTAATTTTCAGTCTACAATGACTAAAGCATTTCAATGACGATAAATGACGATGAATGATAAAGCGGGCTATGACGACGGGAACCTCGGCTCCAGGGAGTCTTGGTTCCTGATAGGGCCACCCATGTCGTACAGGTTGTTGTGAGGCAATGAACTAAAACTTATCCCACCCTTAACTCCGGGGTCGAGGGATGGCGCCCACCGAGTTTAAAGTTTGCAGCCAAGGGTATTCTGTGCTGTATTCTAGCGTATCCTCTCTCTGACCTGGCCGAACCAGAGAGAAAAACTGGCCTTACCATGGTATTGGGGCTCGCCATGGCCGACCTTTTCTTTCCCCTCTAACCTCATAGCCTCCCGCGCTGCTCCGGTGGCAAAGGGGGCGTAAGAAAAAGATGATAACAACAAACAAAACAAAAACAAAAAACCAACCCGCAGTGCTAGGGGATAGCACAGAAGATGAACTGCTTGCCTCCAGTCAGGAGACAATCGTTGAAGGCACAGGGAGTACCAGCCATAGTACACCTGGGCCTTCTAGTCAAACATTAATTACCACACCCGAGACCACCAGCCACAGTGGCTCGACAAAACCATCCACATCCTGCTCCAATGTGACCACCAGCCATAGTGGTCCGAAGAGCAGGAAATCCCACGGCGCGCTACTGAAAGCGAAATATACCAAGGCTCTTTTCATTCTTGCCAAGATAGACAAGAATGCGGAGCAGGGTACGGTTCAGGAGCGCGACGTGGACGACAAACAAAAATGCGAGGCTACGATTGATGAGTACCTGAAGTACCAGGCTACTCAGCCTGATGACGCAGCCAATTCAAAGCGAAATCGATCGCAAGACGTGATCGACAACGTTGCGAAGAGGGCAAAGGTCAGCGGCAAGTCAACCGTGGCTGAGCAACCGACAACCAACCAGCGCGCCTTTAGTGAGGTGGCCAGGGATCACCTACAGGTGGCGCTGATTGACGCGAACACAAACAGCCACAAGCGGATTTCGGAAGAGTGGGGCAACATCGAAGCCAAGTTGTCCGAGATGGTCATTGAGCATCTTCTCGGCAACAAGGGTGGTGCGCTTCCATCTTTCGAATCTGCGGATGTAGTGCGAGGATTCCGGGTCATCAAATGCGAGGATCAGTTCTCCAAAGAATTCCTAAGCGAGTGCGTCTCTAAGATCAGGGACGCATGGGACGGCTTAAGCCTTAAGCTAATCCCGGCTAAGGATATTCCGAGGAGACCTCGTGCTCGCATTTGGTTGCCTAAGATGAAGCTTGAGAAAAGCAAGCTCATCGAAATCCTCCAACTGCACAACCCAGACATTCCCATGAACGACTGGGCCGTCATAAAGACTGAGGACCCCCAGCGTAACAGTATGACCTTCCTACTGCTTATCTCAGACGAGTGCCTGGGTGCTCTGGAGAAAGCGAGCAACACCCTTAGGTTTGGCATCCGTCGTGCCAAACTAAAGATCTTTAAAGACCCATCCGCGGAAGAAGGCGTCAGCGTCGATGATATCCTCGATTCCCTTACAATCGAGGATCCGACGGTGCCTTCCACGCAGCAGCCACAACAACCACCAGCCACGTAATGCCACTATCGGTAATACAGGTTAACTTGCAGCACGCCAGATGTGCTGCTGATAATCTGGCCATCCTCATGATGGAGGATGGTATCGACGTGGCCATTATACAGGAACCCTGGGTCAGAGACTCAGCAGTAAAAGGGTTCCAGAACAACCACTACAACATCTACTACAAGAGAACAGCAGGTAAACCAAGAACTTGCATTGTAGCCAAAAAGCACATACACTTATTTCTTCTCCCTAACCTTAGCTCTTCAGACCTGACAGTTGTCAAACTGGAGGGCGCCAACAATCTATTCATAGCCTCAGCCTATATGGGCCACGACAGGGAAGCTCCTCCAGACGAGGTGAAGCGGTTAGTGGCTACGGCAATGCTGGACAACACCACCACAATTTTGGGCTGCGATGCCAATGCGAGACACACACTATGGGGCAGCTCTGAGATAAACACTAGAGGTGAGTTTTTATTCGACTTTATAATTAACTCTAACTTAAACATATGCAACAAAGGAAATTCACCTACTTTCACCTTTCCAAGTACTGACAACTTCACAGGTTGGAGTGAGGTCTTGGATATTACCCTTCTATCAGAAAACGAGTCTCTAAAAGTAATCAATTGGAGAGTCTCGAGCAAATGTTCCTTCTCGGATCACAGCTTGATCCTCTTTGATTTGAGTCTTGAAACAGGGGCCCCTCTTCCATTTCGTAACCCCAAACGTACTGACTGGGCCCAATTTGCCAAAGTGGCTCGCCCAAAAATCCGTTCTTTAGCCTACAAGCAAATCTCAACTGCGGAGGAGTTAGACTCTTCAGTGGAGGCCCTGGAGCAAACCATGCAGGTTGCCTTTAGAGTCTCATGTCCCATTAGCAGAGGCAAGAAGAAATCTCTTCCTTCGTGGTGGAGCAAAGATTTATCCGACCTTAGGAAAAGGGTTAGGAAAACTTTCAACTCGTGTCACAGACAGTGTCTTTGGCAACCATACAGAGACATCCTCAAAACCTACAAGAAAGCAATTCGAGACGCGAAAAAGCATTCTTGGCAGGAATACACCCAATCGATCGACAATATAAAAGAATCGGCAAGACTAAGCAAAATTCTATCCAAAGAAAGCACCAGTCCATCTTTCATTCGGAAAGACGATGGTACGTGGACAGAATCTACCAATGAATCCCTGGAACACTTACTCAACACACACTTTCCCGGCTGCAGGAGCAACTGCAATGAGAACTTAGGTATAGAATCACCTGAGGCAACTGCGGCGGTTCCGACTGGCTCCTTTATCTCAATGGAAAGGGTTATCTGGGCCTTAAGCAGCTTCTCTCCATACAAATCCCCAGGTCCCGATGGCATACTTCCAATAATGTTGCAGAAACTACAAGATGTAGTTGCACCTATTCTACTCTCTATCTTCACTAAGTGTCTTTGCCTTAACTACACTCCAAGGAGCTGGAGAAGAGTTAAGGTAATATTTATACCCAAAGCTGGGAGGAGAGGTCACGAATCAGCCAAGGATTTTAGACCAATAAGCCTCACATCATTCGCACTGAAAACCCTAGAGCGTGTACTGGATATTCATCTCAGGGACGTTCTAAAGGGAGCTAACATATCCAACGCCCAACACGCATACCTCAAGGGCAGATCCACAGATACCGCCCTACACGAGGTTATTACCACCATTGAAAGATCAATATACTTTAAACAATACACTCTTGCGGCCTTCTTAGACATTGAAGGGGCTTTTAACAATATTCATACTAGGGCCATTTTTGATTCTCTTACCAACCTTGGAGTACAAGCACCGGTGAGAAACTGGATAGTCTCAATGCTCAGAAACAGAATAATCCAGGCAGACCTGGGTGGCTGCCAACTCACAAGATTTGTCAGTAGGGGTACTCCGCAAGGAGGAGTAATCTCCCCCCTACTCTGGCTCATCGCCATGAATGAATTTCTTAATACACTAAATTGCAATGGGGTCAAAGTGGTGGCTTATGCGGATGACGTGGTTGTTATGGTGTCAGGACTGTTCCCCTCTACGCTCAGTGAGTTAATGGAGGTTGCTTTGGGAAAACTCAGTGTCTGGGCTGCCAGGTGCGGCCTAGGAGTTAACCCTAGCAAGACGGAACTGATGTTATTCACCACAAAAACCAAAGCGCCACAATTTGTCCTTCCAAAGCTCAATAACCAACCTCTTACACTATCCAGTAGCGCAAAATACCTAGGTGTCATTCTGGATCCTAAGCTAAGCTGGAAAACTAACATCGAACAAAGGGTCAAGAAGGCCTGTATAGCCTTCTACGCCTGCAAGAAAACCTTTGGTAGAAAATGGGGTCTTCAACCAAAAATGCTCTTATGGCTATACATACACAGCAGTAGTGCGACCCATCTTGGCGTATGGTTCACTAGTATGGTGGCCTGCACTGAATAAAGCATACAACACAACTAAACTAGCTCGGATCCAGCGATCCGCATGCGTAGGTATCACGGGGGGTATCCGCTCATGCCCCACTGATGCACTTAATGTCCTGACACATTTACTCCCCATAGATTTACACATTAAGCTTACCGCAACAAACAGTGCAGTCAGAATCAGAGAGTCGTACAACTGGCGAAATAGACCATATGGACACAGCAACATTCTTAATCCGCTACCTCGGGAACTGCTTCCTGGAAAAACGGACTACGACACCCCCAAACTCGACTTCACGAAATCCTTTACAACCAAGTTTCCCACCAGGGTGGAATGGCGCAATGGGGGAATTGATCTAGCCTTCGATGTGTCCTTTTACACGGATGGCTCCAAGATGGAGTGCGGAGTGGGAGCGGGCATATACTCTGAGAAACTGGGGGTGGCGGACTCGTTTCGTCTACCAAACTCAGCCAGCGTCTTTCAGGCCGAGCTTTTTGCGATAAGAGAAGCTTGTCGCACCTTAAGGAGAGCTAATACCAACCACCTTAACGCAGCTATTCTGACGGATAGCCAAGCTGCCGTTAAATCTTTAGCTGCGATCAGTACCAACTCCAAAGTGGTAAGGCAGTGTAAGGATGAACTGGCCCGGCTAAGTCACCAACTTAGCATTACCATAATCTAGGTTCCCGGCCATAGGAACATTTATGGTAATGAAAAGGCGGATGAATTGGCCAGGCGGGGTTCTTCCCTTGACGTTTCCAGAGCGGAACCAGTCGAAGTTCCACTGAACACAGTCAAGGGAGGAATTCGTTCTTACTACTTAACCTTAGCCGGTCGTAGATGGAGAGAACTACCAACCTGCAGCACATCAAGAAAAATATGGCCCCTCTACAATGTAGGCAGAACTCAACAGTTGCTATCAAAGCCCCGGAGCGACATAGCCAGATTAACGGCTATTATTACGGGTCACTGGTGCATCGGAGTTCATGCCGAGAGAATCGGACTACCTTTCAACACCCACTGTCGCAGCTGCGATGACCCAAATGAAAAAGAAACACTAACACACTTTCTGTGCACCTGCCCGGCCCTGGCCAGGTCCAGACTAGCAACGCTTGGCAGGCCCTTCCTCAGCAACCTAGAGGAACTCTCAACAACAAAAATCAACAATCTCCTAACGTTCATCAATCGCACCGGATGGTTATAACCTAGCAGTGCGCTGCCCAGTCAACCAACAGAAACACGAGGTTATGGTATCAAAACGGCTCACTAGAGCTACTTGGATCCTACTTGCATGTAGAATCACCATCTAAACCAACCAACCAACCAAAGCATTTCAATACTTGTTTATACTAATATTATAATAATTTATTATATCATAAGTGGCGACCGTAGCCTAGTGGGTAGAGTGCGTGGCCCCTAAGCTAAAGAACCCCGGTAGCCCGGGTTCAATTCCAGCTCAGACAGAAAGTTTTTTCAATTGAATTAATTTTTCTGTTCGGTCGTCACCTCTCTGCAGACAATAAATGGCAAACCTCAGAGAGTAAAAATTGCCATGTAAAACTTCTTGAGAACATAAGCCGTCCGGAGTCGGCATAAAACACGTAGGTCCAGTTCTCGGCCATTTGTGATCAAACATTTAATAACACGCACACCACAATTGATCAATAGAAGCTAGGTCAAAGTCCTTCCAAGGGCTGAAATGGCCAGTTTATTATTATTATTATATCATTTATTAAATTATTTATAATTTATTTTTGTTTCGTCGTGCTGTTACAGAAGAAAAGAAAAAGGGCATGATGGATTTGCTAAAGTATATACCACCACTGTATCATAACTTTTACAAAAATCTACTTGTTCAACTTTCAGTACCAACGCGAAAACAAGATAATGCAATTATTCATGATATTGATGAAGATAAAAACCATTCTGAGACTGCTTGAATATTATTAAGTTTCATTTAAGATAATAAAAACTAAAGTTTTCTTTTTCTTATATTCAAAAATTCATTGTTGTTTTTAGATGATGGCAAATTTGACAAAATATTTCGGAGCAGAAATGAACTAAGTCATTTAAATTTTTTTCTACTTAAAACTCAAAACAAACTATAAGTATTATGTTATTTTTTTTATTCTCGATATTCACACATAAAAATATAAAAAAATGCTTTTTAGGACTTGACATATGCCATGGTCTTTATGTCCTTGTATCTCAAAAAACAGACTTTTATGACTTGGTTCAGTTGAACTCTGAACCGTCCATTTATAAAGTGTTTATTATCTTAATCAGAATATATACTGCTTTTTAACCGTTAATAAGTGCAGAAATAAAATATAAATTTCCCTTTTTGAAACATATTTGAGTAAAAAAATAAACTATAGTAAACCGCAGCCAAAGTAAAATAAATTTTGCATTCTACATTTCACAGGTTTTTGGATATTGTTATTAAAGTTGCATATTTAAAATTCTTCACAAATGGACGGTACATTTTTATTTCAGCTGAAAATATCGTTAATAATAGAAAAACATATAAATTGTAAAATCTTTTTATCAGATTTTATTTCACATTCGGATCATTTCGGAACATTTTATTTCGCTCTTAAATAAACATAGAATTTAGAACTCTAGGCAAGCAAACGATTTAAAATAATTAAAAAATGTATCTAGTTCTGAATTTTGGTACTCTGTTAAATACATAAAATATAAATTTAAGGAGTCGATTTTCTCCATTTATATAAAATTGCTTAAGGAATTCTTTCAACTTTTTACTCGCTAGCTAAAAGAATATTTTATTTTCAAAATTTAATAAAACCCAATTACAGAAACATATTGCAGATTGTAACAATTTATTTTATTTAATTTAAGCAAACTATTTTTTAAAATCTAGTGAACTAAATGCCACAATATTGATTAAAGAAGTAGTATCTAAGTATTTAAAATTTTACAGAAAGTGAAGAATTTCTTGACTGAAAGATTTTCCATGAAATTCATTCGTTATCTTAACATAGAAAGGTCCTCACTAACATTTAAGAAAAAATTTCGGCTGGATTGTATCAGAATTCGGGTTGATGGGTAGTTGATCAAAAGCATCTGAGGACTATTCTTGAGAGCACTCATTATTATTCAGAAGACTTATGAAGACACAGATCGAAATTTCTCGTCCGTCAGGTTCGACGTCTTTGCAGCATCACAGCTTTGAACTAGTCAGAAATTATTTTCAGAAACTTTTAATGACGTATGGATCCAATTGGACGCAATACTTTCTTTTTTTGAACTTTCTTTTTTAGCATTGAGATCATATCTTGAAAAAGAAAGGCTTTAAAATTACAAGGTTTCCATGATTATAATCTCTTTTCATAGGTCTAAAATCCGGCTTATTTGGATTGGTCGAAAAAATTTCAGTCTCTTACTGTCAAGCATTGAATGTGAAAATTCATAATTTTTTGTTTGTCAATTTTGTGTTTTTTCTTAGTTTTAATAGAAACCTTGTTCGGACAAAACCAAAAATAGTCCCATCGTGTTCAGCGACTTCGAATACATAAAGTAAGATCATGAGATTAACCATCGATGATCACATTCTCTATTGATATATTTTTGAAAAATAACTTTATTAATGTTTCGAAAATTTTCGAAAAATGGTGACTAGCAGTGCCTAAGGGTTAATATTTTGGGACAAAAGTTTCAGTAAGTGGTTTTGAGATGTCATTGAAGCTATTTTGCAACATGCTCAAAAAAAAACCTTTCGCTTTTTTGGGTCGGTCTACTATATATAGACTATATATACTTTTCTATGCCTGCCACGCCTCCTTATCAGCGTTAAAAACGGAGTGACAAAGTTAAAGCAGTCTGCGTAGAGTAATGAAAATTTATTCAATACTTTTTTTTATCTAGTACAATTTTTTCTAAATTTGTATACCAAAATGAAAAAGTCATATTTTTAGCCCTGTGACATACGTTAAATGCTATTTAAGAATTAAAGATCTTTTATGTTTATAGATCCTAGTAACACAAATTACAATTTTCCACAGAATTTTTTATAATACAAGGATACGACAATTATTTTTTTCACAAAGATTTAACGCAAACGATAACTGCACTCACATATGATAATATACGACACTTTTTTATATAATAGATTATGGATCATTAATTTGTTTATATAATTTAAGTTTATTTTGAACAAAGAGATTATATGTTTTATCCTGAAATAACAAAAAATTTGCTGTCAAATTGTCAAATACAATTGTGAAATTTAAGTTTGTTTCCTTACGTCAAAATTTGTGAAAACTTTTACTATGTCTTACAAAATTCTATTTTTGCACACACAAAAAATTTTGCAAGCATTTGTCAAGCATTGAATGTAAAAATTCATAATTTTGTGTTTGTCAATTTCGTGTTTTTTCTTAGTTTTAATAGAAACCTTGTTCGGAAAAAACCAAAAATAGTCTTATCGTGTTCAGCGACTTCAAATACATAAAGTAAGATCATGAGATAAACCATCGATGATCACATTCTCTATTGATATATTTTTGAAAAATAACTTTATTAATGTTTCGAAAATTTTCGAAAATTGGTGACTAGCAGTGCCTAAGGGTTAATATTTTGGGGCAAAAGTTTCAGTAAGTGGTTTTGCGATGTCATTGAAGCTGTTTTGCAACATGCCTCAAAAAAAAACCTTTCGCTTTTTTTGGGTCGGTCTACTATATATAGACTATATATACTTTTCTATGCCTGCCACGCCTCCTTATCAGTGTTAAAAACGGAGTGACAAAGTCAATGCAGTCTGCGTAGAGTAAAGAAAATTTATTCCTTACTTTTTTTATTTAGTAACATTTTTTCTAAATTTGTATACCAAAATGAAAAGGTCATATTTTTAGCCCTATGACATACGTTAAACGCTTTTTAAGAATTAAAGATCTTTTATGTTTATAGATCTTAGTAACACAAATTACAATTTTCCACACAATTTGTTGTAATACAAGGATACGACAATTATTTTCTTCACAAAGATTTAACACAAACGATAACTGCACTCACATATGATAATAAACGACACTTTTTTATATAATAGATGTTGGATCATTAATTTGTTTATATAATTTAAGTTTATTTTGAACAAAGAGATTATATGTTTTATCCTGAAATTACAAAAAATTTGCTGTCAAATGAATAAAATCCACTATTTTTTTTTTTTTTTTTGAAAAATACAATTGTGAAAATTAAGTTTGTTTCCTTACGTCAAAATTTGTGAAAACTTTTACTATGTCTTACAAAATTCTATTTTTGCACACACAAAAACTTCTTTAACTCTTTGAGGTATGGCAAATTTTATTATAAAAAATACCCTTAGGTACAAAAAAAAAAACTGAAAAACTATTTTTCTTTTTTTTATTATTATTTATTTTTATTATATTTAATTTTATAATTATTAGCAAAATTTATAATATAACGGATGATTTACAAGTCCGGCGGCTGGTGCCACGCCCCGTTGCCTTATATAACTTGTGTTATTTTTTGAGAATTGACTTAACCTTAACCCGCCTTAAGGCGGGGTTCACGTCGATCGCTATAAAACCGTGGTCTGTGGAAAATTTTTCAAATGGCTTCCTTCAAAGTCTAGACCATGGCAGAATAACCAGGTAGATGCACTAGAAATACGCTCTCTCCGACAACAAAACAATAACAAAGGCGTAATTATAACGTCAAAATGAGCTATTTTGAAAATGTTATCAATATGTACTTAATTATTTATTCAGTTTTGACAATGGATTTTCTGGACTGCCTATAACTTCCTACCGTCGCGATAATTCGAAAATAGTTCAAAAATTATTAGCTGCCGTTCCAGCACGATAAACTAGCAAACAATCATCGATTTCATTAAATAAATTTTATGTTTTCCAACAGAAATGTCACTTTTCAAATTATATTTTGACAGCTTAAAGCAGCCGTACATAGCTACACAAATAAATTGGTTACTGAACAATTGAAATAAGCAGTCGAACGAGAAGTATATTAAAAGTAAACTTTCATTTGCTTAATTTAAGGCCAAACTACAATCAATTATGTATTATATCTTAAAACACGGCTCATTTTATGAAATTTTTAAGATTTTTATTTAGTTTTTTTACATGTTCATACATAAAATCTGGGTACTCAATTGATTTATACGGTTAAAAGTAAATTATACATTCCTATGGCTGAACGAATAAAACTAAATTGCAAATAGTGACATTATAGCTACGCAAACATTTTGCTTTCTCATTTTTTGCTCTCCGAATTGCATCTACCTGGTTATTCTGCCATGGTCTAGACGAATCTTCAAGATACATTTTAGTTTTTCTCACTTGGAGCAAGCATTCTCTGTTTGACAATTACGTCAATTTGAAATGAAATGTCATTATTTTTTCGAATTTAATTAATTTTTAACTCGAAATTTTTAGCTCGATTTTTGTTAAATAGAAAATACATTAATTGAAGTGAGATCGAGGTAAAAAAAGATACTAGTGAGCAAGAAGTTGTTTTTTATTTTAATCGAGAAAAAAAATTGTAAAACAAAATGGAAGAGGTTAAAAAAAACCGTTAAAATTTTCACCTGTAGTTCACATTTTCACCTGTAAAAAATGAACGAAGAATTAAAATAAAAAACGAACTTCAGATTAGTTTTTCTCGTTTCTAAATTAGTACAATCTAATTAGAACAATCTGATTTGGAGCTCAAACAAAAAAATGTGGCATTAGAGGGTTAGTAACAACTTTGATTGAAATTTTCACCTTTGATTTCATATGTGTCAAGTTATTGGGTTTTGTTAAATTTCGTTGCAAAGCGCCACCTATTTAAAATTTTTTCATTATGTGTACAAAAAACAGCTTTCTATACAGAAAGCTCAGTCTATAAATTTTGAAGAGTACAGCACAAAAAATTAAGTGGTAAGATATGTGTATACGTACATTCTCTTTTGCTCATACATTGAGCGTGAGCTAGGGCATCCAATCCCAAGTCTTTAGTTCCTAAAATCCCGGGATTTTCGGGATCTCGGGGTCCCGGACTTTTTTTAGTCCCGACAGTACCGGGATTGCAAGGCCTACAATACCGAGATTTTCGGGATCCCGGGATTACCTTCACTGCAAAAAAAATTCCAAAAAATTCCACCAAAAAGTTAAATGATACTACCTAAGAAATGCCTGAATGTGATTTAAAAATTTTTTAAAGAAAGGCCTTTAAAGAAAAATATAAAAATATAAACCTTTCTTGAACTAAACTAATAGGGAGGGAAATAATATTCTTTTATTAAGCAAATAATTTGCTTGATATAAGAAAATTTAATATTAAGTCTCATTTGCTCAAATCAAGCATTAGAAACTAAAACAAAAACAAAACAATTAAAATGAGCATTTATTTCCAAAATTGAGCAAAATAAACAACAGCTTGAAAAAGCATAAAATACTTGGTTCTAGAATCTGAAACAAGACTTGAATAAAGCAAATATTTTCTTAATTTAAGCAAACGCAAAGTTGTCGCCTTTGAAAAATGCAGCAAATTACAACAATCATGAAAAACTTGAAGTTGTTGTAAAAGAAACAAGTCGCTAGACAACAAAATCTCCGTTCAAGATCACTGTTGACAAGTGTTGTTTCTTTGTTTACATCGAGCAAATTATTCTAGTTTTCAGTTAATTATTTACTTGAATCAAGCAAAATGTTCTTAATTGAATCAAAATAAATTTCTCAAATTAAGTAAATTATTTTAGTTTTCAGTAAATTGCTTACTTGAATCAAGCAAATTGTTCCCAATTCAAGGGAAATAAATTTCTAAAACCAAGAAAATTATTCTCGTTTTCAGCATATTGTTTACTTGAATCAAGCAAATTGTTCTCAGTTCAAGAAAAATAAATTTCTCAAATCTAGCAAATAATTCTCGTTTTCAGCCAATTTTTTACTTGAATCAAGCAAATTTTTTTCTCATTTCAAGTAAATATTAGACTCGAATGTGAAAAAAAAAATTATTGATTTTTAAGCAAATGTTGCGTGAATTGAATATTTTTTTCTTAAAATCATGTGTTATAAATTTGCTCAATTCTAGCAAAATAATGGTTGAATTGATAAATTTACACTTGAGTGTAAACTGATAGCCTATTTGCTTGATTCAAGCATAGAATGCTTGATTTTTTCATTCCGTGTACAAAATATTGCAGAATACTTACTTAAAAAACTTCAATGTGACCTTAAAAAATTAAAAAAAAACTTCCTTAAACAAGCTCTACAAAATATCACAAAATTCGAACTTAGTTACATACTTAATTACTAAAATTATAATACTATTTTATTGTTTTTTAAATAATTTTATTAGCCTTTCGAATGATCTCATTTAATGAATTTTTTGTTTAAGCATTCATCTTTGTTTTTCAGAAGTAAACAATAAACACTATCCAAACATTTAATCGAAACTGTCTTTTTTAGTTTTTTTCAAATCTTCTGCACTGCTTTGTGTTGTAAAATAAGGCAAAACTAATTTGGAACTTCATATTACGTCTTCCAAAAAATTAATTTACAAGAGTTTGTCAATCCCGGGATTGTGTTTTTCCAATCCCGAAATCCCGGGATTGTTGAAACGTTCTGAAATTGGATGCCCTAAAGTGAACGTAATTTTATTTAATTTCTCTTTCGCTTTTTCTACAATGCTTTTAATGTTTTTTAAATATTAAACTTTTTTCTAAAGTTTTTTCTAAAATCAATATAGTTTTTTAAATATTTTATTTTATTACCTTTATACCGTAAAAACCCAACTAAATGCATCCCAGTGTTTATTTGATTAGTTGAAAAGCACTATTTTTTGTGTCTGGTTCTTGTAATGCTTTGAGGGGCATGCTGTCGCTTGTTGACAAATAGCTTTCTCTGCTGCCATAAAGAATTAATTAAGAACTAATATTTTATCTTCAATTTAATACAATAAGTAAAACTATATACATAAAGTAACAACCGAAAAAGTGCTGCAAATACTCATTGTAAGGCCGCTGTTTGGCCTTTGTGTGGCCGAAATTCTTCGCTTCAAAACGTTTGCTGTTTAACCCTTGTTCGGCCTCTGTTCGATCTTTATTCATTCACTTTTTATTCGCAGTTAAACTTTTGTTTTTACCCGAGTTCATGCGAACACTTTTCTTATGAATTGGGATCCTCTTTACTGGGAAAAAGTAATAGAAAACTTAACAAAACTTAACTAATAATTAACTAAATAAAACTGAACTCACAAAATTTTCTAAAAATTGCAAGATTAAATTCGGTTACTGAGTTATAATGCTTACATAATTTTTCACAAATGTAATTGGAATATTTTTACTGTAGCTCAATTAAAGTCGACTTGTACGTTTTGGAAGTTCAAATATAACATAATGTGTTCCTCAATTCATTGCATAATTGTACAATCGAGGTATACCTATTGAAAATTCTATGATCAATTTTTACCAGAGAGCTTTGGAATGTTTCTCAATTGCAAATATACCTTTGGAAAAAATTTCATGGCTTTTCAAACATTTCTGTAAAAATGTATCTGTAATTAAAATATAATTTTAAAATTCGCCTATATTTAAAAACGTACGTTTAGATACAAGCAATATTTCTTCTCTAAGTATTTTCATAATTTTGTCAATAAATTTTTTAACAATATGTTTTGCTTCTAATATTTTTATTTGTTTTAAATTTTTCAAAACTTTGAACTCTATGGGGGCAAATTTGAGCCCCAAGAGCCCCCTTGGCTATAGGTCTGTTCAATCTATAAAGATTTAATGGTTTATTACAAGTTTTGGGCAAACTCAGAATTCCATTTTAAAATATCTGTTATATTTATAAATAGTTGTATGTACATATTCACTCCAATTGAAATTAAAAATTCTTATTTACTTTTTGGAAAGAATAAATATTTCAATTACTTAAGTGTTTATCAATATTTTCAACCGCGAAAAACCTAAAATTACTTTGAGCACTAAAACACAATTTAATTACACTGTAAAAACGCAATTTAATTACAATTTCTTTACAAAGAAAGCGGAAAAATATTGCAGTAGAAAAATTCTGCGATGAAGTATGCGCTTCAATCACATATTTATAATGATTGGAGTCAAATATATCATGAGAGAAAGTTTGAAATTAAAATTGTGTAAGCTATTTGATTTTAAAATTAGCCAGGGAAATCTATCGTGAAACATTTTGTTCAAATAAAAATAGTATTGAAAATATCATTAACGAACAATCCAAATAATACCTACAAAAGTTTGGTAAACTATCTAACAGGATCATTAGAGTGGACCTTACTTTTTAAAGAGCAGGACATAGAGCAAGTATAGTTTTTGGTAACCATTGTTTAAAAAACTTTTTTCACTTAAATCTCAAGCACTTTAACTCGTTGAATTGATTGAACAAATTTTAATATATTAAATTTAACTGAAGTTTTCACTAAACGCCTTCACTGAAGCGTATCACAAAAACTATGACTGATAGCGAAAAAGTAATCTGATTTTCGGAATCAGCGTACGAAGCTTAGTAGAAAATGATACTAATATCGCTGTAAAATTCAAAAGAGATAAATTTGACGCTACTGTAATGTTCAAGTAAATTTGAAGTGAATACCCTTCAATGTTGCTAAAATTTTACACGATTTTTTTTTTTCATCAATTAGAACAGTAAGAACATACAAATAAGGTCCACTCTAAGGAGCATATTTAAAATGTTAAGACACACAGAACTCAAGGACTGCAAGGACTCAATGCGGCAGAAACGAACAGAAAACAAACAGAAAAAAAAATAACGTATTAAAATTATACATAAAATAAATTGATTTGCAACAACCTGTCAATCGTCAACAGGCAGACCGCCCGCCTGTGTGGTAACAGCAGCAGCAGCAGCTGATAGCGCTGCAGATACAAGCCGCTGATAGCAGCAATGAATGAGCGTGTGCGCGCGCATGCGTGTCCAGTGCGCGCTGTTGCGTTCGTGCATTAAAAGTGCAATGCGATTGAATTGCATTGAAATGCAGCAGAATTAAATGCAATTCAATCTCTTAACCAGCAGCTAAGTAATTTTTAAGTAAAAACATTTAAATGCGCATTTTTGTGACGCTAAGTGGTTGCATAGTGTTGCCAGATTGCAGTAATTGAGTGTATTAGCAAAAGTTTCGCTTGCTGAAATAAAAATTTTCATACGTAGCTTTTCGATATTAAAAGAAAAAAATAATACACATGAACACTACACTCCCTTTTTCTGCATGGTATCCCGCTCCTTCTACCCCCCCCCCCTCCTCAGCATCCTCCTCCTCCTCCTCATCTAACTGAGGTGCAACGCCCAACATACTGAAAATTCGTGTTTTGCTCGCGCCTCTTCTAATCTTAGATGCAAGCGTGAATATTTTTCATATTCAACAATATTTTTCGTCGTTGTTGTTGTTGTTGTTGCTATTATTGCATTTATTATTTTAGTCTTTTGACCACTGCTGCTGGCTGCTGCTGCTTGCTGTGCCACCAGCTTCAATGAGTGACCAAATGGCACCCAAGCACATTGCATGCAACACCGAAACGAAACGCAACGACAACAAACCAACCCACAATTGCACGGCCTTTAGTTGTTCTTCTTGTTGTTGTTATTGCAATTGTTTTATCTACATTTTTGTGTGTTGTTTTTTTCCATGTTTAGGAATTTGTTAAGTTGAATTATCGCCAAATTGCGTCGGCAACTGTTGGCCACATTCATTTCTTGTCTGTCTTTTTCTCCATTTTTGTTTTTGCCACATTCATATTCGTTCAATTTGTTGGTTCAATTTGTGCCACGATTGATCTCCAAATCGCTATTGGATATCATCAGGCATAACATTAAAAAATTTTTACTTTTGAAGCTGTGTTTTTGAGTCAAATAAAGGTTAAAAATATTTAAGAGTGAAACGTTAGAGATAGTAACGAAATTTGTATCCATATACATAGTTTTTAATAGGCTTCCACTTGGATATAGACTCATCAATCTATCATCTAGAAGTTCAAATACTTAATGTCATGATATGTTACACTAGTAGCCCTCCTTTTATTTGGAGCGTGTGGTTCTGGGGATTTTTAAGTTTTCAAAAAGTTGTCATTGCCAATATATAAAAGCTATGAAAATGTGTCAGTCCCCGACTATATATATAAACTGCCGAACAGCGGTCGAAGAGCGGTCGAACATGGCACAAAAATAATATAAAAGAATAGCGGCCCAAACTGGGTCGAACAACGGCCGAACAAGGCCTATATTAAGTTGAACTGCCACTGTGCGCCCGTTGAATGCCATCGAATTTTTCAACGCTCTTATGCAACAGCAAACGTATGCGCAGCCACAAAAGCAAACCTCACTCGGCAACGCTGATGTTGATAGTATCGCCACTTGTGTCTTATTAAAAATTTGTTATTAGTTTGTGCCAGGTTAAACACATATATACACATATGGTCATGAAAATAGGTACTTCGACTTCGGTATAAAAAAAAATAAGTTTTTTGTCTTAAATATTGGCATGTGTTCAATTTTTTGCTATTTTTATTTGGTAAGCAGGTAAAGTAAACTTAAATAATATTCCAAAGGTCATATAGTTCAAAGGTTAGTGATAATACGAAAAAAAATTAAAAATTCATGTGTTCATAAAAAAAGGTACGAAGTTAAAAAAGTTATAATATAATAAAAGTATATGGTTTTATGACAAAAAATACACAAAATTTTTAAAACTCTACAATAACCGCTGTGTCCACCGTTATTATCAACAACTTTTTTAATTCGATTTGGCATAGAATTAATAAGCTTGCGGCAGGATGCAACAGGAGTGTCATACCATATTTCTTAAATTTTTTGCCATAAATCCATTTTATTTTTGAAATTTTGTTTTCCAATTCTCTGTATTAAATCTCCCCAAAGATTTTCTATTGGGTTCAGGTCGGGCGACTGGCTTAGCCAATCTCAAACTTTCACATGGTTTTGTTGAAACCACGTGTTCACTAACTTTGAAGAGTGTTTTCGGTCATTATCTTGTATAAAGACCCAACGAAGCGGCATGTTCTCTTAAGTAAATGGCAACATCACGTCTTGGAGAATATCCTTGTTAATAAATTATATTACCGCCACCACACTTCATTGTGTTCTTGTATATTGTGGTGCAAATTCTTGTCCTTTAGGGCGTCATACATTTCGGCGTCATACAAAATAAATAAATAAATTTATTTTTTGTCTCATCCCTCTAGAGTATGTTATAACACTTTTTAATGTTTTCTGTTCCACACCAAGACTTGTGGGCTTCGACGAACTCTATCCTCTTCCGTAAATTTGCCTTTCTAAGCAGAGAAACTTTACGAGCTATTTTTCCCGGTAGGTTCCTTGTGTACAATCGACGCCGTACAGTTCGCGCTGAAACTACGTTATTAAATTCTGCTGCAATCGCTTTCGATGACATAAAGGATCCCTCTTGGCAAGTATTACGATTAAATTTTCGGTAGTAGGATTTGTTTTTTTTCCCACCACGTCGTTCTGTTGATTTTATGGGCTTAAGGCCATTAACAAAAAATTTTTGGACCGACCCAGTGAGTCTGCGATAAATTTGTAGGATTTATTCTGCTTTCGTGGGTTGAGAACTATCCTGCGTTCCTCAGCTGTGCAGTGTTGCGCGCGACCCATCTTTTAGTAATATTCGTATTGATTTTTATTTACTAAATGTTCTTCAACTTCACAACTTTCTTTACGACCAATAATAGATTTCAACAGATTCAGTAAAACACAAATTCAAAGTACCTATTTCAGTGGCCAACAAAATTTACTTTTTCGAAAAACAAAGAGATCTGTGCAACTAACAACGCAGCTTAGAATATCGGTTCTTGTAATTTCACAATGAAGGAGTATTGCCACTTCTAAGAAAATAATACCTTTAATTATTCCCTTTAATTTTTCAGAGCGGCAATTTTCATTGAAAGATGCAATTTTCATTGAAAAGGTGCTCATTTTCATTGTAGAATAACACATGTTCGGCTGATATACGGCCACTGTAAACACGTTTTCCCCGATTATTTCGAAACGGCTTGTACTGCCGCTGTACGACCCCTGTACGGCCGAGAAAAATATTGAAAATTTGGCCTTATTCGGCCGATGTACGACCCTTGTACGGCCAAGAAACACATTAAAAAGTTGGCCTTGTTCGGCGCTGTTTGACCTAAGCTAAAAAAGTTTTTATTTTCACTCAAGTCATTTCTTTATCAGCTCAATAATTAATTTATTCCGTGGTTTGTTGTTAAGTTAATGCAATACAAACTATGTTGCTCTACAGCGTGACGCATTTTGTGGCGAAACATAAGCAACATTTGATTCGCTACAAGCAGTGATAGCCTCAGAGTCAATCAAAAATCGAACTGCTTGCAAGAAACTGAATTTATGGCCCTTATTATGAGCTGCGTTCGATCTTCGACTGTGGTCGAAAGGCCTGATCGAACGAATTTGCATTTGGTATTATAATGTGCTTTCGACAAAGAGCAGCGCTATTGTGAATTTTGTTCATATTGTTTATTCACGGTAGTATATTTCTATCAGGTGATCGTTGTTTTATATCAACTAAATACGATTGGTTTGAAAGTTGATTGCAAAAAATAAGACAAAAAAGTTATGACTATGACGAAAATAATTTCCATAAGATTCGACGCTTCGTCAGAAGAGGATGAAAGCTTGACGAAACTGGCTAGAAGTAGAAAACTGTTGAGCAATGCTTTTTTTAGCTAATCTTAAGCCACTTTGCTGTTGTTCTAACTGGTGGTCCTAAGCAATTTAATTCTGGCGAGAGTTCTTCCCATTTCTTTTTCGCCTGAACTTTGGAACAAATATCCTTTGCAGTCAAAGTTTGCCTCCATCAATGTGACCAGTTTTTCTAACTGGGATTTGTTGCTTAGATCTGCATAAAATTCACAAAAACAGTTCAATATTAGTTTTTAGTCATTAAAAAGGAAAATACAATCACAAAATACTTAAATTTTTAACAATTTTTGCTCAGCACTCATCGCATCGAAAGCAAAATCCTATTCGACTGAAATTTCGATTGGCAACGAACATTTTGATAGGGTTGCACTGCTCATAATAAGAATTTAACGATCCGTTCGATAACCAGCGAAGATCGAACATCGAAAGCAACTCATAATAAGGGCCTTTGTCTTATTTTTTGCAATCAGCTTTCAGACCAATCGTATTTAGTTGAAATAAAACAACGATCATCTCATAGAAATATACTACCGTGAACAAACCATATGAACGAAATTCACAATAGCGCTACTCTTTGTCGAAAGCACGTTATAATACCAAATGCAAATTCGTTCGATCAGGCCTTTCGACTACAATCGAAGATCGAACGCAGCTCATAATAAGGGCCTATTTCTTATTAAAACATAAATTTTACGACAAAATAATTGATCTTAGATGCATGTCAACACTGACTTTTTTGTTGGAATCGGGAAGATCTTTCGTTTGTTAATACATAATTTTAATGAAAATTGCTATTTAAGTCACTCCATTAGCCAATAACTTCTCTGATATCAAATATTTAAAAAATTTTAGTATACATGAGCTATCAATAATCAATTTTTAAATTGTGAAAATTTTACACAAATCCATTAAGCGGTTCTTGAGTTAAGCGGCAGCCACAAAACTGCTCAATCTTTACAAGTTTCATTTTTATATAATAATATAGATGGTATAGATGTAGATAATAAAAGCCATATGTATGTAGAAAATTGCATTTCAACAGTTTTTTAATTTCTCACTTTTCAGAATAAAAATAAGAACTCAAATTGATGTATGAAATGTTTATCTAGATGAAGTTCTAAAACAGATTAGTTATAAGTCATGAGAGAATAATTTGAAGAACACTTATTTATTTTCAACACATATATTCTACAGAAAACAGAAATATTAAAAGTAGCAATTTGTCATGCGATTTGCTCTCTCAACCTAATCACTTTTTAAATAAAATTACAACTTTGTACTTGCTTATGGAAATAATACATTTCTCTAAAAAAAAATGTACTGGCATACGTTTTCATTAGTGCCATTTTTTGTCCAGTTTTTTAATTTTATACTTTATTTACTTTCAGTCAATTCAGTCAAGTCTGGATTTGAGTCAGAAATTTACTTTTATAAATTTTTTTACCTCATACCTCTATTTCACTTACGCACAGTATATCTCATAAATTTAACGCCATTGCTTAGAGGCTAGGTCCCCCGCATGCGTGGGATAATTTGGAGCATTGAAAGTTAGATATTTTTTTTGCACAGATGCATGTCTGCGCAAAAACAGGTAGCAACCGACAATTTGTCCATGGTTCATTGTTCCAAATATATAGAAACGTCAGACATTCCCAAAAAAATAACAACAAAAACACAAAAACCAACGTCATATTATGTGAACAAATTAAGATTTAATTTTTGGGTCAAGTTCAGTTAACAAAGCCAAGAGATGAAAAATTTCACGAATTGCTTTTTCCTTTTTTTTTCTTTGCCATTTTTATTATTTTATTTTTATTCCTAACAACTTTTGCTACTGCTGCTGCTGGTTTGAAGTCTGTGTTTTCGTTATTATAAAGAAAGAAAAAAATATTGTGGTCAGCTTTTGATGATCTTTAACCGCAAACAAAAAACATGTGAACAGCCGGAACACACGCTGCTTGGCATTGTCCTAAATAATGTGACCACTAAATATAACAGCAAAGCCAACAATAGTAATAGCAAAAACAACAACAACTAATACTGCCACTACTGACCGCAGGATGAACTGAACTTTATATAAAAAGCAGCAGCATATCCTTGAGCTGCTATATAATGCGCAACAACTAAATCTACCTGCGGCTATATTTTTTCCACTGCTACTTTTTTCATATGGTTTTTGTAGCTTTTAATGCGTTGCGTGTTTAGCTAATTTCAATTTGTTTGCCCATTTTTTTATTGCTCTAGTTTTTTGCACATGTCGCTTGCATGTCCTTTTTTCCAGAATATGTTGATTATTGTGAAACTTTATTGTTTATGAAATTCCGTTGCGTGTACTGAAGGACATCGATTCGTAGTGCTTAAAATCTTTGACTGGTTTGAAATAAAGAAAAAAAAAAGCACATAGCACAAGGGAACGTTTTACAAGTTGATGAAATGGACAAAAAGCAAACCATTATTTTTTGTGTCAAAGTCTGAGTTTTTATGAGGCATCCGGAAGTGTTTGAGACGCTGGTTATCGTGACGTTTTTAACACAATTATTTTAAGCATTAATTGAAAAATATTGACGAGCGAAATTATTGTCAGATTTATGTGTAATGTGGATAATAATAATAGCCTGTGGAGCTCGGACACTGCGAGGGAGTCGTATTAGATTCCTATTATGTCATGATACATAAGTGTCAAGATATATTTTCTCATTTATTTTGCTATTTGATTAAATTTACCGCTTAAATAAATACAAATCAAAATCGAAATATAATCGGCCGAACAGCGGTCGAACAAGAGCAATGCGACTTAATATGGTTTTAAATAAAAATTACATTTGTTCGGACAGCGGCCGAACACGGGATGAACGATGGCTATTTCAAAACAGTAATTAATAATCAATTATAAGATTCCTATTATGTCATAATACATGAGTGGGAATATATTTTTCATAAACTTAAATAAATTAGAAAGTCGTTATATAAATAAAATGATGCTGCTACAAAATTGATTATTTAAACTTTTTGGATTTTTTGTTATCAATAATGAAACAACACGAGTAGATGGATGACACTTAAAAAATACAAATTTAATATATTCACTTTAATATAGAAAGGCCTTAACTCATTTTTTGTTACTTTACAGGTGATGGAAAAAACTTAATAAAAATTATAATTTTGCGGGTCCGAATTTTCTTGAAATGGATTTTTTATTTAAGACACTAACCAATTCAATGCTGTAGCAATATTTTTGCAGCAATTTTTTTCTATCTGTAAAAATCTGTGAACAAATTTATTTTGAAAAAAATGAGTTAGGGCCTTTCAATATTAAGGTAGCGATATATAACTATTTTTGTCTCGTGAAATTTTTCGCATGCTACAAACATTTAAAAAACCAGAAGTTCATTAGACCCAAGTTAAACTATATAAGGTCGAACAGCGATCGAACAGCGGTCGAACAAGCGCTACGCAACTAAACGTGATCTAAAATAAAAAATACACTTGTTCGGATAGCGGCCGAACATGGGATGAACGATGACCAATTTAAATAATATCTTATTTTCAATTTTGCACTTGAGTTTATGCTAAAATAAAAGCATGTATACTCACAAGAACAACAAGAACAGCACTATATATGTCCATGTCCATATGTCCACTTGAGTTTGTACTTGAGACAGTTATCTTTGCATATTTACATACATATTATTATTTTTTAAAACTAGTCCTTTTATTACATTGAGTGACAGCATTGACAACTTTCTTATAGCAGCATAGAAATCTTTTTGCTTGCTAGTGTTTGTATGCCCACCAAGGTTTCACTGTTCTATATATGTATATAAGGGTGTCCTAAAAAAAACGTGTTTGATGTCCACGGCTTTTCCACTACCATTTGACCTTAGAAACACCCTCTGTGAAGTGCATCTCAATTGGTATAGGTTTAGAGGTCGCGAATTTATTTTCTAATTTTCCCATACGATTTGTATGAGAAAAAATCAGTTTTGCTGGTAAATTGAGTTTAGAGCCATTATCTTTTAAGCGAAGTATTAAAACCGCGAACATTTGTCAAAATAAAAAAAAATATTTTTGGGACACCCTAATGTATATAATATTAATGTTTACACATATATTTATACACATACACACACAGTTTGAACCTTGTTCGGCCTATGTTCGACCATTGTTTGGTCACTGTAAGACCAAAAAGTCTTGCAAACGCCCGTTGTACACATAAGGCTTTTCAACCTTAAATCAGCTGCATTTGGGCCTTATTTAAAAAACCCGTTTCTTTACTGGTTACTCGTTGTTGTGTCAGGATACATAAAGAACATGATATTTTTAATGTATTTTGCTTCTTTTTTAAATTGACTGCTTAAGTAAAGATTAATGGAAATGCCATTATATGTAACAATTTGTCGCATGCGATAAAAATGATAAATTTTATTTGTTAGATATTTTAAATAATATCATTTGTTATATACATATACTTATAAGGAATAAATGAAATGAGTTGAATGATTTAACAAACTTCTTTAATAATAAAGTTTTTTTTAACATTTTATAAGTTTTTGGATTTAATATGTGAAATTTGAAATTGCCATGTCGCATGCTATAAAAGAAACATGTAACGAAACTCATATCTTTTAATTAAATAATAAACTGACTTCCAATTCAAGCAAAAATTTGTTATTTTTTTTTAAAAAATTTCAAGTTAATTCCTTTAAAGTTTACAGCAATACTTTCATCAATGTTGCGGCTGCGCATAAATTAGCACAAACAGCTACGCGCGTGTAAATTAAAACTGAATAAAATTAGTAAAAGATCAAAGTGAACAAAGTTACAACAACAGCAATAAGAACATAATAGCAACAACAAACAACGCCAACTACATTATGAACAGCAAAGGTGGAAATAAAACAAGAGTCGTGTCAACGTTGACCTTGGAGTGTGGAGAATTAAAAAAAAATTGAAAAATATAACGACTTGCAGTTAGTTACCTGCAAATCTAGAACCAGTTGAAATGCGGAGGGTTTCAATTAATTTTAAAAAAAAATTCCTAATGCTGTTGCTGCTGTCGGTTTTGCTAATAACAAACAACATTGCAACTATTAGCTGAAAATCATCTACCACTCACACACACACATGCACACATCCATACACATTAAGATATATTTCTACGTATAGGTATTAATTGTCGGACATGCAGGCCCAAAGACAGACAGACAAACAAATCGACAGACTCAGTTCAACCATTAAGCAATAAAGATTGAAATCGACAGCAAGTCGCACGATTGTTTAACCCTTGACAATATTACTTTTGTGTACTACGTTGATGTCATGCGATTAACGAGCACCCGCATGCTTAGAGCTTTTAATTTATGAGCTTTTCTTCCCCCCAACAATTAAGTAAATTTCTATCAATAGAGTTCGCTATGGGTTAAGCATGAGCGGCCTGTTTTGGAATTGGTTTTAAATGAAAGCCCAAAAAGTTTAATTTTCAAAAGCAAATGCTGCTACTTTTGCCATTCTCACCTAGTTGAAATGTTGTTGTTGTTGCTTTTGTTGTTTTTGCTGGATGAACGCGCTGCTTATCGCAAGCCCACCACCATGCGATAAATTAACAATTATTGCTAGCAACATGACGATTTTATTGAGTTTAAATACATATTTTTAACAGTGCTGCCACTTTGTTGCATCTAACAACAATAACAACAACAACAACAAAAACAACAACAATCATCACAACTGCGCAATTTAATTGAATGCGTGAATTGTTTTTGTTGTGTCAGCTTAGCTAAGCTCACCGTGACAACAACAACCAACCATGCGATAAGCTAGAGTCCAGGCTCTGGTGCTCGCTCATTCGCTTCTAGCCGCTTTCAATTGGCATTTGCGCCGGCGCACAGTGTGATTATTTTGTAAGTTGGATAAACAAAAGTCCAACAAATTTTTTGTAGAATTTAAACAAAACTCCTTTTTATTACGAAAGTATATTTGTAAAGATAATTTTTTAAAATGTAACAGAATAAAGTCACTTTTTGGTAAAATTTAAAAAAAACATTAAACTACATACAAGAAATAGAGCCTGTCAATACTCATTGTCAGAAAAGTTATAATTATTTTCATAGAAAAAACGGAATTTTAAAAAAATGCAATATTCAGTGTCAATAAAAAAGATAAATCATTCAGTTTTTGCTCGAAAATAAACCTAAAATAAACACGCCTAGTATTTCTTCTTTCAGTTAAAAAAAAATCTACTGCGAAAAGTTTATCGAATTGAAAAAAACCCTTGTTTTTGAAAGTTTACATTTTAAGATCAATTCTTACAACATTCATTACTTTTAAGAAAACTGGATGAAATTGTACCTCTTTATTTTTAATGTATTTTAATTAAACAATAAATTTAGTTACAAATAGGCAGTTGACCTATCGCACTAATTTTTTGAAACTCTGATATTATTGATCTTCAAAATCTAAATGCAAGCTCCTATGTCTCTAGCTGTTATACTTTTTGTAATATGAGTGATTTTCTCCTCCTAAAATTTAAAAAAATTGCACTGTGCGGCGCGTGAAAACGTGACGATTGAGTAAGTTCACAACTATATATGTAGTAGATATACACTAAAATATGAACGATCAGTTGGTTGTGATCTGGCTGGGTTGGTGTTGTTAGTATTGTTGTTGTTAATATTGTTGTTGTTGTTTAGTTGTTTTTGTATAATTTTCCAATTTAAATTAACTATTGTAAGATTTTCCCAGCGTACTATTTTGTGTATGTTGCTAGTACTGCTGCTTGTGGCCATATCTGTTGTTGTTGCTGCTGTTGTTATTGTTGTTGTTGCAACTGTTGTAATTGTAAATTATGGCAAAAATGTAATCAATTGATTGTTAATTGGTTATTATATTGGCTGCAAATAATTTAACGTAATTTGCAGTAATTTAATTGCCATCAACACTGTGACGACGATGATGATGATGATGATGATGATCATGGTCATGATGATGTTCAAGGTGATGATGATCATGGTGATGATGATGACTATTGTGATGATGATGACCATTGTGATGATGATGACCATGGAGATGATAATTTCGAAAAGATATGTGGATGAAATTAGAAGATGTTGGTGGGCAGGTTCAAGGGTTAGCATGGTGCTAGTTTTTAAAAAGAAAAAGGACGACTTCAGCTATAAAAATATGAGATTATTAATAGCTTTTGCCTTACAAAATAGCAAGAGAAAAATAATTTTTACTGCAAAGAATCTTTTCAAAAAACTATGCAAAGATACAGGAAAATGAGACAGCATTATAAAAAAAAAACTGAAAAATCTGATAAAAGAAAAGGTAGAGGAATATTGATCAATTCATTTAAATTATTTTTTTAATATAAATTAAATCCCAAGCAAAAAAAAATATAAGGACTGTTCAAAATCCGGTGCAAATGGTCCTGTATCATAGCATTCGCAAAATGATAAGAGTAAATTTTTATTCTACACTACGAAATACACAGAATCGTATATACTACGCTGTTGCAAGTATGCAACACTAAAATCTATAACTTATATATACTATACATATGCAATACTAAATTGACGATAAAAAAACTAATATGGAAGATAAACAGCAAAAAATAAAAGAATTAATTGTGCCTTAAAGCTTTTTTTTCAGAAAAAAATTATTTTTGCTTTTAAACACTCAGCTGTGAATTTGACCAAATTAAACCATAAAATACCGTTAACAATTGATAGAAAATTTTTGCAATTGAACAAATTTGCAATATCAAATACAAAAGGTTTGCATTATAGATTTTATAAATAATGGAATATAAATTGCATAGCATATCATGCATTTTTATTCAAGTTCCGAAGAAATTGCGGACTTAAATTGAATGGACTTTAACAAAAAATGTGACGAACCAAAAAACCATGTGATACAATAAATATTGGTTCTATTTTAACAAAAAGTATGACAAACTCAAAGAAAAGGTGTGATTTTTCAAAATTTATTTAATCCATTTTTGGAATTTTGATTTTAAACATTACATTTAGGGTATTCACAAGGTGTGTTAGCAAGTCATAATGTCATATTGTCCTAAGATTTTACACTAGTTTAAACATTTTATTGTTGCTTTACGTATAAAAAAGGACTAATATATTACAACTCTGAAAGCTATGTTTATTCAAGTGTCTCGTAATCAAACAGCTGTTTCTTATTTGCATTTATTTATTTTGTAAATTTTAGTTGTAAACTTTTAGGACAATATGGCAAATAGCACAGCACACCTTGTGAATAACCTAATTATAAAATAAAATCTTAATTGTTTACCGAAAAACAAATCCACTTTGCCAAAAATTTTATAGGACAAAAAGATGATGAGAATTAGCCAGAGCAATGGTTTGGAACAATTTAGCAAAAAAGATAAAATTAAAATAAGAATAAAAAATTTTAATGTTTAATTTAGGCCGGATTTCAAAAAAGTAAACTCGAAAATTCCTGATTTAAAATTACGTCATATAAACAACTCTTTGTCCTAGATTTTACATTTAAAATTGCGGACACGAAATTCGTGTTTTCTACCTGGAAGGGTTTAACACGGATAAGCATAATTTAACAACCATTAAATATTTATATAAAAACCATACAATATCTTTACATCTTCTTGCTGATACCAGATGAAAATAATCAGCCGAACAACGGCCGAACAAAGGTCAAACAAGAGACGAATATGGACTTAAAATATTAAAAAAGCTCACTCGTTCAAACAGTGGTCGGACACGGGTCGAACAGTGATTGATTTGAAATAAGACTCTGTCATCAATTTTGCCTACGATTTTATGCAAAAAAAAAATTATACGTCCGTAAAAAATGCAGTCACAACAACAAAAGCAAGTGACTTTTGTCCCGTAGGGTCAATTTTTGAAAAATCCCTCTTTGACCCATTTAGAGTGCCCCAATCGAGTCCAAATGTATGACCGACCCACACTAACTTTGGAGGGCCGATCCACCCACGCCAGTGGCGACCCTATTCTGCTGATTTTTTCATGTAAAGTGCCAAAAATGGTGATTTTTGAAATGTTTGTATGGTGAACCCCCAGGGGGGTTCCAGGGGTGTGCCACTGGCATGGGTGGATCGGCCAAATGGCTAAATGGGTTAAAGAGGGATTTTTCAAAATTTGACCCTACGGGACAAAAATCAAAAGAAATAAATTTGACCCATTTAGAGTGCCCCAATCGAGTCCAAATGTATGACCGACCCCCACTCACTTTGGAGGGCCGATCCACCCATGCGAGTGGCGACCCTATTTTGCTGATTTTTCCATGTAAAGTGCAAAAAATTGTGATTTTTTGAAATGTTTTTATGGGGAACCCCCCAGGGGTTCCAGGGGGTGTGCCACTAGCATGGGTGGATCGGCCCTTCAAAGTAAGTGGGGGTCGGTCATACATTTGGACTCGGTTAAGGCACTCAAAATGGGTCAAAGAGGGATTTTTCAAAATTTGACCCTACGGGAAAAAAGTCAAAAGTAATAAATTTGACCCATTTAGAGTGCCCCAATCGAGTCCAAATGTATGAATGACCCCCACTAGCTTTAGATGCCCGATCCACCCATGCCAGTGGCACACCCCCTGGAACCCCTGGGGGGATTCAAAAAATCACAATTTTTTGCACTTTACATGAAAATATCAGCGAAATGGGGTCGCCACTGGCATGGCTGGATCGGCTCTTCAAAGTTAGTGGGGGTCGCTCATACATTTGGACTCGATTATGGCACTCTAAATGGGTCAAAGAGGTATTTTTCAAAATTTGACCCTACGGGACAAAAGTCAAAAGTTGGGGCATTAGAATTCGTTTTAGAGGTATAGTTCCTCGTGCAAAGTTTCTTATTTTCATCTCTAGAATACGATTTTTATTGAGCAATGGACGTTTTTTTTGCCTCCCCACAAGTCGACCCTGCCTAATGTATATACTTGAACAAAAATTTAAAAGTCTTACAGAACAGTTTTTACGCACCAATATATGAGGGATATTCACGATGTGGTGTATTTGCCCGTGTATTGTGTATTTTTGATAAATTTTGATATTTTTAGTAAATTTTGTAAAATTACAAAAACAAAATACACACTGTTAAAAAAACAAAACAATAGCAAAAATACAACGACGAAACCCTATTGTATTCTTTGTAAATTTTGTTGTTTATTAGATCAGCAGATCAAAAAAGCATTTCTACTCAAAATAGAGGACGCAACCGGTTGCGCTGTGAGCTAATTTAATAAGAATTAATGCAATTTAGTGTTTCATTTCAATTTTTTTCATGATTTCCTATAGGTAAATGATGATTACAATATATGTTTTAAAAAAAAAGTACTTACAAAAATCAGCTGATTTTAAAATTACAAGATTTTATTGAAGGTTCGTTTACAATAAGTTGTATATATATTATAATTGTCTACCACAAATGCACCACATCGTGAATACCCCTGTTATTTTACAAACCATATAATTTTTAGTTCCAGCTATTTAGATGGAAATAGCACGGCATTTAAAAATAGCAACTTTAACAAAACATTCAAAACAGTAGCAAAAATACAACGATGAAATTCTATTGTATTTTTTGTAAATTTTGTTGTTTATTAGATCAGCTGATCGCAAAAGAATTTCTACTCAACATAGAGGACGCTACCGACTGCGCTGTGAGCTTATTTAATAAAAATTTATACAATTTTAGGTTTCGTTTCAATTTTTTTTATGATTTTCTACGGGTAAATGATAATTTCAATTTATGTTTCCTAACAAAAGTTCACACAAAAATCAGCTGATTTTAACATTACAAGAATTTATAGAAGCTTCGTTCACAATAAGTTGTAAATATTATAAATATTTAAAACAAATGCACCACATCGTGAATACCCCTATTATTTTACAAACCATATAATTTTTAGTTTAATGCTTTCTTTTTGCAAAGCTTTCATGTTTAAGTCGCCATATTGCAACAGCCATCTTAAATGACAAAAAAAAAACACATATGGCATTCATAAGTAGACTTTTAAACAAAAATTTTAAAGCCTTACTGATTATTTGTACGCACAAATATTTAATTTAACCATTAGGTATTGAATTTATTAATATTTCTTCCATATTTTTGCAGCTATTTAGATGAAAAAAACATGGCATAGCCACTCTTACAAAACCTTCAAATTCCAAAAAAATATTTTTTCGCAAGTTCTTCCTCATTTTGAACACCTTCAAAATTAGGCTTTAGTGATTTTAACAAAAGAGTACACAGTAAAAAATTTGAGGGTAAATTTTATCTTTTTTATAACATTTGTGTGGCATAAACTTTTTTATTCCAAATAATTTATAAATTTTATACCACTCAATATTATAAAAATAATAGAACAAATATGATTTAAAAATTTCATATGGATATCATGTGTAAATCAAAATGTATTTTGGTTCGAAAGTAAAAAATTCACCGAAATCGTAAAATTTAAAAATATAGTTGTTTCGATTTGTCTGACGAGAAAAATGGTCTGGAAAAATTTATAAGATTTGATGGTATAACTTTTAAAACATTTTTGGTTTAGATTTATATGTATAGCAAATAGTATAAAATTTATGCTCATATTTTTTACTGTGTAGTCTTTTTATTTAAAACGCTTTGCTGTGGCAGCAATTTTAAACATTAAAGACAAACACAATAAATTCACACGGCAGCGAAAATTGTAAGCCCATAAAAGTTTTTTTCTTTCTTAAAAACAGTAATGGGCGGGGATGGAGGACCGATAGATATAGCATTATCAATATATAGAATATATGTGTGTATAAACATATATTTGTATAAATATCTTTAACAAACATCATATGTAAAAAGTTCGGCCCTGGTTCGGTTTGACCAAAACTTCTTGCAAACGCACGTTCCCTTTTCGCTGGCCGCTCTTTGAACTTTGCTTGGATAAGATTACTTCAAAATGCTCGTTTAATCCTTGTTCGGCCACAATTCGGCCTAAGTTAAAAAATTTAATTTTAATTTGGGACAATAAAAATTATGTTATATGCAATGTATTTTTTTTTGTTTTATGCCTGAAAAGAAGTTCGTGTCATAACTTTTCATTAATTTTAAGTTTTTCAAATCGTATGCGATGAAAATTTGATGTCGACTATAGAATTATTTATTATTTAAAAATATGAATTCGTAAGCACTTGCAGTTATATGAAGTACTTAATTCATTAAAGATGATATAAAAGTGTAATAACCATTCTAAAAAGTTCAAAATTTCAGTGTTCCAAAGCATAAAAATTTAGCATTTTATAAAAAAAAGTAGTCAATTATATCAAATAAAGGGTTACGATTTATATAATAATGCTTTTTTTATGGAAAACTATCACAACTCAAAATGCAGAGTTTAAAAAATGACCATTAATAATTTTGTTTCTGAAAATCACAGCTTTTACATCAAATATTTAAATTTTTACTTATATTACTATACGTTCAATGGTTCAAGTAATTATTTTTATTGTCTTCCAAGAAATATTTTTTGTATATTTTTTTTTATTTACTTTATATTTTGTGCGTAGTTGCTAACGAATTCATCTATTGAAAGATGAAACATAAAAAACATAAAAAACTCAAATGTCGCACAAAGTTTAGTAGACATCAAATTTGTTTCACACACGATTTGTGTTATGAAAACTTAAAATGAGTACGAAATTATGGCACAAAATTGTTTTACAGTTTCCAACATATCAAAATTTTTCTCTAACTAGCAAAAAAAAAAAAACACAAAACTTTAAATATACCTAGTAAATATGACATTTGAACATGGTTGACGGTTGAACAACGGTCGTATAGAGGCTGAATAAGGTTCAAACAGTCGTTTTGAAGTACTTTCAGCCAAACAAGGTTCGGACAGCAACCAAACCAGGTTCAAACTGTGTATATTTAATGGATGTTAAAAATATATATATACTTATATATGATTATACAAATGTATATACACATATACTTTAAATATATACAACAAAAATTAAAAATGCATGACAAGACTAAAAATGTTCCACCTAAAAATGACATTTGAACACGGTTGACGCTTGAACAATGGTCGTATAGCATTCGAACAAGGATCAAACGTCGTGGGTCGACCCAGATTATTCCGAGTGCAGTTGAGGGTTGGCCCATTCTTGCTGTGGAGTGCTAGACAATAGCAAATATCAATATTAACTATATGCTATTTTTTTAAAGTTTATTTTTTTTATATTATTTCCTTTTAATTTATGCTCAAAAAAGATTTATTCAAGAAAGAAACATTTTAAAATATTTATTGCATGCTATAAAATCATGCTCTGGTACGCTAAAAACGCAACGATACAATAAAAAAGAAAAATTTAAACTGAGTTATTAAAATAACCTGCTCGACGGGCATTTTTTATCACAATAATAAATCTTGTGAATTAAAAAATAAAATCTAAGATTCATAATTCAGTTCAAGTCTAATAAACAAATAAATTAAAATAATTCAATTAAAGAAAAAGATTAAAAAATTGTATACCATTAGACTCATCGGGGAAAAAAACTCTTAACATCTGTGAATAGCACAAGTAATAAAATAAAAAAAAATTCACAATCTAAGTGTTAGCTATGTCAAAACTATAATATCAATATCAAGTATTTTTTAAAATTTATTTTTGTTACTTTTATTCTCTAATTTATTTTGTTCAGTTATGTGTGCTTTTTTTTCTCTATTTATCTAACTTGAGGCGTTGTACACAACATTTTGTGTTGTTCAACATTGTTGCTGTGCATTTGTTGCTGTTTGATTGCAGTTTATGATACACGCGCTTTTGACAGTTGAACAACATGTTGAACATTAAGTGAATGAATTGCCTTGTAGCACCATCTAGCGGCAATTGTTAGCGCTACAATTGCTGAAATACTTCAAACGCATTTTGTACAACATTCAGCTCAAAGAAATTGTGCAATTTTTACACATTTTTTTTCTTTGTACAAAATACTACTAATTGTATTTCTTTAGAAATATAATTGTAGAAAAAATTGAATTAGAGTTATTATTCTTACTAAGCGAATAGAAATGTTGCCAGCTTAAAAGTCTTAATTGGCTTTCCGTAATATTATAAATACATTATTATAGTACTTTTGAGTTAAATTAAAAAAAAAGGTAAAAAATTTTTCTTTAAAAATATCGCAAATGAAGTTAATTTAAATTACATTTAATTATTATTTTTACAAGCTCACTTTTTATTGGCATTCTGTAACATTATAAAAATATTTTTATCCTTAATTTTGCGGGCATTTTTAAATTATTAAAAATGAAAAACTTTAAAAGTTTTTTTTATGTTGATTTTATATGATTTAAATACAAATTCTAAATGTTTGATAGTTTAAATCATACACCCAAAAAATATTTAGGATAAAATTATGAATAAAATCTTTGTAGAAATACAAACAGAGGCAATTCGTAGAATGTACAAATGTTTTGTACATGGTACAAACGTTTGTAGTGTTGGCCGCATGAAAAAAATTTTTGAATTCGTAACTTTGTACATTCTACAAACGCTAGTTTGTAAGAATCTATAATGTATAAATTTGTGAACTGAACGAACATTGTTTGAAAATATACAAAGCGGTGGCAGCAGCGTCCGTATATTTGTTCGTATTTTTGTAGATGAAACGAATGCGTTTGTAAAATATACAAATATTTCTTTGTACAATGTACAAACGGTCATTTGTATTATTCACAAAGTCGTTCGTAGGCTGAAAAGAACAAACAGCTTTGTAGAATATAATAATTGTTTTGTACATAGTACGAAGCTTTTTTTTGGGTGTACTTGATTTAAATCATACTTTTTTTTTGTTAATTTAGTTTTTTTTCATTTAAAAAAACTATGATCTTAATGTTTAATGTCGTTCTTTGGTGTTAAATGTTTTTCAATTGCTAAAACTTTTTAATTATTTAAAATTGTGAGTTAAATTGTTCAAATGAAAGTAATTGCTAAAAATAAATGTACATATATGTTTTCCGTTTTTTCCCCTGATGATGATTGCTGACGTTAAACGAAATATTGGTTAATAAAAATTAAAAATTAAAACTACTTAAGTTTTTCAATTTTAATAATTTGGTCCTTGAGCCCGCAAAATTAAGGATACAAATTACTTCAAAAGGTCGTAAAACAAATAAAATAATTATAAAAATATTTTTACTTTTTAGTGCAAATATAGTAAAGAATAAATGCAAGTTTTCTTTTTGTTAATGCTGCAAATGCAGTTAATTCAAATTACATTAAATTATTATTATTATTATTAAAATAAATTAAATAAAAATGTAATTCGACTGGCAAATATATTTTAAAAATTTTTTTCCCAACTTTACCACGAATCGCGAACACACCTTAAGAATTTTTTTTCAATTCAACGCCCAAAACGTGTAAAATTTGTGGCATAATTAATCAAAACTAGAAACTGCCATTAAAAAAATTATACAAAAGGCCACCATGACCAGCAGCTAATACCGTTACAGGCTTAGCTGTAAAGGCTTTTCTGTCTAATATTGTTGATGTTGTCGTTTTTATTATTATTTTTATTATTGGCATTGTCGATTATTGCGAAATAATCGTGTCAATTAGCCGCCAAGAAGGAATGAATTCATTCCATTTCCTGCGTTGCGGCGCTTTAAAAAAAAATAAATATTAAATAAATGCACACAGCTTCAGGTTTGCATTTTTTATTTCTAGCACTATTTTGTGTTGTCTTGAAAAAAAAAAAAAATTATCTACAAATGGAATCAATAATTTTTTCAACGCACACACAATGCACTGGCACTGTAAGGCAAAAACAAAAAAGCACCGCTGCAGCAAAGCAATAAAAGCTGCTGCAAGTGTTTATGAACAATTCAAAGTTACAACAAACATAACAACAACAGATTAAGGCCCACAGCTAGGCACAATTTTTTTTCGCAAACTTGAAGCTCGACTTAAAAATTATGTTTGCCATTTTAACCTTTGCTTGCATATTAATGCAACCGCCAAACAATAACAACAACAACAACACCAGCAATAACAACGCCAACAACAAAAATTATCAATTGCCAAATTAATATTTTTATTATTCCTGTGTTTGTTGTTCTCATTGCAACCTGCCACACCCACACAAAATGCGGCATTGCGCTCTCCGTCATAAACAATAATTGTTGCGCATGCGCGCTTATCTACAACGCTCCATCTCGCTTACTCCAAATTTATTCTAACTGTTATATTTTCAAGTTTATTTTTTTTTCTTTTATAAGCTGATGTAAATGATTTTTTTTTTGTTATTTAAATTATGTGGCAACGCGATGAAAGATAATTTTACAGTGTTCGGCAGCAATTTGGTTGACTACAACAATTAGCAGCAGAGGAAGGTGACTTCTAGATAGCGGAAGGGGGAGGCAGAGAAGGAAGAGGTGTGGTATTGTAGTGGCCTAGCAAGTAAAGAAATATAACAACATTTATCTATAATGGTTCATTCAAAAGAAATATGAACTATGATCGACATTTTTTGTATAGGACCCCAGAAGGAGGCATATAAAGGATGGGCAATTTCAAAATATATATCTATAGTAATAAAACTCTTTTTCTGTTTGTTTGGCCTTCATGCAAATCTAAACGGCTCAACGGATTTCGCTCAAACAAAGTATACATAAGAAGTGCATCCTAACTTACAATAGGGCAGTTCACGATCTTGCTGCATCGTTGCAAATGCAAAATAAACAGCTTTTACACAAACAAAAACCATTGAAAAGCTTTTGCAACATACACTCTTTGTTTTTGTAAAAGCTGTTTATTTTGCATTTGTAACGATGCAACAAGATCGTGAACTGCCCTAATGTTACAAACTTAGTTTTTGCCACGCCCCCTCCAAAATTTTTCAATAAACGGTAATTTGGTTATTATAATACTTTTTACCATCGGAGTTTTTTGTGTATCTAATTTTAAAAAATTTCTGTTATTTTGACATCAAAAAACACTCATATATATTCAAAATTGTAGAAATTTTCAGTACGACGACTTTTTCATAAAACATCGTTACCTAAGAATGAGAAAAAAACGACATGAAAATCAAAGTTTGGTCTTTCGATGCAAATATCTCCGGTGTCCATTAATATATTTCATTCAATTATTTTTGTGCAAAAGTTCAATAAAATTACATCACAAAAATAGGTTGAACTGTACCGTTAAGTCAGTGTATACAGTGGTGGTCACGAATTTAGCACACACTGTGTTAGTAACTCTTATTTGAAATTTTTTACATCTTAGCTTGAGAATTCTAATCAAATATTTTTTGTTGAGTATTGTTTATAAAGTTAACTCTATGTACCGTTAGTTGGTTTCTTAGTTATTCTTAAATTTTCTGACATATTTCAAGTAGTATGAATCAATGTGGTTTAAATGCTGGACACGAATTCAGCACAGGTTAGAATTACTGTTCCATATCGTATTTTATTTTCGTTAATTAAACTTTACTAGTAAGATGTACTAAATTCATTATGTTTCTATTTGAGTTCTAACAAAAAATTGCAGAAAGATATAGCGAAAGGCTACTGATGTTCAGAGGCTCAGAAGCATTTGATTCAGCAAATGAAAAATGGTGGAAGCACAGTTTCAGAGATTGCTCTGCTTCGTAGATGTTCGTGAAAGTTATTATATAACGCATTCCAACATGTAGAGCAGTATTAGAGCATTAAAAATATAAAATAGTGACCAAGAGCGCGAAAATCAATAGCAAGAGAGGTCCATTTGATTTATAGAACTTCACTTAGTGATCCTTTTAAGACCTCAAATAAAATTTAAAATAAAATTTCATCAAAATATGGCATAAATGTATCCTCAAAAGGCATAAGAAGACGCTTGAATGAAAACATTTTCCGTAGCTTTATAGACCAACATACACTACATGTGTCGCAAAAAATATTAAATGCAGTCTTGCGTTTGCAAAAAAATATTTAAAAAGTCAACGAATTTTTGGAAAAATGTGTTCACATCTGACAGCACACAATATGTGTGGCGTCCTCAAAACATGCAACACAATCCAAAGTACACGCTCAACACGATTAAACAGGGTGGCTGAAATTTTATGGTATGGGCGGCGTTTTCTTGGCACGGAGTTTGTCCGATTGTTAAAATTTACCAAAAAATGGATCAGCACGCTTACAAAAACGTACTTGTCAATACCATGATACCGTTTCAAGAGGATAATTTGGCACTTCAATGGCATTTTATGCAGGATAATGATCCAAAGCACAGTGCTCACATAGTTAGGAGTTGCTTGGAAGACAAACATATTGATATTTTGAAGTGGCCATCGCAATCATCGGACTTAAACCTGATTGAGAATCTGTGGAGGGATGTCGAGCAGCAAATACTAACAGTAAAATCCAAAAATTTGCCAGACGTGTTAAGGGAAATCCAAAGGATTCAGTACCGTTGTGAGGCTTTGGTCAAAAGTTTACCAAGATTATGAGATGCAGTAATTAAGAATAAGGGATTTCCTACGAAATATTGAGTTTTATGCAATCAATTTTGATCATATTTTTCATCCTAGACATTTTTTTCGCTCGTGTGCTAAATTCATGACCAAGTCGAAATGCTTATTTTTCATTTTTATTTGATTTTAAGTCCTATAAGAAAAAGTTTTGAAATAAAAAAATGTATATAAGAAATATAGAAGACATAATATATACACTTAAAAATAAATTAATTAAAAATTTACAACATATAACTTGAAAATATAAGTATTCACTTTACTTTTTTAAGTGTGCTAAATTCGTGACCACCACTGTATATGTTTTATGATTATGTCAAAAAAGGTTCAAAATATTGACTTTTTACTTAAAAAATTACTCAAAAATTGTTATTGTTGTAAAAATTGAATCAATTAAAAATTGCACATCTGCCTACCTTTCATATCGTTGCTATCGTGACAAACTGTCGTAACTCACACTTTTCTTAAAATTGAGTTAATACCAATATAACACTTCTTATGCAAGTCCTCACTTTTCCTAAAAGTGTTGTGGTCATACTTGTCATAGTTAAGCAGAAAACGCAAATGTCTAAAGGTCGTAACCAACAAAGTATTTAAATAAAAATTTTTACAAACAGCAGTAACCCACAAATTTTAGAAATATATGCTTTTGGGAGCCAAAAAGTTTGTGATTTTATAGAATGTAACCTCAGTTATGTTTACAGATTGAAAAGCACTTCAAATAACTACTGCAATTATTTCAATGATTTAGTCAAATTGGCATTTTCAATAATTTTTATTTTTTTTTTAAGTTTTTTAATACATTTTATTGGTTGGAATTTCTTAAAGATTTATATAAAAGGTTAGCGGCTGTTAATATTTTTTATTATATATAGAGGTAAGAACAGATTCGCATTTAATTTATTATGATTTGGATTAGTTTGATTTTTGAAAATAGAGACATGATAGAAAATGACAACCAGCTATTATCAGACAGGTCATCAGACCACGAACTCCTCATAAATGTTGGCGAGAGGGAGAAATCCCGTGCATCACGTACTGCTCAGGTTTGCGAAGTGTTTGGATGTAGAGCGAAAGTATTTAGTTCCTGCTTCACATGTCATGTGAATCATTTTATGGGTGACGTATCCTGTGATGCTCATCAACCGCCATTAGTTCAAAAATCGATTCTGAATTTTTCTCAGCTCGCCCGGAGTACTTTGCACTTGAAGGTTCCAAAAAACAAGTTATAAAAACAAGTTAGCAAATTTTTGGATATTCACGATCTTGTTGCATTGTTGCAAATGCATTTTTGCACACCTTTAATATTATGATGTTGCAAATGATTTTGCAATAACTGTTTTTTGTTTACATTGTTTTGATCATCAATTTTTATAATTATTTAGATAGTTGAATGCAATATTGTATGAGTAAATAAGAGCCTCTTCTCTTCCTTTGTTTGCCGTATTTGGACGAATGATAATCCCATAGTGATTGTCGAAAAACCAATGCACCCACAAAGAGTTTGGTGCGGTTTATGGGCTGGCGGCATCATCGGGCCGTATTCTTTCCAAAATGAGGCGCGTCAGGCAGTTACTGTGATTGGTGTTCGCTATCGTGAGATGATAACGAACTTTTTATGGCCCGAATTGGAAGATATGGATGTGGACGATATGTGGTTTCAACAGGACGGTGCCACTTGCCACACAGCTAACGAAACAATGGCTCTTTTGTGCGACAAATTCAATGGCCGTGTTATCTCACGTGGTGGCGATGTCAATTGGCTGCCAAGATCATGTGATTTGACACCGTTGGACTTCTTTCTTTGGGGTTATTGGAAAGAAATTGTATACGTCGATAAGCTAGTAACAATTCAAGAGCTAAAGAATGAGATAATTCGACACATTAACGGCATTGAATCTCAATTATGCCTCAGCGTCATCGAAAATTTGGACCATCGGATGGAGGTGTGCCGCCGAGGTCGCGGCGGTCGTTTGGCCGATATTTTGTTTCATACATAAGAAAGAAATGAAAATAATTTCCGCAATAATTTGTGTTTTATTCAACATCAACATCGGCCCTTAAAATTTAACCACCCTTTATTTGAAATTCTCAAAATGGGTTTTTGGCATTTCATTTTCATTAATCTTCATTAATCATTTAATTAATCCGCTAATTTTTGTTATACAAAATTCTAGTGATTTTTGAGCATACTAAATAAAACTTCCCTAAAAATTAAGAGATAACGTAAATATGTAAACATAAAAAAAAGCTATTGTAGATTGAATTTTTTTAGAATATGTACTTAGGCCATTTTTAAAATAACAGGCTCATATGCAAATTATGAAAAACAGCTTTTAGAGCAACTTTTCTAAAATTAGAACATTTATCTCAGATTAACTTCCCCCGCAAGCAACTTCTACTATTAATTCTTTATAAAAAAAAACCGTAAAATGCAGTATTTATGAAGACATTTAAGTATCTATTGAATAACCATAACAACAGCAACAACAACAACGGCAGCCACATTGCTTGAAACGACAACTATTGTCAATACGAACGCATCGTAATTGAACAATTTACTAGTTTAAACAATAAATAAATAAATAAAAACAACAACGAAAGAAAGAAAAAAAAACTAAGATAATAGATACATTCATAACTTCGTATGATTTTTCACTTAGAAAGAAAATGCATTGAAATCCAACGAAATTGTGGAACCTACACTGGAGAGGTGGTAGTAGGAGATGGTAATGTTGATGGTTGGGGGTTGGTGCAGCAAAGAAAAAATAAAAATATTGTGAATGGAACGCAAAAATAACTTGAACGTTCAGCGTGAGAGCTCATAAAGCTTGAATTGCTGCTTGGCTGATTGCTTGAGAGGCGCCGCGCTGCATAAAACAACAACAACAACAACAACAACAGTGCCAGCCAGCCAGCAAGCAAGCAATATTTATGATATCAAATAAGAAACAAACTCATAGATACTCAACATTTTCCGCTTAATTTAACAAGAATTTCAATTGAGCCAAGTTGTTTGCGCACTTTGTAGTTTGTCATAAGCTATGGCACGACTGAGTGCATTATTGTATGTGTGTGTCTTGCACACATTTTCCAATCATATGTATAACTCTTGGCGCATGATTTATAGACATTATCAGCATTGTTGCTGACCTTGAGGAAGACAACGACAACGATAATATTGCGACTTCCTCCCCGTTTAACTGCTTTCAAGTAAGTTCCCTTGCTTTTTACAATTTTTCTCAAAGACACACATACGCATACACACACACACACACACACACACACACAAACGCAAAGATGTATTCTGCGCGTGTGTTTGCTTACTTAGCTGCGTGCGTTTCTGCTGCTGTTGTAAATTTATGACATTTAGCGCTTGATAAAAGGTGACAATTGCGTCAATTGCAGTGTCCCCTGTCTGTCCCTTAGTATCTAATCTGTATTTACTTTTGTTTCTATATTATTCTTCGGTTTGTTTTATGGCAAAAAAAAAAGTTAATTTGTTTTGTATCTCGCCGCCTTTCAAAGTCATTTCGTTGCAGCGTTTCTATTGTTATCAACAAATCTGTGGTCACAAGGAATAACGACTAAACTCAAATTATCGTAAAAAACGATATTTTAATTCCACGAACTGCGACCTATTTTCTTGAAATATATGAAACCGTTACAAACAAAATACATGCAGACATAAGTGATGATCAATTCTGAGCAAAAAATGGATATCTGCATACTTAAAAAAATTGGCATTAAAGTAAATTCCATATCGCTTTTTTACGATATTTTGAGTTTAGTCATTATTCGTGATATGATATTTAGTGATTTTCGTTTATATTTAAATTAAAGTATGTAAAATATGTAATATTTCTATAAATTGAAAGGATACTTAATAATTTAAACTGATACTCGTTCGTTAGTTTTGATCACGGTTACCACTTGATTCATTTGTGTAACCTTCATACAAACTGTAAAGTACTTATTAGACCAAGTTAAATGCTGCTTTGTATGAAATACTCCGTGCTCCCTTTTCCTTGAAAAACACAATGGTTGCAAATTAGGTAATTAGAACCCTTGAAAGTCAAAGAATTGTCAAAAATGGCCCAGTTCTGTTCGAAAATCCGGTTTTCAGAGAGTAATTTTAGATGAAATGTTTTTAAATTTTTCTAATGCATTTCACATTTACAAAAAAAAAAGTCCTAACTTCTATGTTAGACTAGCTGAAGAATCTGATTCCGGACATTTGACGTATAATAAAGTCCGGTCCCAATAAACACATTTATAGTCAATTTCATAAAATTTTTATTCATGTTTGTCCTTTACATTGATCTAGGACATTTTTTGCACATTGTATTTATAATTTAATATAAAAAAGAGTTATTTTTACGTTTTTGATGTTTTATGAACTATGAAATAACAAAAAGTTTAAATTTTGCATAAAAAATTGTTTTTTTTTCAGAAGAACTTTCTGAAAATTTCCGAAACTGTTCAGCTAATTAAAAACCAGTGTAAATGTAACGTGGAGGCAATTTAGCTGCGGAGCTATGTTAAGATCTGTGATGAAACCTCCTTAATTTTTAAAATAGCGGTTTATCGCGAGAACCAGAGTCAATTCAATCAATCTAAATAATAGGTTAAGATCTTCATCAATGTATATACTAAAATTGACTTCCAAATCAAATGCCGCAGAATCAGTGCTGTCCTGTGTTATTATTAATAGCGCCGCAGTTAAAGATAAAAATTCACTAAAATTGGTAAATAGCCGAGCTAGTTATGGGGCTTTCTATAGTGACTGGTGGGACAGTTTACTCCATAATCCCTACTGTTTACACCTGTAACTTTGTATTTTGATGTAATATAATGATCAAATAGATATTTTACAATAGTTTATGAACCGACTTGTAAAACTTTTACCGAAAAAAGAACTCATAAATATTTTGGTGATACTTCATTGGTTAAAAAGGTGTGACTGGTAGGATTGTCAAAAATACCTCACCTCCGCCACCTGCACTGTCAATCGAGATTTTAGCCCAAATACTATACATAGCTAGATGTTTTCTACTATGCTATGAAATGATAAAATAGACTTAAACAGAAACAAAAAATTAGCACCAAGTTAAGTTTCTACAAGAAAATGTAGAAAGTAGAAATTGTGACTGGTGGGACATCGTGAGACTGGTGGGAAAAATCGTGCGATTCATTCACAATAAACAACAACTTGACATAGTGAAAAAATACTACATTTTTTGAAGCGAAGCTTTTTACGCCTCGTTTTGTGATTTGCTTGAGTTTCTTTTTCTTAGAATTGTTGTTTTTTTTTTACTTGCGTCTATTACAACAAGAGGATATAAAATTAAAAATATTTCTTTGCAAGCGTGAGGATCGAACTCGCGCCCACCGATTGAGAGTTTTACACACTAACCACTACTCTAAATCAAACATTTCTGATGTGATGTGATTCATTCAATATTAAGTATTAGCTGAAGCTATATTGCAGTAGATGACAGGAATTTATTAAAGGGATTGTTCATTAGCTGCCCTACATATTCTATTGTGAATGCGTGAAGCTATAATGCAGCAGATCACAATTATCGATCAAATACTACGTTTTCATGGCGAGTTAAATCGAGGTTGACTCGGGATTAACTTTCCATGGAAATGCGAGTTGAGTTGAATTTCGTTAAATCCACGAAATTTCGCGAAACTTATTAGATTTAACTGAGTTAGATTGGATGCGTTCGGAATATGAAACAGTTGCTCAACTGTTGAGTGAGGTTTTATTGTTTATATGTTATTTTCTTTTATTTCTGCCACTGCGCTGACATAAAATGTAACAAATCGTTCAGCAGGCACACAAAGTAACTGAAACTAATACTGATCGAAGACTCAATATGTTTAGTAAATTTTGCACCTTCTGAACGCACACATTTATATTTACTAGGAAAAAATGGCGAATAGAATGGCAGAAGTCCAACTCAACTGGGCGGTGTTGTAGAAAAAAGTGGGCGGTGTTGCTGAAAAAAGTACACTCAGAAAAAAACACCTATCTTTTTGTGATAAAAAATTTCTCTATTTTCGATAATAGAAATTTTCTTTATTTTAAATAAAATTTACTTCAATTATAATAAATTTTCACATATTCGAAGAAATATTTCCTTCCTTGTGGGAAATGAAAATATTTCATGTCTTTAATAATGATAAGTATTTTTCTCTCACTGAAAAAATATCATTTTTAGAGAAAAAATTTATAGAAAAGAAAAATGTTCTCTATTGTTGATAAACAATTCACTATGCGAAATATTTTCTTCAATAACAACAAATCCTTTCTCAAAAATTAAAAAGGCTTCTTCTCAAAAATCGATATATTTTTCTTATATTGAATGAAAAAATAGAAAGCGTGAGAGCAATTTTTTAATGTTGTGAAAAGCAAGTGTTGCATATTCTGCATATTATGACGATTGTCCCTTCAAAACGTTTTTGTTTTACATAACATAGCTACACAAAGTGATGTTGTTTATTAATACTGTTTCTTTGGATGCATTTACAAAATCGTTTTTCAGAATAAACTTCTGGAATATTTATAAAGAGTCCCGAAAAATAATGCCACAAAAATAATTTTACCTCTTAACTCATTTTTAACTAATATTTTTAAAACCAAATCACAATTTGATATTAATACTTCTACTTTGCGTAGAACTGAGTTAAAACAAATGTTTGACAAAAATAATTTTTTAATCGTAATTGCGGATATACTTCTGTGTTTTAAAGAAAAATGTACGCAATAAAGAAATATGTTGTATCAATGTTAAGAAAATATATCTTTCTTTTTAAAGTGTTATTTTTTGTTAAATTAAAGAAAACATTTATTAAAATTAAATAAATATTTCTCTGTATTCGGAAAAAAATTTACACAATAAAGAAAACAGTTGGAACGTATTATAAAGAAATATTTTTCTTTTAAAGAGAAGGTGTCTTTTATTAATGAGAAAATATTTCTCATTTTCATGGTAGCTTTTTGCCATTTTTAGGGAATTTTTGGGATCACATTTAGAGAAGAGCATTCTCTGGAGCAAAGTCAATACCATTTTTCACTTAATATGATGCCTTTTTTCTCATATTCCGATAAACTTTTTTCTGAGTGTAGTTTCGAGATAAATGAGTATAAAGAGAATGAATGTAGACAAAACACTGTGTCTCGACACCTACTAAAACGGCTGTAGAAGTGAAAATACAATATTCATTTGTTTTTTGACAAGACGTAATGTAAAGTAACGTAGAAATCTAAAATCCACGGAATTATACGTCCCGTCACGGTACATTACGTTTATTAAAACCACTTGTATAAGAAAGCATTGTTTAAACAATAAGTGAAAGAACGCACTGCTCAACTGACATTAGATCACATTACGTTACTTCTATTATAATTGGACATTAACGTCAGAAAGACTATACTTTTGAAATATAAAAAAAATCAGTTTCATAAAAATTCTAAGCCTTAAACAATGCTGTTTTGATAAATATAATTTGCGAATGACAAGCTATCCAAATATTTGCACAACAAGATTAGGACAACTATTGATGTAATATTTGCTTGAAATATCGATGATATTACATCTATATAATATACGTTTGATATTTTAGATATTAAAACCCAATAATTTCATTAACATTTACAAAAATAATTCAAAATTAATGTAAAATAATAATGTAAGGTAATAAAATTTACTGGTGGGAAATTATTTTTTAGTTAACATTAGGTATTTAAAATTTTTCAATTTAAAAATTTTTTTATTAAAAAAACCATTAAATTATGAAACGTATAAAACTGCGAAAAAGCTTCGTTTCTTTCGTGTGTCCAGCGACGCTTCTGTTTTTTTTTTTTCATTGAGGTCTATAAACAAAGCTACTTCTTTTTCGAGAGGTAAAGTTTTTGATTGAAGGGACTCTATTATTAAAGGAATATATGTTTAAAAATTGCATTTTTACATTTTTTATTACGAAAAAAACATTCTATTAAAATTTCGCTAAAATAACCTAAAAACCCGAAAAATGCTCTTAAAATTAAAATGTCCAAAAACGACAACAAAATTACTCAAAAACCAACAAAAATTACCAAAAATGCCCTAAACCTTGTAAAAATGACCTAAAAACTAAAAACGATGGAAATTGACGATAAAATGACCTAAAAACTTTTTATATTTGGAATTTAGGAAAGATAAATGGACGTTTTTCCTTTTTATTTTATTTTATATTTTTTTACTTTTTTCATATTTATTTTTAAAAGAACGTTGTAGATAACCAGAAATGTCTTAGAAGCAGCAGAAAAAAGATGACATGTCATCAAAATCCTAGCCCTGGTTATAATCATATCAATTTGAGAAAATAACTAATTTTTCCATTTCCCGTACTTTTTCCTTATCTTAAAGAACTTTTATTTGGTTAAAATTTAACCTCAGCTAAAAAAGCAAACTAATTTAAAGAAAAACGTTGAGCTGTTAGAAAAATTCGAAAATAAGTTCGAAACAAAAAAATTTAGATTGCTTGGTGAATACGAAAAAAATAGCAAACTAAAATGCTACTTTAGCAGGCATTTGAGAGTATATTTTTGAGCTTGGTTAATGCTTGGTTTTCACTATGTCATTTTCAGTGGTCAGTTGCTAGCAATCAAATTGAAAATAACAACATGTTGACATTTTTTTAACATTGACAATCTTGGGAAATTAAAAACAAATAAATTATTAAATTTAGCTATGCAGAAAATGTTCTAGAGCATTATTAAGGTGATATTTCGGGTGATCAACTTTTCTGTGGTCATAAAAATGACATAGTATTTGATTTTTGTGAATAAGAATTTCAAACTGACCCATATGTCTCACTTGAAAATATTTCTAGCATACATACATCACCAATACAGAGGTCAAAGCAACGCGCGATCAAACTGTCAACAGCTACAACAGGCAACATAAGAAAAAATACACAACTCAAAACTATTTTTAACCAATATCTAAAGAAATCAAATCAAAACATAAATAAAATTCTATAAAAAACCATTTTCATGCATATCACAACGACTTTCTGAGAATCCTTAAAAAAATAACTGAGAATCAGTGTCAAAATAGCTAGCGGTTAGAAAGCAATCGCAAAAAAAAAAGAAAGATTTCTAAAAAAACAACATATTTGAAATTGAAGCTGCTTGCATTTTAGAGAGAAAAAATTAACACCAAACACCAGAGGCACAAATTAACAAGACAAACTAAACTAACGACTATCAGCTGCAGCACCAAATGACGCTGACGACGCACAACGAGCAAGAACCAACAAGCACCTACACACACTCCTGACTCTCATACAAACACACACACGCACCCACATGCTGCCATCAGAGAAGTGCTTCCAAAGAAAAAATGCGAAAAAGAAAACACATCTTCCGGCGGAAACGTGTCGGCAAAGTGTTGCGATGTTTCCGGTTAAAACAAAGTCCTTCCAAAAAAAAAAAAAAAACCAGAACCAACCAATCCAACAAAATTGAGCGAGCCAGTCTATATAGCATGCAAAGTAATGCTAGCTAGCTTGTGCTTTTGTGTGTTTTTCTGGAGCGACTCTTTTGAGTCAGTGTTGTTGTTGTTGTTGTGATGGACTAGCTTCCTAAACGTCTGGTCAATTCATTGACCATGTTTTGCTTGTTGTTTTTGCTTTTCACCAGCCAGGCGTCTAAAAGTGACCTTTAACTCAATTTGAGCCATTTTATCCAGCATGCTTCAATGATATTCATTTGATGCGATTTGTTGTCGTTTGGTTGCACCAAGCAGATGTTGCTGTTGTCATTCTGAGTGTCATACCCTATGTGGCAAAAGAAAAAAAAAACATCGTTTCTAACGACCGTGGGGCAAAAAGTGTCTGAAAATAGCATCTATTTTTTTACTCAACTGCCTTCGACGTTAGGTGCCGATTTTGGTATAACAGCAATAACAACAACAACAACAAAAGCGACAAACACCAACAACAACAACAACAATCAACAAACCAAGAGTTGAGCAGTGAAAAAATGTTACTTGAAAAAATTTACTTGGTTCCATATTTTTTCAAGTTTTTTGCATTGTTTTAGTAAGTTTTATTGGTTTCGTTGTCTTCTTTTTGGCTATGTTGATGGAATTGAAGCTGAAAATTGTTATTGCCGTTATTTAGTTTAATCACAAATTAATTATGACTCTTCATATAAAAAAAAAGTATAGCAGTAAGGGGACTGCCGACCAAAGCGAAAACATATATGTAAAATATTAGTATTCCCTGGAAGACTTTGTCCTGCCACGGACCGCCTTACTGCTATATAAGAATTTTCATGCTAATCGGAAAAACATTTTATATTTTCACCCCCTCAACCTACTATGATTATTTCTTTCAAAATATTTTTTATTCAGATAACATTTTTATTTTATAATTACACCAAACTTTATTATTAAATTTAAATTGAATATTGTTGATATAAAAATAAAATACAGGGAGCACTATTGATTGAAAAATAATTTTTTCTTTCAATGTATATGTGGAGCTGTAGCTAAAATAAAAGAAATGTACTTTTTTTTATAAATGATATTTTGTTTGATGGGCCTTGAAGTCTCTTTTAATGCCTGCATTTGAGATCTTGCTACTTGCTACAACAGAAAACATAGCAAGCAAAGTGCAGTCTTTTTTCTGTCCTCGATTCGGTTTATCCGTAAATCCGGTTCATTTTAATGCACATTATTTTCATCTTTTATCACTTCAAGTGTCACACACATTGGCAGCTTTCAGCGGAGTCAATAGTTGGCAACTGGTTTTTTTTTAAATTTGACTGAGAAACCTTTGCAATTAAATGATCCATTCACAGCAGGTGACTACTCTGAATGCGGCCAATGTGTGTGACACACGTTCTTTTTTTGTTTTTTATTTGCTTGACATTCGATGGTCGAAACACGAAATGTCACTCCTACCTTTTACTTATTATACCATGTCCCATGTCCCAGTCAGAGAATATGCTGGCGACATTTATAAAACTACAAATGTTTTTATGTTGGTTGGTCATGAAACTCAAATACACGCTCTTGGATATTGGCTACCAGGCACTCAGCAAATGCAGCAAGCATGGCAAAATTAAACAAGATAGTGTTAGGGCGGAGAGCCGGTGAAGTTGACATTTCATACAAAATCTGCAACCAATGAGAATGCAATATGAAAGCAAGAATTGGCAAATATATCAAAACGGATGAGTTTGACAGTTATGGTTACTTAGAAAAAGAACACATTCAGCCCTAACACTACCTTGTCTAATTCTACTATGGCAGCAAGCAACCATCAATAAGTTTATCTGCTGACAAAACGTTCCTTCATAAAGAAATCATGAAGGATATTTACTGTTTTTCTGTTAATGCATATGTAGATCTGTAGCTGAACTAAAATACATTTACAACAACAATTACCAAGCAAATATACTACAACGATGAACAGAGAAGAGCAGTATCACATCGGTTGCGCAACGTTAGAGGGGATGAACCGAATTGGCGGCGGAAAATAAACAGCACTTCACTTGCTATGTTTTTTGTTTGCCTTGTAGCAAGACCTCAAGTGGAGGCATTAAAAGAGACTTCACGGCCATTCAAACAAAAAGCAAATATCAAAAATTTATTTTATTTTAGCCTACAACTAGCTCTACTTACACATTGACAAAAACAGTAAAATTCAATAGCTGCATTCCCGTGGTCGTTGGTCTAGAGTGCGGCTCTATTTTATTCACAAAACAAAAACAAAAATTAAAACCAGATCGATTTCAAGCTCTATTTCTGATCTTAAAATGCTGCCAAGTTTCAAGCATCTTTTTATCAAAACGAACATAGTTGGCAAATCTAAATAACTATTCATTTTCTTATTTTGACATTTTACCACTCAATGGGCGTTTTGGTATAGTTGTTTTCTTTTGTTATTGTTCTTAAAACAGCTGTTTCAAGACTCTGATGACAAATTGATATAAAGTTGTTTTACTGAGATTTGATCTGACCTAGTGCCACGGGAATGCAGCTAATGTTTCGCAGCAGAGCAAAGGGAGAGGAAAGAACGATGCGTCAGCAGAGGAACTTATTGATGGTAGCTTGCTTATGTTTTCTAAGTTTCCTATCTTGTTATCTTTGATGTCTGTATTGATGACGAGAGCTACTCGGAAAAAGGCAATGACTCAAACCAAAGATTTACCCTCTACCAAAATCGTTCAACGCACCTAAAGAAGTTTTCACTTAAAAAATTTATTTATTTCTAGTTCCAGAAAGGCACTAGAGGGCTAAAGCTCAAAACTTTGTTGTAAAATAAACTTTTTGCAAAGAAGGAAGCTTTTATTGATATGCGTCTGTACTAAAATCTGTAAAAAAAAATAACTCTTGTCGTTTTCGTTACAAGTTATTCGGACTGAAACATTAGATTAAAAAAATGGGATATTCTTTAAAATTTCTTTAGTATTTCAGTAACTAATGTTTAAAATGTTATTAGTTATTAGCAGGGCTCGGATTTTTATGACCTAATAAACTGCAAAAAAATGACATTACAAAATGACAAAAATTACCTAAAAACTGCAGAAAATTATCTAAAAACTGACAAAAATTACTTAAAAAACACAAACACTTGCATAAAAAATAAACAAAAAATTTAGCCTTAAAAATAGAACATTACTAAATTAAAATTTATTTTATACTAGCATATCCTGAGTTTTTATCTAACACTTGTTTCATTGTTCTATCGAAGTCTATAAACAAAGATACTTCTTTTGTTGAGAGGTAATGTTTTTGATTGAAGGGACTCTAGTGACATTTGGACATTTTTTAGTTCGAAAAAAAAAACAAAAAAAAATTATATAGAAATTACACTAAAAAACCGAAAAATGCTCTTAAAATTAAAAACATCTAAAAGAGACAATAAAATAACTTAAAAAATCTCTAAAAATGACCAAAAAATGCCCTAAGTCTAGTAAAGATTACTTGAAAACTAAAAACGAGGAAAAATGACGAAAAAATGTCCTAAAAAATGACTAAACTAAACTAAAAACTTTTCATATTTAGAATTGAGGAAACATAAATGGACGTTTTAAATAAGCAGGAAATGTCTTAGAAACAGCAGAATAAAGATGACATAGCATCGAAATCCTAGCCCTGCTTATAAGTTGTTATCAAAATGTCATTTTAAAATGGAATTGATCACTTTTACGATGATCTCAAAGTCTCAAGAAATCAATTTAGTTTCGAAATTTTATTAGATTTTTTTGTTTTTTTGTTTTTGTACTCACCTTATGGGCTCTGATGGGGGCGCCCTCAGAACAGGATAATGTGACGTCCACCAGACTCTCGTCCTGTAATAATTGACTGAACACCCCTAACAGGTTGGATTGATGATTGTTCCACCTCAAGCAGTAGTGCTCACTGCCCATGTCGGTGACAGCTTACGCTGCTGCAATGACAAAAACAGCAAAAAATTTCATGTTAAAAAAAAATACAAACTTAATATGAGCTCAATAAATTTAAATTAATTAAAAAATGTATAGATCACTATGGAAAAGAAAAGTAAAAAAAAAATATTGCACTTTTATTAACAAGGATTATTTAGTAGACACGCAGTTAAGCTAGAAGCAAGGCCGCTACCAGCTGCATCAAAGCAAGCGCCCGGCAACTGCGCATGCGTGCCTTGATTGCTGCGCAATTAAATCAATTGCATTTTGAGGCGAGAGGCGTGGCAGCAGAGGAGTTGCACTGAAATTGCAAATTTTAACTAATGATGATAAGAAAAAAAAAACATGAAAGAAAACACAAAATAGTGGTGGCATTAAAGTAATATATAAAAGAGTAGTTCACCTTTTTTGTTTTTTTTTTTATTTTCAAACAAATGCATGCTGCATGTGCGCTACTTACAGCTGGTCACCTTAAGACATTGAATAAATGCAACGCATCTCGTATGCAATGCGCAATGGCAAAAGTGAGTGAGTGAGTGAGTGCGGCGCATGCGCCGCTTTGAGTAATTAAACATGTTCGTAGCATGTGGTAGCTCTGCGGTTGTGCGCCATGCTGCTGCTGTTGTTGTCTCTAGTTGTTGTTGTTGTTGCTGCTAGTTGCTGTTGTAAATAATTGTTGACTGCTATGTGATTCATTTTAATTATGCGTGTGTGTTCAGGTGATTGCATTCAATAAATGCAACAACAAGGATGCATTACAACAACAACAGTAACATGAGACAAGCAAGACAAAATTGAAAAAATGAACAACAGAAAAATTGTTACAACTCACAACAAGAATCATCAAGGATTCATGCAGAGTTCAAAGCGGATTCAAATAACTACGAAGTGGTAAGAAAATAAAAATAAAAGAACATCAGGTCGGATGATCGGTGTTTAGGGTGACCCCAAAATGCCCCACATTTGAAAAATACTATTGTTGTTAATTGAATGCAATGCTGCAATTTGCCGGACATAAGTTGTTGATTATGAATGTGAGTGTGCTTGTATCTGGTGCTTTTTTATGCAATGGCAACTACGCCGCTGTCAACAACATTTTGATGCGTGTGGACAGGTAAGTTTATCGATTTTATTAGGTTATAATTGAGAGTTTTAGATCAAGTAAGTTTTCGAAGAAGGCAACAACACCAACAATTAACTCTGTATAGAGTCAATCACACAGCAGACTAGACAGAATGTTTCGAAAGGAGTTACACTTCCATCTTAAGTATTCTTAAGTGATTCAGCTGTGTTGCCAGAAAAGAGAATTTTCCCCGTTTTGCGAGAATTTTCAACCCAAAGGACAAAACGGGAATAACACTCTTAAAAACGGGAAAAAATGAGGTTGACCGCATTATTGTGCAAAAAGAGTAATTTCGTCACAAAATCAACAAATTATGTTATGAATTTTTTAAACATCTTGAATTTAAATACACGCTCAGAAATCTTGGAATTAATTTTAAGCCAAGCGTTGGAATCATGCATTTTTTAATATATTTTTGATTAAAACTTATACTTTCTATTATATTAAAAAATTGATTTAATGTTATCTGTATTAAAGTATAATAAAAATTGTATTATATATAAGTTATAATACAAATTGTCTTAAAATATAATACAAATATCTATCAAGCATCTGTCAAATTGTCATTCTGATTCTTAAATTTGACATTGTCAAAATAAAACCTAAAGAAATAGTTTTTGTTGTTGAAAAACCGTATGTTATAAAAGAAACTTTAAATGAATAAATATTTTGTTATTGGTTGACCAAATATTTTCTTTTTATTTCACTTAGAATTTTAAAAGTAAGTAAACATATAAAAGATTTATAGCTTTATTCCATAAATGTTCCATAAATTTAGTCCATAAATGTTGATTCCTTTCACCTTTTCAGGACAATATGTATTAAATGTTATACATCTTGTATTACTGTTTAATACAATCTGTATTACTATTTAATACAATTTGATACAATTTGTATTACTATTTAATACAATTTGTATTAATATTTAATAAAAATTTTTTTATTCGTATTACTTTTTAATAACTGAAGTATTACACTCGATTACAAATGTATTAAAATATAAAACAGAATAGTATTGTTCTAAATTTAGTTTCTTTTCCAATTCTGTATTAGAATTTAGTATTATGGGATTAGAATTCAATTTTAATATTTGACATATATTAGATTCTAATGCAATTCTGGTGTGGTCATATATACAATACAGTTTTTATTCGAATTTAATCCAAGATTTCTGAGCGTGTACATTTCAAAATTATCTGAGTAATCTTTGGTTTAATTTAATTTTGTTACTATCTGAAAAAGCCTGTGCATATAATTTAAATTCATTTGGATTGCAACCAGGTCTAAACTCAAACGTTATTTCCCAGCAATATTTTTGTTACAAATATGACAAATATTCTTAGGGACACTGCTTCCAGAAGACATTATATGGATCCAATTGTGCTTCTTCTAAGCCTTATCAAGAAGTGCTTTCAAGAAGCATTCTCATAAACCACTTCTCCACGACATTCAAACAGCATTTAATTTCAATGTTTTTTTTTTATGTATTCTTTCATTTTCCGTGGGACTTTTCAAACCTCCAACAAAACTCAACCACTTAATACTTCAAACAAATACCAATATGCCGTGAAAATCGGGAAAAGGGATATTTTACGTGGATTTTTTTTTAACCCCCAACAAAACCACACAAAAACTTCTTAATTCTCAAAAAGGATATTTTCCGTGGAATTTTTTTAAGTTCCCCTAACCACAAAAACTATTTCGTTCCATGGAATGCCTTCTTAATGCTTTCCTCAAAAACACCTTCTAGAATTCTTTCAATGAAGAGCTCAAAGAAATCTTCCATTGAAAAAAATTCTGGAAGCACTTCTAGAGAAGACTAAGGAAAGCATTTGTCTCAATGACATGCATATGTTAAAAGAATGCCTTCTGGGAATAAAAGTGGAAGGGATGGAATTCAAGACTTTTCCTTCCACTTTGCCTTCTTTTGGAAGCACTTTTTTGCTGGGTTGTTCTCTGTTGAGCGTCATTTGATTTATTTGATTGGCAAACTGTGGAAAATAGGTAAATAAAACTGAGAAATTTAATTTAATTTCTTGGACGAAGACAGAGCCATTTAGAATTTTTTCATTTGTGGATCCTATTGTTCTGAAAAACAAAACGTATCCATCATTAATTCCGTTGTGCTCCTATTTAATTAAAAAATCGGAATTTATACCGACTATATAGATTTATGGGTCACTAAAAAATATTGATTTATTAACTATACTAACACAACAGCCCAGCAAAATTTTTGATACAACTGTGACATGCACTCTTAGGAACACTGCTTCCAGAAGACATTCTATAGATCCAATTGTGATTCTTCTTAGCCTTATCAAGAAGTGCTTTCAAGAAACATTCTCATAAACTACTTCTGGAAGACATTCAAATAGCATTTAAATTCAATCAAAGTAAAAAAAATTGTATGTTATTGTAATCAACTTTTAAGATACTTTCCGTGGGATATTTTGGAAAACCCAACCACTTCCTACTTCTAACATCAAAATGACTTGAAAATCGAGAAAAGGGATATTTTACACCCCAACAGAACCCTAACATGTCTCATTCCCAAAACCAAGATTGCGAGAAAATTGGGAAAAGAGATATATTCCGTGGGATTTTCAAACCCCTTCCCCCCTAATCTTAAAAACCATTTCATTCCATAGAATGCCTTTTTAAAGTTTTCCTGAAAAACACCTACTAGAATCGTTTCAATGAAAAGCTCAAGCACTTCTAGAGAAGACTAAGGAAAGCATTCCTTCCAATGACATGCATATCTTAAAAGAATGCCTTCTGGGTATGAAAGAATGCCTTCTGGTTATGAAAGAATTCAAGACTTTCCCTTCCACTTTAGCTTCTTTTGGAAGCACTTTTTTTGCTTGGCAGAAGGCGCTACTTTTCCAACTTTAGTAGGCCTGCGTAATTAAGCTGTTTAAGTTTTACATAATTTAACACTTGTTCGAATAAACTCTTCGAAATCATATGACGTTGAAGCAGAGGTGTTTATTTGAGGTCAAGCGAAGCACCTGCTCCAATAGCGTAAAATATCGCTGATGGGGCCTTTTTAGGACTATTTGAGTGAGAACACGCTGAAATAGCGTGAAAAGTAGAGAGAATATACATATTTTGGGACACGCTGAGCAAAAACACGCTAAAATAGCGTGAAAAGTAGAGTAAATATACATATTTTTGAAAAAGACGCTGATTTTCTGACAGAATTGAAAAAACTCGATGCATAGCGTGATTACAAAATCGCCAATAGATGTCGTGAAATTTCACAAAATTTATTGTAGTAATTTTTCAATCAGTTTTTAGAGTGTAGATAGTTAAAAATTCGCGCTGTGTATTGCAGCAAATCTTTCTTATTTCTGGAGATAAAAATAAACAAAAATTTATAAAAAAATAAATTCCCGAGTAACTTCTGGTATGTCAGGGGGTATAATATAAAAACATTTTTTTAACCCTTTCGGACCTGGCGGTGGCAATTGCCACCATCAACTTCAAAGGTTTGCATTACCGGTGCAACAGCATATTTCCACTTCTCACTGCTAGAGATCGCTTCAGACGGTCTTTTCCTTCCGAATTTTGGTTTGCACCCGCCACTTTATTCGTGTCGCAAGTGAAACAATGAGCAAAACAATAATAAAAAGGAAAATTTCTTTCTTACGATAAATAATTCAGGGCTAAAAGGCTTAAAAGAAAAAGAAGCAAATTTGTGGTCAACTTTAAGAAAAACTTTTATAAATAGACTAAAAAATACCTATAAAAATTAGCGATTCTTATTAAAAAATTTTCGATTAATTTTTAATAACAACAATTAATCCATAAATTAAAAGTAAGTTAAAAGAATAACTAAACTTGCTTTGAGTGTAAATCAATGTAATGAGTGCGTTAACGCGCATATAAAAGATTGTTTCTTGTTTCAATTTTCACAATGCCTCTTCTACCTTCCCCCCCCTCTATCGATTTCCCCCTTAAAACTACATATTCATAATTGCTTTATTAAATTTGCGTAATAAAAAGGTGCGTTTTGCTTGGCTACTTGTTGTTAATTAAGAAATTATTAATAATGTTGAAGTTGTTTTTGTGACTGTTGTTGCTGCTGCAACTTAGTTGCATGTTTAATTTTTTGTTGCCATCAAATAAATGCTATGCTTTTATATTTATTATTTTTAATATACAAATGTATTGGTTCGTTAAAACTATGTTGCCTTTGGCATTGAGTGCAACTACGATTCTTGCTTATTGTCAGTTATGATTATAGTAATTTGGTTGTTGTTGTTTTTGTTGCTTAAGCAAAATTCCTAACTTAATGACTAAATTTATGAGCAATTATTTGATGTTGCTTTAAGTTCGACAAAATAAACAAACATTGATTTTGAGTTAATTTTCAGTTAAATACTTTTCATAGTATATAGATAATAATAGTAAATTCTGCAACGCAGATAAATGCATCATTATGAAAAGTCTACTAGTTAAAGGAATGTGCTCTGGGGCAAGTCAATAAAGAAAAGTTGGTTTGTTAAAAAAAAACTGCCTTTTAAGAAAACGTTACGATTATTAAATTAATTACCGTGTTGCTTTAGACCTTGCCACTTGTGCTGTGGCATGCAGTTTTTTATTTCTTGTTGCAGATAAATGCGTCTTAATTACGCAAATATAATATTTCCTCCCGGCTTCTATTCTAGATACAACTTTATTGTTTTTCTTAAGGCTGAACTTACAATTATTGAATAATTAAACATGTGGAAGCATTTGTTTTTTTCATACTTCAGGCAAACGCATAGAATTATAAAAAAAAACACATGCAGATAACTATAAAAAACTAGCCATAATATTTAAATTAAATACCGTTGGCATGTTGGTGAAAGGTTTCTCGAGCGGCGCGCATGCGCAGCAGGTAGTGATAAGATTAAAAAAAAAAATTAGCAACGCGCTTCCTGCTTTGCAACTGCGTTAATTAGAGCGATTATGAACTGTCTGCAGCTAATAATAATTGAAAATTTGAAAATAATTATAAAAAGTTGTATATACCTATAAGCAATGTGTTAAGAAAAATTAGTCATTTTATAAATATAATTTAATTGTAACTAAAAATATAGATTTGTTTTTATGTTTATAAACTCATGTATGTAATTTTTTAAATTGGTGCGCACGTGCGCAACTTTCTGGTGCAATCTAAAAAAAATTCCAAAATTTATAACCAACAGTAGAGGTGAAAAAATTACTTCCAAATAAAGTAATAAAAGCAGATTTATTTGCAGCAAATAAAACTTTGATTTATTGTTATACGCATGGCAAGCGTCGTTAGAGGTGATCAGCAACATGCACGCACACCATAAGACACACACACACACACACATGCTGCACTTGAGAGTGGCAGCATGTGCAACAGATGCAGTGCGTGGCGTTGATCACGTTTCTAAACAGTAAAAATAATCGTGGCCATTCGCTGTCGTCATGTTTTGCTGCTTAAGTTATTGCAGCAATTGTTTGTTGGTATTTGTTGCTGTTGCTGCTCTAACTGCTATTACTACTATTTATGTGCAGCAATAAAAAAATCTGTTGCTTTGTAACAAATAAAACAATATATTTAAAATAGACATGCATTTTCGATTAAACTAAGTTAAATTTTTGATCAAAACAAAATGGAAAAAATAACTACAAACAGCAGCACATAAAACATATGCTATCGAGATGGCGTTGTTAGTGCGCATGCGTGGAGAGGTTATCATAGAATCGGAAGCAGCTACAACATTGCCAAATGTTATTTAGAAAACATCAATTGAAATTCAGAAAAAAATTGATTGAAATTAAAAAATTTAAATTTGATAATAAATTCTGATCTATTCTTTGAATTTTTACATGATTTCAATTGTGAGCTATTTAGATCAAGTAAATTTAAAGAAGGCAACAACAACAGCGATTTCCGAAACGTGCTGTCTAGTCTGCTGTGTGATTGACTCTATGCAGTATTGTTGTTGTTGTCTTCTTCAAAACTTACTTTATCTAAATAGCTCACAAACAAAATCATGTTAAAAAGTTTACCTTTAAGTTAAAAAAGAAGACCGATTCATAAGAGATAAATGCAGAATTCTATTCAAAGATCAAAATGTATAGATACATTGAAGTAGAAATTCATCAATGGAAATTAAAAAAAGATAAATTGAAGTTTAGAAATTAAATTTAAGATACAAAAAAGATTGAAATTCAAACAAAAAATTTAAATCGCAGCCCGAGTTAAAATAAAAACTTTTAAGCTAAGGCAAAACAACGGCCGGACAAGGCCAAATTTTAATTTGCAGGACTTTTTGGCCAAACATCGGCAGCGAAAGGGTCGTACAGCGGCTGTATAGAGGTCGTTTTGAAATAATCTCGGTTGTACAAGGGGCGTGCAGCGGCCGAACAGTGATTGTTCTACAATAAAAGTAAGCAAATTTTTACTGAAAATTGGATCTTCATGCTGAAATAAATTAAACACATGTACAGCTGCGGTCAAAATAATAGTAGCGCCCTTATATTCATACATGTTTGGATAAATAATACTAGTATACGAATTTCGGATCCGGTAAGTCCATTTTCATTCCTATATGTACTTTCAACACTCGTTCCAACTCCGTACTCAGTTTCCTCCTATATTGTAAAACTTTCAAGATACAGGGTGTTTTACGGTTTTGGTACGTGTTTAGAATTATTGATCTAGAATCTAAATTACTCACCATAAAATAAAAAATAATGTAAAGACCGTGCAAGGCACGGAGGTACGATAGTTAATTTTATAAAGAAATACTAGAGTTATTAGCGGACATATAAGTGGTGGAAAACTGTCGATAGTCAGGTCCATCGAGTCCCTATGCTCCTTATAGGATCGATGGGATATCTTATATATAAAAAGAGTGGCATACGTGTGACTGCGCATAACTCGAGTACGGATCGTCACATTTGAGCTTTCTTCTGTTGTTGTGTTCGTCTCCGCCCAAGGAAACATTTTACGGCAACAAAATTGAAAAAACACCAGAGGGCGCTATAGTGCAAATCCTTTACAAAACTGTCAAAAACTCGTAAACTTCTTTTACGATTAGCATATAATTTGTGTACAGCAGTTTTTGTACTCGTTGAGTATTTTTTGAATTTTTATATTGATCAATTTTTAACACCAGAGGGTGCTGTATTACAAATATTTTACAAAATTGATGACTTATCCGAACAAAGTAATGAATTTCCAACGAAGTTCTTTAATAGATGGTACACTCAAAAGAAGAGTTAGAGAAGCTACTTTTTCTAGAAAAATTAACCCTCAGTTTAATGCTTAAGATTTAGTAGAATGTTCAAAAATAATTTGTTCAAATATAGCAACCATTTAGTTAAATAGTAAAACAATTTTAAAATGATGCATGATTACCTCATGGCTCCGAAATCAAAACGATTCCACTTGCACATTGTTTCATTAAAATTTTTCCAATTTTGAGGCCAGTCGCAAGCCTCAGATGCTAGTACTGCCTAATTTCTGTATTTATATAGTAATTTATTTTTGTATAAATCTCATAAAATAAATAAATAAATTAAATTTCCCCATATATTAATAAATTCGCGGACATTCCCCAGAACCCCAAAACTTATAACATTTTTGATTTTTTAACTGGTACTTATAAATAGTTTTTAAAAAACTTTGTTTTGTATTAAAATGTAGTAGAATACTGCAATTTCTTTTAGTTATTGTGATTAAATTAAAAAATTTTATATTTAAAGCTTTAAGAATGCAAAAAAAAAGCTGATTTTGTATTCTTTTAACCATCTTTAACGACTGTATTGTCAGTAACTATTTTCGTGTAGTGTAAGTAACCTTCAAAATTTTACATAAAACTTTCATATAAAAACCAATTTGTTGGATTTTAACGTTTTTCTTTTGTGCAAAACATATCAACATCTTGACCAAAAAAATTTAAAAATCAACACTGAGTATGAAATGGCGATTAGTTCGAAGTTTCTTTTTCTGAGTGGATTTTGTGTAGTGTAAGTAACCACGATACATACGCTTTTTTCCCCCCATTAAATTTTAAAACGTTATTAAAAACTATATTTTTTTTTTGATGCTGTAAGCCTTGGAGCAAATTTTGCCATAAGAAACATGGAAGGAAACAATCATAGAAACTTTTATCCTGGCATAAAAATCTCGTTTGTAGTGAACGACGATTTGAAGATGATTTGAAGATTTTTTTTTACTATTGATTATAAAATTAATATTAACAGAACTCAAAGATTTAAGGATAATTTTTAAGAAAAAAAAAAAAAAATAAAATGCAGAATCTGAAAAAAATTAACTCATCTAAATTTGGTGCTTTTTATTATTAGACATCGGGCATTAAAACAAGAGTATTCCTGAAAATGCTTGAAATAGTAGCATCAAATTTTGGCTTTAATTGGGATCCATCGCTCTTAAGACATAATATATGTATACATCTTCTTTATGTACGTATATAAGGGGGTGTCCATTAATTACGTGAGGCATTTAGGGGGTGGGGGGTTAAGCAGAATCTCACTAAGGCTGCGTTCATAGTAAACGCTTTTAGCTTAGCCGAGAGGTTTAGCTGAAAAACGCTTTGTGTATAATCATATGGAAAAAGTCAGCAGAAAGCTAGCATAAAGCTTATTTTCAAATGCTTTTCAGCGCGTATATCTCCTTCTCGCTTGCTCACACAGAAAAATAATTTTGTTTTTTTGCTTTGTTGTAGAGCATTTTTAAAATGCTATTCGGCACTTGTTTATTTATTTTGCCTGTTAACAATATTTTCGTTGATTTTGTTTTATTTGTTGGATTTTTTTGTGCTGAAATTTTAACTGTTGTTGTGTTGTTGTTGCGTTGTTGTTTCGTTTTGCGGTGCTTTTCAGTTGTATTCACTTGTGTATTCTATCTCGTTTGCTTACATAGTTTTCGTTGTTCTTGCTTACTTCTTGGGTATTTTTTGTGCTGAACTTTCCACCGTTGTTAGGCTTTGTGTTTTCAAGTTCCTTTGAACTTTTGTTTGTTATTGGTTTGATCTTTCATTGGTGATCATCGCGAATCTAGATACTCATTAAACAAAAAAAATTTTCATTTACTCTGCAAAACGCAATTGAGGGCATTATTTTCAAAAGAGACATATGAAAACAAAGCATCTCAGCCACAAGCATAAAGCGCGCACTATGAACACCAATAAGCTACTTTATGCAGCGTTGAATAAGCGTTCACTATGATCAAAAAAAGCTTGACAAAGCAGCTTTATGCATCAGCTTCAGCCAAAGCGTCCACTATGAACGCGGCCTAACTTTCACGTGGGGGAGATTTTGCATTACTCGCAAAAATGACGTAATTTTTATCAGCAAGAAACAGTGTAGAATTATGAAATAAGTGTTTAAATTGAGAAAAACGTGTTTCTCTACTAAAATATAACTAAATTTTACACTATAATATTTTTGCAGTTATGCGAGTGCAACAAAGTAGCATAGTAGCTCGTCCATTGTTTAACCACCGGCTAGCTGAACACGCGATTCGACGAGCGCTGCGACTTGTGACTGCGACGCATGGACAAGTCACTACTTGTTGTGTTTACTTCCGTAAATGTTTAGTTCAGTGGTCGGCACACATGAAGCATATCCCAGTAAGTACATTCATGCATACAGCATTGCTGATGTAGGCATACGTTTGATGTTTTGTATGCATGCCAGCATAAATGCAAGCTCATTTACATTTTACATGGCGATGTCAAACAAGAGCATGTGTACTGTGTACCCGCACAATTACTATTGCTGTATGCATGGGGAATTAGTAGTACTCTATACATTCATTGTCATAAATACTGCATGAATACATTACCATTAATACTGTATGCATACATTTGCATTAATATTGTAAGAAAAAATTGCTGCTGTCATTAATTAATCATCTTATTTATTTCAGTTTTTAAAGTTGTTATATTCTGTTATATTTATTTATATTTTGATAATAAATTATGTACAACTGCACTCCTTAAAGTTTAAATGCACAAGGGGAGTTCATATTTTTTAAGCAAGACTATTATGCATGCAAGGTTCATGCCTTAGTACTAATACAGCATGCATATTTTGGTATGCAAGCTACTGTGTACAATCAACACGCATACTCATCAAATTTAGATAATTGTTGTTTTTTTTTAACAACCATACATGCCTTGTCCATGCTTCTGCCTGCATACAGCATGCAGGTTTAATGTATGCATGCTACTCTGGACATACGCGGGTAAGGCGCCTCACGAAAAAAGTTGTTCGGCACAAATTCTCAATACAATCCATGGTTTATGTTATAATGATTCCCCAAATATTTCGACTCTAGCGAAATATCGAGTTACTTTGTAACCATATTGGCTTGTGTAATTGTTGTAAAAATAAATTGTCAGAAAATATAGCCGAAAAAAAGGTCTTCCAATCTGCATTAAAAAATTAAAATTTTTGCATTCGGCTTAAAAATAATGCTTTTTTCATGCATTTTTTTCAAATTTATGTTCACTTAAATTAAAAAAAACTTAAGTATTGCTAAGGCGATCCTCCCTTTCAAGATATCGTTGGAAAGGTTTTGAGTGCTCGCATTGATTCGTAGTCAGAATTGCTTAATTTGATGTATATTTAAAGTAAAATATCTATATATATATAAAATGGAATGTCTGTTTGTTTATTTGTTTGTTTGTTTGTTTGTTTGTTTGTTTGTTTGTACCTTATAGGAGACCAAACCTCTGAACCGATCTTCCTGAAATTTTCACAACATTTAACTGGGACTCTGGCATGATTAATAGGGTACTTTTTTCGACCACGCCCACTTTAACGCCCACTTTTTTAAATTATGTAATTGCTCCCATATAGTTCTTAACAGATTTACTTCAAATTGTATACACATTATACTCCAGGCGAGGTAGTAATAAACATTTCTTACGACACGCCCCCTTTCACGCCCCTTTTCACGCCAAATTTAAGTTTTAAACTTTTTGTTCTCTGTACAAATTTGTTCCTTCCAACGGATTATTTTTTATTTGATAGTATATTGCTCTTAATACTGTTAACGTCGCCATATTACTATGAACCACGCCCACTTCACCGCCCCCTTTTTTAATTCAGATACTTACTTATACCACTAACAATGTTTGCTATACAAAATACTTTTTTTGTAATATGTATTTACCTAAAGTTTTATATACTTTTTATCTACAGGTAAGGTAGCCATAGGTTTTTTTATTACCGAATCCCCCTTTTTTGCCCCATTTTACTTTAATTTTAATTAATCTGCTTTCAATCTATATATATAAAAATGAATGTCTGTCTGTCTGTTTGTTTGTTTGTTTGTGCTTTATAGGAGGCCAAACCCTTGGACCGATCTTCCTGAAACTTTCACAGCATTTTACTATGACTCTGGAAAGAATAATAGGCTATATGAAGTTTTTATTGGACAAAGGGGCGTGGCACTGCCCACATAACCCAAAAATTTAAATCGCCATATTTTGGGCATTTGTTGACCTACGTTAATGCTATTTGGTACATATGGTATTGGCATAATTAGGAATACTTACCAGGAGAAAAGTGGGTGAGACCACGCCCCTTTTTAGGAAAATTAAAAATCGCAATATAGTCTTAACTACTGGACCGATCGTCATTAAATTTTCACAATAGGATATTTTTACAAAATAATAAATTCTTGACTATATAAAGTTGTGAGTGGACGACGGGGCGTGGCCTCGCCCATATAACCCAAAATTTAAAATCGTCATATCTTGGGCATTTTTTGACCAACGGCGGCAGTATTTGCTATATATGGTATTGGCATGAATATAAATACGTACCAAAAGAAAAGTGGGCGGAGCACGCACCTTTGTTTGCGATATATAGGAAGGTAGACCTGATAACCAATCTTAAATTTTCACAGCGTTCAGCTTTGACTCGGGAATACTTATTACATGATAATATTTTTCGACCATGCACACTTCTGCACGTAATAAACGTTTATTAACGGCTTTACCACAAATTAAAATAGTGGGTAGCCCCATTCTCTTTCTTCCACCACTGTCTTCAAAACAGCTGATTTTATAATACGTGTTAATTAAAATAGAGAGTGGGGTAACCCCATTCTCATTCTCCCACAACTGACTGCGAAACAGCTGATTGTGTAATTGCTGCTTTTTGATTGGTCTAAAAATAAAAAGGGGGAGCATGAAGCAAATTACATGCGATTCAGTGCTGAATTCTAATTGGTTTACAACAAAAAAAGAGGCGAAGCACTGCAATAATTAAATTAAATAAATAAATTTTTGTAAATATATAAATACTTTTAATTTTATTTTATACGAGGGGGGTAGCGAAGCACACCGGGTTCAGCTAGTTAATTATAAAATAAACACCTACCGAAAAAATATCGTAAGAAATTAAAAAAAAAAATAAAGTAATGAAGTTATTTCAATTCTGAAAGTTTTTGAATGGAAATAAAAAATATCAAAAATTTGCATGAAAAATAGCGTTTTTTAACATTTACAATTTTTGATGTTTTGATTGTAAGATCTTTTGCCGGCCTGACAATTAAATTTTTTGCAACTATTACACTAGCCAATATGGTTACGAAATAACTCGATTTTTAGAGGTTATTTCAAACCATTCCTGCTGACAGATGGCTATTGCTAGAGTTGAAATATTTGGGGAATCATTATAACATAAACCAAGGATTGTATTGACCATTTGGGTCGAACAACATTTTTTATTTCTATGGAGCGTGAGGCGCCTTAATACTGGGGCCACCTCACGCAGATTGATGGGCATCTGACTATCCCAGATCCTGGTGAGCATGATGGAAAGTTATTTGCTTCCTTTTTGATTCGCCACTACTTACCGATTCAACATTTACATGCCTTCATGGACTTGCCTTATGACCTCTATTGCCCCAGTGTACGTGGTGATCTAGAAAAAAGATGCTGCAATACGTGCGGTATTTACTTATCATCAATCAAAGTGGACCTTCACGCAAAGTGGACTTTCACGGATTATTACACGTCGAGCTAATGAGCTTCTGTGTGCAAACGATAACGGTGGCTAAAAGGAGCAGATGATTTTACCGAAAATCACATGGACATGCTGGTTCCAGTAGTCACTCTCGAGACCGCACATGAGTCCCCATGGACTGAATTAGAATGAATATTCCTTCACCAATTTTAGAAGTTCTCATTTCCAATGACTTACTTTTACTCAACCCTCATCGGTCCTTCGAGAAATACATCTAATCGGTCCCCATTGTATGCGCGCGCAAACACATATATTTTTAATTGTAAAAAAGCTAAAAAAATTAACCATTTATGTTTTGTGATTTTTTATGTTTATTACATTGTTTACTATCATATTAATACATTTGAACTTTACAAAGGAAGATTTAGAATGAAATTATTTAGAATATTACATATATTAGAGAAAAAAAAAATTGAATTTTTAACTTTTGTCAATTATTTGTACATTTTTCGCATAAATTGAAATTATGTTCAGCACAAATGAAATTTCTACACTTTTCACAGCGCGTAGCAAAAAGATTTTTGTTATTTTTATATGTGCAGATGTAGCATCGGAGTCGTTTTGATGTACTCGGTAAATGGTGAATCTCCCGAAATCTTTGAATAATACTGGAAGCATCGTTACTTTGAGGTTGTTTTTTACGTTTAGTGATCTGTTTTTCAACGAGATTCAATCCAAGCTCCTCGATAAAAAGGCGACGACGAATATTATGGTTCGTTTTAGAATTTTTCCAATTCGGGAACAATGCAATGAACGTCACGAATGCATTCAACGCACAACATCAAGCATGTTACAAAATACTGCCATTGGCCACCGATTGACTTTTCGTTTGCATGTGTACGTAGCCACCATTTGATTCATAGTATCAACTCCACTCTTGGTTTTGTTGTAGTCTTCAATGATGTTAGGTTTCTTCTTTTCACTATTCTCATTTATGCTGACAACATTGTGGTATGTACTGAGCAATGACACAAATCGGTACCGGCGAGAAACATATGACAACATAATTGCTTGCAATTTATGTTCATATACAACTTCTGTATGCTAAATTGGCTTTTGCCGCATGCCGAGTAGAACTGAAGGAATTTCAGTCCTATTTTTCCTTATTGTTCCCAAAATAGTCATGCGATTCTTATGTAAATCTTCTGCCAATTCATACGAAGTGAAAAAGTTGTCACACGTTACATTTCTGTCAGAAAGTCCTTCCACCAAATCCAAAACAACACGCCGTCCGAGATTACGTTCAGGAGTGGCATTACGATTCCGACCAACATAAATTTGTGTGTTGTATGCATACCAGCTTTTTGAGTCGCATAGCACCCAAATTTTGATACCATATTTCACCGGCTTGGACGGAATATACTGACGAAACGGACATCGCTCACGATACGGAACTAACTGTTCATCTACGGTAATGTTTTTTCCTGGTGTGTATACAACTTTCAAATTATGATTCCATTTATCGTATTCCAATTTGTCACGTACAGAAGTACTTGTAGATGCAGTGATGGCCATGCGTTGTTCGGGGTCATCAAATCGAATGCAACCATGGATACGCTTGAACATTTTCAAAGACATTGTTGCTCTAAATATTGGGCGACCAGTATCGTCATTCCACAGTTGAGTGACACATTCACCGTATGACCGATACACACCAGAAAGCAGCAACAATCCAAAGTATGCGTGCAGAGTGTCCAAATCAATGTTTTCCCAATCGTCTTTGTACTTTCGCACACCATATAAATTCGTCATGTTCAAAATAATATTCTCAACCGGTTCAAGGAACATGTGAAATGCAGACGAAACATCAACTATAGTAGCTGCTGCTAATGCTTTTGGACCTCAATTATAACAAAAATGAAACATATAATGAGCATGAACCCATAACAAAGAGGGTAGGTTTTTACCTGAAGTGAAATTTTCTGCACGTCAAAATGAATTTCTTCGATTTATTTCAAATGGTTGCGATGAATATTCAATTTTCTTATATTTTGAAAAATATTTTTTTTCAGGATTTGCTGCATTTTCTTCTGCTTTTTTTGCTCAAGTGGCTCAATGTCGTCTTCATCCGACTGCACGCTAACTTTACTTTCATCATTCTTCTCGTCTGATAATGCAAAATCATCGTCACTATTGCACGGAGATTCGCCCGCTTTGCTTTCCAAATCAAAATCCATTTCTAGTTCATCTCGCTGCCTTCTTTCACGTAAAACTTTATCCATTTTTTATCAAATACTTCGAAACACAACCAAAATTCAAATAAATGCGCAAACAAACTTCACTTATGTGTGTTCCAGAACAAACTAAATTTCATAAAACGAAAAAAATAAGAGCGTCCCAGTAGTTTGTCTTAAAGAAATCTCAAATGAATCATGTACGATTTTTCTTAATCCTTGACGAAACATGCTGATTTGGCCATACGTTTCATTGACGAAAATTTCATATAAATTTTCCAAATTCGTGCAAGACGCAATACAGAATTGTCGGGATTTATCATGCACGAACCCAATATCAAAATATTGAGGAAGTTTCGTTAACGAAAAGTAGACAGCAATATAAAGAAAATTCGTCAAGGAATTAATATCGAAACGTGCTTCTGGACCGAATTCAACGTCGTGCGATATATTTGATAAGGGATAAAAATATTTTATACTCTCTCCACTCTATTGAAAATCGTCGTAGTGTTGGTTTCGTAATGGCCTGACGCCACCACACCATATGTTTTCCAGGTCCACTCGGTCCACTTCAAAGTCCATTCCTTTACCATTGCCTTGATGCCACACAGAACCTCACGTTGTAGTGATAGTTCGTTCTTTCGTCATACGGTAAAGTTGTGGAATACTCTCCCTACGACCGTCAGTTTTGAGCTGTGCAAATTGAAAACAAATCTTCACCGAAACTACTCCATCTTTTCAACCTCTAACTAACAACTATCACCCATTTTCCAATTCAACACAATGCTCATACATTTATAAGAAACATCACCTGCGCTTTCACTCTACAAAACAGAAAAAAAATGATACCAAATTGTCAAAATCAAACGAATTCAGCAGCAACGGCAATGACACCTAAACAGTGGTGTCAATGAATATTTAAATACTATCGAAAACCGAAGTATCGATTCAGTTCAAAACTATCGATTGTCACGATAGTATGAAATAATCGATAGTATCGGTAGTTTCATCGATAGTTTGCGAACTCTACAGTTTATCCTCTGAAGGATCCGGCGAATTACAACAATCATGAATATCTTGAAGTTGTTGTAAGGGGTCGAAAAGATTAGGCGCTGACAACCGCTATTTTGCATTACATTTTGTATGAATTTTTTTTAAGTCCAGCAGCTCTTACAGAAACTTCCTTTAAGAAATCATCACGAAAAGTCTTCAATGATGCCGCGAACTACAGGGGTGCTATAAATCCACACACAAAAATAAGCGGCAATTCCAGGTACAGGGACCGATTCGTAATTATAACTGCACAGGCAAATACAGTAAGGGTACAAATTCAAAAACGGGTTTTTTGGTTGTTCAGGCAAAATAATTCTACTTTGCAAAATACAAGGGCATTCCGCTGAACCGTTTTATTTTATGCAAGGTTAAAGATCAAAATTGTATGCGTGCGCATACAGGGGACCGATGAGGGTTAATAAGTATTTTATTGTTCGATTTTCTCATTGTCATTGACACTGAAAACACGCACTTTGAACAATCTCACGTGAGATTAGAGGGGGGGGGGGTCGAGCCAAACCTCACGATATCTCACTAGGGGGAGTAAAAAAATCGCAAAAATCACCTCACATAATTAATGGACGCCCCCTAATGATGCTCAAAAACTGTTATATAAAATCCCCCTAACTAAAAAATTATTGATTACATTGGTTTACAGGCGAAATGCGATTTGAATGCCACTATACATTTCTTATGTAAAATTGGTCCTTAATTTCGAAAATCATGACATTTTTATATTTCTATTTCTTTTTCGAGATATCGCTCATTTTAGTTATTTTTTTGCTAGGGTAGTTCCACTCATTGCTTTTGAAAAAAATCGATTGACATATTTGTAAGACGTGTTCTTTATATTTAATACACGATAATTAGTTCACTATTGATTCGTAAGTTTCCTTTGTGTTTACTCCATGTGCGATTGGAATCGATGACTTACTTCTTACGGAATCCTAACTATAGTATAAATAATTTTGTTGGGAAAATATGGTAATTTTTAAGTATTTCTTTGACTCTTTTAGGACAGTAAACGTTCTTATATAAAATAATACATTTTGTCTAAACCATCGCTTCTAACTGTCTTGCATTGAGTGTAGCGAAATTGGAAGCACGTTGCGCTCCAATAAAATTTTAAATGCAAATTAAATTTTGTGCACTGCGTATGAGCAACATGCATATGTTTTTTTTTGTTATTGCTGCTGTTGTTGTTGCCGCAGCTTCTGTTGGTGTTGCTTGTGATCGTTTTGCCAGCAAACAATAGCGACCAAAAGAAAAACAAAAAAATACTAAAAATAGTAAAAAGTTCGCATGTAAATCAGGCGCAAATAACCGCTGTAGTGGCCACAACAACAAAAAAAAAAAAACAAAATTGAGGTAAGTCGAAAGATTTAACGTTGTTGTTGCTGAACTTACTTAAACCAACAATTGCAAGCATTGGTGCACCTTGGCAATCTAATACCGCTATTGCTGTTGTAGTCGAAGCAAATGCTACACTCACTGTTGTTGTTGTTGCTGCTGCTGTTGCGTTCACTGCCATTGCAAGTTGCACGTTGCACGTTGCACGTTGCACGCATGCGTTAATTAACAAAATTAGTATCCCAGGCCTGATTTATGAATTAGCAGATTGATCGCATCCGCACAGTTAAACACAGTTTTTTCCATATTTTTTCTTTCGTTTTTTTTTTTAAACTCTTATTCAGCAAGTGTAAGTTAGCAACATGTTGCTGTTGTTGCCTGCATTGCTACAAATGAAAGCACTAACGAAGGAAAAGTGCTGCACAAATGCAGCAACTGTAAGATTTTGTGTTGTTGTTAATGTTTTGGTTGGTGTTGTTGTGCTGTTACTGTTGTTGTAGTGGTGCAGCGAAAAAAAAATTATTTAGTGCTGGTTGATGTTGTTTTTTGGTGTAAATGTTTTGCACTATGTTGTTGCTGTTGTCCTGAGATTTATGCCACATGAATGCTAATCGTTGCTGGAATGTGGCAACGCTCAAATTTGAAGTTGAACGAGGGCAACACGGGCTGTTGTCGAAATGGAGAGAGAAAGAGAAATGCAGCAGCAACAGAGCAATGTTATGGATTTATCAATAAAAAATAAGTAAAGGTGCGGGTAGAATATAAATAAATCAAACAAAATAGAATTTTTTCAAATTCTATCGATCCAAAAAGAGTGACATCTACTTTCATGTGGCACCGTTAACGGTTTCTAGTGGATGTGTTCAACTTCCTGTAGCTTTTGTTCTATAGCAATTTTCATTTCTTTTTACTTCAAATTTGATAGCATTTCTATAACAACGCAGCAACAATGTTGCAATGCAAAAAATATTAAAGAATAATGATAAAAAAGGGGGAGCACAACTCTATTGTGCATTAAAATAAATCACCATTAAACAACGCCACTTACAGCAATTACACAACAACAAGAACAACAGCATCAGCAATTAGTAGTTGCTCCTCTTAATCATACGCAGCAAGTTGCTGCTATAATTAATTAAAGCTGCTCTGCTTTATTTGCTGGATATTTTATAGGGTTGCCAACAGGTTGCAAGTTAAGTGGCCACGTTGAACTGAGGTAGCATTTACAAAAGCGACCGATACTTTGATGAGAAAGTAATCGTTGAATATGTTACTAATCTGTGTTTTACCCATACAGAAATATGTTTGTATCAAAACCATGTTAAAGACATATCGACATAATTATTACAAACCACAATTTTGGAAAATTTTCAAAAAATTGTAGCATAAACAGCGACGTAAGTTTATATCTTAATACAAACTTTGCTACTAAAACTAATATACTTTCCAAATATTTTGTAAACATTTTTTTTTTTAAGAAATACACTAACAATTCCCAACCCAAGATGAGAAAAAGTTTATGATGTAGCCGACTGACTGATGAAGAAAAATAACGTGTATCCTAAAAACCCTATAAAAAACGAAGGCTGGCTACCTCAGCCTCTACAATAAATAATAAAAAACTATCGTGGAAGCTGGTGATTTTTAATATTTGCCTATCGGTAAGTCAAAATGCAGGCGAATCAAAATTAAAAGAGTATCTTGAAAAACCAACTTAACGATCTTTTTAGCATGAAAAGTCAAAGCAACAGCAGGGATCGCAGCTTAATTGCTGTGTTGAAAAGAAACAAGCACAGCAGCATTCTACCAAACAGAAATCGCCCTACAGGGAAGGTTAGAGTCTGACAACGCAGTTGCTTTAATTAAAATTCAGAAAGTACGCAGGACACCTTGATAAAAAAAATGTAAAATTTTAATACCGTTGGTAGCAGCTACTGTTCACTGTTGGGGGGACACTTTGGGTTCCCATTAATTCGTAAGCTACTTCATGCGTTTTCTTTTTTAGCTAAGCATTAGGAAAACCTCTACGTATCATGAACAGCCGTGAGCAGCAAAGAAACAAAGTTGAATGCAACCCAGCTAGCACAGATTTCGATTTGTTCGTAATTCGGTGGTATTCGGTGGTATTCCAGTTTTTAAAAAAAAAATTAGTCACAAATGGGTTGCATTAAAGTTTCAAATAAGTAATTTGTAAAAATCATCAATTTTATTGCAAATAAGTTAAATTATGGTTAAAATTATGTTACGCATAAACAAACTTGTTGTAAAAACGTTTCATAAAGTTTTGAAAAAATAAGTAGTTTTTACGTTAAATTAACATTATTATAACATTTCTTTTTGTAGCACCTATCAAAAATGTTTGTGTATTGTAATTGTAACTAGTGTCCGACCGAACCGGAATTTTGGCCGAAACCGAATATTCGGCCATTTTATAATATTCGGCCGAAACCGAAACCGAAACGAAACCGAAACTGGTTTCTGATTAATATGAAAATTTTACAAATGATTTGAGAAAAGTTTTTACAAATGATTGTTTTTATTAAAAGAAAACAAAACTACTACTAGAACAAAAAAAAAAGTATTAATTGAATATTGAAGTTTATAATAATTAATTGAAGTTTACTATAATGAGATCATTTTTTACTTTATTTTTAATTTTTAGTACACACTTATAATAGTATGCACCTACAATGTACATTTTTTTAGAACTACAAAGCAAAGTATTTCTGTTTTTCTTAAAGGTTTAGTATTATAAAAATAGAAATATGTATTCGTTTTCTTTTCCTTTATTCCACACACACAGAATTCGTTCGGAAGTTTTTAACTATCAATTTTTGGCTAAAGTATCTATAAAACTTTAATGGTAATTGCAATAGAGATGATAATATCGAAAATGATAGTATCGAACGCATAAAATTAACCAAAATGTTTTTCGTTAACTCGATAAATCAAATTATAGACGATTTCATAATTTTTGTTACCCATAGAGTGTAGTTTTGTTAAAAAATTTAGAAAAATAGCAAGATTTGTAGGCTATTTTTTCCAACTTTGGAGGCCTATAACTTCTAAGCCAATTGCGAGCGGCCTGCAATTTATTCAGATTTGGAGTAAGGAGGCCAAAATCCATATAATCTGAAAACAAAACAATTCAAAATTATAGTTGTCGCTATTCTTGAAATGTTCTGAAATTTTTACCAAAAGTTTCGGCTGGTTTCGGCTACTTGGCCATATTGAGCCCTCAAAACAAAAAAATTTTTGAAATGTTCTCTTGTAATTCGGCCTCAATATGGCCGAATAGCCGACCCCAGCCGAAACTATTGGTTAAAATTTCGGAACATTTCAAGAAAAGCGACAACTATAATTTTGAATTTGAAGCCGAAACTGGCCGTAACTGAAACCAAAACCGAATATTCGGTCGAACACTAATTGTAACAAATACAGCAACGAGTTAGCAACTTAAATGCGACTAAGTTGCTTTATGTTTATATTAAGTTATATCAATGTCACAACAACTACATGTTCAAAACTTCGGTTTGAAGATATTTTATTAAGTTATAGGGAAGTCACTACAACTAAATATTTCCAATTTTGCTGTGATGCACTAAAATGCCAGAGGCAAAATATAAATTTTATTGTTCACAAAAAATTCTGTTTTGCTGGTCAATTTTTTGTGTAGGCTTCTACTAACATGAAATCCATTTTACATGTTACCAAATTAAACAAATTTTTCGTTGAATGGCAATGAATCATTGTGCAATTATGAGCATTTGTTTTGTTGCAAGAAGGTTGAAATGAGGTTTTTATATAGTTGCTTCGACTTTAGGAAACGTTATTATAACTCAAAAATGTAGTTAGTAAAAATAACGTTGAATTGAGCTTAATTGAAATTGAAAATAATCATTGCAAACTTGTGTTGTATTAAGGTTATTATTCAGTTGATGCAAGTTTAAGACACATAATTGTAACTAATAAAATTTTGCTTGATATAAGAACGATGTATTGAGGTTATTATTCTGTTCCTAGAACTTAAGAAAAAACCATTGCAACTTATATTATTTAATTAGTTACATGAACGTTGTATGTGCGTTGTAATTCAGTTGCAAGAAGTTTTGAATAAAATTGTTGTAAGTAAATGCTGCATTGAGGTTATTATTCAGTTGCACCTACTTTAAAAAAATATATGTAACTTTTGATATATAGTTAGATGCAAGAACTATGTATTAAGTTGTAAGAAATTTGGAAAAAAGTGTCTAAAAACTTCATACCCGCCAGAATTAATTTTTTTCTACACTATGAATTTGGATTAGAATAAATTGAAATATGGTTTTCTTTAGTATTTATTATTTTTTTTTAAAATTTTCAATGCAATATGAGACTAGGAACTTTAAAAAATTTATTAAGCTATATATTAAAGAATATTACGCGGAAATTAAAAACTTGAAATATATCTTATTTCCAAATTATTTTAAAAATTTTTATTTTTTTGGTGTCACGTGAGTCACGTGAGTTTTCTAGAGGTAAAACACAAACATTTATCGAGAAAATGGCCTTTGTTGTAAAATTTTAGTGTAAACTCTTCATAAATTCAATTTAATTTCACATATTTTTATTTCATTCTAATTTGTTTTTGACTTTTAAAATACACTCTAAAAAATTATCACTATTTTAATAAAAATTGAAAGAAGCAATTGTGTATGAAAAATATTGTAAAACTTTTTAAGAACTTATTTTTCTTGTTGTTAAAAAAATCTGTCATTATAACAAAAAATAACTTAAAAAAAACAAAATATTTGTTTTGCCTGAATTGTAACGTAAGACTGACACAATAAAAACTTTTTTGGATGTTTCAAGTATGTTTCATCTTGTGGCGTGCAATTTAAGTTTGTACCAACAACACATTTATAACATTATTACAACACACTTTTTGCCTAATTGCAACCTAAGCTGTTGTAAAATAAGCGTAAAATATCTGTTTTTTACTTGTAATTACGTTAAAATTACGATTTATATCTGTATAAGCGACTCTTTTGCGACACTTTTACAACCTTTTTTGCTAGCTAGGAAAGCTTGCAGTTGATAGAGTGCAGAACATATAAAAGAGAAAATCTGCAAAACTCTTTTAGTTAAATAGAACAGTGAGCCCCATAACATAGGTTATCAAGAGAGAAGAGAACATGCCAGCGTTAAAATATAATCAGGCGAACAGCGGTCGAACATGGGCCGCACGACCGTACAAGGGTCGAATATGGCGTAAAAATAATCCGAAAAGCCAAGTGGTCGAAAGTTGGTTCTAACACCGAAAAGCCTTAATTAAGTTGTACGGCGCGACAAAAGTTTAAATGCTCAACTCCAAAAGCAAGCCTTACTCGGCAAAGCTAATGTTGATAGTATCGCCACTTGTGTGTGAAACAAACGATTTTTTTTTGTGCGTGATGTTAGTTATGTACGATGTACGGCCGCTGTACATATGAAATAATATGAAACGATTAGAAACTTCAACAAACTTCAATCTAGTGGAGTTTTGTAGAAACAAAAAAATGTTGCCCTTCCCCAGCGTAACATTTGTTCAATGTTACACTCAACCCTGTAAAAAGGAATGTTTTTGCCTACTCAGAAATAAGCACAAAACATTGCCCTGCTTTATCAATCAGTTGATTTATATGTGCCAATAACAAGCTCGTCGGAAGCGAATTTCATCTGGGGGGCAGTACAAATGGGGGGGCAGTACAAATAGTGGTGCAAAAAAGTTCACCAAAATTTTTTCAAGGAAACATGAATGTGAATAAACAAATTCTTTATTTTAGTTTAAAATAAAAAAAAATATAAAAATATAAAAATATATAAAAAATATTAAAATTTCATTATTTTTAAAAGTTCTTCCAATTTCAATATTAGAGATCATTCTTTAAAGGATCTTTCATATCCATTCGGTAATATGAAAATATAAGAAATAATGGTTGCTTTTATAAAGCATGACTAGGTATATCTTTACATGGTTTAAATGCAATAAGGTACAAAAATTTATATCAATTTATATTATTCCAAAATGTTTCTTTCTGTCCTTGCGAGAAACAAACTCTTTCACCACCTTCATCGAATTCAATTCTTCGGTTTTATATTTGTGAATGTGTATAAGTGCCGCATGAGTGAGTCGTTTCTGTGTCATAGTTGCTCGAAGATACGTTTCAAGTCGACTTAGTGCACTAAAAAAACGCTCAGATGAAGCTGCTGATGCAGGCACAGTCAAAAGCAAAGCAATAAGTTTTCAACTTCATTTAATAGTTTTTTACAGTATCCGAATTTTTTGCAAATTGGGATACAATGCCACTACAACTTGAAGTTGTTTGGCCAGGCAATTGCTTCAGCAATTTAAGTTGCGCGTGGAGGTCGCTCACATCAAAGTCATCTGCATAAAGATCTAGTTTTGTTTTTAGATTTTGTTCAGAAGGCACTTTTCCGTTGAAGGCTTCGATTACAATATTACAGTATTAAGCTACATCTTTAAGGGTGCTTTTAAACTGAAGTGGTGGGTTTGCAGTAGAAACTCTACATTTTGTTCTATCTTTTTGCAAACACAGAGAAAGAAAATGGTTATCCGCAAGCATGCTTATGAAGAAAAGAGAAAGAAGAGGAAAATATATAATACAAAAATATTATCGTTGTAAAAAAAAACTGACATTTTGAATAACTTTTGAAGTTTTCTTTTTAAATTGTTTATCTAGCTAAAAAAGTGGGGGGCAACTGCCCCCCTTTCCCCCCACCTCCGACGCCAATGGCCAATAATAAATAAATACGTGCCTTATTACAACACTATATAAAAAAGGAACCAGAAAGCCCAAAATGCAGCAAAATAAATTTGCAATTAATTTACTACAAACATTACCATCATTACAAAATGTGAAATTTACACGTTATAAGAGTATATTTATCTATCCTTGTCGTAAGGCACGCATTTCATAACATTGTCTTTTAAGCAGCTGTTTTTCAGTGCAACCTTCTCCCCTGATTTTCACAGGTCAGAAAATGTGCCTATTTTACCTTATTTGAGTGTGACATTTTAAGAAACGAACACATAATTTTCTCACCGGCATGCACTTTTTTTAGAATCGAACACGGAAATAGAAAGGGGCAATGAAAAGGTGGCATTTTTTGGTAGAAACGAACACGCCGTTAAAGAAAGTAATATAGAAAATAAATAAACATAACATAACATAACATAACATAACATAACATAACATAACATAACATAACATAACATAACATAACATAACATAACATAACATAACATAACATAACATAACATAACATAACATAACATAACATAACATAACATAACATAACATAACATAACATAACATAACATAACATAACATAACATAACATAACATAACATAACATAACATAACATAACATAACATAACATAACATAACATAACATAACATAACATAACATAACATAACATAACATAACATAACATAACATAACATAACATAACATAACATAACATAACATAACATAACATAACATAACATAACATAACATAACATAACATAACATAACATAACATAACATAACATAACATAACATAACATAACATAACATAACATAACATAACATAACATAACATAACATAACATAACATAACATAACATAACATAACATAACATAACATAACATAACATAACATAACATAACATAACATAACATAACATAACATAACATAACATAACATAACATAACATAACATAACATAACATAACATAACATAACATAACATAACATAACATAACATAACATAACATAACATAACATAACATAACATAACATAACATAACATAACATAACATAACATAACATAACATAACATAACATAACATAACATAACATAACATAACATAACATAACATAACATAACATAACATAACATAACATAACATAACATAACATAACATAACATAACATAACATAACATAACATAACATAACAAAACATAACATAACATAACATAACATAACATAACATAACATAACATAACATAACATAACATAACATAACATAACATAACATAACATAACATAACATAACATAACATAACATAACATAACATAACATAACATAACATAACATAACATAACATAACATAACATAACATAACATAACATAACATAACATAACATAACATAACATAACATAACATAACATAACATAACATAACATAACATAACATAACATAACATAACATAACATAACATAACATAACATAACATAACATAACATAACATAACATAACATAACATAACATAACATAACATAACATAACATAACATAACATAACATAACATAACATAACATAACATAACATAACATAACATAACATAACATAACATAACATAACATAACATAACATAACATAACATAACATAACATAACATAACATAACATAACATAACATAACATAACATAACATAACATAACATAACATAACATAACATAACATAACATAACATAACATAACATAACATAACATAACATAACATAACATAACATAACATAACATAGCATAGCATAACATAACATAGCATAGCATAGCATAGCATAGCATAGCATAACATAGCATAGCATAGCATAACATAGCATAGCATAGCATAACATAACATAACATAACATAACATAACATAACATAACATAACATAACATAACATAACATAACATAACATAACATAACATAACATAACATAACATAACATAACATAACATAACATAACATAACATAACATAACATAACATAACATAACATAACATAACATAACATAACATAACATAACATAACATAACATAACATAACATAACATAACATAACATAACATAACATAACATAGCATAACATAACATAACATAACATAACATAACATAACATAACATAACATAACATAACATAACATAACATAACATAACATAGCATAGCATAACATAACATAACATAACATAACATAACATAACATAGCATAACATAACATAACATAACATAACATAACATAACATAACATAACATAACATAGCATAGCATAGCATAACATAACATAACATAACATAACATAACATAACATAACATAACATAACATAACATAACATAACATAACATAACATAACATAACATAACATAACATAACATAACATAACATAACATAACATAACATAACATAACATAACATAACATAACATAACATAGCATAGCATAACATAACATAACATAACATAGCATAACATAACATAACATAACATAACATAACATAACATAACATAACATAACACAACATAACATAACATAACATAACATAACATAACATAACATAACATAACATAACATAACATAACATAACATAACATAACATAACATAACATAACATAACATAACATAACATAACATAACATAACATAACATAACATAACATAACATAACATAACATAACATAACATAACATAACATAACATAACATAACATAACATAACATAACATAACATAACATAACATAACATAGAAAAACAGCAACAGAACATAACATAGAAAAACAGCAACAGAACAGAAACAATAATAACAACTGTTATTGCTTATATCCTGTTATATTATTGATTCATATGCTAATCATTTGACAACAACAAACTTCCATGGAAACATGGCTGTCCTACTTATGCACGCGCATTATACAGAAAACACACGTCATGCGTCAGCGTTGCCACATAATGACAATGGCAATTTAATTACGGCGTTACGAATGCGAATAGACTGCAACCGCATAATTAACAATTCAATCGCAATGCAGCAATAAATTGCAACTCAATAATAACAACAACAAAAACAGAAACAACTCAAACAACATCAGCAATTCAAACAACAACAACAACCGTGCACATATCAACTATTATATGCTACGAGGTGCTAAAAAACAATTAAATGTTGCAACCAACAAATAAATTGCATGCGAGAAAATGCAACAAATGTCAAGACTGTCGGTGTGAGTCGACCAAAAATGTTCAATTTGCCCATGGCATGTGCTATGGCCAAAGGAGGGTTGAGCAGAGGAGGGGCTAAGCAGTGTTTCGTTGCTAGTTGTCTAAGCTAATGAGACGCAGGGGATTGATTTGGGATGCAATATTTTTTGTTTTGTTGGTGTCTGAACAACTAACCGTTACAATATGTATTGGTGTGTACTTGTGTATCTGTAACTAATGTCAAACTGACGTTTTGCGTGTCAAAATTTAATGATTTTGCCGCTTGATGGCTTTCTTGTTGTTGTTGTTGTTTCTAATGTTTTCTACGGATCGCCTTCACCTCATTGATTCTTGTCTTCGAGCGTACAAAATGACAATTGATTGTTGTTGTTGTTGACCAAATGGTGTTATGTGTTGGTCTTGTTGTTGTAATTGCACGTTTCAGCAATTATTGTGAATTGCAAGAAATTGTTTACTTATTTCATAGTTGTTGCTGCTGTTGTTGTGGCTGTTATTGTTTCTAGAACCAACTCGAATAAAAAAAAAAATTAAAATTCAATTAAAATCAATTAAGTATGAGTTGCTATTTTTAGTATTTGTTTTTTTTAATTTTAAATTAATTCTTGATGACCGTAATGTGGCCACCCAAAAAGCCATCAAAAAGCTCAGATATGCTCAGATAATAGAGTTGCGCAAACAATAGCAGTAAATGAAGAAGCAACATTTATGTATGTTGGCCACAAAAACAACAACTCTAACAATGGCAGGTGTTGCTATATTGACACTGTCAGATGCTGCCAGATCTAATGCTAAAGATACTCTGGCTGATGCGATGAGAGTTGTTGGTGCTGATCATCGATATGTTGCAACAATGCCATCATCAGCTATCATTACCACGATCATCCAACTAACGCTCCATCAACCGATCGATCGATGATTGTTCGGCGTTTGCTCATCGATTGTGCTCATTGAACGCTTGATCTTTGCTTTTTGTGCTATGCTGAGTAAATTACTTATCTTCAACATTTCAGTTGTTAGTAGATTCGCTTTGTTCGCATTCGCACAAATTAGCTGTTGGTTTTAAAAAATTTTTGTAATTGTCTAAGAAATTAGTTCAAGATCTTTTTTGTGATTGTTTTTCTTTGCATACAGCACAAGCGACGCATGTAGATAACATTTTTGTATTGATTTATCTCAATTAAAGTTTTTGATTGCTAGCTAATCTTGCCTTCATCACTAGCAAATGCAGCGCTGCAAAATAGTTACGTTTTGAATTTTAGACATGATCGCATGATCAATTGAAGGCAAGGTTGCCACACATTACGCAGAAATAACTTTTTTTTTGCATTTTCTAATCGAGGCTATATTTTGCTATTATTACTAATACAAAATATAATTTATGTGTGCATTAAGTTGGCTCTGCAATTTTTAATTTGTTTTTAAAAAAAAATGTGCTGCAATGTGCTCGATATGTGCTGCAATGTGCCCAATATGTGCTGCATTGAAAACATTATTATTGTGGAACAATTTTAACCCTTAACTGGTACTCCTGCTCTGTGGGACCAGAACAAAAAACAAAAGAGTATATTTCTCTAAAAATTCAATTCAAAATTCAATTCGATTAAATTCAATTATTGAAAATAGTCAAAAAAGTCTTTCTGAACAGGAAGATAAACTTAATTTAAGATGTTTTTTAAAAAAACCACTTAATTTTGTAGTTTTTTAGCATTTTAGCTGGTGTGGTCCCTGGGACCAAACGTACTGTTAGTGTAATTTTTTTGAGGTGCACCAGTTAAGGGTTAATGCACCATGTAGTGTTTTTTATGTGCAGTTAGCTTTGTCGTTTTTAATTTTGTATTGCATTAAAACAATTGTGCTCGATATTTATTTTGAAGTTCTACACAAGAAAAAAACATATTTTTATGGTATAGATTTTATGAAAAAATAGTTTTCATATAAGAAGTTGGCTCAATCTTTTTCTTTTTTCAGACATTTGAAAATTGTGCTGCGATGTGCTCGAGTTGTGTTGCTATGTGCATTAGCAAAATGTAAAAAAATCCCACATTCGCAAATTTAGTACTATGCAACTGGTAGAAATTGGCCACGTATTCTTTGAGCACATTTCTCACTACAATTTTTTTCTAGTAGTTCCTCCAAGAAAAATCTTTATTTGTTCTATTTTTCTGTTCCATTTATTTATTTATTTGTTTGACTTGCAACGTAAAAGTCACAACCGCATGGCAAACACGTAAAATAAACTGCCAAATGGCACGCATGCGCCATTGAAGATATATAACAGTAACAAAAACATAAAGATTTTGCGCAAAAATCATGTCGTTGTCAGGATTTTACAACGGCAGCAGCAGCTAGAAGTCACCAAGTGGCACAGTCCAAGCACTCAAAATAACAGCGAAAAACCAGGCGCAAAGGTATTAGATACCAACAATAGGCTGCGTCAAGCCGAGACAAGACAAACCTTTAATCATTACGATAGTAATTTTTGCATTTTACGCAATATAAGCGCATAAAATGTATGTGTGTGACACATATTTGGCTAGCTTACGGTATTTGAGGTTTTGCGTGCTGCTGCTGCTGCTGGACGGCCCTTTACTCGAGCGTGGTGGGAGCGTGCAGTGTGACACTTTGGCCTCCAGCATGAGCTGCAACTGCCATAAAACTGCCAAAATTGCTAAAAAATACGCAAAACAATGCTCTGTGCCATTTTTAGTTTTGTTTATTTTTATTGTTTTTGCATTTTGGTGTTATTATATTATAAGTTTGGAGTAAAAAGTCGATGCCCTCTTTTTCTGGTGTTGTTTGGGTCCTTAAAAATAATTGACTTGAACTTTTGCTGTCGTTGGTACAAAAGTCAGGCGCTTTACAGACGAGAATAACAGCACAACAGCTGTGACATTTAGGTGGCAACATTATGCGCAAAGCTGCCACATGGCATTAAAGTCAGTAAATGCTGCTGTGCATGTTTGTTTTCATGTAGCTCTTTTCAATGTGCTACGCATGCGTAATGTTTATCGTTCCGTAGACACCGTTTTAGGCTCGCTTTCGACTCGACAGAAGCTTTATGCTTGTTTTCGAGGCGTTAATGCGAAAATTTCATGACGATTTTATTTCATTTAACCTTTGCTGACGCATGAATTCGTTCGTGTAATGTGACTTCATGCAGGGTTGCCATTAAATCTTCTGTTGGCACTTTTTGTTTTTGCATTATTAAATATGTAGTTGTTTTAATAAAATGTAAAACAATATTATGGAAAATTCTCTGTAATGCGTTTTAAAACTTGCGAATTAATCAGGTTTTTTATTAAAACATTATATATATAGATTATTTTCTCGATAAGTGTTCAAGTTGGCGAATTTTAAAAAATAATCATCGCTTTTTTTAAATTTGTCTTAAGTATTTAATTTTTTTTTAATAAAAATATATGAAAGTAATATCTAGGTTTTTCTTAAAATTTAATATATGCACCAAGCTTAGTAAGGTACACACTCCAAATATATAACGAATGTAATAGAAAGTAATGGCAATTACTACCTAAAGATTAACTTTTTGTGGAAAAAGGCATTGAATTGAACATTGCATGTGAAAGCAAGAATATAATCGCAAACATATATAATAAAAAAGTAAAATAAACTGGCCATTTCAGACCATGGAAGGAATTTAACCTAACTTCTATAGATCAATTGTGTTGTGCGTGTTATTAAATGTTTGATCACAAATGACTGAGAACTGGACCTACGTGTTTTATGCCGACTCCGAACGGCTTATGCTCTCAAGAAGCTTTATATGGCAATTTTTACTCTCTGAGGTTTGCCATAGTCTGAAGAGAGAGGTGACGACCAAATAGAAAAATTAATTCAATTGAAAAAACTTTCTGTCTGAGCTGGAATTGAACCCAGGCTACCGCGGTTCTTTAGCTTAAGGGCCACGCACGCTACCCACTAGACTACGGTCGCCACATCGCAAACATATAATAATATCAAAAATTTACAATACAAACATTTTTAAAACTCAGTTAGTTTTAGGCTTACCTTTATAATTAGGAAACTATAACAGAAAAATGAGAAAATAAAAATATTATTTTGCCGAATAAATTATTACTTAAAACCAAAAGCTCTTAAAAAACATTCAAATGTATAACGTAAAACTGACTTAGAGTAAGGTGTAATAGAAAATTATATGAAAGAAACATTTGTCACAAAGTCTATTAAATTTTAAAAGTGTATCTATTCTATAAATAAGAAAAACAAAAACTCAAATAAAACTTGAAATGATTTTTCATTTTAATAAAAATACAAAGAACAAAAACACTGTTTTGAACCAGAGTCAAGAAGCTTTGGAAGAAATATGTGCTATTTTTCAAATTAAAATCTGGTTTTTTGCGATAAAAAATTAATAAATCATGAAGATGCACGATTTCAAGATATGCTTGAACGAACATTTAATGCAACTTTCAAACACATTTCTTTTCTACAAGGTGATAGGTCAAAGGATATACAACGAGATCTTAAATGCTAAACAAAAATTCATTGTAGTTTTTTTAATCCTTGTGTTTTTGTGTTTCGTGATTTAATACAAAAAAGAAATTGAAAATATCTTAACGAAATAAAGTATGAAAGCCGGTTTAAACCAATTCATTATTATTGCATACATTGATGATCAAACATTGCCTTAAAAATCGAAAAATCTAAAATATATAAACATTTACGGTTGCTGATAAAAAAAAAACAACAAGTTCATATGTATTATTTATGTAACTCTCAAAACACACCCGAATTACATTAAAGAAATTTTTCGCAGCAAAAAAGAATTTGATCGCATTTTAAATAAGTCTTGGTTTATTAAATTTGACAAACAAGAATATGTGTTTCTACAAAATTTGTATTTAAACTGATTTTAAAAATCAGGTAATTATACCAAAATTTTAAAATGTTTCATTTTTTCAACTGTGATTTTGACCACAAATAGCGATTTTTGTTATCAATAAAATATTTTATTACATAACATTTTGATTGATATTTTTTCGATCAGTAATAAAAGTTATTTTCTATCGATATTCTTTCCGCTAGTTCTTTTGAAGAAATTGGCAAGTTATCAATTTGTATGACGTCATGAGTTATCGATCCCTAGTACCCAATGTCGGGATTAATGTTTCTGCACGTTTAAATCGTTAAAAATTCGGTCCATGATAAAAAAAACACAAATCAAGAAGAGACGTTGCGAAATTGAATCAAATGACAAACAGCTGTTCACTTGCAAATACTATTTTACTCAAATACTCAACAAATACTATTTTGCTTAAACTTTTAACTTTTATGTGAATAGGCAGTTTTTTCTTAACTGCATTACCTTGAAAACTCAGCGTTTTACAGTACGAAAAAAGATTGTATTCAGTAAAATATTAAATTTTAGCGAAATAAGGAATGTCTCTGGTTATGGGACACATTTGGTTTTTGGCTTATAACTTTTGAGTAAGTGTACAATATGTGAACATATGAATAGGTTATTAAAAGCTTATCAAGTAATAAATTTTACGATCAACTTTGTAAAGGTTTAATTTTTTGCCAAAAAAGTATTTTGTACCCGGTTGTGGGACACCCTGAAAAATTCACTAAAAATGGAAAAATCTGATATAAACCCACCAAAATTACGAAAAATAACTATGTTTATTTATTTCAGAAACCTTCAATGGGACAAAAAAACTACAGAAATAACATATTTCATGTTATTCATCATCTTCTAAATGTGTATTATGCAAAAAAACACAATCTACCCAGTAGTTCGCGGCATCATTGACGAACTTTTTGTGATGATTTCTTGAAGGAAGTTTCTGCATGAGCTGCTGGACTTAAAAAAAATTCATACAAAATATAATGCAAAGCAGCCGAATCGTTCAAAGGCTAAACTGCAAAAATACAGCGTTTTCACTTCTTCAACGCTTCGGTATAACATTCCTTCACGAATTTTATTTTTGATCTTAAGTTTCGATTTTAATTCCTTGGCGAATTTTCTTTATAATCCTGTCTACTTTTCGTTAACGAAACTTCCTCAATATTTCAATATTGGGTTCGTGCATGATAAATCCCGACGTTTCTGCATTGCGTCTTGCACGAAATCGTAACATTTATATGAAATTTTCGTCAATGAAATATATGGCCAAATCAGCATTTTTCGTCAAGGATCAAGAAAAGTCGTACATTATTCATTTCAGATTTCTTCAATACTGGAACTACTGGGTAAATATGATATGTTGACAAATGTCTAACAGTTTGTGAGTGAAACACATACTTTAACAATCAAAAACAAGGTGTCCCGCAACCGGTTATATGAGGTGTCCCACAACTGGGAATAGTAGCCATTTCGAAAGTGACTGTTCAGTGGTTGTTTTGTTAACATATTTTACCAGAAATTTATGTTTCATCACAAAATACAATGAAAATCTATATATATAAAAGAGAGTGGCGTTAGTTACTACGCTTATAACTCAAGAACGGCTGTACCAATTTCGATGATTTATACCAATTCGAACTGGTCTCCGGCCAAACAAGAAGAATACTAAAAAAAAAAAAAATTCCCGCAAAAAATATGAAGAAAATAAATTTTCCAATACATTTTGTATGAACCTACTTTACGACGTATTCTGGATGATTGATGACTTTTTTGCAGCAATTTTTTTTGTCACACATTAAAACGAACATAATTTTAAATGCTGGTTCCGTCAGTATTTTTCAAGTTTTATCACATTTTTAAGTATTCGACCACAATTTACACAAGCAAGTTTATATTTGATGGGCGTTTGGAAACGGGGGCGTGGCAGCAAAGCGCCTGGTTTTAGCTAGTACTGCATAAATTATGAATCTTCTTTTTAAATTAATTTACTTCAATTTATCGCACTCTGAAAAAACTAAAAATAAATACTTTTGTGTTGATTTTTTCGATTTGTTTTTTCCAATGCTCACAAAAAGCACACAAATGCGTTTATCACTCCGATGTTAGCAAAATAACTGAGTACTGTCAAACTAGTATTTTGTCAATACTCAAATCTGGGTTATTTGCTTTATGCCAAAAAATACGAAGGATGTCCCACAACTAGAGACACTCCCTACTTATTTTTTAGGGTACATTTCGAATACATATTACATAACAATATACAACATTACTGATATTAGGATAAATCGGTAAAATTCTCACTTGCCGAAAGAGAGTGAGTAATGTTTACATCGATTTATCTTTGCTTACAGTAATACATTTTTAAAAGATTCTATTGAATTGAAATCGAAACATAAGGTATTTTATCGATTTAAAACCACTGCAGTGCATTGAACTGAATTGAAATCGATTAAGGGGTCATTGAGTCAGAATGAGAAAAAACAATTGAAATTTCAAGTTTTGATTTTGCAAGGACTCTCATTTTCTTAGCGATTTTCCTAAAATTTTCTTTGACTGAAAGTGCAATTGAATTTTTATAGAAAAAAGGATAAATATTTACCGTTACCTTACCATATCTTTGCCTTATATTGTTTTCAAAAAGCCTCTAAAATATGTAATATTCACTCACAAAAGAAGTCAAAAGTTGCTTTTATTGTATTTACTTTTTCTTTTTATTTTAATTTCTCACATTTTTTTCTATGACATATAATTTATCTGCAAAAATTGCTTCATTCTGACACAAAACTCAATCTTTCTAGCTTTCATAATCATGGTCAATAGGACGGGCGTTAAAAAGAAATTCAATATAATATAAGAGAATATAAATACAATAGGACCATCTTATACATTTTACTGCTCTAAGAATCACCTCAAGGGTAATAGCAACTACGAACTGTTTTCTACAATTTTCTTCATTTGTTAAGTTTTTTTGTAGGGGGGAGGTCCCAAAAGGCTGACTGAATGTTTGGAAGAAATTTTGGTAAGATTAATAATAGAACTAGCTCATATTTTTTACTACTCTAGAGGTTATTCGGGAGAGATTTAAACTTTGTTGGACCACTTTTGCTAAGTTGTTCTTCCTGTGAATTTTTATACGATAACAGTAAAGGGTTTATATTTGCGTTTACGTTCAAGTACACGAATGTCTACGCTACAAAAATGGCAAACGAGTGCTGTCACCTACGCTATGCGTCTTAAATTTTATGTTTTCTTAAATCTACGCTACAGTGCTTTAACATACGCTTCGTAAGTGTTCATTTCGGTTCACAGCTTTACAGACAGTTGGTCGAATTTCGACCCCGCAGGCGATAGTAGTTACTATAAATCGATGACTTATTAAAAAAATAAAACACAAAAATTCTTCAATATTTTATTTAATAATAGCATTGTACCAATCTCAACACACTTTTAGAAACTAGATCCGTCAGAATGGATTTTCAATTTTAAAAAAGCTGGCCACCCTTTTTGCTTTTTACGCTGCTGAAGCTGCAAATAACTGTAAAAATTTATAAAACGAGCAGAAAATTGACACTGAAACGTCATTAATTTGCTGCTACCGAGAGTGCGTGTCTTTTGCTTTTGTTTTACGAAAATAATCGCAACGCAGCAGTATGCGATTGAAATGAATGCAACATGCAGCGCCACCTATCGACGCAAACAGTGCCTTAAATTGATATGCCTATCGAACAGCAACAGCAACAATAACAATAATACAAAATAAAATTACTGCTACAATAAAAAAGATAATAATAAACAGGCATCAACAAATACGGCCAATGCAAGATTTAGGCCTGTTGCAACAAGCAGCAGAAGCTGGTTTAAAGTAGCAACAGCAGCGCCGGTGTTGGTGGTGGTGGCGGTGGCGGCAGGCAGTAGCTCATGACGTGCAATTTATTAATGAGATTGCGACTAGATTGCAAAACAGTATAAACGGCAGTCAGACGGACAGCCAGTCGGGCAGGCTGGGAGGTGGTGTCCAGCCCATGTGGCACCCGCTGCTTATTAGAGCAATTTTTGTGTTATTTTTGTAATTTTCGAATTTTTATGCAAGTCAAGCTTAATGCCGAAAAACAACACAATCCTTGTTGTTATTATTTGCGGGTACCGCCCTGCTTTTTGGCTTTGTTATTATAATTTTATTTTTTTTTTTTTTTGCAAAATGAGGTGTCAAAAGCTATACTTTGTTTTACCAACAGTGATTTTCGCGCTTTTCAACATAATCAGCGCCAGGCAGCAACAGCAGCCTAAAGTTGGGCATTAGTCAGACGCACCCGCAAACATGGCTGCCAGCAGCTGTTGGAATTTGTCAGCTTACAATCAGGATTAGGGTCAAAAAATTGCACCAACTCATTTACAAAGACGTCAATTCTTGCTCTTGGTTGACTCTGGATTTGGTGGCAATTTTCAGCTGTCACAAATAATTTGTTGCGCCAGATTGTTGCTGCAAATGCGCAGAAATTGATTGATGCACACAAAAAGGCAAATCGTAGGTTTGCGTTTATTGACCGAAAAATTGAGCTGCATTATTATGCGGCAACATTGAGTTGGCTAAGGTCAAAGTGTGGCATGTGACAGTTGAATAAAATTTAAAAAAAATAAAATTAAAAGCTTTAATAGTGTTGCAGTTGATTTTCGCTTGCTACTTGATTGCTTCCGAATTTAATGCGGCATTTTAGTGCTGCACCAGTTGTGGTTTTTGTTGTTGGCTCTGCGTGCTTTGGAAATTTTGCTAAGCATTGTCATACAAAAGTCACAATTTTAGTGGAACCAAACTAAACAAAATCACAATCTCGCACGATATATATTGATTTACTTATTTATGAGCAAAGCTTCAGAATTTTCAACAAATTTTTTTTTTTGTGAAATTTAGTTATGTTTTAAATAATAGGTACTTGAATAATTTGTTCGCCGCTGTGCTTAATTTTGCACATATCGCTCATTTGCTGGAATAACGTCATAACTCAAAAAACATGATTTTTGGGTTAATGATGCAGAATTGTTCTTTATTTATTCATATTGTGTAAAAATTTCATGTTATTATTTTGAATATTCTGCACGTGAGAAGAGAATATGCCTCTATCTTTTCATATGAGGTGTGAGTGAATTGAAAACTTAAAATGCGTTTTCTGCAAAATGACTTTTTTTGAGTTATGACGTTATTCTAGCAAATAAGCGATATATACCGCATGCTATATTTTTTACATTTTTTTGCAATGCAAGGCTTATCTGCGCGTATCAGTTCAGTTAAGTCTAAACACACAGTAGCTCTTAGTTGTTGTTGTTTTTGCCTTAAACTACAACTACCTGCTTTGTTGCACGCAAAGTGTTGCAACATTTGCATATTTGAATCTTCCATTCTTGCCCACTACTAACTCATTATTATGTTGCCGCTTTTCTGATACATTGCTTCGTGCAATGATGCTCATGTTTTTATAATGTTGCCACTGTTTAATTATTGTTGCTGTTATTTACAAAGCTGCCACACTTTGAGTTATCCGCATGTTGCACGCATGTTTCTGCTGATTAATTATGTAGCAGCGACGCATATAAAATGCAAATCTATTAATTTATGTTGCGTAAAGTTGTTGCATGCGGCTAGAAGTCACTTTTTTGCGGCAACGTGTTGCTTTATTGTGCGAATGCCTATAAAAAAATTATTGCTTTAAAGTTTTTCTTTAAAACTTTCTTCTTTAACTGATTTCTGATGCACAGTTTAAAATTTTATGAAGGTGAGCAATAGAGCGTATCGAAAATTTAAGATCGTATATAAAGAGGTCTCAAAAGTTGCAAGGGGTTGTCAAGATTACCCAAAAAAAAATTTGGGGAAAATAATGTCTTCCTCTCCCGCAAGGACAAAGGCCTTTGTAGTCTAGTGGAGAGTGCGCTAGACTATCAACCCAGAGGTCCCTGGTTCGAATCCGGGCTCGGCCATGGTTCTTTTCACTTTCTTTGTTCTTTTCTACATTTAAGATTTACGGAAATGTGGAATTAAAGGACAGGAACAACTAAGGGCTGGAAATACTTGCCGAGGTTAAGGCATAACATAAGCCTCAGTTAAAAGCAGTTCAAATTGTCTTTTACGGTTGTTTCGCCTAATCAATAATTCACGTATGGTTCTAATCATTTGCTCTAAACAATCTATCCGCTTCATTTCAGGTCAAAGTTCTTTGATCTTTAAAAAAAAAGTGCAATGTGGATTAAAAAATGTTTCTTTTGATTTCAGTTAATTTTGTTAACCTGCTCGGCGTCAATTTTTAAAGTCAACTTCCAGTAGTTACTTTAATCTTGTGATCTTTGAAAAAAAAGTTGTTTTTTGAGAAAAAAATAAAAATACCGATCTCAAAATGCTTACATTTTTTTAAAAAAAACCTACATATGTCTAAAAGCAAAAGTGAATATAGACTTTAACTAACAATATTTTGCTAAACACGATGCCATTCTTGATTTTTTCCCACAGTGTCCTGTAAGGAGGATATTCAAATCTAAAGGCACACTAGAGATAGCACGAAATTTTTAATTATTAGCTGATTGTCTTAATTTTGTTGGTACTGATTATAGTATTAACATTTTATTTAAATTTGGCGAACTAATAATTTGCATATTTTTTGCATATCCATTTTCTCGTTTTAGAAAAATGTATACAGGAATGAAATTTTTAACATTTTCCTAAAATAAATATAAGGTTTTATATCTCAACCATCGAATGTGGTACCGAAGATAATTTTCAGAATTTGGATTGTCCAAATATTTCTGAACGGAACCATGTCTTAAATTATATTTTTAAAACTCCAGGAAAAGACCATCATATTTGTTCTTATAGTTTGCCCGTTTGGCCTGGAGGACAGCAAGGGTTGTATTTACCGCACACAGGTAAGAGTAACCACTTGTTTCCAAAGGACTATAGGGCAATAAGCCTAACCTCCTTTGTACTCAAAATGCTTGAAAAACTGACTTGCACCTAAGAAATTATGCAATCCATTTAGCAACCAACCAACACGCTTATAGGAAAGGAAAACTGGTTTAAACGGCACTAAGCTCCCCAGTGGTACCCATAGAAAATGCCCTCCCACAGAAAGAATGCGCACTTGGTGCTTTTCTATACATTTTAGATGCATTCAACAATGTATCAACTATGGCAATCCTGAGCGGATTACGTGCAATAGAGGCACCACCAACTATTAACCTATGGTAAAACAAGCTGCTAAACTGCAGTAGCGTTCGAGCTGAGTGGGGCACTAAATCCATGAAAAGGGAAGCTCGCAGTTAGGCACATTAAGGAGAGGTCCTCTCGCCCCTACTATTGAATCTTTTCGTCAATGCACTAATAAAAAACTTTGAAGGAAGAGCCCCGAAAATAGCAGCATATTCAAAGGACATAACCATATATACTAGGTCGTTCAAAATGCTGCCAGTTTTACAAAGAAGACACACGATTTTGCCAAAATTATTGTTAATTCTTCCACATAGTCTCCTTTCAGTCGATACATTTTAATTCACGATCACGCACGCTCACTGAACTTAGCATTTATTGAAATGAGATAATTGCTTTGTTCTCAAATGAGCATTTAATGAAAAATCAAAATAAATGAATCAATCATGACCGATCAAAACGAAAATTAAATATATTTTTGCCTTTTTGTGATATACGCGGTATTGCAAGTGGTGGATACGCGGTATTGCACGCGCAACGATGATTTATCGAGCTTTTCTCTTGTTTCTTTCGCACTTTTGCTACGCTAAAAGTAATGCTTAATCAAGGCACGAAATTCTTCTTTATCTATTTTTGAAACAATGCCAAAATTTGCCATTTCCATCCGTCAATAATCACAAGAAATATTCTAGGGTTAAAAAGGTTTTTTTCTTTTAAAGATAAAACTTTTCTTGGATTAATTGAATTATGTTTTATTTTTGTAGAGTTCGACAGTGGTCGAAATTCGACCTTTTCGCACACATTCTCTGTTGATTCGATACCAAATTATTGTCAAAAACATATGTTTTTCATACGAATTTGGCATCACTTTTACTTTCCTAATGAATTAGCCACCAGTTCCCTCGCTCAGAAGAGATTTCAATATGAGCGTTTTGTGCATCTCAGAAATGTCTAAAATTCATATCTGAATCTTACACCTGAACTTCATCTCCCTATTTTAATTCACTAAAAATAAAATTTTAAAAATCAGTTAGGGAAAACCAAATGTTAGGGAACTGTTTCGCCTACGTTTATTTATATAAAGATTACTATAAGATATATTTTTGATTTTACTTAAAGGTCTTCTTGTTATTAATACATATAAGATTTCATCCTAATTTTTTTTTTTAAATTTTTCGCTTTTTTTTTTTTTTTTTAGACTGAACCAACGCTCAGGGGATGTCCCCTATAAATGCGTAAGCATTGTGTTGATTCGGAAGATGGGTGATAGTTAGTTGGAGGGTGGATAGATGGAGTAGTGTCGGTGAATATTTGTTTTAAATTTGCACAGCTCAAAACTGCCAGGAAATACGCTCGCAGGGAGACTATTCCACAACTTAATCGCGCGATTAAAGAACGAATTATCGCGGTAGTGCGAGGTTCTATTAGGCATCGATGCAATGGTAAAGGGGTGGGCTTGGACAGCTGCCCGAGTGGACCTGGGAAACACACGAGCTGGTGGCGTCAGGCCATGTATCTCCCTTGAACACTTCCCATGGTAATACCTATACAGTAGGCTTAGGCAACCAACATTGCGTCGATGCTCAAGAGAGTTGAGCGAGGATGAAATACTTTCATCCCCTATCAAATATATCGCACGACGTTGAATTCGATCCAGAAGCTCCAAATAAGATCTTGAAGCCTCTGCCCAAATGTGCGAATTGTACTCCATTTTCGGCCTTATAAATGAGGTGTAGATCATGCGAAGATCAGCTGAAGTGAAATATTTTTTGCACCGTTTTAGAAAACCTAGACACTTGCCCGCTTCTTTCGACACATCGAAAATATGATCATTCCAACGAAGATCAAATCTGATCGATATGCCCAGAACGTCAAGAGCGGCTGATTCCACAAGATCCACACCATTCATATTGAGGGGTGCTAAGGGGCAATCCATCCGCTTGTGGGTTAACAGGCAGCACTGAGTCTTGCTTGCATTGAACTCTACTCTATTAGCAAGACCCCACTCGGAGATTTTTTGTAGATCATTTAGGAGTGTGTCATTCATATTTTGCTTTTTTCTCTCAATCTCCATAGAGCTTGGGCGTTTACTAAATGAATACGAATGACAAATGCTGCTGTCGTCCGCAAACGAATGTATTGGGTTATGCGTCAACAACAGAAGGTCGTTGATAAAAACCAGAAACAAGGTTGGCGATAGAACTGAACCCTGCGGTACTCCTGCGTTAATGGCGTGCTCCTCGGATGAAATACCGTCAACTACGACTCGAATCGTTCTGTTCTTGAGGAAACACGTGATCCATCGAGCAAAGTTACCACCAAAACCATATGCAACAAGTTTTGACACGAGCGCTTTATGCCACACTCGGTCGAACGCTTTAGATATATCCAGAGCAACAACCCTGCTCTCGCCGAAAAAGTGAACGCATTTATTCCATTCTTCGGTTAAGAACGCCATAGGATCACCAGTAGAGCGAGCCCTACGGAAACCATATTGACGGTCACTGAGCAGTTGGTTGCGCTCCAGATAGTTCACAACGTTGAAGTTTATTACGCTCTCCATAACTTTGGAAAGCGTAGAGCATATCGCAATAGGTCGGTAGTTTGCAGGGTTCGTGGCATCACCCTTTTTGGGCACCGGCTGGACATTTGCCACCTTCCAACAAGATGGAAATACTCCCGTTCTGTAGGAAATGTTGAAAAGGTTGCGCAAAGGCCGAGCCAGCGAAGAAGCACACATTTTAAGCACAATTGGCGGTATGCCGTCAGGACCAGAGGCTTTGTTTACGTTGAGATTTGTAAGGACCCTTTTAACTGCTCTCGTTCGAAAGTATATCTCCTGCATTGCAGAAGATCCACCCCCAACAAAGGGCAGTGGCTGATTGCTATGCGAGAGAGTGGAATTTTTTGCAAACAATCTAGCCAATAGGTTCGCTTTATCAGCCGAGTCAGTGAAGATTTGGTCATCTTTTAAAAGAGTTGGAATCGATGATGATGTCTGATTGTTCACTCTTTTAACAAATGACCAAAAGTTTTTGCTCCCTTTGGGGCAGAGAAGAACCTGTTCTCGAATGCGAGCTTCGTGCAGAAACTTTTCGCGTTTTAAAATTGCATTGCAGCGATTCCTTGCCTCGATGCGAAGTCTTTTAGTATCAGTATTCTTGTTAGAAAGCCAATTCTGAAAGGCTTCCTCTTTGGACCTGCTTTGGGTCAAAGCAGTATAAAAATTTTCTTGGCTTTATCCTAGTTTACAGGGTGTTTTTCACTCTGTGCACTGACTTTCTGAATACTAACTAACTCAATTTTAGTTCTGACTACCAACTACAACTACAGACTCATCCGTTTTATGTTGCAAAATTATGTTTTCTACTTGCAGCTATGTCATGCAAAAGCTTTGGCATTTTTTCTTAAATATGAATCTCAAGCATTTAACAGTAATTGAGTAATCATAAAAGCTTTCTTTTTTTTATATACTTAAAACCATCAACTGCGAACTGCGAGCAGTTGAGAAAAAAAGAACAGAAAAGCGAACATAAACTAGAACCAGCAGCTGCTGCTCATTACGAAACTCGCAGTTAAACGCTTAAAACTGCAACCGCACAAGTTCAGGCCGAAACTGTGGCAATGCTGCTGCGCGGCGTTGCAAATGCAAATTGATTTAGAGAGCAATTTGCATAAACTCAAAGCCAAAGCTCAAAAATAAACAAAGCATAAATCAATCTAGTCGTTGCAACGTGTTCCGCAGCAGCAGCAACAACAGCAGCACAACGGCGCAACAATAAACAAACAGCAGCAGCCTACAGAAAAGTCAAGCGAAGCATCCACATCACAAACAACAGCAACAAAACAACAAAAACTAGCAAGCACAAAAAAGTGCGTCCCTCCAGTTGTTGCACGGTTGGCGTTGGTTGTTCTCTTCAAGCCGTCCCAATGACTTGGCTGTTGGACTTCATTTAAGCCAATGTTTGTTTGTTTGTTTGTTTTTGCTATTTTCATCAATTTTGTGCCAACTCATTTCTCATCAACGAATGCAAATGTGGCCAGATTGTTTTATGTTTACTATTTTTGTTTTTCTAAAGCAATTCTACTCGGTTTTCTACGCACTATTTTGTTGTGTATTGTTTTGTTTTGTTTTTGTTGCCGGTTTATTTGTTTAAATAATAACAATAATTGTTGCAGCTCAACTGCAGCAACTGCTGCAAGAATCTTCACTAATTGCATTGCTGTAGGCCTTTGTGCTATTCATGTTGTTGTTGTTGTTGTGTTGTTGTTGTTGTTGTTGCTGTTGTTGCTGTTGTTGCTGTTGTTGCTGTTGTTACTCTTGTTGACTGCATGGCACACGTGCCCCGCTGCATTTGCATCTCGCACTCGATCGAACGAATGAATGTGTATCTAGCAACTTGTTATTGCATGCGATTTATTTGTGGATGTGCGCCTGTGCCACAGATGATTCTAGCGTCATTCCAGCGGCTCCAATAGGCTGAGCATTTAAAGTGGCGCTTCATTATGCACAGCTTCCCGCTTAGGATGAAAACGATGATGATGATGATGACGAAGATGTTGCCGTTGTTGTTGATATTTAAATGCGACTGTTAAACGCAGCACCAACACAAAACAACGACAACAAAACTGTTGGCTAAGTGCTTTTGTATTGTAGCAGCAGCTGCAACAACAACAACAACAACAACAACAACAGAAGCAGCAGCTTCCTCCTTAGTTAATTCAATCGTTTAGTGCTGCTATTTATGTTGCAGCTAAACGGTGACTATTAGTAGCTGCTTTACTCACTGATTGAGGCTCTTAGCATTTGAAGCGACTATTTCCATGCCGTTGTTGTTGTTTTTGTGTTTTGTGAAATTAGTTTTTTGTAATAGCTTAATTTCAATAAAGTTCAATTTTAGCTTCAATGGATTTAGCTTCTAATTTTAACTGCTTCCCTACATAATTAAAATGTTTAAGACTTTCAGTAGCTAAGTGGCTTGAGTGGTTTTTAGCATCATCTTGTGAGCAATAATATTTAAAATTCAATGATTTATTGCATGGTAATACGACATTACTTACGAAATTTTTTTTCCACAATTTTATTTAACTATGTGCCTATTTCACTCTTTCAGCTTGTACAAATTTTCTTTTGCCAGGAATTGCTTTTGCCATGGTATTTTTATAATTAAAAGTAAGGTAGTAAATGGGGTTTTTTCTAAAACGCTTTTATTTGTTCTATAATTATTTGACTAGTTACTGGATCCGTAAATTTTTGTAGCATAGTTATATCTTAGATAATTTACATGCTATGAACATTAAATTTAGTATAATGGCAGATATAAAAAATGCACCGAGAAGTTTTGGAATAGCGACACATTTTCTCAAAAAAAAAAAAAAAAAAAAAGTGGAAAAAAGTATTGAAAACTTCCCGGATTTCCGGTGGGCTCACTCATGCCAGAAGTATGTATCAACATCCATAAGATTTTTGTACAATTGGAAATTAACAGGAGGAAGAGGAAGGATATTTTATATCTCGTCATCCGGGGATTCATGTGCTCCATATGTCATTTTGAAAATTTTGAGTTAATGGTTTTTGATATAAAATTTTTCAAATCTGCAATCCGTTTTTTGATATCCCTTTCAGAAACTTCGAAAGTATCAGAAATCGCTTGTTCATTTTGCTCTTTATCCCTGCCATTCAATTGATTAACATATATTTTCCGACTTTTATTGGGATTGCCAGATGGTTCCCAACCCAGACACTTTTTTGGAAGAGTCAAAAGTCACGTCCTTAGCAAATTGGCCGTAGAGAGTAAAATTTCAATTAAAACGCTAATCTGTCTTAACATAAAAGTTACTTTTTATGTTCTCCTTTTCAGTGGCATCTTGGACTAGTCAATATTTTTATTCTGTGAAAATTTAGAGCCCAAAAACAAAATCCGGTTCACAACCCAGCCCTTTCTCCTACCTTTTCCCCATTGGATTGCTTTTTAGACACTAAATACTTTGAACAAATTAAGAGCAAGTTTATTTTGACTTTTGAAGTTTAAAACAATTAAAACAACAGCGCAGCTACCCGAGCGGGCTCTGACGTTGAGTGATCCTATATTTATCCTATCAGGGAACAAGACCAAATGGGCTCTGTTTAGTTTCAAGCCCTACAAGTCTGCTGGGCTTGATGGTATTATTCCAGTCACTCTACAGTAGACGGCGTCTATAATCCTTCCATACTCATTGTCATTTTTAAAGGTTGCCTTGACATGACATATATACTATTGAAATGGAGGGAAGTAAAGGTAGTTTTTATCCCTAAGGCGGGTAGGATATCGCAATCGAGTCCAAAAGACCTTAGACCCATTAGTCTTTTATCTTTCTTGCTGAAAACACTCGAAAGATTGATTGACGCTCATAGTCGTTGTAGCATAGACACAAATTTGCTTTCAGCTTCACAGCACACTTACACGAAAGGTAGGTCTGTAGAAACGGCCCTGCGCTCCCTGGTAGGCTTTATAGAAAATTCCTTTTTTCATAAGGAATACACAATGGTAGCTATTCTGGATATCGAAGGTGCCTTTAACAATGTTCTTCGGGGGGAAATAATTGGCGTGCTCATGAAACTTCGGGTGGATGAGTCACTCTGTGTACTGATAAAAAACCTGCTGACCAGCAGAGTCGTCAGTGCATCTTTAGGGGACTCAAAGGCAAGTAGATTTGTGAGTAGAGGCGCTCCTCAAGGGGGTGTTCTATCACCTTTATTGTGAAACTTGGTAGTCAATCAACTTCTGCGGAAAATAGAAAAGGTTGGTTGCAAGGTGATTGCCTTTGCGGATGACGTAGCTATTGCTGCACAGGGAAAGTTTCTTAATACTCTCTCGGAGCTGCTTGGGTCAGCGTTCTCCGATCTCTATACTTGGGCCAATAAATGTGGGCTGGGGGTAAATCCCCAAAAACTGAACTGGTCCGTATTTCGAGAAAATATAGAATTCCGCGTATAGCTTCTCCACGTCTGGATGGCACTCTGCAAAACTTTTGGATAGGGGTTATTTTGGATAGAAAGTTAAGCTGGAAACCGAATATTCTTGAACTAGAAATGCCAATGTTGCTTTATATGCCTGTTAGAAAGCTATGGGTAAAACGTGGGAGCTTACCCCGAATATTGCGCGTCAGATTTACACAGCTATAGTGTGGACAATCTTGCTATACGGTGTATGTGTGTGATGGACAGCACTAAAAATACAGTCTAGTTGCAAATTGTTAGGGAAAATACACAGAACTGCGGCCGTATGTATCAGCGGAGCGCTTAGGTCTACTTCAACGGAAGCGCTAAATGCGGTTCTTTGCCTAATACTTCTTGATATTATGGGAAAAAGGATGGCACAGGAAACAGCCATCCACCTAAAAGCAATTTCGCAGTGAACTAACACTCGTACAGGTCATTCCTTCATTTTTTTTTAGACTAAACCAAGGCTCAGGGGATGCCCCCTATAAATGCGTAAGCATTGTGTTGATTCGGAAGATGGGTGATAGCTAGTTGGAGGGTGGATAGATGGAGTAGTGTCTGTGAATATTTGTTTTAAATTTGCACAGCTCAAAACTGCCGGGAAACACGCTCGCAGGGAGACTATTCCGCAACTTAATGTGCGAATAAAAAACGAATTATCACGGTAATGCGAGGTTCTATTGGACATCGCCGCAATGGTAAAGGGGTGGGCTTGGACAGCTGCCCGAGTGGACCTGGGAAACACACGAGCTGGTGGCGTCAGGTCATGTATCTCCCTTGAACACTTTTCATAGTAATACCTACACAGAAGGCTTAGGCAACCAACATTGCGTCTATGCCCAAGAGAGTTGAGAAAGGATGCATATTTTCATCCCCTATCAAATATATTGCACGACGATGAATTCGATCCAGAAGCTCTAAATCAGATCTTGAAGCCCCTGCCCAAATGTGCAAATTGTACTCCATTTTCGGTCTAATATAAGAGGTGTAAATCATGCGAAGATCAGCTGAGGCGAAATATTTTTGCAACTTTTTAAAAACCTAGGCACTTGCCCGCATCTTTGGACACATCGAAAATATGATCATTCCAACGAAAATCACGCTTGATCGATATGCCCAGAATGTCAAGAGCGGCTGATTCCACAAGATCTACACCATTCATATTGAGGAGTGCTAAGGGGCAATCCATCCGATTGTTGGTTAACAGACAACACTGGGTCTTGTTTGCATTGAACTCTACTCTATTAGCAAGGCCCCACTCGGAGATTTTTTGTAGATCATTTAGGAGAGTGTCATTCATATTTTGCCTTTTTCTCTCAATCTCCATAGAGCTTGGGCGTTTTTTAAATGAATATGAATGATAAATGCTGCTCCAGGAAAGGCAAACATTCCCGGATATAAACAGGAAACATTCCGTGGAATGAAGAAGCATTCCCTTCCGTTGGACAGTCCATTTCTTTTTTTACATATCATGTAATTAAAGGGATATATTCCTTTCCGCTGTGTTAAATATGAATGTGGAAACATACCTCTCTGCTCCCTTAAAAAGCGAATTGGAAGCAGTCCTCTCCCCTGTTACAAGAATTAATGTTGAAACATTCCTCTCCCTTGTTATGAAAATGCCCGGCCAGGATTCGAACCCGGGAGTCCTGAGCGACAGTCAAGCGCGCTGCCACTAGACTATCGAATTCTATAATAAGCGGCTAGGAAGCAATGATATAAATATTTTCTGTAGTCATTGAGTAAAAGTTTCTACATGCATTTTTAAAGAAGCGGTTTGGAAACAACATAAGCACAAAACTACCCTTAAGCTTCTGAAAGATAAGGTGGGAATGTTTGTTTATCACTTTTAGATGGAAGCCTTCCGATTTTTCCTGGAGAGAAGCGGCTGGGAAACAATGATATTAATATTTTATGTAGTCATTGCTTGACATTCAGTAAAAAAATCCACATGCATTCTTAAAGAAGCGGTTTGGAAACCACATAAACACAAAACTACCCTTAAGCTTCAGAAAGATGCGGTGGGGAATGTTTCTTTATCACTTTTAGATGGAAGCATTCCGATTTTTCCTGGAGGGAACGGCTTTCACACAGTTATCCCAACCAGAGTAGAATGGGACGGGTTATTGCCGCTAAGCCAGGTTGGCGCGCATATTTTTACTGACGACTCAAAACTTGACAACAAAGTTGAGGGAGGTGTCTTTTAAACGGATCTGGACATCAGAAACTCATTTAGACTGCCAGATCATTGCAGCGTCTTTCAGGCTGAAATAATGGATATTAATAGAGCTGTGGTATGGCTGAGGTACAGTGAGATTTCAACTAAAGATATCTACTTTTTTACGGACAGCCAAGCAGCGATGAAATCCCTTGCAGGTGTGTTCCTAACATCACCAACAGCCCTTAAATGTCGCTCGTCTCTTATTGAGATGGCCGATAAGCTCGACATTCATCTGGTCTGGGTACCAGGGCATAGGGAAATTCTTGGAAATTGTAGAGCAGATGAGCTTGCTTGGAAAGGTACAGCAGAAACGCTGCTGCCTAAGGCTGCCCTTAAAACTAGGCCACATCTGTCTAGCTCTGTTAGAGGTGATGCTATGCTTTCACCTGAAATTAGCCAATTCTGTGGCATGCTGCCTTAGAGCCAGCCTGCAAGTCACAAGTGGCAAGCCTAATGTTTCCATATTAGGTTGCCCGCAGAGTAAGCGCCGAAGCAGGCAGGCAGGCCCTGCAAAGAAACGAGATAGAAATAACTTTTTTCTCTCTTGTTCACATAGTTTTCCTGTGTCTGTCTGCCTGCCTGTCTGCTTCGGCGCTTACTCTGCGGGCAACCTAATATGGAAACATTAGGCTTGCCACTTGTGACTTGCAGGCTGGCTCTAAGGCAACATGCCACAGAATTGGCTAATTTCAGGTGAAAGTATAGCATCACTTCTAACACAGCTACACAGATGTGGCCTAGTTTTACTGAAAAACGAATGATGAAGCTCACTCAAATGGCGAGAAAAGATCTCTTCATTCTGATAGGCGTTGTAACAGGACACTGTCTTATAGGTAGACATGCCCTTAGAATGGGGGTTCATGCGAATGACTCCTGCAGGAGTTGCAGGGATGAGGAAGAGGAGAAGTCGGTATCGCATCTCCTCTGTTCATGCCCGCTTTAGTTCGCAGAAGACATAAGTATCTAGTTAGCATATTTTTTTATGATCTCAGCGATCTTGAGGAGGTAGACGTTAGGCGTCTTATGCTTTTTACTATTAGTTCAAGGTGGTTTCACGACAGTGCTTAGGAGAGGAGGAGTAGATCCCCTGTGGTATCACAACGGACTAGATATTTTGTCTATGTGGGCCGGTTTTTGACCGGCCGCCACCTTAACCAAACCTAAGCTAAAAAAATATTGCGCTCCTAAAAAAATATTACAGCTTCATCAAAAAATGGAAGGAGGAGGGGTCGTTTAAAAGTCTAACATAATAACGAAAACAAAAAATATATAGGCACATACACTTTTGCACATTATCATAGAAATTGGACTACTGTTTCCTATATTTTGAGAAAATTCAGTAAAAGAACTTAATTTATGTGAATTTATATAATTTGTAGAGATCTCATAACATAATGTCCGTTTATGACTGATGTTCGCTATTAAAACGTCCTTTCGGTAACTTCAATCCATATTAAATAGTTTAAAACGAAGGTACTGAAAGCCTGTAGCTAATTTCAGCTGTGTGCTTACCAAGCTTTTCTTTAAGGCCATTAGTGGTAAGCCACAAACCGTTAGGCCATTAATTAGTTAATTTAAATATTTTGGGGCGAAAAGACAGTGTTGCAAAAATGTGAACTATAAACATGCTGCAAACTTTATAGTTGCTACTAAATTAATGTACTTTAAATGGAGCTGCTAATAAAAAACTTGATAAATCGATAAAAATCACTTCATTTGTTGCTGCTGTTGTTGTTGATGTTGACGGTTGCAGTTGCCGTTATGCATTCAAGCAACAACAAACTGCTACTAAATAATACGGAACAACAAAATAGCTAACTACAAATAACAAAAGACAGAAAAAACGACAGATTCAGCAAAACTAGGTTTAAAATGTTGCACTCTAGCCTGTTGCTGCTGTTGCTGCTGCTGTTGTCGTTTAAACAAATATATCAGCAAGTACAACAACAACACTGCCTACTATCAAATCACCAACATTTAAGCCAACTAGGCAGCAGCATTCATTAACGCCGGAATGAACGAATTTTTGAGGCGCCTCACAGTACTTTGAGCCCATACAAAAGAGAGGAAAAAATACAAGGAGTCGTTCGATTTTTAAGAAATTTTGCAGGATGATTAACATATGCTCGCTGATTTCAAAAATCAAATCAGATTTTCAAGGGATCTTTTATTTTTGCTTATAATAACGTTGCAATATCAAAATTTCTTCGTTTTATAAAAACAAATATATCCTTTTTTGAGAGACTAAAGATTTGAATTTTTAATATTAAGAACCGTTTAGAATAGGGCATCCAATTTCGGGACGTTTCGACAATCACGGGATTTCGGAATTGGGAAAACATAATCCGGGGATACCGGGACTAGATCCGGGATTGACAAATCTTAGAAAATTATTTTTTTGGAAGACGTAATATGAAGTTCCAAATTAGTTTTGCCTTGTTTTACAACACAAAACAATGCAGAATATTTTAAAAAAACTAAGAAACACAGTTTCGATTAAATGTTTGGATAGTATTTATTGTTTATTTCTGAAAAACAAATATGAATTCTTAAACAACAAACTAATAGTCAGCCTTTGTAGTCTAGTGGAGAGTGCGCTAGACTATGAACCCAGAGGTCCCTGGTTCGAATCTGGGTTCGAGCATGGTTCTTTTCACTTTCTTTGTTCTTTCCTACATTTAAGAATTATGGAAAACTAAAAATCCACAACTAAATAGTGGACAATGTGGAATTAAAGGACAGGAACAACTAAGGGCTGGAAATGCTTGCCGAGGTTAAGGCATAACACTAGCCTCGGTTAAAAGCAATTCAAATTGTCTTTCACTGTTGTTTCGTCTAATCAATAATTCACGTATGGTTCCAGTCAAAGACCAAACCTTGTTTGTATAAGGCGCATGCCTAGGTTCTTTGATCTTTTAAAAAAAAGAAATTAATGAGTTCATTCGGAAGGCTCACAAAATTATTTAAAAACAATAAAATAATATAATAATTTTAGTAATTCTAAGTACGAATTTTGTGGTTTTTTTTAAATTTTTTTAAGGTCACATTTAAGTTTTTTAAGTTAACATTTTGTAATATTTTGTACACGGAAAGAAAAAATCAAGCATTCTGTGCTTGAATTAAGCAAATAGGCTATCAGTTTACACTCAAGTGTAAATTTATCAATTCAAGCATTGAGCAATTTTAGAACATATTATATTAAGAAAAAAAAAAATAATTATTTCAAGCAATATTTGCTTAAAACTCAAGAATAATTTTTCTACATTCGAGTCTAATATTTACTTGAAATAAGAAAAATTTGCTTGATTCAAGTAAAAAATTGCCTGAAAACTAGAATAATTTGGTAGATTTGAAAAATTTATTTTTCTTGAATTGAGAACAATTTGCTTGATTCAAGTAAACAATTTGCTGAAAACTAGAGTAATTTTCTGGATGCAAAAACTTATCTTCCTTGAATTAAGAACAATTTGTTTGATTCAAGTTAACAGTTTACTGAAAACTATGATTGTTGAAATTCGCTTAATTGTTCAAAGGCGACAACTTTGCGTTTGCTTAAATTAAGAAAATATTTTCTTGATTCAAGTCCACAACTAAAACTCCAGGTTTTAAAACCAAGTATTTTATGCTTGTTTCAAACTGTTTATTTTGCTCAATTTTGGCAATTAATGCTTATTATAATCGTTTTGTTTTTCTTCATTTTAGTTTTTAATGCTTGATTTGAGCAAATGAGTTTTTATATTACAATTTCTTATATCAAGCAAATTATTTGCTTAATATAAGAACATTATTTCCCTCCGTGTGAGTTTAGTTCAAGAAAGGTTTATATTTTCATATTTTGCACGTCGTATTTTGTAAAGATAATTTCAAAATATTATTTTTTTTTGTACATGTATAAATACTTTTATCAAATTTCAATATTTCTAAGGTAGTATCAGGTATTTCTCACATTGTGTTATTTTGTAGATAGCTTAACAGAAGATATTTTATAGATATTAGATATTTGTAGATATTAAATAGATAACAGAAAGGTTTCTGTTGAACAATTTTTTAAATCACATTCAGGCTTTTCTTAGGTAGAATCATTGATCTTTCTGGTGGAATTTTTGGATTTTTTTTGCAGTGAAGGATCCCAAAAGTCTCGCGATTTTAGGCCTCGCAATCCCGGGACTTGCGCGAAAAATAAGAAAGACATGAGAAGCGATACAATTTTGTATGGAAGGAAGCATTGCTTCTCGTGTCTTTCTCATCGTTTGTGTTCTTCTTCGTGACACAGAATGAAGCAGTAAAATTAGTTTTTAAATAATATGAAATGTATGCAAATCTTCTTTTCTCTCGCTTTCAATATAGAAGATTTTATAAGAGTCTTCCTCATTAAATTTATTCTTAAATAGAAAAAGGGCGGTTATAGTTTGCATGAGAGCACTCTACATTTTACAATTAATAAATAAATTTTAAGGAATATTAATAATTGTTTTCATATTAAATTTGACTACTTAAACATTCTATTAAAACAAACCTATATATATATATATATATATTAGGGCGGGTCAAATTCTGGCTCAGCGAAATTCGTAAAATACATGTAATTTCAAGACTTTTTCTCCCCTACAGCATATACAAATTCTGAAAAAAAGCTGTGCGGACTTTCGTAAATAGATTCATACACATACATTCATACATTCATATTTTATAATTGAGAACAAAATCTATTTACGAAAGTCCGCACAGCTTTTTTTCAGAATTTGTATATGCTGTAGTGGAGAAAAAGTCTTGAAATTACATGTATTTTACGAATTTCGCTGAGCCAGACCTCCAAAAAATTCGTCCATACAAATTGACCCGCCCTAATATATATATATATATATGTACATTAGGGCGGGTCAATTTAAAAATCGCCCATTGCTCAGTGAAAATCGTGTTCTAGGGATCAAAATAAGAAACTTTTCCCGAGGAGCTATACCTCTAAAACGAGTTCTAATGCCCCAACTTTTGACTTTTGTCCCGTAGGGTCAAATTTTGAAAAATCCCTCTTTGACCCATTTATAGTGCCCCAATCGAGTCCAAATGTATGACCGACCTCCACTAACTTTGGAGGGCCGATCCACCCATGCCAGTGGTACACCCCCTGGAACTCCCTGGGGGGTTCCCCATACAAACATTTAAAAAATCGCCATTTTTGGCACTTTACATAAAAGGGGGTTCCAGGGAGTGTGCCACTGGCATGGGTGGATCGGCCCTCCAAAGTTAGTGGGGGTCGGTGATGCACTTGGACTCGATTGGGGCACTCTAAATGGGTCAAAGAGGGATTTTTCAAAATTTGACCCGACGAGACAAAAGTCAAAAGTTGGGGCATTAGAATTCGTTTTAGAGGTATAGTTGCTCGGGCAAAGTTTCTTATTTTGATCCCTAGAATACGACTTTCACTGAGCAATGGGCAATTTTTAAATTGACCCGCCCTAATATTTATATATAAGAATTGGTAACTATCACTAACAATATGCAATTTTATTATTTTCAGTAAAAGTGTAACTTTTATAAACTAATATGCCTAAGTGTTTGGTATAGAGTACCAAAAATATATTTGTTTACTATTTAATGTGCATCAATAACTAAAAACATGTTTGAAAAATTTGATTTAAGACCATTTTTAAAAACGGGATAACTGGAAAGAATTGGTTAATAAACAATAATAAACGAAAATGAAAGGGGTGATTTGAGATATTTTTTTTTATTGCCGATGAAAACAGCCAATTTTTTAAAAATATTTTTTAAATTTTTGGAAGATTTCAACATAATTTTGATTAACTATTTTTAATTTTATTTCATATATATTAAAAACCTTATTTTTTTGTACATCTTATAACTTTAAAAATAAAAAATTAAAACTTTAAAAAAAAAAATTAAAAATTTTTGTGCAATTTTGTGTAAAAATTGTGCTTGCAGCATTTTATCTTTGGTTTAAGCGGAAAAACGGAAAGTCCGTAACAATAAAAATGCATAAAACGCGTTGACATTTAAAGAGGTATAGTTTTCAAAAAACTACTTCTTTCGCAATGAAAATTTGGATTTTTCTTAGTTAAAGTATTGCTTACTTACAATATACATTTCGTTAGGTTTTGTTAAAAAATTTTTTTGATTTATTCCCACTGCTCAAAGTACTGTGCGCCTTCGCGGTGGGTTCCATTGAACAGCAGCAACAGTAAATTGCTGTTTGTTGTTATCGTTGTTGTTGTTGTTGTTGCTGCTTTATGAAGCTCGTTAGCCAAGTAAAGCTGTAAATATTTTAAATACTTTTGTGCTATTATTAAATTAAGCTTAAATTGCGCCTGTTTCTGAGTCGAATTTTTCACACTTATCAACTTTTTGTCGTTTGTTAAAGTTGTTGTTAATCATGAGATCTTTAAAATGTTACAGATAGTTGCTGTTTTTGTTGCTGTTGTTGTTTTTATTTTGTTGTTTTCACTTTGCTTACTTTTTGTCGCTTTTAGCTGAAACAACAAATGTTGCTATTCTTTATTTTTTATTGTTCAAAACACGCTTTTGTTGTTTTCTTGCTCTTGCTAAAGTTTTTTGTTGTTGTTGTTGTGTTTGTCTTTGCTTTTGTTATTTCTATTCTTATTGTTGTTTTTGAGTAGTTTTTTTTTAAATCTTGCAATTTATTTTCTTTCTACCGGGTTAACAGGTGTTTTGACTGTTGTTAAGAAATGTTGTTGTACTGGTACTAGTTGTTTATTAGTTGTTCTTGATATTGGTTTTTTTTCTTTTCTTACTGCTATAAGTGCTGCTGAGGTTTCACTTGTTGTTGTCCTAATGCGCTCTACACACACATTCTGTTAGCCTTATTTTTTCTACCAAGTAGTTATTTTTATTTCTATTTGGTTTCTTTTTTTTTTCTTTGTTACAGTGGTGTTCAACATTCACTTTTTTGTTGTTACTAATAATACTTGTTTTTGTAATTGCTCTAATATTTTATTTAATTTTTTTTCTTATTTTTTTTCTCTTGTTTCTAATGTCTAAATAACAAATTATAGTCACCGTGAAGAAACTGCCCCAGAATTGTTTGTTGGCTTAAATTTATTTTTTTTTTACATCATGGCATCGTACAGGGCGTTACACTTTTTGTCATTCAGTTGGTTGCTTTATTTTCTGACGTTACGCTTAATTAAATAAATTTTTTATAGTTGTTTGCGTTATGAAAATGAAAGGATAATGAGTGGTTCTACATTTGGCTAGAGTCTACGTTTGACAACTTGTTGTGCTGAGTGGACTCCACGAACATCAACTCAAGTAGTAAAGTTCAATTACTGCTCTTTAAATTACTGTGCAGTATTTCAAACAAGGCTGTAGATAGATAGCGATATTCCAGAAAAATTAGAAAAATACGCTGTTGATATGAAGCTTTTTTGTTTTTAAATAAACAAAAATGTATATTAAAAAATCCAGACTCAACATAAGTCCAACTCTTATATATTCTTATTAAGTGATTAAGGACACAAAAGTTTATTGAAAAAATCAAACTTTTTAAAGTTTTATCAATGTTAATAATTTATAAAAAAAATCATTAGATTCGGAATAATAGAAATCTATTAATCCTTCTCATATTACTAATGAGACTTTAACTGCTTTATTTTGTACAACGAATATGCACACCAACGACAAGCACGACACGAGAAGCAATACTTTTTTCTATATGAAATTCTATTGCTTCTCGTTGGTGTCCATTTTCGTTACACAAAATAAAGCGGTAAGTCTCATATTTGGTTACTTTCGGCTACATCTGGTTTTGCCCACTGCATGCAAGATATCTATCATCTACTAGATGCTATTATCTACTATAGCTCTTAATTTTTAACTAATTTTATTAGCCAAGCTATTCTCAAAAAGTATAAAAAATGTGCTTATAAGGGTTAATTAGTAACAGGAATGAAAAGCAGCTGTCACTACCATTTCAATGATATATTGAAAAGATAAATCAGTCAAAAAACGGCGGAGTTATAAATATTTTCATAAAAATCGTAATAAAAATCACTGTAAAAAAATTCAATATCTTAGTGTTCTTTCCCAAAAAAATTGTATGCAGAACTTTGTAATTCATCGATTTACACTATTTGTGACAGTTTATTTGGCTAAAAGAAATATGGCAAAAAAAAATTAAAGCTCCTGGTGACCGCAATTCAATTCAAATTTATTAACCATTATTAATCCTCGGCTTAAGTTTAATAAGTCTAAAGATACAGTGTTGCGCAAAACAATAGCAACAAAGTAAGTACGCTGCAACAAAATCGTGTATTTTTTTTAATATTGGGGACACACAAAAATGATTAAAGGAATCAAAGCATTTATTCATACATCATATCAAGGGCGATTTTTCAAAACATGCTATTTGCACTTTTGTCGAAAATGAGGTTTTGATGGCAATGTGTTCGCTGATTTAGTTGTCATGTATTATATTTATTTTAAAGTGAAAAATTATTTCTACAATCATTTTATTGGAATAATATTGTAGAAGAAAGATTAGTTCTTACTCTTTACATTAACTAAAGAAACAGTTTTTTGCTCTCCTGAAAAATTGTTGTTATGCAAATAGCACGTGAAAAATCGCCCTCGATATATAAAACAAATCAAATTCAAATTTGGTTTTTTTTTTATCCCATGACTTGAATCCCATTGAAAATCTTTTTTGGATTTTGAAGGTAAAAGCATTTGGTCAAAGGTTTTCCAATAAGACTGCAATGTATGAAGCCCTGAAACTTAATTGGGAACATATACCTAATGCCAACATATCTAATTTAATAGAGTCGATGCCGCTCAGATGTGCAGCGATTATCAAGAATAATGAATCTTACACCAAATATTAATTATGTTGCTTTTGTTTTGCTCTCAGACAAACTGAATGCAGTCACATTAATTTTAAATTTAATAAAAAAAAAACAACACCAAATTTAAATATGATTTGTTTTTAATATGATATATGAATATATGCTTGGGTTCCTATAATAATTTTTGTGTGTCCCTAATATTTAAAAAAATACACGATTTTGTAGCAGCGTACTGATTTTGTTGCTATTGTTTTGCGCAACACTGTATATTATAATTAAAATATGTCTTAAAAATCAATAATTGAACATTATTAAAATTAAAATGATTTTTCGCAAAATCAAAAATTATTAATATTAGAGATGGACGCGTGCCATGGCACGTGAAAGTGCCTAAAAAAATAATTTTGTATTCATGGAATAAAATTTTAGTACTTTCACTTTAGCAACTATGTATTTATTTCATAAAAATTCATATGTTATTTGAATAAAGCTAATAAAATAATAAAAACACATTCTAATGTTATAATAATACCAATATTTCTAAGTTTAAACTGACATTAAAAAAATATGTGTAACTTTTTCTTGCAATGTTTTAAATCGTCCTTTTTCGTGCTTGTTCGTGCGTTTTCGTACTTTGTCTTGCGTGTTCGTGAGTTTTCATGCAAGTACAAATAGTCGTCGTGCTCGTGCCATCTCTAATTAATATTGATGGCTCTGTGGTTCAAAAGACCTTATATCGAGCATATCGTCATTACAAAAGTGAACTTGCGAATCTGAAAAATAAAATTTTTAATTTCTAATGAAAATTCTATGGAAAGTTAAAAATTAAATTTTTCAGATTCGTTAGTATACTTTTGCAAAGACGATATATTCTCATAATAAGAATAAAAAAATTTAAAGAAAGTTCATGGGGTCTCTTAGAAATAAAGAAAAACGTTAAATTTTACAATAACAAAATTAAATTCATTAAATTTAAAAAAATTTCAAGAGTTGTAAAAGAGAATTCTGATTAAAAGTTATATAAATAATGATTAAAATTAATAGTTAAGAATAATAAGTATACATAATTATAAAAGGGATATAAATGTTTTTTTTATATTTAAATATTAAGGATGATATATTAGAATAGAGGTATAACCACACAAAAAATAAAAATAAAAGGAAAATTATCAAGTCGCTCATTTGCTCGAATAACGTCATAACTAAAAAAAAAAAATTCATTTTGCAGCAAACGCATTTTAAGTTTTCAATTAATTCGCATCTTGTATGAAAATATAGAGACATATTCTCATCTCACGCGGAGAATATTCAAAATAATAACATGAAATTTTTACGCAATATGAAGCATGATATAAAGAACAATTCTGCACCATTAACCCAAAAATCATGTTTTTTGAGTTATGACGTTATTCGAGCAAATGAGCGATGTATAGTGGCTAGTATGGATGGTTAAAGTGGAAGATCATTGTTATTACCAGGGCTCGGATTTTGATGACTTAAACAACTGCAAAAAATTACCTAAAAAAACGACAAAAATTACCTAAAAACTGCAGAAAATGAACTAAAAACTGACAAAAATTACCTAAAAAACCGCAAACAATCGCATAAAAAATAAACAAAAAATGTAGCCTTAAAACTAAAACATTACTAAATTAAATTGCATTTTATGCTAGCATATCCTGAGTTTTTATCTAATACTTGTGTCATTTTTCTACATACCCTTTCGTCAGTTTCACCACGCGCAAAGCTTTTTTTTTCATCGAAGTCTATAAATAAAGCTACTCCTTTGTCGAGAGGTAATGTTTTTGATTGAAAGGACTCTATGGTTAAAGGAATCTGTTTAAAAATTTGCATTTTGACATATTTTAATACGAAAAAAAAACAAAAAAGAATATTTAAAAATTGCACTGAAATTACCGCAAAAACCGAAAATGCTCTAAAAATTAAAAACGTCCAAAAATGACAATAAAATAACATAAAAATCTCTAAAAATGACCAAAAATGCCCTAAATCTAGTAAACATTTTCTGAAAACTAAAAACGATGAAAAATGACGAAAAAATGTCATAAAAACTTTTCTTATTTGGAATTAAGGAAACATAAATGGACATTTTAAATAAGCAGGAAATGTCTTACAAAAAGCAGAAAAAAGATGACATGTCATCGAAATCCTAGCCTTGGTTATTACACTTCCGTAACATAAAGTATAACATTAATACCACAATAGCTTAAGTTAAATAGTCAAGTTTTTACATCTGCAAGTATACGAGATTTTATGCTTCTACACCTGATGTCATAAGGTAAATTGTTTAACAACCTAGGGGCAGTCGAAGAATAGAACCGCAGAAAGTGTTGCAGGCTTTGTGGTGTAACGAGAGATTGTGATTAGAAGACCTTAACTAAAAATTCAAATTACTTCTATCAATAAGTTGCCCAGATCTATTAAAGAACATTTTTAGTGCTCGAAAGCAATATAAATGTTGAAGAGGCAATATTTTTAGTTCTTTGCACAGAGGAAGAATGCTTACAGTGCGAGAATGATTACAAATAGTTATAATTTTAACTCTTATTTTTAATAGAAAAGATAAAAGTAAAATTTTAACTCCTACTTTTGATCAAAATAAAATTTGTCAACAAATAACGATTATATATTGACTTTTTTAAAAAAATTATAAAAATTAAAATCATTAAAGATTATTATTCCTTCGCTAATAAGCATCACATTGCTATATTCAAATATTGAATAGACTAATTCTTTCCATCTGAATTTTTGAATAGAAATATCGAAAATATTTGTTATTATCGGTCCATGATTTTAAAAAAATCGCACTATGATAATTAAAATTTGCTATGCTTACGTCCTTACGAGCTATATTATAAAGCATAATTTTTGTTTTCTCACTTAAAACCAACTTATGCGTTATAAAACAGTGTCTAAGCTCTCTTAGATAATTATTAATAGCTATAGTTAAGTTATGAAGAGAATCACATGAATAGGTGCAAGCTATATCGTCTGCAAAAGCAATAGAATTACTACGTAGATTCTGCGAAAACAAGGAAAATATATATATATTAAAAACAAAATCGGACCTAGTTCCGATCCCTGTTGGACACCTATGTTAATATCAATGAAATTTCTGTACTAATTTTTTACTTTAACTCTTTGTATTCTTTTTGAAAGGTAAGAGGTAAGCTATTTATAAATATTGCTTATGAAAACACTTTTTTCCAATTTCCATGATAGTATATTATGGTCAACTGTGTCAAATGCTTTTGTAATGTCTACAAGTGCTGCAGATACCTTGTTTTTATTTATGGAATTATAGATGTAAGTACAAAATTTCAAGAGAACATCTTCAGTTCCTGCCTGAAACCAAATTGACAGTTATTGAAAAATTTATTTTACATGGGGATAGCATTTTGTAGTAATTTTCGGGTAACTCAGAGGGCCCGAAAAACAAAATTTTAACTGGAGCTCATCCAGTTTAGGAAAAGTGTTGTCTATTTTTGGCGTTTCACAATTTTTATGCAAGTATCTTTCATATGAGCGGGGAAGGGAGGGAAACGACATTTCAGAAACACTTTAGTAAAATTCATATAAATTTGAATGTATCTTATGATCATGATATGATGATCATTGATGGTTTTTCATGGTAAGAGATGATGTCTTATAGTATGGGCAAATTTGATGAAATTTCTTTTGCACAAATTTTCACTATTAAAGGACAAAAAAAGGATTCTAAGGGTATATTTTTCTCCGTGTAATTAAACGTCTCCCTCCTCATTTCACCTTTTCATTTTACCTCATCTGCTTTAAGTCGACTTAAAAAAATAAAAAAAAAAATTGGAAATTTCAGCCCTAGAAAGGACTTTGACCGAGCTTCTATTGATAAATTGTGTTGCGCGTGTAAATACATTTTTGAACACTAATGATCGAGAACTGGACCTACGAGTTTAATGCTGACTACGAACAGCTTATGTTCTCAAATAGCTTTACATGGCATTTTTTTTACTCTCTGAGGTTTGCCATTGTCTGCATAGAGGTGATGACGACCGAACAGAGAAATTAATTTAAATGAAGGGCTTATTGCAATAAAAAGATAAACCACATGATTTTAAAAATTTAGTTTTTTATGCTGAATACATTATTTTATGCATTACCAATTCAATTTTATTAACGTTTTCTTTTAATACAAAATGGTCACTCAATATTCAAATTTTGAAGGTTTCAAGAATTGGGTATATCAAAGGATCTTTAAACAAATAAACGAAAAATACAAATCAAGTTTATTCTCAGCAGATCAAAGCACACAAATACACTTGAAATTACGATTTGTGTTGAAAGTCCATATCTTGTGCGTTTATAATAAAAGTAGGCTAATAATTCTGGGGACAAACACAAGGCGGTTCAGAGCTAGCACCAAGAGCTTGGTTAAAGCTGCATTTAAGTTGCTGCGATATGAAAGTCAATTATATGGCATACAGTAACATCTGTCCTTTAAAAACGTGCTATAAATGAGTCACTGATAAAAGAATGTGTAATGCCATTTTCAGAAACTTAAGCCAATGTAGATTGTGACCAAGGATGTGCTCAGCCTTCATATCGAGAAATTTTCAGCTGCATCACTGCTGAGATGAATTAGCAGCTGAAGTCCATAGCGAAGGAAAAATATTGAATTCAGTATTTACTCAATTTTACTTGTGTTTTTTCAAGACATGTTGCCGGCCATTTTGAATTTCACAGACTTAATACCACAAGCACGTGGCCGGAGATATTTTTGAACACGCATTAAAGTATGCATTCCAACCAGGGTTGCCAGTTTGGTAATTAATTACCAAATTTGGTAGATAATTTTTGACTTGGTAATTTGGTAATTTTTTTATAGTTTTGGTAACTTTTTTCCTTCAACATAATCAGTTTGCAAGATTTACATTTATACATTTTAATTTAATATTACATTAAACATTTTTTAGTTCAGCATAAACTTTATGTTTTGTATTGAACATTTCTCTAAGTTTTCCGAACGCATCATCTGAAAATATTGCGAATCATGTCGAAAGAAAATGTCAAAATATTCCAATTTTGAAATTTAACGTTAACAAAGAAGTCTCTTATAAAAACGAAGCTACAAAACAAGTTGGGTTTTAATACAATAAATAGCATAATGATTTCAAAGGAAATCTGCGAAATGAGAGACAAGCCTCATTATGTGTGGTCACCAGAAGAAGATTTTTAGGTTTAAAATTGAGATTTTTTTCGTCATCAGCTCTAGCTAAGGAGTAACAGGCAAAAATGTAAAAACCTGTTATGTTCTAACAGCATAATATCTCTAAGCTGAATCATTCAATTTCGATCGTATTTGACAGCTTTGATTAGGAAATATTCGGCTATATCATGCTTAATTTTTCACGCGGAATCGGAAAAGGGAGTTTTTATTTTTAAGATAAAGCTCTAGAACATTTTGGACATTTTGAAGTTATTTTTTCCAGAATATTATGCTTCTTGTTAAGTTTCGTGAATGTTCTTGAAGTTTATCTTAATAATGAAAACTCTCTTTTTCAATTCCACTTAAAAAGTTATTCATAATACGGCTGATTAGGTCTAAACATTTTTGTAATCAATTTTTTTTCAGCTTTTGTTTTGAAGATAATTGCCTTGGAAATCATAAATTTTAAAACTTTTTCATAATGAAAAAAATAACGTGAAATGTCTGAATCATAAAAATATCTTTTGTCTTTGAAGTCTAAGCCTTAATTTGATCTTTGCAGATATTGTGGATAATTCCAGATATATTTTGAAATAACGAAAATTGATTACATGAAAAATTTATAGGAAAAATTTCTTAAGTAGCTTACTGAAAAATTAGGGTTTTGCATCCGCTTAAAATTGCTTTGAATAAATTTAATAAAATTTTCGTTTCTTTCACAATATGTTTTTCTAAAACGTAAAAAGATATCAGCAAAAGCTTTAAATACTTTGTAAGAGTTTGCGCTTAGGAGCAGTTATTGAAAAAAGAACTGTATATCATATTTTTTCATAACTCCTTAACTTGAGGTGATGGTGAAAAAGTTTCCTTTTATTTAAAATCAGTGCCCGTAGTAAGAATTGATATTCTATAAAACAAACGAACTGTATTGTTTCTGATTTTTATTTATTAAAAAATGATTAAAATTTAAACTTGAGGAAACTTAATTTACTTTCTTAAAATCAATATTCATTGCCAATGAATGCGGTATTTTCTTTTAGTTCCTTCTTATTTCAAATAAAAAAGATAAGGATCGTATTTTTATACCATTAATTTAATGGTTTTGTTTTGTGACCAAAAAATTACGTTTACCTGAATTTACTACTAATTTGTGATTTTTATATTAATATAAAAAATAAACATTAAACAAGAAAAAAGTTGTACTTTTTCTATATATGTTTTTATCTAATTCAAATAAAAAAGATGTACGTCTCACTTTTATAAGTATATGAGTTTATGAATTTTACTTATTTTGTGATTTTAAATTATTAAAAATAAGAAATTCTAAACACGAAAAATGTAATACTTAATAATATTACTTAATTTATTTTACCACTATTTCTGTTTATTAATTTTAAGTATTTCAATGTTGAATACATTTTTTTATTAACAAAAATTATAATTTTATTGATTTTCTTACTTTAAAAAAATGTTTGTTCATTTAATTAATTTTTATTTAATTTTGGTTTATTTTGATCAAATTTTGGTATCAAATTTTTTTACAAGTGGCAACCCTGATTCCAACGTCTAATGGTTGAAATTATGTTCAACTCGCAGGGAAGACGTGTTGCTCCGTTGAATTTTAGAAAGAAAAGGATTAAAGGATTAAAGGACCAACAACGATTAAAGAAACTTTGGCTATTTCTTAATAATTTTCAAACCTATTTGTTAAAGTTTCCGTGATCAATTCCATTTCTTTCCAACAAAAATACATTTTTTTAAAACTTAAGAGTCGATTATTTCAAAATATTTTTTTGTGTGGCTTATCATATTCTTGCAACAAGCGCTTCAATTGAAAAAGCGTTCTTTCTGAGTTGGGAATTGATCTCTGGCTACCGCGATTCTTTAGCTTAGGGGTCACGCACTCTACACACTAGGCACTCTACCACTACCTACTCTACTTACTACTCTACGGCCGCCAGTCGACTTAAGATGTTATTTTAAAATGACACAGATATATATTTCTACTACTATTTTCTTTTAACATATTTGCTACTATTTTCTACTACTATTTATCGTACTATTTTCCACTACTATTTTTAATACTATTTGTATTCAAATTTTCTACTACTATTCCTACTGCATGTTGTACCATTAATTACAATTAATGCTTCTAATATTTTATAATACGTATGGAATAAAGCTACTTTATGATGGTGTGATATGATACTTTTTATATGATGGTATGATATGTATATTTATAATTTTTTCTACCAATGTTCCTTACTACTATTTATACATACTACTATTTTCCACTTCTATTCATGCTACTATTTGTGACTAATATATTTACTTTAAATTTGTACTTAGTATATAATAATGATATGTTATGATGTTGTGATCGTATAAAGATATGATACGATGATATAGAATGATGGATTTGGTATAATCGAATAGTTTAATATGCATAATTGTACTACTGTTTTCTATTACTCTTTTGACTATTTTTAAAATGTATTTCGCCTTTAATATATGCTACGGAGAATTTTTTACAATATTCCTTCTACAATATTCTACTCCGTATGAAATGATGGGCATGGCAGGATGGTGTGTTATCATAATATTTCAACAATCTCTTTGAACATATTTATGGCCTTATTTTGTAGAGCGCATGCAATCACTTGACTTGAGTTTTCTTTGTCTGGCAATCAATTCCATTTCAATATGAATTAGAGAAAACCCTCTCTCTCTCTTACTGACATGTTCCTTTAAAATATGTTGCCAGATAATAAATCTAAACAAAGTGACTGCGTTCGATGTACAAAATAAGGTCATTAATCTACCCGAATCATTAAATAAAATTGAATTTTTTTATTTAAAACCTTTTCAAGATTAACTAATAAATATTTAAGCATTCAAAGATCTTATTTTTTTTGGTAATAAGTTTCATATCTAAAGGGAATGGATCTTTTTCATTACAAATATTTTTCATTATTTTTTGAACTGGAATTTGGAATTTGAATTCGCTAATTTTTTTGCGGGCTTTACATCAAGTAAGTTTTTAAGAAGGCAACAACAACAATAACTATGTAAATACAATCACTTAGATGACTTTAGTCATAATTTTTTATAGTAATTAAATTATATAGTAATTAATTTTTTTTTAATAAATAATTATGAATAAGATCTTTTAATTATGAAACCTTAATTATGAATTCATAAACTTTTTAATTTAATACTAAATTTTTATTTTAAGCATTTTTAGACTTCTAGTTTTTATGTTTAGTCATCATTATTTTAGACACGATTTTCAAGTAAAATTTTCCAGAAAAGTAATTATTTGATATATAAAAAGAACTATGTCTCAAGTAACATAATGCTTTGACTTTAAGAATATACGCAATCTATACTTTAAAAAAATGAATTTATGATGTATTCAATACACATTTTTTTGATGATGACATTTTTAGAAATCACCTATATTTTATAATTTTTTTCAAGATTAAGATTTTCGAAATTTCTAAAGATTGTTGTACCAGAATTAATGCCCCTAAATTTATCTAAAGTTTCTTGCAAAAAAATCAACTCTTTTATTAAACATTTAAAAACCAAATTTGCTGCGAAACTTCTTTAAACGAACAAAAAAGTAAGTGTACAATCGTCCAAAATAAGGTTAAAAAAAATCACACACTACAAACGAAAGAAATAAAATAACAATTTTTGTATAAAAACAGTTAATATTTAATAGACCTTCTACGACAAACTCCGAACAAAACTATCTTATTGATGTTGTAGAATTTATATAAAAACTTGATGATAAAATTGCAGCACCTTCTTTATTCGCACAACTTTTATTGTTCAACTACAAGTTTTCTCACAACAACTAGACTAATTTTATGACTCTCCCGACGCAGATGACCACCAGCTGAAGTCGTAGCTAAAGCTGCTGTACCAAGCGATCGCCAATTGTTGTAAATCAAAAGAATTTCCTGCAACTCTGCTACTGAAGCAGAAAATTACTTTTAACATAATTTAAAATTTCTTATGACTTTGCAATGCATGGAGGTCTGTTGTAGCAGCAGCAGAAGCAGCTTTACCAGGGTTGCCAACTAGGCAAAATTAATAACTTATGCTATTGCATGGAAGAATGAATATGTTGGTTATTTTAACACGTTGCTCAGAACAACGAGCAAAACAAAAGTGGTAATAAAATAATATTAATAAAAAAAAAGAAGAACAGAAAAAGCAAATTAATGTTTGCCACTTTGCAACATGTTGCAGCAATAGCAGACAAGTTGTTAAAATAAAAAATTAAAATAAAGCTCAATAAAATTTAAAAAAAAAAAATATTTTAAAACAGTAGTCAAGCAGTTGAGAAAGTTGAGGCTGCGCAAACACCAGAAGCCCACACTTTAAAGCATCGTCGTTATGCAGCAGCAAACACAGGCTTTGGCTCTGGAGTTGAAGGCATAAAAACATTAAAGAAAGGCAAGGCGAACGAAAGCCAGGAAAAGGAACGTGGAAAAGGCAGGTCCGCTCAACGAACACGTTCAGCAAACACCTGAGTACACAAAAATAATTGATGCTGATGCTGTAGCTGAAGCTGAGGCTGACGCTGAAGTGAGATGCGCGTTCCAAGTGCGAACTTGAGTTGCTTGAGTAGCGTGGGCTTTAAAGCTTTGCTCCTGTTGTCGTACGTTTCGGTATGTGTGTGTCAATCAAATCTTTTACCAGGATTCCAACGGACATGCGCGGCAGCTATGTACATGATATTGGTTGTTGTTTTTTGGTTGTAAGTCGCTGTCTCTTAAAAACGTTTGACGTGTGCAAACATGCGTTCATTTGTGATTTTAATGCCACCCATACTTATGTTACAGCTAGCTAACTGTAAAGCTATTAAGAGGAAAATGACATAATTTTATTTTTGCTATTCGTCGTTGGTGTGGGTTTTTTGATTTTTCTTTACCATCTGCCATATGAAAGGTTAATGCTTAAGCTTGTAAGGCGCCAAATATATGTTGCCATCAAAATAGACTTAAGGTTTTTTTTTTAAACATCAATATAAAGTATAAAAGCTTCAAGTGTGTTAAACGGAGGTTTGTGACTTAAACTGACAATTAGGGCGGCTTAATATCGACAATTGGTATTTTTATAGCCATGGCAGTGCTATAAATAAATTAAATAAAAATATTTTATTTAGTCGCTTTGAGTTATAAAAATGCTTTAAGTTTCCTTCTGCTCTACTAATTTTATCAAATTTTTCTGTTACTTTTTAACATGAAAAACACTTAAAAATGTCAATTTTATGACTTAAATTTTTAACACATTAAGGGTATTCAGAGGTTGTCTTGTTACAGTGTTGGATTGCTGAAGTGTTGATTGTTTCAACAAAACAATAACAAAATACACGTCTTGTCACATTTCAACAAATCCTCTAATAATACCTCGACCCTATTGTTATGAGTGTTGCTACGGTGCTGAATATTTTTGTTGTCAGCTTCTATCTCATTTTGACGTAATTTTGACGTAATTTTGACGTAATTTTGACGGAAGTGTAGGTGTAGCAAAATAATTTAATGAATACGTTCAAACATACATTAATATATCAACAAGCTAACTTTATATAAAAACTACCTCCGAATACCCTTATTGTTACTCTGGAAAAAAACTTGGCACGAAAGCTAGAAGGAGTCGTACGTTTGGCTGAAAATATTATAACTGCATGCTGTGACTTTGGAGTTACTACCGATATGTGGATTTAGGGAAATGTTCTGAAAAGTGATATTGTAGAACTGGTTAACCCATTAGCATCCCTTCTAAGTCTTTTTTTAAACTAACGCTTTTTAATAAACAAGGTTTAAAAAAGTATCCTTAATATCAACAAGCTAACACTATATAAAAACTACCTCTGAATACCCTTATTGTTACTGTGGAAAAAAAACCTCGGCACGAAAGCTAGAAGGAGTCGTACGTTTGGCTGAAAATATTATAACTGCATGCTGTGACTTTAGAGTTACTACCGATATGTGGATTTAGGGAAATGTTCTGAAAAGTGATATTTTAGAACTGGTTAACCCATTAGCATCCTTTCTAAGTCTTTTTTTAAACTAACGCATTTTAATAAACAAGGTTTAAAAAAGTATCCTTGATATCAACAAGCTAACACTATATAAAAACTACCTCTGAATACCCTTATTGTTACTGTGGAAAAAAAACTTGGCACGAAAGCTAGAAGGAGTCGTACGTTTGGCTGAAAATATTATAACTGCATGCTGTGACTTTGGAGTTACTACCGATATGTGGATTAAGGCTCAAAAAATAATTTTTTAGTAGGTGCACGTTTTTATAAAATATATGTCTTTGAATTAAAAAAAAGAAACAAATTATACTTCTCAAATGACCTATAATGAAAGTTTAGGAGAAATATTTTTTAAAATATTTATTGCGAAATGTTCTGAAAAGTGAAATAAAATTTCGAAAGTTTTTAAATTAAGATTTTTTTTTATTTAAATCATTTAATGAAAGTATTTAAATCATAATAAATCAACATTAAGCTTTTTTCCTATTTTTTATTATCAATTTATAATTTTTTTTATCCATTTTCTCCATAGATATGAGCTGAAGAATTATTGTCCAAAAGGACTAACCGCCTAATTTTGTATCACAAAAATGCAAACCAACGACAAGCAAGACACCAGAAACAATAGAATGTTGTATAGAAAAAAGTATTGTTTGGTATTGCAAAATAAAGCTGGTAGCCCTAGTGAAATTTTTCAAGAACCTCTTTCGTTGATCAGCTGAAACCTAAGTCTGTTCAAGAGTACTTTTTTAAATTTTTTTGTTAAGATGTAAAAAAAACACATATAAAAAGTGTTAGAGGGTAAAAGAATTTTACAAAAATATTTCGATTAAGTTTTGAAGAAGGCAAAAACCAAACTCTGTATAGAGTAAGTCCCAAAGTAGATTAGACAGACTTTTTCGGAAGGAGCTATACTTCTATCTTCAGTAGTCTTGTGTGATTAAGCTGTGACCAACCCACTGCTTAAGTCTTATATGATTTGACACTTGTTTGAATAAATTCCTTTATTGAGATCGCACGAAAATATTTTTCATCGACTATTTCCATATGACGTGGAGGCGTGGAAAGTATATATATTCCAGATCAGCATCACCTCCTGAGTCCGTTTCATCATGTCCGTATTGAAATTTGGTATATGTGCTTATATTAAAAAAACTAAGATCAAATTCTAGAATAAGCAAAATCGGATGAAAACCATGCCTACCTCCCATACAAAGTTACTTTTCGAATCAATAAAATCTCTAAAATTGCCACACAAATTTAAGTACCTAGCGCCATGAAATTTTGCGCATAAGCTTTGAAGTAAAATGTTCAACATATATATTTGAAATTTGTAAAAATCGCATGAAAACCAAAAATTGGTCGCAAAAATTAACCATATAATTAAAATTTTTAAAATCATATTCTAAATCAATTTCTAAAACCACGCCTACCTCCCCCACAAAGTAACTATATAAAAATGGTTAAGTCACCAAAAATTCCACAAAAATTAATTTGATGAATTAAAATTATGCACATATGATAAGAATAATAACATTCACTTCCATCTTAATAGCATATTTAACACATAAACTTAAATATCTTAATTGTGTTCCACATTTGAGTTCTGGATAAATTGGATACACACCATGCCCATCCGCTATACGAAGTAACATCATCAAACTGTCAAAATATGCATAACTTTGTAGGGGTATTTAAACTTCAACCGAGTCGAACATAATTTTTTACTAGTTTTAAATAAATCAAGATTATAACTAAATCGCATTAGTTTCAACCCAATCAGCCAAACAAGCTTGGAATAAGCTTAAAATCGTAAGCATCAAGCTTGGAAAAAGCTTACGATTACTATTGGAAAATGCTTACAGGTAATTGTAGAATAAACGAAAACGATCCCTTGGAAAAATATTCCTTACTATAAGCTTAATCCAAGTGTTTTTTACAATTGGAAATTAGTATTTAAATAAGCTTTTTCCAAGTGTTTCTTTACAATTGACAATTAGTATTTGAATAATCTTTTTTTAAGTTTTTCTTTACAATTATAATTATAAGTATTTGAATAATCTTTTTTTAAGTGTTTCTTTACAATTGGAAATTAGTATTTCAATACGCAACTTTTATGTATAAATATATTTACCAAACAATGCGCAGCCATTTTAAATTGACAAATAAGAATACAAAAAGAAAGAATACGAGAGAAGCTGTACCGTCCTCATTTCTCACTGTCAAACTCGATTTGCCTTCAAGAAAACTTGAATTGTTGCTTTTTTTAAACCCTCAGTTGCGGTTCTTGTCCTTTAAATTCAATATTTTCCACAATTAAGTCGTGGATTTCTATGTTTAGTTTCCATAATTCTTAAATGTAGTAAAGAGCAAAGAAAGTGAAAAGGAACCACGACCGAACTCAGACTCGAACCGGGGACGTCTAGGTTGATAGTCTAGCGCACTCTCCACTAGACTACACAGGCCAACAGTTAACAGCAATCGCAACTTTGAACAGTTGCAAAATTATTACCTTGGCTAACATTTTGCAAGTATGATTGGAAAACACTTACTTAAAGCAAGTCTTTCCAAGTATTATTATACAACACTTACTTTTTGTTTTTTACGCAATAATTCTACAAATCAACTTGGAAACTTATTACCTACGCAAGTGTTTTACAAGCGTGCTTGGAAAAGGCTGGGTTTTTGCATTGTATATAAGCTTAATCCAATCACTATTTCTAAATGGCTGATTGGGAAGTTTTGCAAAAATAACATGTGAATAAATCAAAATACTAATACTAAAAGATATAAAAATAAGCGTAGAAAGTAGGCCATCCAATCTCGGGATCCCGGATTTTTTTAGTCCCGTCAGTCCCGGGATTGCAAGGCCTAAGATCCCGGTATTTTCGGGTTCCCAGGATTGACTTCAATGCAAAAAAATTCCAAAATATTCCACCAAAATGTTCAATGATACAACCTAAGAAAAACTTGAATGTAATCTAAAAAATTTTTAAATAAAAAACTTTCTCAAAATATCTGTACAAAATAACACATGATGTGAGAAACACATACTACCTCAGAAATACTGAAATGTAATTTTAATAATACAAAAATAAAAATATTCTGTAACTATCTGTACAAAATATGACGTGAAAAATATAAACTTTTCTTGAACTAAACTTACAAAATATTACAAAATACTAACTTAAAAAAAAACTTATATGTGACATTAAAAAATTAAAAAAAAAACTTTATTTAACAAGCTGTACAAAATATCACAAAATTCGTACTTAGAATTACTAACATTATTATACTATGTTATTGTTTTTTAAATTATTTTTTGAGCCTTCCGAATGATCTCATTTAATTAATTTTTTGTTTACGAATTCATCTTTGTTTTTCATAAATAAAGAATAAATATTATCCAAACATTTAGTCGAAACTGTGTTTTTTAGTTTTTTAAAATCTTCTGCATTGTTTTGTATTGTAAAACTAAAATAGTGTTTTTTAGTTTTTTAAAATCTTCTGCATTGTTTTGTATTGTAAAACAAGGCATAACTACTTTGGAACTTCTATTACATCTTAAATAAATTCATTTTCTAAGGTTTGTAAATCCTGTATTGTCGCTCACATTACGCTCTCTTCTGAGCGAGAGAACTGGTGGCTAATTCACTAGGAAAGTAAATTTGATGACAAATTTTTATGAGCATACCATATGTTAGTAACATATGTTTTGTTTCGAATCAATCGAGAGTGCATACGAAAAGGTCGAATTTCGGTCATTGGAGAATTTTAGTTTATTAGTAAATAAAAAAATATATTTGATCAAAAACGAATATGATCTTTTAAAATAAGTTAGATAGAAGGTCTAGTGAAATTATTTATATTTTTTTTTTGCACTTCTTAGGATTTCTTGACGTGTGACCTTTACGTAAATTTGTGGAGTTGTGACCTGTTTTGTTTTTGTCAAAAACCTCAATCATATAAATCAAATTAAATACAGTTTTTACAAAGTGATAAAAATTACTATTTTTTCCAGCATTTAAAAACAATTTTTCATTAATATGTTGGAAGCTTATGAAGTTAGAGTAATTTAAAAAAAGGAAATTATATTTTTATTTTTTTTTTGGCCAAGCAAAAGCAAATACTTTTGCCAAATGAAATATTTGATAAAAAAAAAATGTTTTTACAAAATAAAGTTGATATATGGCAGAGCTGTAAAATGGGCATTCACATTCAGAATTTTAAGTACAACTGAATAACTACATAAGAATGCATTCAATGAATGCAAAATTGATTTATAAATAAAATTTTAGTTCACAATAATTTTTAAAAATGTTTTAATTATTCATTTTCGTTACTTAGAATAATTAATAATTTTTTTATTTATATGAATGCTATTCACAAAGAATGCAATTCAAAAAATGTCAGAATTTTCAAATGTTCTTTTTTATTCATTATTCTTTTTTTAATCGTTATTCATTTTTTATTCATTATTCTTTTGTTACTCAATATTAATTTTTTTATTCATTATCCTTTTTATTCATTATTCATTTGTTATTCATTATTATTTTTTTATTCTTTATTCATTTTATCCATTATTCATTTTTTTTTTTATTTTTCATTTTTATACATTATTCATTCAATATTCTTTATTCATGTTTTATTCATTTTAGTTCTAAGCCATAAATAAAAAATTGAAAACAAATGAATAATGAATAAAAAATGAAAAATGATTAAAAAATTAATAAGGAATAAAAAATGAATAATGAATAAAAAAGAATAATGAATAAAAAATGAATAATGAATAAAAACGAATAATGAATAAAAAATGAATGAAGAATAAAGAATGAATAAAAAATTAATAATGTATAACAAAAGAATAATGAATAAAAACTTAATAACGAACAAAAAATTAATAATGAATAAAATAAGAATAACTGAAAATTCTACAATTATTTGTGAGTTGCATTCTTTGAGAATAGCATTCAAATGAATAAAAATTATGATTTATTATTCTGAATAACGAAAATGAATAATTAAAATGAATAATTAATAATTTTTCAAAAATTAATGAGATATTTTATTTATTTTATTTATAAATCAATTTTGCATTCATTGAATGCATTCTTATTTCGTTATTCACTGATTCACTTTTTTGTGAAGAAAAAAAAAATTGAATGCATTCTTTTACAGCTCTGCTATATGGTCTTGTGAAGTAAGATTGAAGCAATACGGAAGTTTTATATATATATATATTTTTTTTTGTCATTGCTTGCCATTTGACTTTCACGTAATTTTTGGAGGGTTAAAAAATAAAATTTTTAATTTAAAAAGTTTATTTGTATTATGTTTCTTATATTTGAATCCCAAAAGTCATCTTAGCTACGGGCCTAACTTATATCCAAAAATTAGCTTAGAAAAATATTACTTTCATTATAATATTACAAGAGCTTTATATTCCATACCGATAAATCATAAATGGAATGCCAGAAAAAAAAAACTCTACACCACGTGCTAAAACATTAACACTTTAAAAATATTTAAAATGCATACCAAAAATTTGCATTCGGCACTATAGTTGAGAATTAAACAAATGCAAGATTTCCAACATATAACAAGCACAACAACAACAACAATAACAAAACCAGCAACAACAGTAGTGCTAACAATATTATTACAGCTGCAAACACTTTAAAGTGCTACACAGAAATAATGGCTCAAAGGCATTAAAAAATAACCAAACCAAGTAATCAATAAAATGAACACAAACGCAAGAAGTAAGAAAATGAAAAATTTTAACAATACCAAAGCTACAACAAACAGTACAACATTGCCAATCTTAGAAAAACAAAAAACAAACAAAAAATCTATTATATAGATCTGTTGCGGGGGTTTGGCAAAACGCACTTGTCATTAATTTGTGCGCGGCTGTCAACAAAAAAGATATCAAAAACTGTCTGAGATGTAAGCGAAAACAATTTGTTTTATATACGCAATACAACTGCGGAACAACAATAATACAAGCACAAAAACAAAAATCATATTAAATGGTAGTTAGTGAGTCAGTCGGTGTTGCCAACCCAAGGTAGACAAAAACCAAAAAAAAAAAAAACACAAAAACGGGAAGTAGAATTAGCCAAACAAAAGACACCAAATTATCACAGCATAAAAATAAATCACGACACGCACGAAATAAAACGACATATGGCAGTGATACCTACGAAATGACATAGAGCACAATACATGGGTGGACGGACGGACAACTACCGATGTTGGTTGGATCGATGAAAATCATTTGAAACTCATTTGACTGAAAACAGGCACAAGCTGGGGGTTCGATTTGCAAATGAATTAATAAGACTCGCTCGAACATGGCTAAAAGCTGGCTGCTGTTGTTGTCACATGCAACTGGCTACACAGTTATTGTTGTTGTTGTACCTTACCTTTGAGATACATATACACGTACATATCCGCCACACTAGCCACAATAATCATTCATGAATTGTTTCTAACTTGATTCAAATGGTTTTTAAATGGTTTTTTTGGCTAAAGCAGCAGTCTAAAAAATACTTGATCCCAAAAATGCTTTAAATGCCGTTTAGTTTTTTGTTCATTTTGTCGCTTTATTATCCGCCAAGTCCAACACAAAGCTTTGGAAAATTCGACATGACTTGTTTTTTATTGACTTGAATTCATTTACTTGACTTTGTTTTGTTTTTGCCTTTTTTTTTAGTGTTCGAACTGTTGCTGGAATTAAAATGTCTTGCGGCTTTTTTATGCATAGCAAATTAATTTTTATTGATTTGCATTTGTATTGAAATGTTTATTTAATTGAATCGGAATTGAATTCGAAAACGTATTTGGCTATATGGGCATATTAAAAGGACGTGTTCGGATAGAAAAGCTATAAATCGAAAAGAATATAAAACCACCTTGATTGGGTTTGTTTTCTTAGAGGAAAATCTCATATATTTTTAGAAATTTAGAGATGATATACATTTAGCAGTTAAGTTTTTAAAAGCTAGACACATTATGCTTAATTAATAAAAAAAGGTATATGTATCTTATTTAAGAGGTTATAAGAGTTATTAAGATGATAATATCTTTCGTGACATGTATAATGATATTAAAAAAATTTTAAACTTTTTCTAAAAAACGAGTCGCAATTTTTAAAATTTTTAATACGTGACTAAGAATGAGACGGAGATGAATGGATGAGACCAAAAAATAGAAGAGCACATTACTGAACAAAAATGTTTATTATATCTCTACATTATTACAATTATCTATAAAATTACATTAATATTATGATCACAGTTTTCAGAAAGATTAATGCTATGTTCACACTGAGGGCTAAGAGGGCTAAATGCGCTTTTACGAAATCCACATTTACGAACGGCCCCTTTACTCGAGGTAGGAGTAACAGGGACAAATATATATAGTAAATGCTCTAAATGCGAATTTAGCTCTCATTGTGAACATAGCATAAAGGCCCCTATAGACGAGCAACTAATCGAACAACTGGTTGATCAACTGGTTTGTGTTTTTTCCTACAGACACAACTTTCAATTGATGGCAGATGTTAAAATTCAGTTCAAAACATTTTATTTATAAAATGCCAATAGCAAAACTTCAACAAAAACCGAAGAAAAAATTCAGTTTTCCGTTTAGTTACTAAGTTTGCTAAAAACACGACAACTAGTTGATCAACTCGATGAGCTTCAGCCGAAAAAATAAAAACTTTTTGATTTTCAGCAACTGGTTGGAAAACTGGTTGAAAAACTGAAAAAAACCAAAAACCCACCTACACACTACTTATTTTCATCAACCAGCAACAATTTTATCAACCAGTTGTGCGATTTGTTGCTTGTCTATAGGGGCCTTAAGAGGCGAAAAAGATTTCGAACTAACAAGAATTTTTCAACACGTGAGGATGTGATCTATTCCAGAATACTTAATCGAAAAATTGATTTTGGACAATTTTTGAGCATATGTTCAGGATTGTCAGGAATATTGTTTAAGCCTCTTTCAGCAATTTTATCATTAAGAAATGCCCTTTCCTTTAAAAATAAGATGTCGAAAAATTATCTAAGGTAATTTTTCCTTGCAATCAATGTTGCCCTGAAAAAAATGTTAATGTCGTAACCTTTGCAGTTTGCTTGTCAGATTTTTGAAACTCTGAAAAACAAAAACATCACAGAAATATTCGAAACAATAAACTAGACCAGAAAAATAAAATTCAATGTGTGTTTATGTATTTCGTACAATTTTAGGGACACATAAAATATTATTTATTTAAAACTTGTCGCTTACCGAGTAAAAGGAATATTTTGTAACTAAAGCCAAACAGCGACTGAACAAAGGCCTAACGGAAGCCATACAGCAGCCGAACAAGGGCCGAAAATCGTTCGGTATGAAGTAATTTAGGCCAAAGAAGGGTTAGACATTGCTGATCAAAAGGACATGTGCAGAACATATCGTACATTTTATGGACATATAAGATTTTATTTATTTAAAATTTGTCGAATACCGAGTAAAAATAATGTTCTTTGAACTAAAACCAAACAACGGCTGACAAGGGTCGAGTACAGGGCATACAGGAGCCGAACAAGGGTCGAAAATTGTCCGTTTTGTAATAATTTAGACCAAACAAGGGTAGAACCGGGCCGAACAATGGGAATTCTCAGAACATATAGTTTATTTTATGGACAAATAAGATTTTATTTATTAAAATTTGTTTGTATACTGAGTAAAATTAACATTTTTTTTTTAAATTAACAGATATAGCAGCTGAACAAGGACTGAAAATCGTCCTTTTTTAAGTAATTTAGGCCAAACAGTGGGCATATGCAGAACATTTCGTACATTTTATGAACATATAAAATTTTATTTATTTGAAATTTTCATATACCAACTAAGAATAATATTTTTGAACCAAAGCCAATTAGTGGCTCAACAATGGAAAAACAGAGCCCATATGGCAGCCGAACAAGGGTCGAAAATCGTCCGTTTTGAAGTAATTTGGCCCAAAAAAGGGTTGGATATTGCTGTTTAAAGGGCATGTGAAGAACATATCGTATATTTTATGGACATATAAGATTTTGCTTATTTAAAATTTGTCGAATACCGAGTAAAATTAATGTTTTTTGAACTAAAACTAAACTACGGCTAACAAGGGTCGTGTAGAGGGCATACAGGAGCCAAACAAGGGTCGAAAATTATCCATTTTGAAATAATTTTGACCAAACAAAGGTCAAACAGGGCCAAACAATGGGAATTCGCAGAACATATTGTCTATTTTACGGACAAATAAGATTTTATTTATGAAAATTTGTTTGTATACCGAGTAAAATTAACATTTTTTAACTAAAGCCATACAGCGGCTGAACAACAGCCAAATAGAGGAGATACAGCAGCCGAACAAGGACTGAAAATCGTCCTTTTTTAAGTAATTTAGGCCAAACAAAGGTTGAACAGTGGGCATGTGCAGAAAATTTCGTACATTTTATGAACATATACAATTTTATTTATTTGAAAATTTTCATATACGATATTTTCGACGAAGAATAACATTTTTGAACTAAAGCCAAACAGCGGCTCAACAAGGGAAAAACAGAGGCCATATGGCAGCCGAACAAGGGTCGAACAGGGCCGTACAATGGACATGCTCAAAATATTTCATAAATTTTATGGTCATATAATATTTATTAATTTAAAATTTGTCGTATACCAAGTAAACAACATATTTTTAAACTAACGCCTAGCACCAGCTGGACAAGGGCCGAACAGTCTATACAGTAGCTGAACAATGGTTAAAAATCTTCTGTTTTGAAGTAATTTAGGCAAAACAACGGTCAAACATTGCCGTACAAAAGGCATGTCTAAAACATTTTATACATTTTATGAACATATCAGATTTTATTTACTAAAAATTTGTCGTATACCGAGTAAAAATACCATGTTTTAACTGAAGGCAAACAGCGGCTGAACAAGGGCCAAACAGAGATGTAGCAGACTAACAAGGGTCGAAAATTGCTCGTTTTGGAGAAATTTAGGGCAAGCAAGGGTCGAACAGGGCCGTACAGTGGGAATGAGAAGAACATTTCGTACATTTTATCTTATATGTATAAGATTTTATTTATTTTAAGTTTGTTGTATACTGCGTAAAAATTACATTTTTTAACTAAAGTCTAACATCAGCTGGACAAGGGCCGAACAGAGATCATACAATAGCCGAAAACAGTCAAAAATCTTACGTTTTGAAGTAATTCCGGCAAAACAAGGGTTGAACATTGCCGTAAGATAGGCATGTCTAAAACATTTCCTACATTTTATGGACATATTATGTTTTATTTATTAAAAATTTGTCGTATACCGAGAAAAATACCATTTTTTATCTGAAGACAAGCAGCGGCTGAACAAGGGCCAAACAGAGGCCATACAGCAGCCGAACAAGGGTCGAAAATTGGCCGTTTTGGAGAAATTTAGGGCAAGCAAGGGTCGAAAAGGGCCATACAGTGGGAATGTGCTGAACATTTTATACATTTCTAGGACATATAAGATTTTATTTATTTTAAATTTGTTGTATACAGCGTAAATACATTTGGCTGTGAAAATAGCCACCTTTCAGTTAGAATACTAGTTTCTGGCGAGCAATAAACCCGAATAATTTCTATGGTGCATTTCGACAAACTGTCGAACACCAATGAATATTGAAATAAATAAAAAGAAGCAACTAGAACAGGTGGCAACCTTGATAGAGTTGATGGCGGTGATCTATAAATAGCCTACTGCTTTGAAATGTTATATGATTAGCAGCCATACAATTCAAAAGAATGAAATCCAAAATCTGCGCACTCATATACTAGTTTAAACAGAGAGTTGATCACAGCTTAATCACTCAAAGACTACTGAAGAGGAAAATGTAGCGATTTCCGAAACAGACTGTCTAGTCAGCTAAGTGATTGTCTTTATACAGAGTTGTTGTTGTTGTTGCCTTCTTAAAAACTTACTTGATCTAAAGCTCACAATTTAATTCATGTAATAATTTAGTAGATCATAAAACTAATTAAATTTTTGAAACTAAAGCTTAACAGCGGTTGAACAACGGCCGAACAGAGGCTGAACAGCAGCCAAATAAGGGTTCCATTTCTGTGAAGAAGCAGAGGAGACTCCAATACACCTTCTCACAAACTGCGACGCCGTGACTCGCAGACATAAGCTAGCACTAGGGAACTATGAGCTGAGTCTAGAGCAGGTTTCATCCCTTGAACCTAAGAATATTCTCAAATTCATTAGGGAAATAGGGCTGGATGGAATTCTGTAATCCGCAAACCGAGCGGAGCTTTGAGAAGGAGGTACAATAGATCTAATTTAGGTCGCAGTACGCATCTCCACCATATAACATTAACATTAACAAGGGTCGAAAATCGTCCATTTTAAAGTAGTTTGGGCCAAAAAAGTGTTGAGCAGGGCCGTACAATGGGCATGTGCAGAACTTTTTGTCCAAACAGGAGCCAAACCCGGTTCGAACAGTGGCCGTACAATGGTAGAACTATTTATAAATAAATATACATATCTTTTAACATAATATACATAAATACATATATACATTCACCATTTTTTCAAACATCCAAATTCGATTTGCATATCTGTGTTGATAAGCAATAACAGCTTAAGTCTGATTTCAAAGTTTCGAGAAAAATTGCTTCAAAGTTTTCAATCGCCATATAAGTTATATGAAACGGTCTTTCGTTTTTGTGTCATAACTTCGGCTAAGGTGATGTTAGAAACTCCAGATTTTGTGTGTTTATAGAGCTATATGCGTGAAATACAGTTATATCAACAACTCAGTTCTGTTTTAAGTCGACTTAAGCTGTTATTGCTTATCGACACAGATATAATACAGCTGTTGTATATAAAACATACTTTATGGATATTTAAATAGGCTCCAGCTAAAATATTATTGCTCATTACATTATCTTTTAAAACATTGAAGGGCATTTTAACACTATCAAGCTGAAAGCTTTCTTTGTTGCCATACAAAAAGAAGGGTGGCAGAGAAAGCTCTTTGTTCACAAACGGCAACATGCCCCTCAATGCATTCAAAAAGCCAAACACAAAGGATTATGATTGTCAACTAATCAAATAAATGCCAGCTCACTATGAACATATATGTATATACAAAATATGAACATATGTAAAAAAATTTTTCAAGATCGATCGAAAGTAATGTGACAATCCGCATCAACAACGTAAATTGAAGATATTTGTTTTAATTGTATCACCGCTTTAGCATTATTGATGAACAAGGAATGTGATTGCTTTTGTTGTTGAGCATGCGTTTGTTTTGGACATCGAGTACTGTTTGTGTGCATCGAAGCTCGAAGACAAAAGTGATGTTCGAACGAGTGGATAACTAGGCTTTTGTAATAATATTAAAATCATGTTCGACCCGTGTTCGAATATGTTTTTTTAATTATATTTAGATCATGTTCGAGCCTTGTTTGGCCGATTATATTTTTAGTCAAAATTTCGTTTTAATAATTAATTGATTGACAATAATATTTATTTATTTTTAAGGTGAATTCAACAGTTTTTAAAAACTTGAAATTTTATCTATCTATTTTTCCAGAATTGATCACAGTTTAATTAAAAAATCTCGAACATCGCGAGAGATAGCCTTGCAAAAATCTTTCTTTTACGAAAAAAAAAAAGAAGACAGAGAGGCGACCGCTTGGTGCCCAAAGTTAATACTGAGAATTTTTATTCGGAGGCCTGCATAGCTTAATACATGCAAAAAATGTTATTTAATTTTAAAGTGCAATAAAATAATATATATAAAATAGATAGATATTTTAACGACGTTGTCTCCCATGATGGAATCTTGAATCTTCTAAAGTCAAGATCTCTTAAGCCACTGAGACCAATTTTTTAAAAATAAAAAAAAAACACAAAAATATAAAGTAGATACAACTAATTGTACAATAAAGTATAACTTAGAAGTTTTAGTCAAAACAATTATTATAGTTCAAAGCGAAAAAATTAAAAAAGATTTCACTTATAATAATTTTACTCACTTATCAATAAATTTTTGTCACTTACTCCTAATGGTTGAATAAAGTGGTATATTATAAATATGGCGCAAAAAGTCAATTCTTTTGATGTCGAAACTCACCTGAAAAGAAAGGAAAAGAAAAAAGATATTAATAAAGTATGAACAATACATAAAAGAAGCAATTAATAAATAATGTTAACCGCTAAAATACCGCTTACATTTCTACACAAACAAATCTAAAACAATTTAGATAAAAAATAAGAAACTCAATTTCCAGCAGCAATATTTGCAGTTAGCTGCTGGTTGCTAGTTTTTGCTTTAAGCCTTGAAAATGCTATGAACACAAAATATTGACGCACTCGCTGCAAATAAGTTAACTGTGTGGAAAGGCTAAGAAAAAACAATCCCCATCAGCTAAGTTATGGTTTTCATTAGCTGCAGATAAGCTAAGACTCAACGTATCGACGATGGCAACAACAGCAGCAGCAGCAGCAACGATGCTGTCCAGCATTCAAGTCTAACACAGTCGCTAGCTGACTAAGGCGCAAATAACTCAGTTGCACAGTGTTAATTTCGCACTGAACTGCGCTAATGTGAGTGTGTTTGGAGTGTGTATATGTGTGTGTGTGTATGTGTTGTTGACCTATAAGACTGCCGCTTAAAATTGTGGCAAATAACGCCTTCTACAAAAATAAAAAGGAAGATAGACAGAAACAGGAGCAAAAACAAAAAATGTTGCGCCTCTCAATGCGGAAGCAAAATCTTGGCGTTTCCCACACATTTGTGGACTTTTCCTCTAAGTTGTTGTTGCTGCTGTTGGCTGCTTTTATGCGCTTCTTTTTTGGCTTGGTTCTAATCTATTTTTGACTTTATCAGCGCATTTTATAAAACTTGCTGGTGCTGTTGTTGTCGCTCTTATCAAGCTTATCTCATGCCAAAAATTGCTGCATTGCCTACGTCAAATATTTAAAAGGGTTTTTAACAGATTTTTGCAGTTTGCAAAAGCTTGAGTTGTTGATACCTCACTAACATAGTTTCGACTAAGAATATGCTTTTAAGGACATTTGGTATAAATTCACAAACTGATAGAAAAAACATTCTGTCTGAGCTGGAATTGAACAAAGGCTACCGAGGTTCTTTAGCTCAGGGGCCACGCACTCTACCCACTAGACTACGGCCGCCACTTTTGTTTGAATAATGAAATTTAATTAAGGTTTGTGTCCACACCTAAAACGAAATTTTGCTTTGACTATATAATTCACCGTAACTTTCTTAGACATTGTAAAAAGTATGGGTTTCAACTGAATTGCATTCGGTTAAAACTAAATGCTATGTTTTTCCAGTTTTTTTAAACTTCATTGATTACTACATCAAATACACCGCAACTTATTTCTTAAAAGGTGTGAACAGGGAAACGAAGAGCCTTCAATTAAAAAAATATAAATATAATTAAAGCAAACAATACCATTCCAACGATATTTTGAAAATGCGGATCGCATAAGAAACAATAAAGTTATTTGAATTTAAGTGAATATAATATAAAAAAAGGTAAACAAAAAGGGTGGAAAAGCAGTATTATCTCTAACACTTTTTGATGCATATTAGAAGAACTTTTCAGGCCCATAATTTGTTACAATTTTTTTTTCAATTATAACACTAGCCAACATATTTAGGAAAAACATGATTTTTGAAGGTTTCAGCACAATGGTTTAGCTCACTGGAGGGTTTTGTAATTGCCAAAATATTTTGGGAATCTTCATAAAACACATCAAGGTTCATTTTTAGATGGGTACAAATGGAACTTTTTTCCTCCATACAAGTCGAGGCACCTTAATGTACTTATAGCCGTTTTTCAATTGAAAAATGGAAAAATGTAAAAATAAAACTTGAAGCTAGAATAATGGTTTATTTATACTATTTGGCCCCGACAAGGTGTGACGTCATGAAATTGATTTGTATGAATTTTGTGTATTTTTGGGTGGTTACAGGAATGACACAAAATATCAGGAATGACGTAACAGGAATGACGCAATCACCTGTTTTTTTTGAGATCGCAGGCATCTGAGAAAACTAAAATACTTTTCCGCACGTTTTTATAGTATATTTGCTAACTACTTTAATATGTTGTGCTCAATTTCGTTTTGGCCTATCGCTTACTGAACACACAGTTGGTTACAATAATGAAAACTTCTTTGGGTTTAAATATTTTTCTTTTTTTATAAGATCAAAGAATCAAGGCATGCGCCTTATTTAAACAAGGTTTGATCTTTGACCTGAAAGGAAAGTGATTGATTATTTAGAGGAATTGATTGGAACCATACGTGAATTATTGATTAGTCGAAGCAACCGTGAAAGACAATTTGAATTGCTATTAACTGAGGCACTAGTGTTATGCCTTAACCTCGGCAAGCATTTCTTGCCCTTAGTTGTTCCTGTCCTTTAATTTCACATATTCCACAATTTAGTTGTGGATTTTTTGTTTTCCATAATTCTTAAGTCTAGGAAAGAACAAAGAAAGTGAAAAGAACCATGCCCGAGCCCGGATTCGAACTAGGGGCCTCTAGGTTGATAGTCTAGCGCACTATCCACTAGACCAGCGATGCCCAGCCCCTAACTCTTTCCACTCTTTTACAACAACTTCAATATTTTCATGATTGCTGTAACTCGCCGAACTCAGTTTGCGATTTCAGCCTCGCTTCTTAATGCTATTGTTTTTGTTCTTTCGAAAAATCGATAGCTGTTCTGCGTTTGCAGAACAGCTTTTGGCACCATCGATCACGGCTGTTTTGCATTGTTTTTGGCATTCGCATTGTAAACGTTGACAGCATGCGTCGTATTCTTTATATTTTTTGTTGTCAGAATGCACATAGAAAAAAAGTTATTGAATATTTGCTGGTGGGTACTTTTTTATATTGCATCAGAATAAATTATTTTAACAGTTTTCCTATTTTTTCATAGAAAATAAAAAATAAATAGATTTTAATCTTAATAATATAACAGCTTATGGCGTTTTCTTTTTTCGCCAAAAAATTCTGCCCTCTGAGAGCGCAGAATTTTTTAAATTTTGACCTAAATTAAAAAAATGTTGACCTGTTCTTAGTCGAGAAAAGAACATAAAAATGCAACTTTTATTTCAATGTTGTGTTGGCTGTTCTGCTATATCGAGAAACATCAAATAAATTGCAGAAATCTTCCCTGAAAAAGCAATCCAGCAATTAATTTTTAATAAAACAGACCACTGATGTGGTTATTTCGTTAAAATCAGCCATTTTATGTTTACTTGTAATTTTTTGTAAAGAAGAAGCTCACTCTTTAATAAAATGTCAATACAATGTTCAATATTTTCTAAACATGTTACTTTTTTGTTTCTTCAGGTGGTAGCATTTGAGGGCAGAACTCTGAAACCGTTGATCTTGAGAGTGCGAAAATTCTGCATTTTTTATACTTTTCAGGTGAAAATTTTCGAGAAAAGAATACGATTTATTTTTAGAAGTCAATATTTTTTTGAGAAAAGAACACAAAAAGTGCAGAATTCTCAAAGAAGGCAGAAAAAATGCAGAATTTTTTCGAGAAAAGAAAACGCCATTAGTTAATAATAAAACAGTAAGATAGTAAAAAACTATAACAAATTAAGTTAAACGCAAATAAAAATTATTATAAGATTAAAAATTTAAGAAAAATATATGATAATAAAAAATTCATAAAAAAAACATAAAAAGTAAAAAATAAAAAACTAAAAAATTTAAAAACTATAAAAAAAAATATAAAAAGAATATCTGAAAACCTTCACGCGGCTAACGCTTGGTAAACCAGAATGTATTTTGACTAGCAAAAAACTGAAACAGTTGGAATTACTTGATTCATTATTTTTACAGTGTATATATACATAAGTTCGCTGTCGCGGACTCTGCTAGCACTCGTGTTATTGGTAATTCGTCAATGCATTCAGATTTTTAAATTTTTTTATGCTGTTGTTTGTTGTTGTTGTTGTTTTACACTCTTCAAATAATTTTCGTGGGCATCGCTGCACTAGACTTCAAAGGATAATATAATAAATATAATTTTCCACTTCAGATTCGCACTTAAAACCGCTGGGCCATTTTTGAAACAAGAATATAAGTAGTGTTAAAAGCCACACTGAGAGGGCGCTTTAACATTACTTTTCTCTTATTTTTCCTAACTAAAAGTCGTGAAATTTAAAAAGTATTAAAATCGAGGTACAAAAAGTTTGTAGATGGAGCATATGCTTAGAAAATTTTAATAATTTAATTAATTTATAATGACAGAAAATGCATATGGTTTGCGTAATATTTTTACCTTGTCATCTAAAGCTACACTCTTTTAATTGTTGTAATTTTAATCGAGAACAGGTTACAGGAATGACATTTTAGGCCTATTTTGGACATTTCCACCTGCAAAATTAATTCTTTAATAGCTTGTTACTACATAAACTTTAAGAAAGCACTTTCAAAGATAGCTGAAGTATTTTCAAGACACAAATACTGTTTTTTTTCACTCAAATATGTAAGGACATGTAGATGGACACTGTAAGCTGAATAGCCCATATAGTTTTGACAGTTAACAAATTTTGACCATTGATTGAGATAGTATTATTTTTGATAGATATTTTGAAATTTTTTATGGATTATGTTGATTTTATATGATTTAAAAACAAATTCTAAATATTTGATAGCTTAAATCATACTTAATTTTAAATACAAGACGGCGTATCACAAAGATTTCTGATGCCTTTAGCAGAGCCAAAATTGCAATAAAATCAGTTAAAGATGTTTTCATATTGAAAACGTTGTTGTTGTTGTTGTTGTTTCTTTGGAAAGATTCGTTAGAACAATTAATTGTTCTTACCTTGACCTAAAGCTCAATAAACGATTTTAAACTATCAAACAACTAGAATTTGTATTTAAAATCAAGTATAATTTAAACTATCAAACATTTAGAATTTGTATTTAAATCATATAAAATCAACATAATAAATAACAAGGTCTTTTAGAAAAAACATTAATTTTTTATGGATAAAATTTTTGGCAAAAAGATTTGAATAAAGTATTTGCTAGTTTTTGAGGGAGACATTGGCTTTCAAGAGTAAAACTTTAATTTTTGTATTTTTTGTTTTTTTTTGTTTTTCCCATTCATATAGCAGGCAATGATTTTTCATTTGAAAATTCAACTTTAACATTTTTAAATACATGTCCATTTTTTTAGGTTAAAAGTATAGAGATTTTTTTTAAATTATTCACACTTAAAAAATATTGACAAGACAGACGCACATATGAACTTTGTTGATAGATATGTACTTAGTAGAGTAAAAAAATAATTTTCTGAAAAAATCATAGAACTAAGAATATTGATGGTTTTGAAGATTTTCATTGATTTACAGAAAAATGTGATATTCGAGTCGATTTAAGCCTTCAATTTGATACAAAATGAAACAATAAGATCATTAAAATAGATATGAAATATAAATACATATTCGGTAAGATCTGATTCTACATAAATTAAAGTTTTTAAAAAGTCAAATCAAAAATTTTAAATAAAAGACTCAACGTAAAATTCTTTAAAATTTTTTGATTCACAGAATTATAAAATTCTTTAAAATTTTTTGATTCACAGAAAAATTTTTAAATATTTTTTTATAGCTTAAAATAGTTACTTATTATTTAAACAATGTATTTCCACACTTTGAAAATTTAATGAAACTTTTAAAGATTCGTAAAAAGTCACCAAGACTTTTATAAGACCGAAAACTTTACACGCGTTTTTTCAAAACTTTATTTTTTTCGCGCAGAAGAATGCAACTCACAAATTTTGTGACCGATCAACTTAAAAGTTTTTGCATACAATATTTAACTAACTAACCTTCGAATGAACGAATGAAAAATATGGTTTTTAACAAAAAGTTAATAAACAAAAATTATATTTTTTAAGCGTCCTAAAAAACTGTATTTGCTATATTCGGTGAATTTTAAAGAAATTTGTTTATTGCTTTAAACCAGCGCTGGGCGCCCCATAGCTCACTGAGCACTCTCTGAGCGTAACTTTTAACATGTACACAAAGCTCACAACAGAAGAGAATATAATTCAGTCGTTCGCTGACGGTGATGCTGTTAGAACCTATGTCGCAAATTTTATGTACACTCTCAAAAAACTAACTTTTTGATTTGCACATTCATAATACTTGTTCATACATTTTTTTATTTCGTAGAATTTAATTATTATTATTTTTTTGTATTAATTTTTTGGTGCTTATCTTTTGAGTTTTTGACTATAATTTTAATTCGTATATATTGAGATTTTATAATATAAAAAAAAAAAAACAAAATGTTTAACTCTGAATTAGAAAGTGATTTCTTTTCCGCAGATAATTTTTCCCGCGATGCAGAATGTTTAATTTTCCACTGCAAGCAAACTTATATAATTTATTTTCTTAGAATGAAATGCTGGAGCTTTGATGTTGACATAGAAGAAATATTGAACACTACCGATGACTTAAAATAAAAATATAAAATAAAAAATAAACACATACAACATACAAACTTGCAAATCTAGATAATTTTGACAACTATTTCGCTCAGTGCGCTCTTTTCGAGATCGCACCAATACCAAGAAGACAAAATAAAATGTGACTGTGTTAGAATGCCCAGCCCTGCTTTAAACCAATAACAAGTTCGAACTAAGTTCGAGCCAAGTTCGAGCCACTTCCTGGTCACGATTGAGCCAAGACTGTAGCGCAGTCATTTTACATTTTTTCATGCTTAAAACATTTTTTGTATAAAGTAAATCGTCAACATTTTGATGTATTTTAGTAAGATTAAATAAATTATCTTATTTTTTTTTTTTAAATGTATAAATAAGTCGTGTACGTACATAAAACTCTACTCCTTTCTTAAGGTATCTATATATATAAAATGGAATGTGTGTTTGTTTGTTTGTTTGTACCTTATAGGAGACCAAACCTCTGGACCGATCTTCCTGAAATTTTCACAGCATTTAACTGGGACTCTGGCATGATTAATAGGGTACTTTTTTCGACCACGCCCACTTTTACGCCCACTTTTTTAAATTATGTTATTGCTCCCATATAGCTTTTAACAGATTTACTTCAAATTGTATACACATTATACTGCAGGTGAGGTAGAAATAAACATTTCTTACGCCACGCCCCCTTTCACGCTCCTTTTCACGCCAAATTTAAGTTTTAAACTTTTTGTTCTCTGTACAAATTTGTTCCTTCCAACGGATTATTTTTTATTTGGTAGTATATTGCTCTTAATACTGTTAACGTCGCCATATTACTATGAACCACGCCCACTTCACCGCCCCCTTTTTTTAATTCAGATACTTACTTATACCCCTAACAATGTTTGCTATACAAAATACTTTTTTGTAATATTTATTAACCTAAAGTTTTATATACTTTTTATCTATAGGTAGGGTAGCCATAGATTTTTTTTATTACCAATTCCCCCTTTTTCGCCCCATTTTACTTTAATTATAATTAATCTGTTTTCAATCTATATATATAAAAATGAATGTCTGTCTGTCTGTTTGTTTGTTTGTTTGTGCTTTATAGCAGGCCAAACACTTGGACCGATCTTCCTGAAACTTTCACAGCATGTTACTATGACTCTGGAAAGAATAATAATCTATATGAAGTTTTTATTGGACAAAGGGGCGTGGCACCGCCCATATAACCCACAAATTTAAATCGCCATATTTTGGGCATTTTTTGACCTACGTCGATGATATTTGGTACATATGATATTGGCATAATTAGGAATACGTACCAGGAGAAAAGTGGGTGGGACCACGCCCCTTTTTAGGAAAATTAAAAATCGTAATATAGTCTTAACTACCGGACCGATCGTCATTAAATTTTCACAATAGGATATTCTTACGAAATAATAAATTCTTGACTATATAAAGTTGTGAGTGGACGACGGGGCGTGGACGCGCCCATATAACCCAAAATTTAAAATCGTCATATCTTGGGCATTTTTTGACCAACGGCGGCAGTATTTGCTATATATGGTATTGGCATGAATAGAAATACGTACCAAAAGAAAAGTGGGCGGAGCACGCCCCTTTGTTTGCGATATATTGGAGGCTGGACCTGTTAACCGATCTTAAATTTTCACAGCGTGTAGCTTTGACTCAGGAATACTTATTACATGATAATATTTTTCGACCATGCATATTTGTGCACCTCCTTTTTTACTACGTTTATTAACGGCTTTACCTCAAATTTAAAATACATATTAATTAAAATAGTGGGGTAGCCTCATTCTCTTTCTCCCACAACTGTCTCCAAAACAGCTGATTTTGTAATATGTGTTAGTTAAAATAGAGAGTGGGGCAACCCCATTCTCATTTTCCCACAACTGACTGCGAAACAGCTGATTGTGTAATTGCTGCTTTTTGATTGGTCTAAAAATAAAAAGCGGAGCATGAAGCAAATTACATGCGGTTCAGTGCTGAATTCCAATTTTACAACAAAAAAAGGGGAGAAGCATTGCAATAATTAAATTAAAATTAAATAAATAAATTTTTGTAAATATATAAATACTTTTAATTTTATTTTATAACGAGGGGGGTAGCGAAGCACACCGGGTTCAGCTAGTATTGTATATAAATTAAAAAAAAATTTAACATTTACGTTCTAAAACCAGACCTCGTTTTATTTGCATTGCTTGTATTGAATACAAGCTAAAGGTTATGGAATCCTAAAGAAAGGCACCGGTTTTTGGCCTTGTCATTTAAGAAAGAAGAAACGAGTGGAAAAAACGTAAATAAAAGATTTAAATACTGATTTTTTCACATCCGAGGTAAATATTTTAAATTTAAAAATACAAAAAACTCGGTGGAAAACCATCGTAATTAAGAAAAAATTCAATTCCAACTTCACGGACAGTGTTTTAAATGTTTAAAATAAAACTGTTTTAAATTCAAGCTCAAAATTATAAAATTAAAAAGTTTTCAATAATACCTGGATCAATACGGAATTGATTTTAAAATATTCTGTTGGAATCTTGCAAGTGATAACTACATACATAGTTTTCTTGCTTATTTTACATCTATGGTAAAAATTCTGAAATTTCAAATAAAAGACACGAATAAAATTATTAATAATAATGTTCTTAACAATATTTTATCAGGTGAACATAAGGATTTCCTTAGGCTATCCTTACTTAAAGAATATATCGAAAAAAATTTCCAAAATATTTAAATATTTATCAGGTTATTATTAGGATTAAGTGACGTGCTTGGGATTTATGTCAAGTAGTATGTCACAGTTGATATCAGTAGAAGGATTTCGTAGACATTTTTCGACTCTATGTGCAAATTCCTAGGCAAATTTCCACTCGGAAGTTTTACGCTTAGTGCAGTATTCGAAGCCAATAACTCTTATATGATCAATTAAGAGCGCTCTCAAATTTACTAAACGGACTCAAGCCATAAACGTGCTTAGCAGAATATAATAAAAATAGCTCTTAAGTAAACTCAATTAATACAGCAACGCATCAAACTTAACCTATAACTTGAAAATAATAGAAAAAAACTTTAAAGAAAATAAAATGGCTAAGAATCACTGGCTCGTTGCTTAATCGCGATTGAAGATCGTGCGCGAATTTTAGAAAAAATCGATTAAACCATTTATGGCGGTTCAATGCGGCAGCAACAAGAAAGAAAAAGAACCTAAGAAATAATGAAATTTTATAGCATGCAACCAAAATGCAATTAGAGGGTGGATGCGTTATTAATGTAGAGCACATGCGCAGCTATGTAAACGGAAGACTTTCAAAGGAGGACAGAAACAAGAGCAGCCGCCTGCAACTACATCTAATATATTGATGAAATTGGCAGCACTGATGGCTGCAATATTGCAACGCAGTTGCAAGACACGCATTGGCAACCAATACAAGGAAATGATATATTGTTAATATGCGAAGGAGTTGGTTGGAGTTGTTAAGAAGATGCAGCCGAAGCTGGGCCAAAAGCTGGAGCCAGCAAAAAAGGAAATTAATATACTATATAAAGCCAAAGCCAGAGCAGCCTGGCTGTGGCTATGCTGGCATGCGGAAGCAATGCGTCCATGACGACGGCGACAACGACAACCAAAACAGTTGCCTCAACTTAAAGGAACTCACTCGCCTAGTAGGAGGTGTTCGTAGAAAATGCGAACATTGCGAGTAGCGTTGAAAACGCATTAAAAACGCCACAACAGCGCATTGGAAAAAGTGGGCGTTGCAGCAGCAGTGGGTGTGTATGATGAGCAGGAAAAGTGGAAGAGTGTGTATGTGTGTGTTTGCGTGTAATTCTCGCCAGACTACTTACAACAACCACAACGACGACAACGACAACAATCATCGATCGTCGAAGATTGATGATTGTCAATTTCACAAGAAAACGTTGCCAACAAATAACAACGGCAACAGCCGCAACAACCACAACAATTTTTATCATTTGTTGTTATCTAGCTGCAGAAGAAAGCTGCAAAAAAAAAAAAACAAAAAAAAAAAACACAAAAACACGCAACAAATATTAATTAAATTGCGCAATATTTTTTGTGCAGTCATTACAAGATGGAGCACGTGACAGATACGCGGGACGTATTTCCAGCTCTGCTCGCTTACATTTTATAATTAGCTGTTTTTAATAGCCGATATGCGCGCCCTGATAAGCCACCCAGACACCCAATCAGCTGTGATGATGCGGCAGCGGATGCTATAAAACCTAACAATGTGTTGTAGTGATTAGTTAGTAGTTGTTGTGATTTGTTGTAGTGGTTTCACGAATTAATGGAATTTCAAATTGACGATAAATATAGTTAGTAATTGCAAGTGAGAATGAATTGGTTGGCGGTGCTGATGATGATAATGATTATGTAATGGCAACATCACCGGCTGTATTCAATTTGTTCTTTCATCTCAATTGGAAGCGACGATAAGGTGTTGCCATAAAATTACATTCTATCAATATGCCATTTGGGCAGTTTTCTTCATAAAGACGGAGGTGAGAAATAACCTTAATTTCTTAAGAACTGTGCGGTTGAAGTCACCTCAAGGTTTTTTATTTCTTCAAGGAGTTTTCTAGAAACAGTGGCTTACATTTACTTCCAGATGAATCTTAAATAATATACATATCTTCAATGTTGTCTAAACCTATTGCTATTTAATCTGCAAATATGTCTTAAATATTCTATCCTCATGCGGGTGCTGGGACATAGCCCCAAGGGACATAATCCCAAATTCGAAATTCGACATTTGGGATTATGACCGCTTTAAAAGAGGACATAATCCCAAATGGGGTTTCTGACCTTTTTTTACTATAATATAATTTGCCCTTGTAGACAGCGAAGCCGGTGTCGGACTAACTGAGGGTTGCAATCCGTAAGCAGCGTCCGAATTGCGCCTATTAAAAAGGGAAAACTAAGTACATTTAGTTTAAGTTTTAAAGCTGTGGGAAATTTTTTATAGCGCCGGCGCTTTCTTCTCCCATCATTTAAGGAAATTAATAAATAGTTATTTGAAAAATTCAAGTTGTTATCACCATTCTGTACAAGAGAAAATAAATTTATTTATAACTAGATGATATACCCTGTGTTACTCGAGAGTCATTTATATAAATATTTTAACGCACACTTCTCGATTAAATGTTTATTAAATTAATAATGAATAATGAAATAATGAAAAACATGTTTAATTTTATTTTGAAGCTACCATTAGAAAGGTAATTGAACGAAATTCAATCCAAATTTTTGTTGTTGGTGGTTCCATCTCTTGCGGTGAACCAATTAAATTCAAAGAAGGGGTACGAAAAACATATTTTCAAAATTAAAAATAATTTTTATATTTACTTTATCTTACAGCAAGCAAAATTACCTTTTCAACAATATAAAAATTATGATGGGACTCAATGCGTCCTTAAGATATGGACATTTTAAAGTCTAAACAAAGATTTATATTAAAAATATATTGAACATTTTAACAAAAAAAATTTGAATAAAATATATTAAAAATAGCGGAGATATTGGCATTAAAAGGAAAAACTTTGATTTTCATATTTTAATTTTTTTCTCATTATTAGCTATCAATGTTTTATGAAAAATTCGTTGTACTAAATAAGATTGTACTAAAATTTATATCAGCTGCGTTTTTTTTCATGGGATATCAGGATCACATCATCGCATTTGCAAGCAAAGCAAAAACAACAAAAAATCCAGCAAGTGAGCTGGACATTTAAATTGATCCAATTCTATGTTTTCAAGTGTTGAAAGCGCAACTGTAAAAGTAGACAACACTTAGCCGTTATTGACGGCTAGATGACGCTGCGACTGAAAAAACTGGCAGTACTGCATTATTTGACATTTTAAAAGTTTAGTAGCAATAGCATTTTCGAAAAAAATTTCGCAAGACTTCTCTGCTAGCTACATAAGAACTTCAGATATTCTTCTGTAAGCAGAAAATAGCGCCTCCTGTCTGTAATCCCAAACGTGTGGGGTTAAATTTGAAGAAATTTTTTGTAGACATCATTCGGCTATTCACCGCAAGGTGTATAGTTTGTACCCACAGAACTTACAAATGCTGCGCCATCTATCTGTGAATTTAAAAAACAGATCAAAACCAATGAAATAGTTGTGCTAACCAGATGCGCATATGTTTTATTATATCGCCATATAGCTGAAACTGATTACATGAAAATATTAACTTTTACAGCATTCCTATTCACAGTCATCTTTTCGATGAAATGGTGATATATATACAATATTTAAAGTACCATTGATAAAGAACTGAGTGACAACGGTGACACAATAGTGTGAAAAAATAGAGCCATCATAACAAAACAAATTTAACAAGAGGAGGGCGGGGGGTGAGGAGGCAAAAAACTAAGTAGATAACTATAAGGAAGGTATACATAAAATAAACGAAAATGTTCATAATTACTCTAGACACACAATTGCTTTCTTAGAGATAAATGGAGACGTTCAAATTATGTAGAGAATTTTAAAACAAAACTCAGTTTCATTAAATAGTCTGGTATGAAAAAATAGATTGTTAGCCATAACTTTTGATTGGAAAGAGATATTAGGGTAATTTTTTCACATTAATTATTTTTGAGACATAGCAAATAAATGCTATGTTATATGAAAGGTAGCCATTCTTAGGTAACGATGTTTTATGAAAAAGTCGTTGTACTGAAAATTTCTCCAATTTTGAAGATATGTGAGTGTTTTTGATGTCAAAATAAAAAAAAAAAATGTTAAAATTAAATACACAAAAATCTCCGATGCTAAAAGGTTTTATAATAACAAAATTACCGTTAGTTGAAAAATTTCAGAGGGGGCGTGGCAAAAACTAAGTATGTAACATTTTTAGTTGGGATAAACTTAATATGTGTACCTAGTTTGAGCGAAATCCGTTGAGCCGCTTAGATTTGTATAAAGGCCAAACAAACAAACAAACAAACAGAAAATGAATTTTATTACTACAGATACTCAATTGTATGAAAAAATAGATATGTAGCCATAACTTTTGATTGGAAAGAGATATTGGGGTAATTTTTTCACATAAATTACTTTTAAGACTTGACTTTTTTGTAAAAAATATAAAAACAACATTTTGGAAAAAATAAATTTCGCGAAAAAAAATCAAACAAAAACCTTGTTGTTTTGAAGACAAAAACAGTAAAATAATTTTTGCGGTAATCTGGAAGAATTTTTGCAAATAAATGCTATGTCATATGAAAGATAGACATATGTGCAATTTTAAATTGATTTCATTTTCACAACTAAAACAATTTTTGAGTAATTTTTTGAGTAAAAAGTCAATATTTTGGACCTTTTTTGACATAATTATAAAACATAGTTACACTGACTTAACGGTACAGTTCAATCTATTTTTGTGAAGTGATTTTATTGAACTTTTGAACAAAAAAAATTTGAATGAAATATAGTAATGGACAGCGGAGATATTTGCATCGAAAGACCAAACTCTGATTTTCATGGCGTTTTTTTCTCATTCTTAGGTAACGATGTTTTATGAAAAAGTCGTTACACTAAAAATTTCTATAATTTTGAATATATGTGAATGATTTTGATCTCAAAATAACAGAAATTTTTTAAAATTAAATACACAAAAAACTCCGATGTTAAAAAGTGTTATAATAACAAAATTACTGTTAGTTGAAAAATTTCGGAGGGGGCGTGGCAAAAACTAAGTATGTTACATTTTAAGTTGGGATGCACTTAATATGTTTACCTAGTTTGAGCGAAATCCGTTGAGACTTTTAGATTTGTATAGAGGCCAAACAAACAAACAGACAAACAAACAAACAAAAAATGAGTGTTATTACTATAGATGAAATAATTTGCCTTTGTACTGTAAGTTGTTAATTCAGGCATATTTACCTTACTTAAATACTGAAGTAAGTATACAAATTAAACATTACATTAATTTTTTATAATAAATAAAAACAATATATTAATCCATTTTGTATATAATAGTAATATACAGTCAGCAAAAAAAAAAGTTGTACACTAACCGAAATCAAATAAATTGAGATAAACTGTAAAAAGTATAGAGTAAATATATACTTACAATATATCAAAGTAAAGCTTGAAACGCATACTGTAACATTAAATAAAAATTATCTTGCAATTTTCTCTATTCCAAGAGAGAAAATAACAAAAACAAAAATATGCCAATTTCACTCAGCAAAAAAAAACTTGTACACTTGTCTCTTTCGTTATGAAAAGAGTCCCGTTATAAAATGTAAAAGCGAATATTGATAACTTTGTATGTAAAGTTATTTGAGTTTTGTTTTTCAAACTGATCGCAGCATTCAATATTCGTTAAGTGTTAAAAGATGGCTAGAAAACAGATTTCAAAAGATTTAAAAGAACTTATCATAAAACTACGGAATGAAAAAAACTCAGTGCGAGATATTGGGAAAATAGTTAAAAACCCCACACTACGGTTCAGTATGTAATAAAAACATTTGAAAAAAATAAGACTTTTGAAAGACCCTGTGGAAGTGGACGCCCTAAGAAGATTAATACTCCCCAAATTAAACGGAAAATAGTCAAATTTGTTAAAAAAGATTCAAAAGTTTCCGCCGTTCAGATCGCAAAAGAGCTTAAAAGTAGCAATATTGTTGATGTCACTCCACAAACCATAAGAAATTTCCTGCATTCGGAAGGACTACATGCACACGCACCTAGAAAAAAACCACTTCCCTCTAAAGCAAATGTTAAAAAGCGCTTGGACTATGCTAATCAGTTTTTAGACAAAGACAATATATTCTGGGATAAAGTTATGTTTACCGATGAGTCCAAATTTAAATTATTTACCTCTGACGGACGATGTTACGTATGGAGAAATAAAGGAGAAGCTTTAAATCAGCGTAATGTTACGCATACAGTTAAACACGGAGGTGGTAATGTGATGGTCTGGGGTGCAATGGGTGCAAATGGCGTTGGAAATCTCGTATTTGTTGAAGGAAACATGAACAAAACAGACTATTTAAATATTTTAAAGAATAATTTGGCACAATCCGCCCAAAAAATGGGGTTGGAGAATGGATTTGTGTTTGTCCAAGACAATGACCCAAAGCACTCGGCCCATATTGTTAAAGAATGGTTGCTCTACAACACTAAAAAAGTGTTTCCCCACCCTCCACAGAGCCCGGACTTAAATCCAATTGAGCATCTCTGGGCATTTATGAAAACAAAATTAAACGACTATCATATTTCTAGCAAAGAAACCCTTAAAAAAGCCTTGATGGAAATATGGGATTCAATTCCTGAAGAAGTGACGAAAAATCTGGTCCTTTCGATGCCAAATAGGCTCCTAGCTGTAAAAAACGCCAAAGGCCACCATACAAAATATTAATAAATCATAAAATTTCGTATTTACTTGAATATTTTTAAGTTTTTTCTTAGTGTACAAGTTTTTTTTTTGCTTAGTGAAATTTTAATATTTTTGCTTTTGTTATGTTTTTCGAGAAGTATAAATAATACGGAAATAATTTTTAATACATGTTATAGAATGGATCTCAAGCTTTTATATGATATATAATAAATGTACATTCACTTCATACTTTTCACATTGTTTTTCAATTTGTCTGAATTCAGTTAGTGTACAACTTTTTTTTTTGCTGACTGTATATAACAATATATAAGCGTCCACTACTGTAAATGCGGCCTTAATATAAACAATTTTACAAAGAAGAATGCAACACTTTTATTTGAGATTACGTCCCTTTTTTAAGCGGTCATAATCCCAAATTCGTTTTGGGAATATATCTTCGTTTTTTGGGACTATAATCGCTTAAAAAGCGGTCATAATCCCAAATTCAATTTTTGGGAATATGTCCCCTGTTTTGAGGACATAATCCCAAATTTGAAAATTGGGATTATATCCTTAGGGGCTATGTCCCGGCACCCTCATGCGCTACAACAAATTTTCTAATTTCTCAGTATTCTACTAATCTTTCTCACTAAAATAAGCTACAAGTACATTACTTTTATATATAGATGAAATAATTTGCCTTTGTACAGTAAGTTGTTAATTCAGGCATATTTACCTTACTTAAATACTGAAGTAAGTATACAAATTAAACATTACATTAATTTTTTATAATAAATAAAAACAATATATTAATCCATTTTGTATATAATAGTAATATATATGACAATATATAAGCGTCCACTACTGTAAATGCGGCCTTAATATAAACAATTTTACAAAGAAGAATGCAACACTTTTATTTGAGATTATGTCCCTTTTTTAAGCGGTCATAATCCCAAAATCGTTTTGGGAATATATCTTCGTTTTTTGGGACTATAATCGCTTAATAAGCGGTCATAATCCCAAATTCAATTTTTGGGATTATGTCCCCTGTTTTGAGGACATAATTCCAAATTTGAAAATTGGGATTATGTCCTTAGGGGCTATGTCCCGGCACCCTCATGCGCTACAACAAATTTTCTAATTTCTCAGTATTCTACTAATCTTTCTCACTAAAATAAGCTACAAGTACATTACTTTTATATATACTTTATTTAAGTCTTACTATTTTAAAAAAGTGTTTTTCTTAGATTCGTAAAGAAACATCGTATGTAGGGGGGGGGGGGGTTAGGGATTCTGCATTTCTGTTCTTCTTTGGGAATTGTCCATTTTTGGGAGGGATCAAAAAAATGATGTACATTTAATTGTTTCATTTAAAAATTAAAAAAAATTAATATGTACATATTTTCGTAACTTTAGTTATAAAAAATAATTATGCAAATTTTACAAAACTCTCTTGTAAGTAACAAAAAATATGAAATACCTTTATTTACTTGAGTTCAAAAAATGTTTTAATAGTTGATTAAAAATGTAACGAAAAGCTTGTGGCTAGCAATTTTGTCCGGTTGTGAGAGATGACCGCTTATGGAAGGTATCCGCGAGCAGAGGTTTCACTGTATTTCTATGTGCAGCGCCCATTAGGATTACGGATGTCAATCCCTGGATAAAAATTTTCCAAATGTCCTTATTAGGGATAACTGCAGAATAACACTTTTCCAATCCCGGGATTTCCATAATCGAACTTCGGATGTGAACGCTTTTCGGGATGCACATCGGGGTATTCGGCCAATTAAGGCTGCCAAAAGTCAATTTTATAAGACACTGATTGGATAGAAAAAAAAAATTTTTTTTCAATGTTGAATAGTATTGAATATTGCCCAATGGTTTTACAGGGTTAACGAATGGTTTAACGAATAAAATAATTGTACGTCGCCTAAATCGGTCAAATACCCCAATGTGCTCTGCTTAACGAATTTTCTCAAAAATGAGACCTAGTAGACCCATAAGCCCCCATTTTTTCAAAAATGAGACCCGTAAACCCCTATATCGAAATTTTCATCGCAATCGCTTGGGTCGTTTTCGAGAACTCATCTATCTATATTGTTACGTTTGAAACTGTGTTTAAAAATATTTAAGAATCCTAACCAAATATTCGAAACAAAGGTTTTGGCTTTTAAGCGAGCCGCGCTGTGTATAAAGGCCACAAGGCCGATTTGTGAATATAAAAAAAGAAGGCAATGCTGCCGGTATGACTTTCATGTGTATAATCATGATTTATTTTAAATTTAATTTTCTTTTATAATAATTTGTTACAATTTTTCTTAAACCGCTACCGAATAAATTCATTTGAAAAATTTTAAAGAGCCAGTGACGACTCGAGCAGTAGTTCTTTTCAATGTTTTTGCTTTTTAAGAGTGATAATCTACACTAATATAACAAAGATAAAAAATTTGTTTGCATTTATTGCGTGTGTTTCAGGAAAACTCGAGAAATGTCTTTCGTGTTGACGTAAAACTTTTGTAATGTGCTCTCAAACATCTTCCGAAATACATAGGGTTTGTAATACCTTAGTTAAAAAAAAACGAGATTGAGCTGTGACAGTTTCAGTGTCAGTATTATAAAGAAAAAAGTTCGTTTGCATTTATTGCCTGTGTTCCGAGTAAAATCTTTGAATATCTGTCAGATTGACGTGAAACTATTTTTGACGCATTTTAAAACTATCTTCTGTAAGACTTTGTATGTATTTTTTATTTGTAATACTTTAGTTTAATATAAAGCGACTGAACTGAGACCGTTTCATTGACCGAAGTTCATAAAAGTCTTTTTAAATTACTCGCCTCTGCTAATCCTCTAAATATATATAGAAAAAAATGTGGATAGATCATTAATCAACATCAAAAAGCGATTGCTTTAAAAATTACAGTGCACGCAGAGAAAAAACATAGTTGCAACAACCATATTTTAAGAGGATCATAGTATGATTCGGATTATGATTGTTGCTAACATGTTCTTAAACTTGATCATGATAAAATGATTTCAACAACCATATTTAGAAAAAAACTTTTTTGTAGGAACCAAAATATTATTGATACAATCATTATTCTCTTATTGGGTCAAAAATAAAATTATTGCAACAACTATATTATGAATTTGTTTCTTAATACCCAGAATATTATTTATTTTCATACACTCCGATTTCCACAGCTATTAATTAAGATATCTCCAAAGGTTTCCCATTGCCTGGGCTGAACAGAAATATTAATTCAATTGAAAAAATTTTTTGATAAAATTTTCTGTCCGAGCTGGGGTTTGAACTGTGGCTTTTTCGCTTACGAGCCACGCACACTACCAGTAAGCCACAGCCGCAACTACCGCTCGCCTGACTAATGCCATTCATAAACATGGTACATTAAGTGCATTGACACAAAAATAACAATATTTGTGATAAACAAAATATGGTCAGAATTACGAAATATATTTACGGTTAATAGAAATATGTTTGCTACAATTAAAGTCGAAAATGTCACTTTTCTGCGTGCTGTTTTTAGGATAAGGTGATTTAAAACAAAACACAATAATTGAACAGTTGGCAAACGAAATGGCACATAGCCAGAAATCGATAAAACTTATTGTGTCTGAATGAAGTGAAAGTTTTTCCTGCAAACTGTTCAGACACAATAAATTCTTTCGATTTTTGGTTATGTTCTGCTTCGTTTGCCAACAAGCAAAGAATAGTTCAGACAAACATTCAAAATTCTAATATGTTTGTCTCTATAATAATATTCACATTTATCATGATTGACAGAACTACAACATTTTTGTTGCAACTAATAGTTGAGGCAACCATAGTATGTTGACGATTTCAATGATGTTATGATTTCAACTATAATGTAATTTTTGGTACCACCATTGGTAAATAATGACTTTATTAAGGCAAAAATTTGTGTTTGCAGAAATAATACAATAATTTTAGAAAAAAAAATTATTATTGCTGTAATCATGTCTCAACCATGTCTTTTCTCTGCGTGTAGATGTTTCAAAATTAAAAAAAAAACAAAATGTATATAAAATTATATTACAAATGAAATAAAAAAAATTAAATAATTTAATGAACAATTTTTTAAACATAATTCTAATGTAGCAGACCCCACTCTATTTTTGCCATTCAACATTTCAAAGATATGAAATTTATAGTTCTATAAAATGTTGTTTATAGAAACCTTTTTTTTCAGGAAACTTTTGATATAGGAGAGTCCAAAAAAGAATAATGTAGATCTTATTCATATAAACGACATTGCTATCGACGTCTATTCTGTCATTCTTTCAACATGTCAGTATATATTGCTTTTAAGATTTGAAAAAATTGTTTCGATTTCAAAAACAGCTTGTAGAAAAACTAGACATGATTGAGAAAAGTTAACTTCAGATCGCTGATCAGCTTACTTAAAAATTAAAAGAAAATTGAAGAGCTTTGAAGACAATCATTTTACTCTATAGGTCTATATATTATTTTTATGTTCTTTTATTTTTTTAGGTTAACAGCAACAGGCTTCAGCCAGGTTTCTCAAAGCGTCAGACTGCAAGTTGTTTAAAAGTTACATAAAAGTTTATACAGAAATAGGTTAAGCTCATTTTAATCGCAAAGCATATTCTAAAAATAAAGGCTAGAAACTTATTTAAAAAAAATTTGGTGCATTTTTAAAAGGCTGGGTTTTTTTTGTAATTTCTTTACTGCAAGCGAATTTAGAGCAATTTCGCATCTTGGATATGACGGAAGCATAAGAAAGACTATCACGCCATTTCCAGATGCAATCTATAATCGAGTAATTTTGCTATAAGTTGTCCACGCATAAATTCACAATGATTTGGATGAGTTGCAATAATTGCTAACGCGGCTGCAATCAAGCGTTTCGAAACCAAAGTAAGGCAGCAGCATAGCAAGTCACTGCCTACAAAATACGTTCGCAAGATTACGAAGGAGATAAAGATTAAGACTGCAAAGAATTGTGAAGAATTGAAGTTGTGGTCGTGAATCAATTCCAAATGAATTTATGAACGACAAACGCTATAACCGCAAGGCAAACGCAACAGTTCAGACCTAATTACAATTGAAGTCAAAATGAATTGGACAGCGTAAAATGAAAGCCAATAGTAATTAAGACAAGTTCACAATACACAAAGAAACACACACACACACACACTCACTAATACACACATATAGTAACTCAAAGCAAATGAGTGTACAATAAATTATTATGATTTGCACAAATGTTCCGCAACTGTTTAATGACAGATTGCAAGCGAAGCGCAGAGGAAGAGCAGCAGCAGAAGCCTAGTCTAGGCTAAAAATGCTCTTGAAGACTACCGTTTTGTAGAAACAAACAGTTGAATCAACAGAATAAATATACAGAGATTGCGACATAGTGAAAAGTAGTAGTCAACCAGATAGACAGACAGACAGACAGTTCGAACAGCCTCACTTGCGGGCAACACCAACTAACACCAGCTTCTTCCCAACCAAACAGCGCCAACAAATAAAAACTGCCCGGATCTGTGCAAAGCGGGTGCTTGCAGGCATGGCGCTCGTTTCCTTTTGCGGGCACAAATCACTATAATTAAGATATGTGGAGGGCATTTTTGAAAATTACCAATCATAAAAGCTGCAAGCATTCATTGCCTGCGAAGTGTAAAACAACAAGACGAAGTTGTTAGTAGCAGCAGCAGCAACACCAGCAGCAGCAGCAACAACAATTGCTAAAAAGGAGTCAAGCCTTCGGTTGCTGGCTGTAGCAGCTAATAGACGCTTTAGTGCATTTTTATTCTAGGCTTTAATAAATATTAACTTGTGGAGCTGTCACATCACAAGCTAAAGAAGTGTTGCCAACGATTTATGTGAAGTGCTGCTGTTGTTGCTGCTCTTATTGTTGTTATAAAATACTTAGTATAAGTTTTAGTATGAAGTTGTTGTTGTATTGTAGGAAAGTAGTTAAATTTTCGTTTTGTAGCTAAGTGCGGCTATGAAGTAGTTTTTTTTTTAAAGAATATCAATCTTAGGTAGGAAAACCATTCAAATTTGCCTCATTTTTTACAGTTAAAGAACATTTTAATATCATGATTTGTCATTCTAGGCATTTTGAATTTATAAGGGTCGTTTAGAATTGAAAAAAAAAATCGGGTAGAAAAAAAATCGGGTTAATATTTCAGATTATTGAAAATAATGTATATCTTGATTTACTTTATTGATCTTTCCCAAAATACCCAGCGGTAGCAATTTCAAGGCCTGATGAAATTTGGTGTAAAATAAGATCTATTTTGCTTTGAAAATTCAGGAATGATATCATTACTGATTTAAGAAAAAGCATTTCCATGCAAGCTTTCTAAAAATTTCCCTGAAATTTTCCAATCTGTGAAAATTTTGTTTTGTTATATTCTCAGACCGGAAGATGCCCCTGAGTTGAGAAGCGAAGGTGTAATGCTGTCAAACGCTTATGAGTGCTTTCAGTTAGCCCGAGATTAAATTTGCTTCGTATTTGTACCTGAGCGACGGTTGAGATTAGAAGCTAAGTCGTAATGCCAACAAATAACTTTGGGAAATTTAAATAAAAATCTAGCAATGCGAAGTAGTCTACGCGTAATTTTTCATTCTGAAAAATAGAAAAAGTTCTCCCTTTTGGAAAAATGGTATACAATATTTTAATGAAAAATATTTAAATGCAAAAAATATTGTATATATATTATATTAAATTATATTATATATATAAAATAATATGTTATATTATATTATGTTATATTACCTGCTTTTTTATTTTAATATTAACTTCAGAGTATTCAATACCTGATAGAAGGCCTGATTTTTTAGCGTTCCCTGAGGCCTACATTTTCGGAGGAATATTCTTGGGGATATTCAGGCCTGAGTGTACGCTATACGACAGCAGGTATTATGTAAGTATGACATCTTAATGAAAAAAGGCAATCAATTGGTGTGTTGAATATTCAGGCCTTACCATTACCCCTCAGGCTTGAGAGAATGTATTGTTTCAGGACTACTTCAACTGGGTATATCTTGAGACATAAAAAATTTTCAGATTGGGTTCTTAGTTAAACTTCATAAAACTTTTCTTGAACCATCCCTTATAAGAACTGTCGCGATAATAAGAACAAGTTATTTATTATATATAGTATGTTTTGAAGACACTCTAACAAAAATTCACGAGAATTATTGTAACTACAATAATTGCTGGCAACTGATTGCCTACATTTATTGTCGTTAAATCCCATGAGCAAATTTATAAATATTTATCGTTAAAAATGCGTGAATCCTCTCACCTACAATTATTTCCTTCGCTCTCTTGTAAAAACTCTCTTCTAAAATTATTTCTTCCAATCTTGTTTGCGCTTATAAAAAAAAGCTAGAAATGCATGAAGTCTCTCAAGTAAGTTTTGAACATGGCAACAACAACAAGTCTGCATAGAGTCAATCACTCAGTAGAAGGCGCTACTCTTTCCTACTCCAGTAGGCTTGAGTAATTAAGCTGTGACCAAGCTGGAGCGTTTTTATGATTACTTGAGCGAGAACACGCTGAAATAGTGTGAAAATTAGAGAAAATATACATATTTTAAGACTCTCTGAGCGAAAACACGCTGAAATAGCGTGAAAAGTAGAAAATATATATATTTTAGAATTTTCTGAGCGAAAACACGCTGGAATAGCGTGAAAAGTAGAGAATATATATATTTTAGGGCTCTCTGTGTAAAAACACGCTAATATAGCGTGAAAAGTAGAGAGATATAAATATTTTAAGACTCTGTGAGCGAAAACACGCTCAAGTAGCTGCATAGCGAGGTTTTTTTTCCAAAATCGCCAATAAATGTCGTGAAATTTCACAGCATTTATTGTAGAGATTTTTTAATCAGTTTTTAGAGTGTAGTTATTTATAGAAAATTTTAATTTTAAGTATGTATATTAAAGCTAGCAGGACGCGGTTGTCCTGCGACAAAAAGACAACTTGAGTAAGAAAAGCTGACAAGTCACCTAGAGAAGTGACAATGTTACCTTTCGCGCACAGTACATAATATATCTTGGGCTAAGTTTTAATCCAATCGTTAGAATCTTGCATCTACATTTTATACAATTTTGAATGCTCTAAGAATGTAGCGTTCAGTTTGATTTGGTTTTTATGTATTTTTATCATTTCTTTACACACGTGGCATCATAGACCAATTGTTAGAGTCATAACTATAAATCCTAAATGTCTTATGTTAAAATTATATGAAATCGGTTTAAGAGTGGATCGCGAATGCATTGAAATTCATGCCATTGCTGATATTCTTAATGAAATACACTTGATTAATTAGGCAAATACGTCCCTTATCAAGTCAGATCAATGACTTAATCACATGTCCTTAATAAATCTCTTTCCTTCTCTTTTTCCCTCGCTCACTTTCTCTTTATCTCCCTCTCTCTCTCTTCCTATGCCACTGTACAGTTTTTTCCGGTTCAATAACAGCTCAATTAAAAGCATTCATTTGAAACAATCTAGCCATATAATCCATTAACTCGGCGTCGTCCTCGCTATTAATAAACCCCGAGTTACAAACATCTTTAATGAACTTTCATTTGGAATGCATAAGCCCACGTTTACACGACGAGCAATCGAACAAGGCGGTTGCGAAAGCTCGAGGCTAAGCAAGCAATTAAAATACAATTTCTTGCAAAAGTTATTGCAAAGTTTTGTGGCAAATCCTGGCAAATTTATTTTTTTTTTGCTGTCCTCTGTTATCTCAGTTTTTAGCTCTAAGCCTACTTTGTATGTATATATATATATCTAAATATGCGGAATATGTAAAATGTAAATTTTTCGTTTGTTACTCAGGATCAAGTGAGTGCATTTCAATGAACGACCCGAACAACCGGATGATGACCTTAAGGCTTATTTGTAGCTAGTTGTTGTTGTTGTTGTGGTAGTGGTAGTGGTTGTTCTACAAACTTGCTTTGATCGATTGCTGGAATGTACTGGATGTCAGCCTGTTTGTTTCCAAGATGCTGTATACAACAACTACTCGGTGTTTTATTTGAAGACGAGTTCTTTTTTTCCTCCTTGTACTTTAGTAAACGTCCTTTTTTATCTACTAGGCCTTGCAGCTAGAAATCTTTTAGCTTGATATTGTACGCATTATTATAAGCATCATTATTATAATGCTTATGGTGGTGGTGGTGATGATGATTATTATTATTATCAGCTGTATTTTGTTGGAAATATTGTACGTCTTAGAGCCAGAACTAGATTTACATATGCAGCAGTACGTCCGTCCTTCCGCCCGTTTCATACGCTTTAATCCAGCTGCAACAAGTCGACACAAAACACTTTTTAAAATGCTTTAAGCATCCGCTGCTGATTTGTATATCTTATTATTTTCTGGGGTTTTTTTTCATTTTAATATCTATCCCAGAGCTTTTTGCTATTCGTTCCACTCTGCATAGATTGTAGATTAGAGTGCGTCATATGGCGGGTGAAAGGGGGGAAGAGCGGTGGTTGTATGTTGGCTGAGTGCGTATGTGAGTGAGCGGCATGTTTGTCAGGAAATCAAGTCAAATCAGCTGCTGATCAGTCATTCAGCAGCATAACAACAACGCCAACAACAAGTGGTTCTGCCAACGGAAGCTGGTCTTTTATACCGTCTGGTTATACCGTTGAGCAGTGCTTTTCTTTGTGACTGTCGGCAATGACGATGACGGCGGCGATTAGCAACGCATGTCAACATCATAGCCAAGCATGTAGCACTGAGTATCGCGCCTGTCTATCGCTCTAACTCCAAACCCCACCAATCGCTTTAATCATTATGAATATCACAAACGCATTGAGTCCAAACCTTCAAAGGTTCTTTCTAAATCTAAACCAGATTATTTAAAACTTTTACATGCTTGGCATCCCATTCAGCTTTATTACAAGTCCATCCTCAAGAATATCTTCCGTCACATTATTTTTTCCGTATTTTTCCAACTAGCTTATGCTTGATGTTTACCTGCACGCGTAAATAGGTCGTTGATGGGCGCCTGAGTGGAGTGGTGGTGGGTGTTGCAGCAACAAGTAATGTTGTGGTGGTGACCAACAACATTGCTAGTATTTTGCATATGAAAACAGCTGGAAGCTGTATTTGCTATACTGCACGGCTTGTCTTATGTATGTTGCTGTGCGGTTGCTGATGAAGCAAAGTGATAGATAAAATATTACATGACCATATGAGGTGTCATCTGATGAAGCAACAGCAGCAACAAACAATCCCACTACCAATCAGCACGCATGCGATACAGTGGCAAAAAATTGGTAAATAATTATTTTAAATAATTAAAATAATTGAAAGTTTTCTAGATAACCTGTTACATATTATGTTGATTTTCTATGATTTGTATTTAAAATCAAGAATGATTTAAATGATCAAACATTTAGAATTTTTATAAAAATCATAGAAAATCAACAAAATAGTTACAATTTAATAAAAAAACACCTAAGGGCATTAAACGAATTTTCTTTAAATAAACATAGAAATCTTTTATCAAAGCTAAGCTTAAGCGTTCTAGATTATATTTAGATCAAGATAATCCTTAAGTCCAAGAACAAGTACAAGCCAAAGTCCAAAACAAGTTTAAGTCAAGGCAAAATCAAAGTCGAAGCAATATTTCGAATTGCATTCAATGACTACGTCGAATCACATGCAACAGGGTCACTGTTAAAGTCAAAGCCGAAGTGGATTTTGAAGTCGATAATTCCAAAGTCAATACCGATGACGATCTCAAAGTCAATTCCGTTTGTGATGATAATAATACAATTTCTATGCAGACGACGATAAATGGTTTTGATATCGAAAAGAAAGTCAATGCCGCTGTTGATGTCAATGTCAATGTCGGACTTATTGTCCGTGTGATGATGATTTTAGTAGCGAATTTGCTGATGATAATGATGATGATAACGATGACGATGACGATGACGATGACAATGAGAATGACGATTACGATGTCGATGTCGATGTCGGTGTCGATGTTGATGTTGATGTCGATGTCAATGTCAATGTCAATGTTGATGTTGATGTTGATGTTGATGTCGATGTCGATGTCGATGACGATGACGATGCCGAAGTCGATGGTAGTGTCGATGTAAATGTCAATGTCGATGTCGATATCGATGCCGATGGTGATGGTGATGGCGATGGCGATGGCGATGGCGATTGCGATGGCGATGGCGATGACGTTGACGATGGCAACGACAATTGCAATGACAATGACAATGACAATGGCAATGGCAATGGCAATGACAATGACAATGACAATGACAATGAAGATGTCGATGTCGATATCGATATCGAATCGATGCCGATGGTGATGGTGATGGTGATGGTGATGGTGATGGTGATGGCGATGGTGATGGTGATGGTGATGGCGATGGCGATTGCGATTGCGATTGCGATTGCGATTGCGATGGCGATGGCGATGACGTTGACGATGGCAACGACAATTACAATGACAATGACAATGACAATGAGGATGTCGATGTCGATATCGATGCCGATGGTGATGGTGATGGCGATTGCGATTGCGATGGCGATTGCGATGGCGATGGCGATGACGTTGACGATGGCAACGACAATTACAATGACAATGACAATGACAATGACAATGACAATGACAATGACAATGACAATGACAATGACAATGACAATGACAATGACAATGACAATGACAATGACAATGACAATGACAATGACAATGACAATGACAATGACAATGACAATGACAATGACAATGACAATGACAATGACAATGACAATGACAATGACACTGACAATGACAATGACAATGACAATGACAATGACAATGACAATGACAATGACAATGACAATGACAATGACAATGACAATGACAATGACAATGACAATGACAATGATAATGATAATGACAATGCCGATATTGAAGTCGACAAAAAAGTTACAGGGAGTATTGGCCAAAAATTTCGTTTCGACGTTAAAGTCATCTTTAATATGAAAATTTATATTGAATTGATATTCATATCGAAGTCAGAGTTTAAAGTGATGTCAGGGTTTTAATCAAAGTCGGAGTAGATATTAAAGCTTACGTTGAATTCAAGTTGATAATGCTGTCGATTTTCGTGTCGCTGACGACATCCAAGTAAAGTTGGATGCGATGTTGAGGAGGAAAGAAAAATAGAAAATGACACAAAAGTCCCTTTCAACGCGATACTGATGCCAATGGTTAAACAATTTAGAGGATGCCGATTTCAATGTCAATGTCCAAGTCAAATTCTAGGTCAGTGTCATTCTCATTGTCGATGTCGCAGGCTATGCCTTGTGTAAATTGATAGACATGTCTGTATTGTTGTCGATAACGAAGCCAAAACAACATTAAAGGCAATGAAGATATGAAGAAAATTTCGTTGTTGATTTCGATATCAAGTTTGATACCAAAAACCTTGTTAAAGTCGAATTTATATATACACCGAAGTCAAAGTAGGTACGATTTTGGAGTTTAAGTCAAAATTAAAAATTATATTGAAGACCATGCAAATATGTATCTTCATGCTTAATCAATCCGTCAATGTTGTCGATGTACATGTTGTCGATGGATTGGTGATGTCCAGGTCGATGACGAATTCAAGACGGACGCGAGGTCCATAACGAAAGAAAAGTTCAAGTCGATATAAAAGTCTCTGTTACGTCGATACTGTTGTTTATGTTAAAGCAATTTCGAGAAATATTTTGTTGGCAAAGTCCCGATATTAATGTTGAAGCTGATTTCATTGCAGATGACGATGCCGATATCAATGTCAATGTTAAAGTCAAATTTTAGGTCCATATCATTCTCATTGTTGATGTCGAATTAGTCGTTCTTGTCTGTTGTCGATATCAAAGTCAAACCGAACGATGTTAAAGCCTGTCACGACATTGAATATTTCGTTAGCGATGTTGAAATTAACTTTAATACCTTAGTAGATGCCGAAGTCAGACAGATGACTATATTGAAGTCTAAGTCGGTAATAAGTTCGGAATTTAAGTCAAAGTAGATATATACTCAAAAAATTTATTAGTAAAATTTGAACGAAATAAATATTCGTACATTCTACAAATATTCGCACAATATAAAAAGTATTTTTATTGTGATATCTTTACGAATTCATACGAATGTTATCGATTTTGATGTCACTGTCAAAGCCCAAGTTAAGTTGGATGCAAGTGCGACGACGAATAATAATTCAAAATCGATATAAAAATATCTGTCATCTCAACACTGTTGTCAATATTCAAGCAAATTTAGAGATAGATGTAGTTGGCAAATTCTATCTCAATATAGATGTCGATGTTAGTCAGATGTTGATGTTAGAAGTTGATGTTGATGCCGATGTTGATCTCTATGTCAATTTCCAAGTAGATTTTTATGTCAGTGCCAAAATCGATGCCCGTGTCGAAATCAAAGACGAAAATTATGTTGAAAGTTGTCAACATCAATAATTTTGTTGTCGATGTCACATTCAACTTAGCTTTTAAATTCGATGTCAAAGAATAACCGATGTCCATATTGAAGACGAAGTGAGTAGCGTTTTTATTGTCAGTATCCAAGTCTATAGGTGTATTCACGATTCAGTGCACTTGCCTGCGCAGATGAGTACCTTAGGAATTGTTCAGTTAGGTTTTCGTGAACAAACCACTATCAATTTTTTCAAAGTTGTCAAAATGATCAATGTGCACAAGTGCACAACTGCTCAAGTCCTCAGGTTTTAGGCTACAGTAGAAAAGCAGAATTTTTTTTTTTTTTGTAAAGTGCACAAGTCCTCAACTGCACTGGCAAGTGCACTATACCGTGAATACTCTTAATATTAATTTTACGAGTTGACGATGTTTATGTTAAAGTCAAACTTGGTGGTGATGTCGATCGATGACAATATTGGTGACCAGTCGTTGTAGTTTTCGTTGTTGGTTTTGCTTTAAATGTCTTTGTCGATTTCGAAGTCATACTAGTTTTCGATGTGGATTTTTACTTTCAAATTTTACTACTTTGATCCATTGTGCTTGCTTAAAACGCTCGTCAACTAACAGGTTGTCATGTCTTTTCACTGCCTGGCTGACATCTTCTAGCTGCTAGCCGTTATATTTTATATATAAAATTTTTTTCGTAACCAACATTCAACATTACGCTAGCAGCAAAAAAGCAATGAATGAAGGATGTTGCGCTACTACCAATGCACTCACACACACACACATACACACACACTCATACACACACACTCATACACAGACGACCATTTATTATGTTGAACCTTCAGTTTGGTTGTTGTTCTCATGCGCATAATTTTTCCATGGACTTTCTGCCGCAAGTGCGTTGACAGTTTTGTGCTCAAGAGCTCAAAAAATAGTCCCAAAGAAACACAAAAAATTCTAAGGCAGCACCACTCGATCTTCTAGCGGATTTTATTTATATGCTTGCAAGCTCAGTGACAGCCGCGCTTAAATCAAGCAAATGAGTTTATAAGCAGCAACAGCAACAACCACAACAACATGTTGCACCATGGCAACGACGCATGCGTGAAGTGTCACTTTTTATTAAAGATTACATTGACATGCGTTGCAACTGGCGCATTAGTTTGCGCAGGCGCAGAAGCGGCACCTGCTACCAATAGCTACTAGTGGCTACTGCAACATGTAGCAGTTGCTGTCAAGCGAAGAATACGACGTTGTTGTAGATGAAGATGAAGCTTTTATGGCTCTGACGACAAACACCAAGTTGCAGTTGGAGTTGTTGTTGCTGCTGCTGTTGGCTTTCTGTGTAAATCATTTTGCGGTGCCTTTGGAAATTAGATTAGTTGCTGTAATTAGTTAATAACATGGCAGAGCGTGTCCAAATTAAGTCTTGACTACTTGGTCACTCATTCCGTCCGTCCGTCCGTACGTCTGTCCAAGTACACTATGTGTCTATACATCCAGTCGGATCGGCTTGTCTTCTATGCTCTTCTGTGCACTGAAATGACATAAAAGCCATTAAATGTTGTTGAGCATTTTGATTGATGGTTTTTTGATGAATTCTAGCCGATAGCGATTTTTCCTTCTTGCAATATTTTAAAGAAATCTTGTCATGGCTAACTTATTCACGTTGTCCGTTGATTACTCGGAATTAATAAAGAACAAAAACATGACAGAAAAGTTGAGAAAAAGTTTTGCATAAAATTAATTGAAATATTTTAGCACGTGATAAATTTTCACATTTTATGTGACAACGAGAAGTTGAAATATATAATGAATGGTCTTTATTAGGACTTTTATTGAAACGAACTGTTTTGTTCAGTAGGAGAAGATGCAAAAATAATAAATTAAAAAAAAAACAAATTTTTTTAAAACCAAAAAAACTGCTAACGAAAGACAATTTTGAAATTATTTGAATCCTCCCTGAATCACCATGTCAAAGTTTTTTGTACAGAAGAAAAACAATCGTGCTGTAAATTGAAGTTTTTTTATCTTATAATTAAACATCAACTTTATTGCTATACCACAATTGTTGTATACAGGAATTTATTTAAAAAAATGTTTATTAGCAAATATTTGGATCGAAGGACCAAAGGTTTTTGAAAGATATAAGTAAAAATAATATTTGAGCTTATGTAGCTGTCCCAATATTAAAATAAAACTGAAACAAAAAGTTGCCCATAATAGTTTAAAAATAATAATTAATTAAAATGAATTTATTAATAAAAGTTTAATAATTAATTAAAGATACAGTTTTTACAAGCCAATATCTGGCTCGAAGAACCATGCAATTTTGTTAGGCATATGTTAAAAAAATTCGTTATTTAATTTTATCGAAAATAATTTTTCTTAAAACCTCTAATACCATTCCAACAGGCAGTAGTTGTATCTAGAATTAAACCAACCATTCGCATTACGGGTTGAAAAAGTTATAATTCTATTTTATTATTTTGCTTTTAGTTATTCTTTGCATACATAGGTATATATATAAAGGTTGATCCTTAATTCTAAGAAAAATATTTTTTTTATTTTAATTTCACGGGGCCACACATTATTTGAATATATACCATAAAAAACTAGTATATTTTTTTTAATTTTTAAATGATATTTAGGAGTCGCTACCAAGGCACATTGGTACAAATGGCAGGAAGAAATGGCCAAAACTAGAAGACGACTTCGTATCTACATGAAATCAGGTACCTATCGGTTTTTGAAAATTCAAAATGGCGGCTCCAATATGGCGGACACGAAAGTGCTAAAATTGATATGAACTCTTTGGAAGCCATTTTGAACCTTTAGACCTGAGTATTCGACCTATAAAAAATATGTCTACCTTAGATTTTTGTCCTCTATCACATATCCGAAGCTCATTCAAATCGGTGGATGACACCAAGGGACGTTGTCTTGTGAGAGGGCTAAGCTTTTACAACTGGTAGCGACCTCTACATCATAAAAAAAAATTAAAGCAAAAAATATCTTAAGTATTTGGATGTATATAATCAAATAATGACATGCCGTAAAGATAATTCAAAAGTCAAAAAATTAGGACCACCCTAATATGTGTTTATTAGGGCGTGTCGATTTAAAAATCGCCCATTGCTCAGTGAAAATCGTATTCCAGGGATCAAAATAAGAAACTTTGCCCGAGGAACTATACCTCTAAAACGAATTCTAATGCCCCAACTTTTCCGTAGGTCAAATTTTGAAAAATTCCTCTTTGACCCATTTAGAGTGTCCCAATCGAGTCCAAATGTATGACCGAACCCTTCTAACTTTGGAGGGCCGATCCATCCTTGCCAGTGGCACACCCCCTGGAACCCCCCGGGGGGTTCCCCATAAAAACAAAGTTATCCATACAAACAAATGTTTGAACCCCAGGGGGGTTCCAGGGGGTGTGCCACTTGCATGGGTGGATCATCCCTTCAAAGTTAGAAGGGGTCGGCCATACATTTGAACTCGATTGGGGCACTCTAAATGGGTCAAAGAGGGATTTTTAAAAATTTGACCTACGGAAAAGTTGGGGCATTAGAATTCGTTTTAGAGGTATAGTTCCTCAGGCAAAGTTTCTTATTTTGATCCCTGAAATACGATTTTCACTGAGCAATGGGCGATTTTTTTGCCTCCCCACAAATAGACCCGGCCTAATGTCTATATATATGACTATATTATTACATAAATTTTCTTTAGTAGATTACTCTTAACTCTTAAGTAGATTAATGATATATATATTCCAATTTTCATTGCTAACACAATTCCAATAGATTGATCAAAAGCAGATAAAGTATTGACATCATAACCAATTAAAAACTGATTTACGCAGTTGAAAATTAAGTGTGTCACCACGCTAGTGTAAGGAATACATTCTCTAAATTCCAAGTCATTTGTGAAGAAATTCTTGAAGCTATTTATTACAGAAAGGTAACGCGTTAGTCGCCTTTAGATTTAGGGATTAAAATTTATATGCATTTTTCTCGAACCATTTTTTAAATCGGTTGCCAAAATTTTTCGTAAAAAAATGCAAAAAAATTTTAGCTGAATTTTTAATATTTTGGTAATATTTTAAAACCTGTATTTGGAAGAAGAATTTTTTGTTTTGTCCATTTTAACTCCTTGTGAAATTGAATATTTTTTAAAAATATAATAAAATACAAGAGTTATGTCTTGAAACAAAAATAAAAAAGATATTCTTATCACAATTCTTGAACTCGAGACTGAACTCGTTCTGTTAACAAGAAGAAGGAAAATAGAAAGGTCCACATTACAGAAACTAAACGCAGTAACTCTGAAGCTTTCCACGGAAGCTAAATACCTTGGAATTATCCTTGATAACAAGCTGAGCTGGTGAAGGAAAAAAGCACTAAGCGCTCTTTACGCATGTCAGAGAGTCTTTGGCAGGAAATGGGGACTGCGACCGCACACGGCTGCTCTTGTATGGTGGACGATAGAGCACAAAAAGAGCTACCATAGCTCCCTAACAGGAGTTCATAGGTAAGCATAGGTATGCATAGGAGTAACAGGAGCCATGAGATCAACGCCACAGGCGGGTCTGGTAATGATGCTGAATCTTCTCCCCATAAAAGAGGTTCTTAAGTGTTCGGCGACCAAAAGCGCGATTCGCCTAAACGAATCACAAGCCTGGAGGAACAACACTTTCGGAAATGCATCTATTCTGAATCTCTTTGGAACCGAGGAATCAAAAAGAACAGCCGACTATATCATACCCAGTGTGAGATTCGGCACAGAATACACCACATCCATCCCCAGCAGACAAGAATGGGAAGAAACGGCCGTAGAATTCGCCGGCAATCTCTAATTATATACTGATGGTTCAAAAATGGAAGACGGAACTGGATCAGGTGTATACGGTGAAACGCTACAAATCAAAGAGTCCTGCTAACTTCCCGATTACTGTAGCGTTTATCAGGCAGAAATATATGCTTTTGATAAAGCTGCACAGGCCATGCATAAGCAAAATCTTACCCACACAAGGGTAGTAATTTTTGTGGATAGCCAAGTAGCCATCAAAGCGCTGAATAGTAAAACGACGAATGCTCGAACGGTACAGAACTGTAAACTGGCTCTGGACAGTATCTGCAATACCCACAATGTCACCCTCTGCTGACTTCGCGGACATAGCAATATCGAAGGGAACGACGCAGCGGATGAACTGGCTAGAAGTAGAGGAACCGCAAGTACAAACAGAGCTACTACAGATGTGAACATTCCCAAAGGCGTCGTCAACAGGAGTATAGACCTTAAAGCCAGAGATAATGCTAACTCTAACTGGGCCTCAAGAGGTGACTGCAACATATCTCGAAGGCTCTGGCCGGAGTTATATGAAAAGATAACAGAAAGCCTTCTGCTTTTGGCCAAACGAGAAATCCGGTTTCTTGTTGAAGTTCTAACAGGTCATTGCCCCATTGGGGTAATGGCCAATAGAACGATCAAACAGACCCAGACTTCTGTCGTAGCTGCAAGGATCTGGAAGAAACAGAAACAATAAATCACCTTCTATGCGAATGTCCAAGTCCACAGAACCGTCATCTCCGATGTATGGGGAACAGATTTTTCAAAGACCTGGAAGATTTAGCGAACACACCACATCTGGAGGTTTAAAAAAGCACAGGCTGGTTTGAGGAATAATCAATATAATGGTTAACATGGTACCGCAAAAATAAATAAAAAGGGACTCGCCAACGCAGTAGATGCGTACTTGATAAGGGGGGTATCTACACACTTAGATTTTTAAAGAACTTTCCAAATTTCTTAACCGATTTCAACAATCGAAGTTAAAAGAGTTAAGAAAAATTTAATATTGAACGAAAATTTCCGTCACTAAATTCAGGCTCCTTAAGTATAATAGGTATAATATATATTTTTGTTTGGAGTAAATTTTTTTTGACAACATCATGATATATAATCTTAAGAACTAATCTGCGAAAATAATAAAATTATTATGGTTTTCGTTTTATTCGTGAAGGTTATACACTTCTTTTTCATCTTTCAAATTTATGAATGGCTTTACAACTAGCTACCCCATTTCTGGTCACCTCTGCCTCCAACCTGGGGCCAAATTACAGCATCCTTGATCGAGCCAAGTTACGAGCGGCACGACGAGACAAGTACCGATAAATTTTGACGATTTTGCTTGATCATAGATGCTGTTATTTGGCACCTGCTAACCAAAGAAAACACATACTGAACAAAACGCTTTAACTTCGTCTTCTGAATAATACGCAAGCCATTAGTTCTTGCTTGACCAGTTCCTCTGAAAAGATATCTTCTTATTTTTCGTTTCCAAGACAGGAAACTTGTAATTTCTGTAATTGATCTGTCTATGTCAGACTGATTTGGCTTGAAAATTACTAATGTAATTTTATTGAGCTTAATTCCATAAGGATGATGATGTTGACAGGTCACCCAAACCTTCAGATGATGATTGTTGTAATTCTTTCACAATTTGGGAATCAGCCGTTAAATCTTTTAAGTTAAATCGAAAAAATCAATATCATTATAATTATACTTTTATACAATATATAAGCGATAACGTAATTATTAATAATATAGACGGGCTGACTTCCACACGACCTTTTCCTACCAGATCTTTGTTTCATTACAGAAGATCTCTCTTTAATTAAAGACTTTAAAATACAAATATTTTCCTCACACGATAACGCTAACGGTGAAAGGTGAAGAAATTATTAAAAAATTGGCTTTTGTAACCGATGATGAAAATGCTTATTTTGAAATTAAATTTATTTTCATTTTAAGACAAGTTTAACGATAATATACTTTACGAATAATTCTAAAGTCAGTTAGCTCTAAGTCATAAAAATAAATTAAAATGCATTATAAGTATTTTTAATTATAAAAAAAAAATTTGTCCACGCCCTTAGATACAAGGAATTTATTTCTTTCTTCGGGCGAGACTATTGGTTTCTTAAATAGTATGACCAACTTTTTTGTCTTATGCGCTTTATTATTTGAAACTTTTAAAATATCGATTAGAAACATGATTGAAATACCAATTAACTCTACTTTATTTTTACGACAGAATAATTTACCGCCAGTGAAAAGCACTTTTACGTTAAGTAAATAAATTAATGAACAAAGTAGCAATGCTCATTATCATTTGATTTTCACATTCTGGTTCAACATAATTTCTGCAAACGTTACCACGTTTGCAACAATACATAGCCAAAAAATAAAATAAAACAATGGCCGTATTCAGCGCAGACAACAGTTTGCAACTGTTGTGTGAAAATTCACTTAATGGTCGAATTTTGGGAGCGCTTACTAAAACTGATCAGGCAGCGGACGCCATTTAATCGAGCGAACAAATTCTATGCTACATAAACACAACTGTTGGGTTAACTGTCAGATGCTGATACTGACGCTTTTATTTAATAACCACAGAAAGAACGCAGCAATTTTAAAAGAGAAACCTTTGCAATTGAATTAAATTAACATAAAATTTATATGTAATTAAATTGAATCTAACTTCTGACGTGTAGAGTAGCAAAACATTTAGAGAAAAACATCGTGAACTAAGGTAGCGCTGCCATTATAGTTCACAACAGTTGTCTGCGCTGAATGCGGCCAATGATATAGTATTATATTTAAGCGGAGGTTTTCACGAAGCGCGACCAAAAGTTTTTTTTTTAAATTTTTTGATAGCATATGGTGTGTAGAATATGTTCCCAAAGCGGTTTGGTCGATAACAATTGCATAAAAAAGTTATCCCTTTTGAATGGAACTTATAATCCTATAAATGAACTCGATAAAATCGTTAACCAAATCTGAAAACGCGTTTTCTCAAAAATCATGTATTTAAACTGGTCTGCACGATAACTCAAGAACTACTCTATGGATTGGCTTGGATCTTTTTTAATTTTAAAACAGATAAATTTAGGATCATTAACCTTAATTCAGATAAATTGGGTGGGTTTTTTAGGGTTCTTTAGAGAACGAAATATATAAAAATATTCTGGGATGCTAACTAAGGGGGTTGCTTGAACCCCATGAAGCCCTCCTTATCTACGGCGTTGGGACTTGCAATGGACCTATAGGCCCCGCGGAAGCGCCGGTAACGGTGCACGACCCTATTTACCTGACCTAACCTTATCACAATTCTTTCCTTCATACACTAGATTGTGTCATAAGTGCTCTTTGGGAATGGTACAAAATGCTTTTGAAACTACATCTAAGTCTGAGAATAGAGGACGTCCAAGGAAAACCACCAAAAAACTGACCGTTTAATTGTGATGGAGGCGAAAAAAGATCCTTTTGTAGCTTCAAAAAATTTTGAATGCAGTTGCTGCCAACGTGAGTTCGAGGACAGTAAGAAGAAGGTTGGTAGAGTACAAGCTCCCATCAAGGTTACCACGAAAGGTCCTCTTATTAAGCAAAAAAATATATAAAGCAAAGGAGAAACGTTGCTCTAAAACATAAAAATTGGTTCGTGGAAGGAATTATGTCTAAAGAAAGTTACATGAATGTTTTGGAAAATATTATGTTGCCTTTTGCTAATGAAAATATTCTTATTATTTGGACCTATCAGCAGGATAATGATCCTAAGCACACGGCAAAATGTACCAAAGAATGGTTTCGAAATAAAAATGTTAAGCTAATGGAATCGCTGGACCTCAATCCTATAGAAAACCTTCGGAAACAAGTTAAAGACATTGTCGGTCCACAAAATTCTAGGAATAAGTAGGAGTTGTAGCAAAATATACAGGCAGCATGGGATTCAGGTATTATTAAACGTCAGCAATTAGAAGACTCTATGCCAAAAAGGATTGCACAAGTGGTAAAAAACAAAGGCCATGCCCCTAAATATTAACCGAATTTTAATATTATTAAGATTTTTTTTAAAAATAATATATATAAAATGGAGTTATCTCAAGAAATGAGAACTTCAAAATGCTTCTTATCGTATGTGTAATATAGAGTAGGTATGTAATCACAAAAACTATTTCAAAATACTAGCCAGTTTTTTAGAAAAACCAAAACTAAGTACACCAAGGACGAGTTCATTTATTTTTTGTCCATAACTGTACATTTGCGTGCAAAGCACTATGCATTTAGATAAACATACATATTAATTTTGTATAAAATATGTTTTTATACTTTGCTGGGTCGTCATTTCGTCTTTCTCTTCTATTTTCTTACTAGAAATGTAAATGAAATTGAGAGCGAAAAATATCCTTGGTAAATATATTCTAAGATTTATGTTAAATTTTCGAAATTTAAGAATGTAAATATAGTCGCGTGGTCAACATAATCACTCGCTAATATGAATAATCAAGGTTTAATCATTATGGAAGCAAAAATAAAAAAAATATGTCAATTTTATGCATATTCTACTATTCGGTGATGAAATCACCATTTTGAAACGTATACAAACAAACGACTCGAAGAACTACAATCCGAAGTTTAAATATAAGTCTTTCTTTGCAAACAAAAAAAGTTACTTTTGCCAGTGAAGTTTTAAAAAAATCCACCAAATGAACTTGGGAAACCCCATTAACTCCAATATCTAAACGGCAAGCACTGCTATAATTACATAAACAATAAACACCAATAAACACCAAACAATATGTGGGTCAAAATCCGTTTGGTCAAATACCATTAAAAAAACTTAATAAAAGCCACAACAAAGAAGACGCATCTGCAGTCATAACTGTCCTTAACTGCAATAATAGCCATCACAACACGAACATCAACAGCAACATCTAAAAAAAAAACAATGTTGTCCGTAAGTGACCTTGACGCTATATTTGCAATGCCATTTAAGAAAAAAAATCGAATCGAGGAAGCACATTGGCATCACTATCCAATGAGGAACGCATCGAAAGCGTCATCAGCAACATATGCATCTCGGTGTGTATGTGTATGTGTGTTTGCTCCAGTTATGACGATGCTGCGCTGCAAAAACAACAGCAAGAATCTGCAAATTTGTGCCAAAGAACGCCATATTAAATTAAACAAAAATAAACAACAAAAATACGAAGGTTACCAAAGTTGCCCAGAACTAAGTAAAAGAATACTAAAAACACAATATCAGAAAGCAGTCATCAGCATTCTCTTTCTTTTTTTTAAATGTTTACCAGTTTTTGTTATGGCTGCAAGTTTTGGGCCAGAATTCATTGACCACTGACGACTGATGCTGCTGCTATTGCTGCCCACTTGTTTTGTTGCTGCTGCTGGTCGTTGTTTTCTCTGTGTGTTTTATAGAGCCCTTGTGTGGCAAGCTGGACGGTCTGTCGGTCGGTTGGTTGGTCAGTTGGTCCATTAAAAGGAAGGTAGGTGTAGGTCGGTTCATTCATTCAAGGCTCTAATCGCCTTAGCTTCGCTTACAACAACAACAACAACAACAACAACAACAACAACAACAACTATAGTCACACTAGCACGTTGCCAATTTAAGTTAAATTCTTTTTTTATCATTGTTTCCTGCCACACAATAAAACCTGGCTGCTGGGATGCTCTTTGAGTGCCTTTCGCGACGTTGTTTTTTGTATTGCATTTAGTTTTTTATGCTCCGTTGTTGTTATTGTTGTTGTTTTTTTGCAGTTTTAGTTGTTGTCTTGCTACCGTTTAACATGTGTTCGCTGTCCGACTTTGGCCATATTTGTGGCCAAGTTAGCTCACTTCATGTTTGTTCTTTACTGGCTTATGGAACACTTTTTTTGCTTTATGCCTTAACCGATGATACAGCTATTCGAATATTGATGTTGTTGTTGTTGTTGTTGCGAAATTCCACTGGGCAGATCACGTCCTTTCTGCTTAATAAAAATGCATTGAACCTTGGTGCTTTTTTGTGCTCTTTTTGCACTCCTTCGACATCTGCGAGAATGCGTGATATTTTAGTTTATTGATCCGAGGCGTTGCTTTTGCTCCTGTATTTGATCGATTTTTTTCATATACGTATTTGGTTTGTTGACGTATTTTGTTTTGTTGCTTCTGCTTTTAAGCCAACAGAAGAAAATCAATTGATTTGATTGCTTTTAATTTGCAATCTTTTGTTGCTATGTTTTGAATTAAGCTGCAAGCAAGGACCTCAACACCCTCTTGAGTGTATGTATCAACTGTATCTGCATGAGAGTTTGAGGTAAAAGTATGAATAATGAAAGTTTTAAAAGATCGGATTTTTTCCCAAAAAAGTTATTTTGTCCTTATTTAAAATTCGATTTTAAAACTTTTTTTCTAACAATTTTTTTAGGCAAAAGACTTGAGAATAATGCTCCAAATTAATATTAGTTCTTTGATAGGACAGCAATTTTAACTGATAACTGATTATTTCAGTTGTGAAACTCAATAGTCGAAAATCTGTAGTTTGTAATCGGTAGTCGCAAGTCTGTACTCCACAGTCAGTAGTCTGGAACATGTGGATTAGGCGGTACTTTGGAGTCTGGAGTTAGTAGTTGGAAGTTTGGAAAATATAATCAATAGTTTATAGTCTATAATCACAAGTCTGTAGTAAGAAGTCAGTAGTCAGTAGACAGTAAACAGTAGTCAGTAAGTCAGGTTTCAGTAGTCAGTAGTCAGTGTTCAGTAGTCAGTAATCAGAAGTCAGAAGTCAGTAGTCAGTAGTCAGTAGTCAGTAGTCAGTAGTCAGTAGTCAGTAGTCAGTAGTCAGTAGTCAGTAGTCAGTAGTCAGTAGTCAGTAGTCAGTAGTCAGTAGTCAGTAGTCAGTAGTCAGTAGTCAGTAGTCAGTAGTCAGTAGTCAGTAGTCAGTAGTCAGTAGACAGTAGACAGTAGACAGTAGTTAGTAGTCAGTAGTCAGTAAGTCAGTAGTCAGTAGTCAGTAGTCAGTAGTCAGTAAGTCAGTAAGTCAGTAGTCACTAGTCAGTAGTCAGTAGTCCGTAGTCAGAAGTCAGTAGTCCGTAGTCAGTAGTCAGTAGTCAGAAGTCAGTAGTCAGTAGTCAGTAGTCAGTAGTCAGTAGTCAGTAGTCAGTAGTCAGTAGTCAGTAGTCAGTAGACAGTAGACAGTAGTTAGTAGTCAGTAGTCAGTAGTCAGTAAGACAGTAGTCAGTAGTCAGTAGTCCGTAGTCAGAAGTCAGTAGTCAGTAGTCCGTAGTCAGTAGTCAGTAAGTCAGTAGTCAGTAGTCAGAAGTCAGTAGTCCGTAGTCCGTAGTCAGAAGTCAGTAGTCCGTAGTCAGTAGTCAGTAGTCAGTAGTCAGAAGTCAGTAGTCAGTAGTCAGTAGTCAGTAGTCAGTAGTCAGTAGTCAGTAGTCAGTAGTCAGTAGTCAGTAGTCAGTAGTCAACAGTCAGTAGTCAGTAGTCAGTAAGTCAGTAAGTCAGTAAGTCAGTAGTCACTAGTCAGTAGTCAGTAGTCAGTAGTCAGTAGTCAGTAGTCAGTAGTTAGTAGTCAGTAGTCAGTAGTCAGTAGTCAGTAGTCAGTAGTCAGTAGTCAGTAGTCAGTAGTCAGTAGTCAGTAGTCAGTAGTCAATAGTCAATAGTCTGTAGTCAGTAAGTCAGAAGTCACTAGTCAGTAGTCAGTAAGTCATTAGTCAGTAGTCAGTAGTCAATAGTCAGTAGTCAGTAGTCAGTAGTCAGTAGTCAGTAGTCAATAGTCAGTAGTCAGTTAGTCAGTAAGTCAGTAGTCACTAGTCAGTAGTCAGTAGTCAGTAAGTCATTAGTCAGTAGTCAGCAGTCAGTAGTCAGTAGTCAGATGTCAGTAGTCAGTAGTCAATAGTCAATAGTCAGTAGTCAGTAAGTCAGTAAGTCAGTAGTCACTAGTCACTAGTCAGTAGTCAGTAGTCAACAGTCAGTAGTCAGTAGTCAGTAGTCAACAGTCAGTAGTCAGTAGTCAGTAAGTCAGTAAGTCAGTAGTCAGTAGTCAGAAGTCAGTAGTCAGTAGTCAGTAGTCAGTAGTCAGTAGTCAGTAGTCAGTAAGTCAGAAGTCAGTAGTCAGTAGTCAATAGTCTGTAGTCAGTAGTCAACAGTCAGTAGTCAACAGTCAGTAAGTCAGTAAGTCAGTAGTCAGTAGTCAGTAGTCAGTAGTCAGTAGTCAGTAGTCAGTAGTCAGTAGTCAGTAGTCAGTAGTCAGTAGTCAGTAGTCAGTAGTCAGTAGTCAGTAGTCAGTAGTCAGTAGTCAGTAGTCAATAGTCAGTAGTCAGTAAGTCAGTAAGTCAGTAGTCAGTAGTCACTAGTCAGTAGTCAGTAGTCAACAGTCAGTAGTCAGTAGTCAGTAGTCAGTAGTCAGTAGTCAGTAGTCAGTAGTCAATAGTCTGTAGTCAGTAAGTCAGTAAGTCAGTAGTCACTAGTCAGTAGTCAGTAAGTCATTAGTCAGTAGTCAGTAGTCAGTAGTCAATAGTCAATAGTCAGTAGTCAGTAGTCAGTAGTCAGTAGTCAGTAGTCAGTAGTCAGTAGTCAGTAGTCAATAGTCAGTAGTCAGTTAGTCAGTAAGTCAGTAGTCACTAGTCAGTAGTCAGTAGTCAGTAAGTCATTAGTCAGTAGTCAGCAGTCAGTAGTCAGTAGTCAGTAGTCAGTAGTCAGTAGTCAGTAGTCAGTAGTCAGTAGTCAATAGTCAGTAGTCAGTAAGTCAGTAAGTCAGTAGTCACTAGTCACTAGTCAGTAGTCAGTAGTCAACAGTCAGTAGTCAGTAGTCAGTAAGTCAGTAAGTCAGTAAGTCAGTAGTCTCACTAGTCAGTAGTCAGTAGTCAGTAGTCAATAGTCAGTAAGTCAGTAAGTCAGTAAGTAAGTCAGTAGTCTAGAATCTGTAGTTAAAAATCTAGAATCTTTAGTCTGTTGCAGATAGTCTGTAGATCGTAGCCTGAAGTTAGCATTCTGTAGTATGTCGTTAGCCAGACGAGAAAAGTCAAAAGTCTGTAGACAGTTGTTGAGAGTCTGTAGATCGTAGTCTGAAGTTAGCTATCTGCAGTATGTCGTTAGTCTGACGAGAATAGTCAAAAGTCTGTAGTTGGTAATAGGTAGTCTGTCGTATGTAGTTGGTAGTCTAAAATCTGAAGACGGTGCTTGTAGTCTGGAGTCTGAACTCAATAGTCCATGATCACTAATCTGTGATGTGTAGTATGTACTAAGTCGTAGGTTCTCAAGAGTCAGTAGTCGGTAGATAGCTGTTATTTGTCAGGAGTCAGTAGCCAAAAGTTTTATTCTCAATAAATAAGAAAAGATACGAAGAAAATAAAGTCAGTAGTCACTCATAGGTATTACACAACATTTAGATATATTTTAAAGCGGATTCTAAAAGGACGAGGTTCTTAAGTTCGTTATTTTACTTTATTTTTTGTAATGTATGTACATTAGGGTGCCTCGACCTCTATGGGGAAAAAAAGTTGTCATTGCCACCAACTTAAAGTTAACCTTGATCGATTCTGAGAATAAAGTACAACTTTTTTTGGCTGTAACGATAGCCGCCAGTTAGCTAAACTATTTTGAAAAACCTCCAAAAACCATGTTTTTCGTAAAAATATTAGCTGGTGTAGTAGTTACAAATAAACAAATGGTCGGAAATATTAGTTCTGAAGAAGATCTTCCAATCTGATCAAAAAAATTTTAAATGTTTGCCGCCTGACCGAAGATATTCCGAATTTTTTTGAAAATTTTTGACTTTTTTTTTATTTGATGTTAACTAAAATTCAAATAACTTTATTTATTTTTTGTCACCTAAAAACCTTTTATATTCGTGGGAATTCAGGAAAAAAAGTATCACTAGCTAAAAATTGGTTGCTGATTCCAAATTCGTCGTCAAAATTTAAAAACAAAAACATAGCGCTGGCACCTAAGAGTTTCTTAATTTGCATGTTTTATATATGTGATTTTTTTTTGTATATATTATTGTTTTAATGGTATGAAATTTAAGAAATTCTTTTAAGGAATATATAGAAGCAGTCAGTATCTTTCCAACGATACCCTGAAAACTAAGATCGCATAAAAAATAATACAGTTATTTGAATTTTAGTTAAAATCAAATAAAAAAAGTCAAAAATTTTTATTAAAATTCGCAATATCATATCTTTCGTCAGGCGGCAAAGGTTTAAAATTTTTTGAATCAGATTGAAAGATCTTCTTTATTTCTACTATTTTCGACCATTTGTTTATTTGTAGCTACTACGTTTTTTGGAGGTTTTTTCGAAATGGTTTAGCTTACTGGCGGCTATCGTTACAGCCAAAAACTGTTGTGCATTCGTCTTAGAATAGACCAAGGTTTATTTTAAGTCGGTGATGACAATGGCAACTTTTTTTGATGAGGCCCTAATGTACATCGATCGATAACTTCTAAAGCATTTGACTAATTGCCATAATTTTTTGTCAACAGATAAACAATAAGATGCATATTAAAAAAAGTGGGCGGTATTCGAAAAAAGGGCTTGGTAATGTTAGAAAAACACTGTATCCCGAATAATATTGACGCTGGAATATTGAAATTTACTACAGGGGTAGGCAACAATATTACAATTTACGGTCAAGAAAGTGGTCGTTATTCGACAAAGAGGCGTGGCAATAATAAAAAAAAACACTGTATCTCACATTATATTTATACTAGGGCACTGAATTTTGATGCAAGAGTGGGTAGAATTATAACAAAACACAATCCCCTGTGTGGGTGTTATTGAACACAGAAGCGTGGAAATATTTTAAAAACACTGTATATCGAATAATATTGACACTAGGGTAATAAAATTCGTTACAAGAATGATTAGAATTAATACAAAACTCGATGAGGAAAGTGGGCAGTATTCGACAAAGGAGCGTGGTAATAGAAAAACACTGTATTTCTAATAATATTGACACTAGTGTACTGAAATTTAGTACAGGCATAGGCAGAATTCTTACAAATTACAGTCAAGTAGGCGTTTGCGGACAAAGGGGCGTGGTAAAATTAAAACACTGTATTTCAGTTAATATTGACACTAATGATATTTAGTACAGGGTCAGGCATAAGTATTACAAATTACGGTCAAGAATGTGGGCGTTAATTGACAAAGAGGAGTGACAATGTTAGAAAAATATTTTATCTCGAACAATATTGACAATAAGTTACATAAATTCGGTAAAAGAGTAGGTAGAGTTATAAAAAAACAAGATCAAGAAAGTAGGCGGAATTCAGCAAAGAACGTGTCATTATAAGAAAAACATTGTATCTCGAATAATATTGACACAAGAATAGGTATAAGAAGGGGTTACAAGAATGGATAAAACTATTATCATATTCTGTGAGAAGGAAGAAATAAAAAATAACAAAAAATAATAAAAAGAAACCGACTTCAAAACCACTGCAAAGTAACAAATAATTTTAAATTAATTTTCCTATTCATTTCTTGGTCTAATTAGATAAATTATTTATATATACAGTGAAATTTCTCATAACCGGACAATGATGGTTGTTGTATTTTTGTCCGGCTATAGGAATTGTACGTTTGTGGGAGGGATCAAAAAAATTATGTACATTTAATTTTTTCTTTAAAAAATAAATAAAAATAAATATGTTCATATTTTCGTAACTTTAGTTACAAGAAATTACTATGCAAATTTCACATAATTCTCTTGTATGTATGAAAAAATATTAAAAACCTTTAATTACTTGAGTTCAAAAAATTTATCAATAGTTGAGTGCTTAAAACTGTAACGAAAAGCTTATGTCTAAGAAATTTGTTCGGTTGTGGGAGGTGTCCGCGAGCAGAAGTTTCACTGTATTGTTATATTGGAAATATAGTTAGTTTAATTTTTTTTCTAATTTCTTTTATTATCATAAATATATTCATTTTCTTATAATTTTATAAATGTCTGATTATATTAGAGCCGACTTTAAATATTTTATATTCATAAATAAATGAATATATCTATGATAATAAAACAAATTAGAAAAAAAAATTAAAATAATAAGAATACCAATATAATAATATATACATGCACACCTGATCAAATTAATAGATACACTTAAGAGTTTTTTATGAAACAAAACAGAAATACGTGTTTATTGAAGTAATTAAAAAAACTTACAAACACATTTATTCTATTATATAAGGTAAATCAAAAAACAAAGAATTTCAATGACAATGTTTAAATGAGTAGATATAGAACAATTACAAAACTTTTGCTCAAATTTTTACTGCTCAAAATAATAGATACACTTTACGACGCTGTATAAAACTTAAAAAAAAAACTTAAAGAAGTTATACTTTTTTATAATAATTTCATTATTTAATTAGTATCTTGTGTATCCACCTCTGTTTTGAATTGTTTTTGCCATTCTATTGGGCATGCTGTTAATAAGGTCCTGACAGGTCTTTATTGGAGTTTCGTACCAAGTTTTTTGGACAAATTTCCACAGTTGCTTCTTATTAGCGAAAGTTTTTGCTGGCAATTTTTTCTTTAAGTCACTCCATAAGTTTTCAATCGGATTTAGATCCGGGGACTGACTTGGACAGGTGAGCACATTTATTTTGCTATCCACAATGAACTTTTTTACCAGCTTTGAGGTGTGCTTTGGGTCGTTATCATCCTGGAAGACCCAACAAAGAGGCATGTTCTCCTCGGCATATGGAAGCATAACGTCTTCCAAGATGCTCTTTTATTCTGCTGCTGTCATTTTATGCAACGTTTGGTAAATCGGACCTACACCATGCCAGGAAAAGCATCCCCACACCATAATATTTCCGCCACCATGTTTAACAGTTTTCTTAGTAAAACGGACGTGAAATTCCTTGCCTTTAGTCGTCTTACATTCCTTTGTGCATCATTTTCAAACAAACTAATTTTGGTTTCATCACTCCATAGTATATTTTGCCACTTCTTCTTACCGTCGGGTCCTACCCAGCTGGCGTGATCTTTTGCAAAATTTAACCTCATGCCCACATTTTTTTTTCGCAGCAAAGGTACCTTTCTAGCAATTCGTCCTGGCAGTTTTGCTTGTTGTAGACGACGTCGAGCGCTTATTATGTTGCCCATTTCGGCTGCAATATTTTTTGAAGACTTGAATGGGTCCTTTTTTGAGAGCATTACTATGTGGCGATCATCTGCCAGGCTTGTTTTTAACGGTCTACCCCGCGTTTCTTTGGATGGCTTGTTTTTAAAAATGTTTTGTACGAAATGCAATGATCGATTAAATAATCTGCCAATGTCTCGCAGAGATTTTCCATCTTTTCTAAGATTCGATGCCAAGATCTTCTCTTCAGCGGTGAAATGCTTATTTCAACCCATCTACATTAAATGTTTTTCGATATTTTATAAAATTTAAATTCTTTATTGAGAACACTTACCATTTCCTTAAAAAAGTTTAACAAAATTTGTAATACCAGCTCAAAATACCAATTATACTTTTGTTGTATCTATTATTTTGATCAAGCAAATTTTCGCACTTTACACAAAAGCTTAGGAAGATAAAAAAAACCAGGGATGCACACTCTAAATTCTTCGATCAAAAGCGTTACCAGTTTGCATTTTTTAAATTAAAATAACCGCTGTATACAAAAACTTACTTAAATGTGAATTTATGGTGAATAAACGTGAAATCTTCAAGGTGTATCTATTAATTTGATCATGTGTGTAAATAGTCAACTTTTGTCAAGAAATTAAAAGGAAAAGTAATTTAAAATTATTTTATTTTTACAAAGTTTATCTTTTAAAATTATTTTCAATATTAAATATAAAATTATGCTTATGTCTAAGTAGCGAGATAATTCTCGCTGAGTCTTAAAATTTATCTTCTGTTTAAAATACTATACGATTAGAGTATCGCATCCAATCTTAATGTTATCCTAGTATTTAATCCATGCAACCGATATAACCAAATATAAGTAGTAAATTACGGTAAATTGACGCATGCAAAACGATCAACAAAAAAGGCAAATATTTAAATAAGTGCAATTCGAATTACATGCGACATTAGCGGCATAAACAGCAGCAACAAAAACAACAACAACAGGAACATGCTACAAATACGCATTTGTAATGCAACACATAGCCACAAGAACAAAAACCAAGAACATCAGCCAGATCCACGCAAAACATTTGCTGCCAACACAACAAACATTGTTTTTGGCTCTTGTAGGCTGCCACTACTGCTGCAGTCTCCGTTTTTGTTGTTGCTAGCAACCTAATTGTTTGCCTTGCATGAATGGAATTTGACCACTTACGACAACGACGGCGACGCTCAGCAGCAGCAGCAGCAGCAGCAGCAGCAGCTATCAGCTGTCTTAGGCCAAGCATTTAGTGCCAAATTCAATTGGTAAGAACAAGCGATATGCGGCCACAGCCAAACGGACAGACATCCAACCAAACAACACAGTTAAAAAATTTCAAGCAGAAGCTGAGTAAAGCAATGCAAGGATTAACATGGTTCAGAAACCAAAAAAACTAAACAATGGCGTATAACGTAGTCAATGTAGGTGCACGCAGCAACAGCAACATCAGCAAAAAACCGCTTACGAATAAAAAAAAACACAAAAACAACAGCAGCTACAACAAAAACCGTTGATTCAATTTTGTAACGCAACACCAAAATAGGAGCTCCTCCAACTTCAGCCGCCGCCGTAGATGCTGGAATATAAGGAACGGCACAAAAAAAAAATCCTTAAAAACAACAACAGCAAAAATCAACATTGCTTCGTTGCGACTCTTCTGAAACAATTGCAAGGAATTCGGTCAGAAATTAAATTCAACTCGGCAGCCACAACCGACAGATCAAAAGCTGCTTCCAGCGCCAATGTTTGGCTTCTGGTGGCAGTTGTTTTAAGCTGCTGCCAGCAAATTCGTGGCAGTGGTAGTGGAAGAAAGCATATGAATGGCATATCAATGAAGCGGCTCTGGTCAGTAAGTCGTCCACCCTACCATAGCCGCTGGAGAGTTGACGTTGTTTTTGTTGTTGTTTTGGTGTTACTATCGCTGAACCGCTTGTTGCTGTGGTGTGCTCGAATTGCATTTCGAACATCATCGAATAACATGAAAAGGCATTAACGAAAATTGCGCTCATAAATTTTGGTTTAAATTGTGGCGATTACGGAAGCAAGATGTCGATCGTATCGTCTCCCCGGTCTGTCTGTTTGTCTGTCCGCAAAGTTTAGTCGTGGCTAAGCGTAGCCTGCACCAGTCAATGACTTTGTGTCGAGGTGAAGATGAGCGAGTGAGCAATGTTGAAATTTATATAAATCAGCTCAGGACAGCCAATGAGGCCAACGGGACAAACAGATTAATCTTTGCTTTTAATGTTACTCATATCAATTTTAAAAAATGGTTCTCAATAAAACTATATTTTTGTTGATAAACGAGAATTATTTTAATTGTTTTAAAATTACTGACAATGTTAGTCTTTGACACCGACTACTTTATAAATCTAGCAACGTAATACACAAAAGGATTATGAAAAAAAAAAATTTGATTGAACTCTTTACTTTCAGAAGTGAAGAATATAAAAAAATAAAAATTTGATTGTTGTTTTTGTTGAAACTTGGCTCAACAAAAATTTTAATGATGAAGAATTTTTCGATCCCAATATATATATTGTGTATCGAAAAGATCGAGATGTTTCAAAAACTGGTCACTATCGCGGTGGTGGCGTACTCATTGCTGTCAAGCGTCTGTTTAGATCTTCATTATGCAGTTTGATAAACGTGGATACTCTTTTGGACCAGCTATGTGTGTCTATAGCTAGATTATCTGGTACTCTTTTTATTTTCGTCTCATATGTTCCTCCAAATAGTGCGGAAGAAAAATACGCTGCGCATGTTAATAATATTGTTGAGTTTGCTTCTAATGTAAAAAATAATGATAATTTATGTATTCTAGGTGATTTTAACTTATGTAATGTTAAATGGTCTTTTTTGTCAAATGACATTTTTCTTACACCAAGTAACATTAACCATTTCAATGAAATTTACTTGGTTGATTCTTTTATGAGCGTAGACTTATCGCAAATTAATTGTTTTGCAAATAAACTTAATAGGATTCTTGATCTTATTTTTGTGAGTGCTAAAATTAAATTTAATTTGGATATTTGTCCTTTTCCTTTATAACCTTGTGATATGCATCATCTACCATTAATTTTGAATGTTGAATTTATAACATTGGAAGAAAATAGAGTCTTTGATACTGATTTAAAATTTAATTTTAATCTGTGTAATTTTGACACTCTGAATAACATGATTTCTAGTGTAGACTGGATAAATGCTTTAGACAAAAAAGATGCAACATATTGCTTTGATCTTTTTCTGAATAAGGTATGCGAAATAATGTACTATAATATTCCAAAATTAAAGAAAAAAATTCATAGGCTTCCATGGTATACTAAGGGCTTAAAAAAGTTAAAAAAAATTAAGAAATAAATTCTATAAACTATTTGAAACCACAAACAATGCTCTCCATCAGGAAAAATATTCTCGTGAATTTAATTTTTAGATAAATTTTTATATAAGCAGCATTTGCTTACAATTGAACAAAACATCAAAACAAACCCTAAAAATTTTTGGCGCTATGTTCAATCTAAAAATAATAGCTCTTTCATTCCAGCATCGTTATTCTGGGAAGATAGAGTCTCGAACAACATTTTAGATACCGCGAATCTTTTCTCTGAGTTTTTTCAATCTAATTACTTAATCGATGCTATGTGGAATGATTTGGATGTTCTCGATAAAGTTGAACCTTGCATAAATTTTGGACACCTTTCTCTTAATGAATGCGATGTTTTAAATGGAATATCTCGCCTAAAAAATTCTATGAAAGCTGATATTGATGGTTTGTCTGCCTTTTGCTTAAAAAAATGCTCAAGATCTGTTATCAAGCCCTTGTGTCTGATTTTTAATAAATCTCTTCTTTTAGGAGATTTTATAAGTAAATGGAAAATTGCATCTATTACCCCTGTATTTAAGTCTGGTAGAAAAAATTGTGTTTCTAATTACCGCCCGATCTCTAAACTTTCTAACACTTCTAAACTGTTTGAACATATAGTTAAAACTAAATTGGACTTTGTATTGAAGACTGTAATAACACCTTCACAGCATGGGTTCATACAGGGGCGGTCAACAACCTCTAACTTAGCTGTCTTTACACACTTTTGTTTATCTTCTTTTGCTGATGGATGCCAAGTAGAAACTATCTACACAGATTTTTCCAAAGTGTTCGACAAAGTTTCCCATACTATTTTAGTTGCGAAGCTGGCCAAAATGGGTTTTCATTCTAACTTTTTGAATTGGATTAGAAATTATTTAGTTGGCAGACGTTGTTTTGTCGAAGTCGATAATGTTAAATCTACATCATTTACTGCAAAATCCGGTGTTCCACAAGGCAGTATATTAGGACCTCTTCTTTTAATTTTATTTATTAATGACATAAGTCGTTGTTTTTCTTTTTCAAATTACTTACTATATGCTGATGGTTTAAAAATATACAAAGCGATACGCAACAGTTTGGATGTATCTTTGTTGCAATTAGATTTAAATGCTGTTTTTGATTGGTGTAAACGTAACCGTTTACTTCTAAATATCAACAAATGCTTTCATGTTTCTTATGCCAAAATTATAAATGTTGTAGCTTCATCATTTAATATAGAAAATTCCAGTTTGACTTGTGTTAATGAAATTATTGATCTGGGTGTTTGTTTTGACTCAAATTTTTCATTTGTTCGACATTTGACTTGTATGCTATCTAAATCTTATTCTATATATGCGTTCTTAAGGAGAAATTGTTCGAACTTCAATGATCCAAATACTTTAAAGTGTCTTTTTCTATCCTTTGTTAGATCTCGTTTGGAATATGCGTCGTTTATATGGAATCCCTACTATGCGGTCCATAAACTGAGACTTGAACGAATACAGAAAAAATTCCTAAAATTTGCTCTGAGATCTTTTCATTTCGCTGAATCTATACCTTCCTATGAAGATCGCTGTTTGCTTCTAAATTTAAAATCGCTTGAAACAAGGCGAACTATTCAGTCTTTTATATTTCTGTATGACAATTCTGTATGATAATTTTAATGATCCGACAAGAAACTTACGTCGTGTTGACTATTTCAAGATTAACTTTTATAAAGCAAATTATTTGATACACGAACCTTTACAAAGAGCTCTTAAAGAATGTATTTCACTTTGCTATATAATTGATATTGATTTTTGTGATAATAAAAATGTATTTATTAATGCTCTTAATTCATATTACTGTTAACTGATTGTAGGTTAGCTATAATTTAATTTTTAAGTACTAAATTTGTTTACTATGCTTGTCTGAAAAATTTTAAAAATTTATAGACAATAAACAACTAAACTGAACTCTTTACTTTGAGAAGTAAAAGGACGAAATCTCAAAAAAAAACCCAAGATTGTATTAAAAAAATTACATAGCAAGTAGTTACCAAAGATAGTAGTCAATTAGTAGTCAATTACTTACAATCAGTATTCAGTTTTCATAAAGTAAAAGTTAAAATTGACTTTTATTTTTTTGATCAAAAATAAAAGTTAAAATGTGACTTATAATTTTTTTAATAAAATTTTATGAAACTCTTTACTTTGAGAAGTAAAAGGACGAAAACTCAAAAAAAACCCCAGGATTGTATTAAAAAAAATTACATAACAAGTAGTTACCAAAGATAGTAGTCAATTAGCAGTCAATTACAATCAGTATTCGGTTTTCAGTAGTCACCTTTAAGAAGTCGGTTGTCAGTAGACAGAAGTCAGTACTCAGTAGCAGGGACCGTAACGGTTATAATTTTTTTCCAAAAAGTCAACAAATAATCGTTATTTTTTGACCGATTTTATTTCGCTCGAAAGTAAAAGTTAAAATTGACTTTTATTTTTCGATCAAAAATAAAAGTTAAAATGTGACTTATAATTTTTTTAATAAAATTTTATGAAACTCTTTACTTTGAGAAGTAAAAGGACGAAAACTTATACAACTACATAACAAGTAGTTACCAAAGATAGTAGTCAATTAGTAGTCAATTACTTGCAATCAATATTCGGTTTTAAGTGGTCGATTTTTAGAAGTCGGTTGTCAGTAGACAGAAGTCAGTAGCAGGGACCGTAACGGTTATAATTTTTTTCTAAAAAGTCAACAAATATTCGTTATTTTTTGACCGATTTTATTTCGATCAAAAATAAAAGTTAAAATTTGACTTTTATTTTTTCAGTCAAGTATGCAAAGAGACTCTTCTTTCTTCTGCTGCAAATTGTTTTTTTTTTTTTTTTTGGACAAGTGTCGGCAAAAAAAGATGCATGCTGCAATATTATTGTTGTTTTGTTTAGCCAAATTCGTAAAAAAGCTTTTTCATAAAATTTATTTAAAAATTTAATTTACCACTATTTCTGTAAAATTTTTGACACCATTCGGTTTACAATTATTTAGACTTTTATTCACAATCAAAAAATTTCTAAAACTTGCTTGTCAAAATCAGCAACTTACGGAACTAGCAATATAAGCAACAAGTATTTTTTTTTTCAATACTAAATAACTGACTTTTTTGGTACCATTATGTTAGGGTATTTATTTATTTATTTATTTATTTATTTATTTATAAACTATCGACTATTTTATTTATTTATTATTTATTTAAAAACTCGTTTCATTTCTATGGTGCATTTCGACAAACAATCGAACACCAATGAATATTGAAATAAATGAAGAAGCAACTAGAACAGATGGCAACCCTTGATAGAGTTGATGGCGGTGATCTATAAATAGCCTACTGCTTTGAAATGTCATATGATTAGCAGCCATACAATTCATAAGAATGAATTCCAGAATCTGCACATTCATATGCTAGTTTAAACAGTGAGTTGACACAGCTTAATCACTCAAAGACTACTGAAGAGGAATATGTAGCGATTTCCGAAACAGACTGTCTAGTCAGCTAAGTGAATGACTCTATACAGAGTTGTTGTTGTTGTTGTTGCCTTCTTGAAAACTTACTTGACCTAAAGCTCACAATCTTAATTCATGTAATTATTCAATAGATCATAAAAACTTATTAAATTATCAACAAAAATGTTCAACAGTCTATTTATTACATCTTAAATTACACTAAAACAATAATTATAATGGAATTATTATAAGAATATAAAATTAAGAATTTATACAATACTCAATACAGTTTGCTTAAATGCCTCTCTATTTTGAGTGAAATCTATACAAGCACTTACACTGTTATAGACAGTGCACATGTTAAAAATCGGATCACTCCGGCCATAGTTAGTTCTATGGTGCGGAATGTAAAAAAAATCTCTTTGCCTAAAGTGTCTTTCCGGAGCATAAATATTGAGACGGGCGAGGATTGGCGCACAGTTAATATTATTCATTAAAAGATCTCGAGCAAAAGTTATAAGAAAATATTTTCTTCTAGAACTCAATGATTTAAGCCCAATAAGTGCACATCAGGAGCTATACTCTGGCATAAAATTCCAATTTAGTTTTTTCACAACAAAACGAGTAAAACGTTTTTAGACTTTTTCCAATCTTGGGTCCCATATTACACACCCATACTCAAGTATCTTATAATGGAAATGAAAAGAGTCTTTAAGGTATATGGGTCAGCAAACTCTCTAGTGTTGCGTCTAACGAATCCCATCATAGCATTAGCCCTGCTGATTATGTTGTCATAATGACCTGAAAATGACATCTTTTTATCACAGAGTACACCTAGATCAGATTTAGAATCTACTCTAATCAAGGCGTTGCATAAAATTGAGTAATCAAAAAGCATTGGAGATCTTATCATATAAAATGACATTATGTTGCATTTTGACAAATTTAAATTCAGTTTATTTAGCATACACCATGAGTGCAGACTATTTAAATCACTTTGTAAACTCCATTGATCACTGAGAGAGCTTACAGATTTAAAAAATATTAAAATCATCAGCATACATAAGGCATTCTGAGTACTGTATAAAATTAGGAAGATCATTGATGAAAAGAATAAATAACAATGGCCCAAGGTGGCTACCCTGTGGCACACCTGAATGATTAATTATTGCTTTTGAGATCGTCTTTCCGATGCATACATTTTGGCTACGACCTAAAAGGTACTCACTAAGCCAAGACAAGAGTGAAGAATGAAAACCCATTAGACTGAGCTTATTAATTAGAATAGAGTGCTGAACTCTATCAAATGCTTTAGCGAAATCTGTGAAAATAACGTCTATTTGTTTACCATTCTCCAATTCATTTTTTATTAAGTGAGTGAATAGAACCAGGTTTGTAGAAGTTGATTTTCCAGAGACAAAACCATGCTGGCTTTCAGATATCGAATTTTTAATGCCTTAATAGATCTGCTTTTTCACCAAGGCATCAAACAATTTGGGAATTGATGGTAACTTAGATATTGGTCTATAGTTTCCAATGTCTTGTCTTGATCCAGATTTATGAATAGGGACTATAATTGAAACCTTCCAAATATCTAAAAATATACCTTTCTCAAGGGCCAAATTAAAAATTAGTGAAAGAGGCTGAGCAAGTGCAGCAGCACATTTTTGAAGGACGATTGTTGGGATATTATCGGGGCCAGCACCTTATTAATATCGAGTGACAACAACTCGGTAAAAACATCTTCTACCGAAATAACTACACTGCCCAAATCAGTGACTCGCTCTCCATTATATAGCGATCGATCTTGATGTATAGGAACACTATCTAAAACAAAATTTGATTGGAAGTAGTCAGCAAACATATTACTTGCATCCTCAATATTGTTCGATGTTTTATCTTTAAAATACATATTTTTTAGGAAGACCCTTAGTATTTCTCTTTTTATTAAAAAATTTCCAGAAAGCTCTAGGATTGCATTTAATATCCGATTCCAACGCCCGGACATTACTTCTATAAAGGGAGATCTTCAGAGTTTCATACTGTTTACGAGCCACAAGATAGTTTTCACGAAAGGACACGTTCAATTTACTCTTTTTGTATAGTTTGTTCACACGGTTTTTTAATTTTAAGAGATCTCTACTAAACCATTCCGGCTTGGTGTTCTTCTTAATTTTCTTTATAGAAACAAAAGTCACAAATGCATCGTTAATAATATTAATGAAAAATTCATAATTAACTAAAAGATTTTCCCCAAAAACTGTACGCCAATCGACACTAGATAAGAAGTTAGACATGCCAACATAGTATGCCTTATTAAAAGCAAATACAAAAGTATCCTCTTCTAGAGCAGGTATACTTAAGGTTGCCGTATCCAACTGAATTAAAAGCGCCTTATGATGCAAAGAGTTATTTGACAAAAGGAAATCAGCTTCGTTACAATTAGCATTAAGATCACGATCAGAAAAAACTAAGTCCAAAATTTTATTTAAACTATTTTTAACCGAATTTAATTGACACAATCCCAACGAGAAGACGGAGTCTAAAAATTCTATTTCAACAAAATTACTTATAGAGCTTGGAATCATACTCATAATTTCATTAGAGTATGACCAAAAAGTATTGCCCAAGTTGAAATCACCGAGAACTAATGGATAATCATTGTCCTTAAGTCGTTCAACTACATTAAGTATATTAATAAAATGCTTAGTATAAATTTCACCATTTGAGCATGGTGGGATATAAGATACAAAAATATAGATACTTAAAAAGGATTGTGCAGCAACCACGTCGCCGGCAACCGGACAATCAACACGTACGCATATTTGCTCCACATCACCTGACACATGTTGTAATGATATTTCTTGACATCTAAAATGTGCACGGATGACAATTAATACACCACCTCCACGAGTTAAGCCAGTTGTTGAGCTGCGGTCGCGTGTAAATACTTCGAATTGGTCATCAAAAACTTCAGATGTTATAATATTCTGATGCAACCAGGTCTCCGTTAGGGACCTTAGGGACCGTATTCTTGAACTATCACTACGAAATTGCATATATGTTTTCTTAAGGCATTTAAACTTCGTTAAACAATTCGTGAATGGACCAGATATTTTTTGGTGGTTTTGTGCAGCTATTTTTGTAAAATCTGACACTGTGCAACGAAGGCAAACCTTTTTCATGTGTTAACATTCATCAATGATTTGATCCTACTGTAAACGTTCTTTGAGATGCATATATCGTCAGATATTTTATTAAAATTCACTTTGCGGTCACTTCAGACAATATCACAAATTTTTTGGATATTTTCGGAAGAAACTGCCTCATTTGGCCTTCCTAAAAGTGATGCATCATTTGTGGTTGTACGATCACGACCAATCCAGCAAACCAATATTATACATTTGATGACATTCGATGAAGCAAATCTGTAACACCATTTATCAAGCAATGCCCTGGCTTAAACAGTATTGCTTCCCATCAGTTCAGACCGTTTATCAAAATACGATATTCAATTTTTACCATGGTAACAAAAAACACTGAGGTAGCTTCACTTCGAGGGCAATAACTTGAGAAGGCGTTGATAAAACTATTCATTTTTTTGTCATAAAACTAGTCATTTTGTTAAGATTAATACGCTGTGAAAAACATGTAGATTTTTAGTGTGTCACCATGGCTGAATCCGGCCGAATGCCCATGTAGAAGATAGTATTTAATAGTCCGTAGTCAAAAGATAGTAGTCTGAAGTAGTATGTACAATATTAAGTATTCCAAACGGTGAAGTCAATATTCTTAAGTCAGTAGTCAGAAGCAGTGGTGTAGCTACGGGGGGTTAAAGGGGATATATTCCCTCCCTTTACCTATAGCTTAATTTTAATATTAAGCTTTTGTAAATTTTTAAAAAATGGAACTAAGGTTTTTACATAAATTGTTCGATTCCAACTAAACTCATCTAATTGACCGAATGTACTTTTTGCTTAAAGCTTAGTATGCTCCAGGAACGAAAAAAATTCTATAAGGAATACATTGAGATTTTTGACAACGAACAGGCAGCGAAATTTCTTTTCGCCAGCTAGTACGCTGTAGAAGCGAAAATTATTGCTATGTTGCCAAATTTTCATTCGTGAGTGGAAAGTTGAAATGTCAAAATTTCGCTGTCGATTATATGCCCGTACATTTAATTGGCGCGGAAAGTATGTTTAAGTTTGAATTTGTTATTTATTGTTGCATTTATATAGTTTGTTAATGTGTATTCTTGCCTTTTATAGGATATAAAACTGCAGCAATATAAATATGAATCTGTCAACCAGAACAGCAAGTGCTTTTCTCTACAACAAGAAAATGCAAGACTCTACAACAAAATTTCGCGTGTAGACTTATATGCCCAGAAATTTTCGTTCATACAGCATACTAGGCTTAAAGGCCTAACTAAAATAGACGAGTTGCTCCGTAACGAGTAGAGACGAAAATGTTCTCTTTAATGTAATTCAATGTTGTTGCCCAAAATGAGGAAACGTAATTTAACGAAACTAAACGAAACAGCTTGTCCATACGTTTTGTTCCGTAAGAACCGAACTTTCAGCGTCTCAACTCGTCAGACGTTCAGCAAGTTGCAAATGTCTTGATTCGCCTATTTTGGTTGGGACCTAATGTGCAGTAAGAGGTACAATTGTACCTAAAAAACACCACTGCTACCAAGTGAAACTAGAAACTACCATTATTGAAAACGATTCTTGTGAAAGAGCGACAACGTTGAAAAGATTAAATTTAACCAGATGGATTGCAAAGGGCGAATCAGTTAGCGACTTCCATGCAATTTTCCAGCATGAACAAATGCAGTATGATAATCCAAATTCTAGAATATTAAAAAATGCAACTGACTTTGAATTTATATTCACCCTCAAGATTGTGGTTTAAGTTTACCAGCATTCGTTGCCATTGAGTCTAAATTTTCAAAAAAAGAATATGATTTGGTTGAGGCAATCGGTTTGGCAGACGATGCTCAGCGTGAAATTGAAAAAATTCGCGAGAATGAAAAACTTTTAAAAAAATTTTCATAGAAGCAAAGTCGCTTGCAGAAAGCATTGATATAACTGTAACACTTACAAGAACTAAGAAACATGACGGCCTGCCAATAGAAAAATATTTGCGTGTGAAACTGTTTAATGAATTTTTGGATTTTTATAAAATGGAGTTGAAGGAAAGGTTCACAAACCATAGAAAAATACTGACTGGATTTTAGGCACTTTTTAATTATGTCTCTTCAAAAAATAATCTTAGATTCACCTTTGAGTTTTACGAGGAGTTTCTTGACTGACCACCATTAACAGCTGTTACTGAAGTTAGACTCTGGAAGCAGTATATTAGCCGCAAGGGCGCGTTACCAAAAAATGACTGCAACCAGTACGGCTGAGCGCACCTTTTCGTGTATGAAGCGAATAAGGACCTACTTATGAAACTCAACAGGACAGGTATAGTCCAGAATTTGAATTTGTTTGTTACACAGTTGTAGTAAGCTATAATTATCTATTAAAATTTAAGAATCGGCTTAACAGACTGGCTGCTCTTGCAATACACAACGATGAGCTATCTAAAAAGCCAAGGCGGCTTGACTTAATTGCTTAATGCAATAATAATTAATGTTACATGTACATTTTTACCACTTTTTGATTGTTCGCAAGGAACGCACAAGCATTAAAATAAGCTTAAAATATATATATTTTTAAACCTAATTAAAAATTTTCTTTATCCCCCCCTTTGGTAAATCCTAGCTACGCCACTGGTCAGAAGTAAAGAGTCGTTTATCAGTAGCCAGAAGTAGTAGTATGTGGTCTGTAGTAATTAGTTACCGGTAGTATGCAACAGTCAGTAGTCAGAAGTCGTCAGTTGTAGGTAGCTAGTAGTAATTTAGCAGTGCCATTAGTTTGTTATCAGTAGAGAGTAGTCTTAAGTTAGTGACAAACCATGTATAACCCTGGATAACCAATCATATTTCTAATACGTTATAACCAATGTTAGTCGATTCGACTAACACGCTCCAAAACTCGTTTTAGAGGAGCTGTTAGTATACATAAAATACATTAAAAGCTATTGAAAATGGAAAACTATGTATATTATACAAAAATAAAAAACATTAATATTGGTCTTTGTTTTTTTTTTATTTTGTACATTTTTTATAAGCTACTTATTTTATCAGTTTGAGATATACCACATAAGATTATTGAAAAAAAAAATAAATAGTAAATAAACATAAAAAACTTAAAAGGCTTTTCTATCATTATACGAATAAAGCATTATTTATTATTATTAAAATAAAAAAGTTTAAATCAATTGTTTAGCACAAGAGGCACAATTCGCTGCACCACTATAAAAAACTTATAACTTAAACACTGTACACTTCTACAAAAAAGGAATTAACTTCGACTGAACCAAATTTAAATACCCCTACATCCGTATTTTAGTATATACGAAGTTGTCAATGTTGTATAATGTTGATGACGCCTCTGTTAGGGGGCGTGGTTTTTATCCGAATGTACAAAATTTTTAACTCAGAGTTTATCCTAATTACCAAAGCTTATGTGTAAAATATCAAGGTTAAATCATAATTTTTTTTAATTTATTAAGGTTTTGCATTATAATGACGCCACTTTGTGTGGGCGTGGTTTTCATCCAATTTTGACAAATTTCAAATATGTCGTGAATATTTCACTCCAAAGCTAATGTGCAAAATTCCAAGTTCATGTATTTATTTTTGTGGCATTTTAAGAGATACCGTTTTGATAAAGTCACTTCTTATGGGAGGTAGGCGTGGTGTTCATCCGATTTTGCTCATTCCCAAATTTTATCTTCGTTTTTTTGAATATAAGCATATATCTTTTATTTCATTATGATAGCTTAAAAACTGTGGCTGTAATCGTGTCGACAGACAGATAGATGGATAGACGGACAGACGGACATGGCTTAATCGACTCAGGAGGTGATGCTGATCAAAACATATTTCCTTATAAGCGTTACGAACGGAGTGACAAAGTTAATATACCCCTTACGCAATACGCGTGGTGGTATAAAAAGTGTCGTTAAAGCCAATGTTAGTCGCTTCGACTAACACAACATTTATAAAAAGATTCACCCCATCAAATTAAAAAGGCAAATACATCCGAACGCAACGAGAGCATCCTAACAACTACACAGAAAAAACAAATTTAATGAACAGCATAACGTTAAAATTAATTCATTTATTTTAATGAAAAAATCATTGAATTTTAATGACTTTCTCATAGTTTTTAACGTACTGTTCATTGAAATCAATGAAGTTATATTTATTAAAAATGTCTAAATAAATATCAATGATTTGTATTCATTATTTTGATGGTCTTTTCATTGATATCAATGAAAAGTACATTGATTCCAGTTGTAAATAAATTTTAACAAACCATACATTGATTTTTAATGAACAGTTCATTGAATTCAATGTTTAAGTCATTAAATGCAATGTATAGTTCATTAAATTCAATGTATAGGTCATTGAATTCAATGTATAGTTCATTGAATTTAATGAATGGTTCATTGAATTTAATGTATAGTTCATTGAATTCAATGTACTGTTCATTGATTTCAATGTATAGTTCATTAATTCAATGTACTGTTCATTGATTTCAATGTATAGTTCATTAAATTCAATGTATAGTTCATTAAATTCAATGTATAGGTCATTGAATTCAAAGTATAGTTCATTGAATTTAATGAATGGTTCATTGAATTTAATGCATAGTTCATTAAATTCAATGTACAGTTCATTGATTTCAATGTATAGTTCATTAAATTCAATGTATAGTTAATTAAATTCAATGTATAAAATTCATTAAATTCAATGTATAGTTCATTAAATTCAATGTATAGTTCATTAAATTCAATGCATAGTTCATTAAATTCAATGTATTCAGTTCATTAAATTCAATGTATACTAATTTATTCCCTTCCCAATTTTGTTTGAAGTGAAACGCGAAGTTGCGAAGACGTGTGGCAATTGTGTGTGTAAATTTTAGATAAAAGGTGATAACAAATTAAATTAAAAGTGAAGAAAATATTGTGCTTTGAATGTAAAAGAAAATTTAAATCATTTGAATTACTATTAGAATTAGTAAATAATAGGAAATATACCTGGCATTTTAAGTGACTGCTGCCATCATTTTCAAAAAATTTTTACATTTTTAAAGGATGAAAACCACATAAAAGATAAAGCTGTGCGGGCAAAGTTGGCAGAAATTGAAGATTTCACTAATTACAGTGGTAAGCTTAATTTTTCTCGAGGCTAAATAAATAAATAGTTATTTTTTTCAATTAATATCTTTCCAGACAGTACTGCTTTGAAACTTCTTTGGAGCCTTCATGGGTATTTGGTGCCCACTCAAAAAGTATGCAGTAAAGACAACTTTGGAAGAAAAACTTTCCTAAAGCATACAATTACCAGTTCCCAAGAGGCATTCGTTTTTGTTGGAAGCAGCATCCAGGAAATCGAAAATATTCAACCAGGCGAAAATATTCAACCATTAATCCTTGCTGTTGGAGAGAAGAACTTCTCCTCATTCCTCATTCATGGATGGTGTAAAATTTCAATTTGCTAGTTTTATTAGAGCCGTAGATGTGTGCTTTAAAATTTTTCAATTATTTCAATTAAAATATCCTGCGGCATGCACTCTCCTGTGGGTGTTTATTGCCGTATATTTTTATAAATTTCAAAACTATTCAAAATCTTCGAAAATTTGTATATTAATCTATTTAAAATAAAAAAATATTGTTGAAATTTAAATTATTTCATTATTTTAAAAATGTTTAGAGAGGGATTAACAAATAATTCGTTGAATTTAATGTATAGATCATTCATTCCAATGAACTGAATACATCAAATTTAATGAACTGTACATTGAATCCAATAAACTAAATACATTAAATTCAATGAACTTAATACATTAAAATCAATGAAATAAACATTAAATTCAATGAACTATACATTAAATTCAATGAACTATACATTGAATTCAATGAACTATAATACATTGAATTCAATGAACTTTAATTCATTGAATTCAATGAACTATACATTGAATTCAATGAACTATACATTGAATTCAATGAACTATACACTGAATTCAATGTAAGGTTCATTGAACTATACATTAAATTCAATGAACTATACATTGAATTCAATGAACCTAACATTGAATTCAATGAACTTTACATTCAATGAACTTTACATTGAATTCAATTAACTTTACATTGAATTCAATGAACTTTACATTGAATTCAATGAACTTTTCATTAAATTCAATGAAAAAATCATTAATTTTGGCATTTTTTAATGATCGTGTTCATTGAATTCAATGAAGTGTACATTGATATTCATGGAACCATTCATTGAAAATCACTAAGTTTAATGAACTATTCATTAAAGTATGAAGAAAATTCATTGAAATCAATGACCACAGATCATTGGACCAAAATCAATGAATAATTCATTGAAATTAATGCACCTTTTCATTAATATAATGTAATATAAAATTGAGCAGTGTTAGTCGAAACGACTAACATTGGTTATCGAGGGATAAAGGAATTAAAGTATCGGCTGAGAAAAAATCTTATTGACAGCCGTCACAAGCATATATGTTCTTGGAAAATCATCAGTACGATAGACTTCTTGTTGATGATTTATGTATTGAGGTAAATGAAGACATGAGTAAAATAGTAAATAGGGCTAAAGCTAATAAGCTTTATCTTAACCCTCTTAAATCATTTGTTCTTCCGATTTTTAAGTCTAGATACTTTTTTTCTGATATACCAGCCATTTTTCTGAATGGAGTCGACTTGAAATTTATAGGTAAAGTTAAAAATCTCGGTTACTATATTAACTCCTCACTTTCCTGTGAAGATCATATAAACTCTGTTGCTTGTAAAGTTTACTACATCCTACGGAACCTGAGGAGAACTGCATCATTTGTGCCTGTTGAGACTAGAAGAAAGCTAGTGGTTCAACTCATAATGCCAATAATTTCCTACTCAGAAGTTTTATACAGTAAGCTTGATTCGAGGTCAAAGCTTAAGTTACAACTTGTGTTTAATAATGCTGTCAGATACGTTTATGGTCTTAAAAAGTTTGACTTATAAGTCATTTGAGCAATCGAGTACTTGGTTGCAATATTTTCAATTATTTGGATGCTAGAAACTGTATTTTTTTGCATAACTTGATTTATACACAAACTCCTAATTACTTATTTAATAAGTTACAGTTTTGTAGATCGACCAGAAATATGAACCTTGTAATTCCTGTATACAATTTTTTGAGTTCTAACAGACTCTTTTTTGTGAACGCTATCAGAATGTGGTTCAATTCGCTACCTTCAAGAATCAAAAGTATCTGAAATAAGCACAACTTTAAGCATGCTATATTCCAACACTTTTCTTGATACTATCTTTCTTCTTTCTTCTATTTTCTATTTTATTAATGTTATCTTCTTAATTATTTGATAAAGTTCCTTAAAGGTAATTTATACATAAGTCTAAATTCAATTCCATTATAATTTATTGTTAAAATTTAAGCTTATAACTAAATTTAATTTCTTGAGTCAAATGCATTTGTTTGTTGATTATAACTTAAATTTAAAATTTAAAGTTAAATTTAGTCGTACTTACAATTTTTTTTTTTTTAATTTAAAATAAGTAATTTAAAATTTTTTGTTTTTATTTATTGTTGGTTATAACTTGTTGTTATTCTTTGATTTCTTACTGCATTTAAAAGACTTTGTCTTATATGTGAACATGATAATTAAATTAAATATAGTTAGTCAATACGTAGGTGATGATAATCTTTCAGTAACCCGAAAGTCTGATCATAAATAGCTAAATACGCTTTAATCTCCGGCTTAAATTAAAATTGTTAAGTATTAGTATCAATTAAATCTATTGTTTTGCCAAGTTTACTTATTAGTATAGTACACTTTTTCTAAGCTCTTCGAGTTACGCACACAACAAATTCAAACGCAAAAAAATGGCAAAACTTATCTTCCCATACAATGAAACACCCACGCTTCATGCACATATACAAACACACGCACATGACTTTGCAGCATTAGAAACATTGCTGCTGCGTTGGCGGCCAACAACTAGCATGTTGCAAGAACAACCAGCGCCAGTGCAGATGACACGAATTGCAGAGGCTTACTTTCAGCCTAAATTGACCGACTTTAACTCCAAACAGAGGGCAAACAAAAAAAAAATCAACGACAATAACAAGAACAGTAAAAACTGACATAAAAAATGGTAACATCCTTAAGAGTCAGCAACGCCGCAGATATCCCAGCTGGACCAAAATGCTATCACATGGTTTTTTTTTTGTGTGTTTTTGTGTTTTGCGTAGGCGCGCTCCTAACAGCCAAGTGCATAACTCTAGTTGGCGCGCATGCGAGCTCAGCGGTAGCCGTGTGACAACAACGCAAAACCAAATTCCTGACATACGTTGGACACTTTGCACTGAGCACACCGCCCACCCTTTCTCTCACATCTCACACCTTTGTTGAAAAATGCGCGCTATACTGCTGTGTCCTATCCTGTCCTGTCCTCTCCTAGCGGACTAAAAAAGTATTTGCGCCACAAACAAGCATAAATCTTGTTAGTAGTCGCACTTGTGGAGAAACATTTAATGGTCGCTTGGTTATGCCCGGAGAGGGAAAGCGGAACAGCAGAAAATAGAAAAAAAAAGAACTACTTTGACACAATCAAAAATTGATTTGGTCACCTGGACAAACATTTCATTGTTGCTGTTGTATTCCTAGTGTTGGATTGTGCTTTTTTGTGCATTTCTGTTACCGTCTGTCTAAAACTGTGAAAGTCTACTTTGTGTGTGCTGCTGCTGCGTAGACAAATGAATGTTTTGAATAATGACATGGCAGGCCAAGCTTAAAGAAATATTATTTTGACATGCAGAGATCGTTAGCAAATGTCAAATTCATGGTGCTGCCGGTACAGAAAGAGGACCTCAAGCTACACGCGAAAAAAACGTTGACATACAATTTAAAATTGGAAATATTTTAAAGCAATTCAGATGAACGCTATAGAAATAAAACTTTAAGTTGAATCTAAAAGTCATGAATAGTAAAATTTGTAGTGGAATTTCTAAACGCGTTAACGACGATATTCGATATCGTTAGTTAGCGAAAACTGTCATTTACTATGAACGTGGCAGGCACAACGACCGATAACGACAACGATTATTATCGTTAAATTATTGGGAATTCTACTACTGGAGTGTTTAAGAAAGCAAAGGTATTGAAACAACATGTAAGTATCAGCGTATAATATTTGTTATTTTCTAGGTAAAAGTAAAATGAAATAAAAATTACATGAAAATTAAATCAAAAATTAAACATAGTACCAGATGTATTGAAACTTAAGGGGATTTAATACTTGTGCGTTTTACCGATATGCAAACGATATTATTACTATTTTAATTTTGAAGTAAACAATGAAGCAAAAGGTGAATATCCAATGACTTTAGAAATGACAATCTATGCTTTAAAAGCAAATGCTCTGTGTCTCTAATGAAGAAGACATGGTTAGAAAGTGTTTCAAAAAATATGTAATGGAAAGAATCTAGGCAAAAATAGACCATTTGAGACCTTTGAAATGTAAAGTAATGGGCATAGTTTTCGTTTGTGTCCATAAAATTCAGAATATTAAATATACTAGAATAGCCTGTGGTCAAAATTCGACCAACTTTCTGAAATTTCAATCGTTTTTTTCTCATTATGAGGCGTTTACCTTCTTAAAAGAAGAAAATCTCAAGCTTCAAATTATTGCAATAACTTTGATATCGAAATTTTTTAAATATAATTTCTGTAAAAACTATCATATAAAGTTCTTCTCTTCAATCAGGGCTTTTCGTACAAAAAAACGTTGTACTGAGCAAAAACATAGTTATCGAGATATCGTCATAACTTTGATGTCAAAATAAAAGGAATTCATTTGAAAAAACATTCAAGTAAAAAAAATAAAACACGTTTTTAAAACGAACTAAAAAGTATAAAATAATTTCTCCTAGAGTGGGGAAAATAATTGAAGTTCTCCTAAAAACGTGGGTCGCATGCTATAGAGAATATTAAGGAGTGTTATTAACAATTGTAGTACGTTAGTGAACAAAGGATTTCTTAACACAGGTCCCTTGACTGTTAAGATAAAAGTCCTTGCATGGAAGGTAGATTCAAGTTTGCTTAGGTTATTGATGCAGGATTAATATTCTCTATAGCATGCGCCCCATGCTTATAGGAGTACTAAAAGCCCTACTCTAGGAGAAATTATTTTCTACTTTGTAGTTTGTTTTAAAAACGTGTTATATTAAAAAAATTTTTACTTAAATATTTGTTTTCTAATTTTTACAGCCCTTTTCTGGCAAAGTATCAATTGTTACCCAGTATTTCTAAGACCCTGTTCACACTCGCCTTAAAAAAGGCAGAGTAATGGCGTTATTTTGACACTAGGCATCTGCCAGGTGTTCTTACTACCGACTTTTTTAAGACCGCTTTATTTTGAATTCCCAGAACAGTCAATAAAATGTGCTGTTAAATTTCGGAAAATTCATTACTTTGTAAGTCTTAAATTAAACAGCAACGCAAACAATTAGAAATAAGTAAAAGTGAAAACCCAACCAATGCAAAACAAAATTTATTTGCGCTAAAACATAAGAGAACCAAGACGAAAATGACAAACAATGAAACTTCAAAGTAACAGACGTCAAAATGAATCGCAAAATTTTTGTAATTCCATTCCTAGGAGTTGAGGTATTCAATTACCTATTACAATTCCTGTATTTGAATTTACAATTTTTTTCAAATTCCATTTCTAGGAATTGGGGCGTTCAATTAACTATTAATATTCCTGTAATGAATATTTATTTATTTGTTCGTAGATAATATTTGTTGGTTTTTTTGTAAAGTATAAAATAAATATGTTGTTCGTTCGTTCATAGAAAGTAGATGTTCATTCGTTCGTTCGTAGAAAATAGTTTTAAGTTCGTTCGTTCGTAGAAAATAGTTTTAAGTTCGTTCGTTCGAAGAAAAAAATCGTTCATTCGTTCGTAGAAAATTGAAAAAATGAAATAAGATTAATTTTTAGGCATACTTTTCGAGAAATACTAATTTATTTGTTTGTAGATAATATTTGCTCGTTCGTAGGGTATAAAATAAACAATTTGTCCGTTCCTAGAAAGAATAGATGTTCGTTCATTCGCAAGAAATAGTTGTTCATTCGTTTGTTCGTAGAATCTAGTTTTTCGTTCGTTCGTTCGTAAAAAATTGTTGCTCGCTTGCAGAAAACAGTCGTTCGTTCATTCGTAGAAAATTGTTGATCATTCGTAGAAAATAGTTATATTAATTTATTATATTTCACTAAAGCTACATTTCGTCGTTCGCAAATAATTGTATTCAATATCACTAAATTGAAAAAATGAGATAAGACTGATTTTGAGGCAAACTTTTCAAGAAATATTAATTTATTTGATCGTAAATAATAAAAGTTCGTTCTTAGAAAATTGTTGTTCGTTCGTTCATTAGTAGAAAATAGTAGTTTATTCGTTCGCAGAAAACAGATGTTCGTTCGTTCTCAAAAAATAGTTGTTCATTCGTTCGTTCGTAGAATCTAGTTGTTCGTTTTCGTTCGTTCGCAAAAAATTGTTGTTCGCGTGTAGAAAATAGTCGTTCGTTCGTAGAAAATTGTTGATCGTTCGTAGAAAATAGTTATATTAATTTATTATATTTCATTAAAGCTACATTTCGTCGTTCGCAAATAATTGTATTCAATATCACTAAATTGAAAATAATGAGTTAAGAATGATTTTTAGGCAAACTTTTCGAGAAATATTAATTTATTTTTTCGTAAATAATATAAGTTTGTTCGTAGAAAATAGTTTTAAGTTCGTTCGTTCGAAGAAAATAGTTGCTCGTTCGTTCGTTCGTAGAAAATAGTAGTTCGTTCGTTCCTAGAAAATGTTTTTTCATTCATTCGTAGAAAATAGAAATTAATTGCATTATTCTGTACCACGAAGCAGCACACGAACGACAAGCAAGACACGAAAAGCAATACTTTTTTCTATACGAATTTCTATTGCTTCTAGTGTCTTGCTTGTCGTTAGTGTCCATTTTCGTTATACAGAATAAAGCAGTAAATGGTGTTCGTTTGAACATATTTTATTCATTGAACTATGTGTCAAAATGAAGTAATTTTTGCAGGTAAATTATATGTCATACAAGAAAGTGTGCAAAAATTAAATTTAAAACTAAAACAACTTTTGTTCAATTTTTTTAACATATAATATTTAAGTGTTTATTTTTAAACAATATAAAACATTGAATTGGTGAACTAACGGTTAATCTTTTTTATTTTCTCCAAGGTCATTAAATTGAACTTTCAGACAAAGAAAATTTAATAAAGTCTATTAGAAAATGACAAAGATATTTGCAAGAAAAATCAAAACTTGAGATTACACTAGATTTTTAAAATTTTGAAGAAAATACACTGAAACCTTAACGTACTGAGAAAATAACCAGTTTTTGAGATATCGAAATAATTTTGATGTAAAAATAACGGCAATATTTGTAAACATTCTATTCGTAAAAAATATTACCAAAAAAGCTTTCGTATACTGCTATTTTTCTCAACTAACGACTTTTTATGCATAAATAGATTGCACTGAGAAAATCTACAGTTTTCGAGATATCGCCATAAGTTTGATGTCAAAATAACGGAAATTTTCAAAAAATTACTATTTGTGTGAAATTTCACCATCACAATATCTATTCACACATGTTACATAAAACAAATGCTTATTGTAGGGTATCCGTAAGAGTAAGCGAAAAATGTCTATGTACATTTTGTCAGTGTTTAATATTGCGTCTTACACCATATTCTTCTATATCTTATAGTTTTATTTAAGAAATATTCTTTAAACGCTCACATTTCAAAGGCCACAAAAAATATTCGGTGCACTCCTTACTCTAATTCATCTAAAAAAAAAATTATTAAAACCTACGACTGTTTATATATGTATATAGATATATTCCCGTGGCGGCCGTAGCCTAGTGGGTAGAGTGCGTGGCCGCTAAGCTAAAGAACCGCGGTAGTTCGAGTTCAATTCTAGCTCAGACAGAATGTTTTTTCAATTGAATTAATGGCCCTTATTCTTGAACCCGCGGTCGCTCTCAAAACGACGTCGAAACAAAATTGTTATATTCTTGAAACTTTCCTTTTCGACGTTGAGACCTGCAGTAATTGTTCTTGTCAATTATTGAGCAAATATCGTCAAATAAATGTTTAAATTTTTGATCATCGGAATGATCTTCGATGACAATTCTTTGGTGAAAGTGAGCTCTCGACGACGACATTTACTCGACGCGGATTCAAGAATAAGGGTGAATATTTCTGCTCGGTCGTCACCTCTCTGCAAACAAAGGCAAACCTCAGAGAGTAAAAATTGCCATGTAAAGCTTCTTGCGAACATAAGCCGTTCGAAGTCGGCATAAAGCTCGTAGGACCAGTTCTCGATCATTTGTGCTGAAACATTTAATAACACGCACAATACAATTGATCAATAGAAGCTCGGTCAAAGTCCTTTCTAGGGCTGAAATGGCTGATTTATTTTTATATATCTCCCCTTTATAATAAGCTCTTGATCCTTAGATTCTACTTGTAACTACGATTTTAATTTTTGAAATATATTTAGTTAGTATTTTGCCAGTTTGTGTGAATGTTCAAGAAATTTTCAGGATATATTTCGATATATTTGGGTTTAAGTACGGAAATGATCCTGAGACACACCCAGTAACAGAATCTTATAGACTTGTTATTGTAGACAATAATAGGAAAAAAGAGTAGTAGACCGCTTAAAAAATAGCAAAAGTTGCCGAACTTTAGAAAACTAGAATTAGTTATTGTTTTCTGAAATTCTTAATGATATAAGTAAAATATTTTTTAGAGTATATTCATATATAGTGTGTATATTTTTCAGTGTAGAATGCGTTTGAATGCCTGCTTGGAAATATCTAGACCCATGAAAATGATGATGATGAGTGTAACAGATTTGCGATTGGACTCGGACAATACTTAAAGCCAGCGTTGAATGGACTGATCATTTACAATGCGTATTTTGTCGGGATCAAAGCTTTGAAGTTGTCTGCAAAGATTTATGATGATTTTTCGAACTCAGCGCACTAGTGATTCATTAAATAAATATTTGAAATCTTTTCTATTAACTTCAGTTACACACAAATTAAGGCTTTTGATTAAATTGCCATTCAATTGTCAATATCGAAATTGATTGTAGTAGTCGTTGTAAGAAATTCAAGAGTTGAGAGACCTAAATTAAAAAAAAAAAAATGGCGCTTATATGTTGGGAAAATATTTTTTACATCGTTTTCTATTTTCAAATTTCGTATTAAAAAAACGATTAAATTCACTTTTGTATTAAATTTTCAAAAGTTTTATGCCAAACAGAAAAGATTTTCTTAATTATTCCTTAAAAAAAGAGAATTGTTTTCTATCGCTTTGGTTAAAAATTTGTCAAGTCAATTTCGAAATTGGCCCAACCCATTTTTCTTAGCTCAAATTTAATACAAGTCCAATTAGTTAAATTTAAAATGATGTCAATCCCGAATAATTTCAGAACTGGCTAAGTCAAATAATTTTTACACAATAACAAATTTGCATAAATTTGCATATTATATAATTATCTAACAAGTATCACTCTGTTTTTTTTTTCTATATATTACAATTTACCTGTTTTTTTTTGTGTTAGATGGTCATATTTATGTCAAAACAGTAAAAAGTGAACTTGACCTTTTTTGTATCTAAGCACCTCAGTTATTTCTAAACGATGTTGTCAGTTTATTAGAGAGCATTAACGATATTTTTGATAGGTTATCTCTAATCATATTATTGTCTTGATCTATAACAGATACTCAGTTCTCGTAAAAAGCAACATAAGATCGAGAATAATCGTAAAACTGAACTGTAGTAAACGTCTAACAGCTTGATCACGAGCGAATTGCGAAGAACAAAATTGCTGCTATTCTATAAATATTTTTTATAGACTTTTCTCATTAATTGTTGTGTCTACTTCTTACAATTAGCCATAAAAAGTTTTAATTGCCTAAAACTAAAGCTTACTGAACATGAAGCTTCGAGATCGGATCAGATCAGATCAGATCGTGGGAATGTTCAATTTTTGCGAATATCTTGAACTCACACTTAAGCTAAGCTATGCGGATTATTATCTCTTGCTTTGAAGAGATACTTTTTCACAACTGCTGATCTTGCAATCATCACAATTAAGCCGTTTAACAATCAGCACAAATTCATTAAATGCCATAAATTTGGAAAAAAACATGCCAAGAAAGCGCACTTATGTGCATATACTATAAACGTTGCAACGTGACCGCTTGAAAAAGGATTCTTGCACCTTCCGCATGATCTTAGCTACCATCTTCTCACTTGATCTTGTTACGAAAATGAATGCACGATCAAGAGCGGCATGCTGTCCATATATCATTGCTCGAACAGCTATCAGCAAAGTTATATAATTTCATAAATTCACTCATAAAGTAATAAGAAAAGATGGCGAAAAAAAAGACAGAAGAACGTAAAAGAATACATATTACAAAAGATTGCACTCAACACCAAGCAAAAGCAGCAACAGCAGCAGCAGCAGTTGAAGTGCAGATCGTTGCAACACCCGATCAATGAGTATCATCTTTGTATGGCATGGTTACCGATGGGTAACCGAATGGCTATGCGTTACCAGAATCATTAAAAAATTCCTTAAGATCACGTAAATCACTCGAATGCCACCGAGTGTAGGTAAGAGGAAAACGATCAGGTAAGCGATCGGTTAAGCGTTCGAGCAAGTGTTGGCATTGTGACTGTTTGTTGTTGTTGTGTAAAGTTTTTTATTGTTGTTATACTTCATTGTTGTTGCTGTTGTTGTTGTGCTGGTGCGCACAGGTGCGCTCACTGCGCAAACACACGCGCCAAAATGTGAGAAGATCACCAAAAACAACAACACTGAAAATATTTAATCTTCCGCATTTTGGTTGCATATTAAATGCATTTAAGTGGGTTGCTGTAACTCGAAGATGTTATTGTTGTTATTGTTGCCATTTACCCTAGTGGCACATATACAATAAGCTACTCTTGGTCACTTACCTACACCTTCTCTACCGCCGCCGCCGCCTTTTCCACCACCACCTCCTCCCCTCCTCTTCATGCTGCTGATCGTTTTTACATCATCTGTCTTATCTTAAATTCGCTGCATCTTTTGTGTATACTTTTTATTTTGTACTTTATTTTGTGTGCATTTGTGCGATCGCTCGATCGCGCGTGCTGCTGCTTAAAACGTTAAATGCTGCATTGTTTTGGTCTTCTCGTTTTTTTTTTGCATTTTGTTGGCAACTCTACAATGTTTAAGCCCCACAGAAAAATATTAAGGTTTTTTTTTGCATGATTGTGTTTTTAATTTTTTTGTGTTTTCCTATTCCTACAGGCTTGTTGTTGGTTTTGTTTTTGTTTTGACTTTGTTGTTGGCGTGAGCTTTTTGTTTTTATCGTTTTGTGCTCATGCAGTCACCTTGACATTTGACAGCAGATGGCAGCACTGTCGCGCAGCATGTTGCAATTGCATATCTTGTGTTGCCAACTGCAACAGCGTTTTATTGTTGCTGATCGCTTTGCTGCTGCTGATCGCAGCATGTCTAAAATGTGGCTTTTAGATCGAAGCGCATCTCGTGGATAAGGTTTATTTGAAACAACTACAAAAACAACGACAACAAAAACAACAAAACCGCTACGCCGAATTATGTTGTTGTACCCTGCTGCTGCCGATCGCCAACGCAGTTGTGTCCCCAGTTCCACTGTCAATCCGTTTATAAGTATGTTCGTTCGTCTGTTCGAACGACTGCACGTCTTGTGGTAACTGTATGCAACAACAACAACTTCAGAACAATTGCATAATTATTGGTTTTTTTTCTATTTTTTATTCACCGATCGTGCGGAAATATTTTTGAATTTTTTACTTTGCTCAAGCGAGACTCGAACAAAACGTGCCGCAGGTGCATCTAAGAAAACAACAACAGTAACAACAGCAACAAAAAAGTACAATCACAGCCCACTGCGATCAGCGGGTGAATTCAAGGACGTTGCTTGCCTAGCCATCTATGCTTCTCTTTCTCTCTTTCTCTCTTTTAACGTCGATCAACCGGCACACAGTGGGTTCATTATCTCACTGTTTCACCCAAATTAAATTTCCTCCTTTTAGAATCTGACCTATTGGTAATAATTTTTTTTAATAATCTTTATTGAAATATCTATCATTTTGTCTAGACGGATTTTCGATTTGATATCACATTTTTCACAATTTGTATTGAAAATTTAATATTTACTAAAATGTTTTTCAAGTCAAAATTTAGCGTAAAGGCCAGCAAAATTTGAGCTGGAAGAATATATTTCTTTTTTTAAATTATCGTATTGGAGCTATTTTTGATGTGTTTAGCCGTATTTCGATAAGAATTCCTTCTTTTTTTAAGAAAAGTTTTGTGTGATTTTTTACTTCAAAGGGATCAACTTTACAACAAAATTTCATGAAACAAAAAACAGTTTGAATAAGCCAAAAACTACGTTCGCTTTTTACCAATATATTTTCTTAAAATTTTCCAAAAAAACTTGTACAAATTAAAAATTCCAAATACGGCTCAGAAAATTTTAAAAAATTTACACTATTCTTTGGCGAATTTAAAGCATTTTTTTAAACTTAAAAAATTAACACGCATTCTTTGCCTACCCGTGAAAAATTTTAGTCGTTGAATAGCGGTTGAACATGGTCCGAACAAGGGTCGAATATGGCCCAAAATAATCTAAACAGCCTAGCGACTAAAAGTTGGGTCAAACAATGGCCTTACAAGGCCTTTGTTAAATCTTTAAAAAAAACTATGTACATATTGTTTCGATGAGTATAATGTAAGTTAATGTATTTTAACTTTGTATATCTATCTGTATTTAACATTGATTTATGCGTTTTAAACCGATTAGTTTGGATTTGAAATATCTTTATTTTTAATAAATTTTCTTAAACATCTACAAATAATGAATGGTAATGAAAAAATATTAATTAAATACTGAAAATATATCAAAAAAAAAAAATGTGTAATATTTTTTTATACCTTTAATTTATTTCCGTTCCAATTTTCATTGAAAAGCTTCTCATTGAAGAATATTCAATGTCAGACCACTGTCTTAAGTTCGCTGTACAGCCGAGATTATTTCACAACGGTGCGGCCGCTGTTTGGCCCTTGTACGGTCGAGAAAAATATTTAGAAGTAAGCCTTGTTCGGCCGCTGTTTTGCCTTAGCTTAAAAGTTTCTATTTTTACTCGGATAATTAAAAGCATTTTTTAACAATTTGTTTCGTTAAGTTGATTCTTTTTATGTAAAAAATATGCATGTATTCTTTTTCTGAAAAAGTGTAATTTTTAATAAAAATATATTTTAATAATAGATGCATTGAAAGGTAATTCAATTTGGCATATAAAATTGTTAAAATAAATTTCAAAAATAAATATTTCAATAAAACTTGCTCCGCTAGCTTTAATTTTTTGGACTTGAAATACTTAGTTTTAGTGCAAATTTACTTTTAAATAATAACTGCAAAAAATTGGAAATTAAAACTACTGATAAAAAAATTACTTACGAACATTTAATTACAAAAAATAGTTCCGCTATTCGAAATTCTTCAACCATTAACTCAATTTGGCTATAGCAGTAGTGTATTGTACCACTGTGCAGCAGCTTGCTGTGAAATGATCGCACAGAGCAACAACTGATCGTGAAGATTAGCTGAAATCTTACATCAACGCTATCGTATGCGCATACAAAGTTATTTAGAATGTTGCTGCTTATGGTTGCTGTCAGCATCTAATGAAAAGTGATCGTGTTAATAGCGAGCTATATGTAATTTCTGCAAAATATTTAGTAAAAAAAAAATAGATATGCAGAAAGAAACCTTTTGCAAATATATTGAATTGAAAGGCTTTTATTAAAGTTTAGAAAATATACGCAGACGATCGCATTAAATGATCGTTTAACTCTTTCCTGCATATTTATCATGAAAACATGCTCTATTATCTTAATGCTTAGACTTTTTTTTGTTTGAAAAATATACATTCGCGATCGCATAAAACGATCGGTATTTACATTTGGAGCCTTTCGTACCTCTCATGATCACTTTATATATTCTTTTTTAACTTGTTGACATTTGCATCTTAAGTTCCATCTTAAGTTCATGCTTTTGGCGTTGTAATTGTTTCTGAGTTTATTGTTGATTCACATTTAAGCTGCAACAAATTGTTGTAGCCAACATTTACAAAGATCATCTACAACAATACGAAAACATGTATGATATATGATCTGCTATTTTTTTTTGGCATTTGGATTATCAACAAAGCAGGCGCGTTTTTTGACAGTTGTTTCTAATGTCAAACATTCAATAAAAATTTAAAAAACAAAAACTACTGAAGATTTGAAAGGTTAGAAAGAAATTTTCTTTCTAAGCCTATGTAGCAATCTGTAAAAAGTAAAAAATAGCACACCTTGTGAATACCCTAAATGTTTTAGGTTTTTAGAACTCAATGCACGTGTTGATTAAGCATGTTTTTAAGAATTGAAGGGTAGAGTTCAATTTGTTGTTAAATAAAGCGATTCAGCTTTGCCGAAAAAGTAATGCTGAATTATATGATATAACCAACGTTTAATAAAAAAAAAAACAAAAATTTAAAAAAGCATCAAAAACACTGTGATAAAAATTTGCCCATTTTTGTTTTTAAAAATTTTTTCGTCAATTTTAAATAAGATAAAAATTAAAACATAAATCACTAAATTCTTCCATCCAAAAAAAACATCTCTTATAATGAAAAAAATATTGTCCATGGATGCTGATAACACATCTAGCTGACTACTTAAAACTTAGAGTAAAGTTTATTAAAAGACTTTTTGAAGTCATAAATGATAATAGCTCATCAATTTTAAATAAAAGTGAATAACAACAATGTCTACCAGCAAACTAATCAGAAAAAGTTCCGCTGAATTATATGATGAAAATAGCAAAAAGTAAAAAAAAGAGTATTATTTCTACAAAAACTTGAAAACCAATAGCTTTTGCAACTAGAATGAGCAAAAAGCTGAACTAAACTTTATCCAGGAGTTGGCACAACTCACATCATCAAACAAAAGTTGATTAACTTTCTAGAACTTGATACTGAACCAAACTCAAGCAAACCAATGTTTTTTGCAACAAAATGGTGAGAGAATTTTAATAAATCCAGCTTTTATTACTTTTCATAGCTAACTAAAAAAAAAAAAAAAAAATATGGAGCCGAAACAAAATCATTTACTAAATCTAAACCGAACTCAAACTTATCTCTTAAATCATTAATTAGAGCTTATTTTTGTGATCTTGAATGAAAAATTTTTATTGCTTTTAAGTGACATTTAATAGTTGCAATGCATAACAACAAATTTTGTCAAAAAAGTTACGCTGAAAAATAAGATGTTAGGGGCAACAAAAACATAATAAGATACAATAACTGAAAAATGAAGCAAACATCCACTTTTTGTATTAAAAGTAGTGAAAATTGAAGTCAAATTGTAACTTCTGTGATGTTAGAAATATCAAACCAAAATATTAGTATACTTTACAAAACTTTTCACAAAACAAACAGCAAATTTGACAAATTGAACAACCTTTTTCTACAAAAATTAGAAAAATTTCTAAAATATCTCAAAGCCATAACTGCCTACTACACTAAAACAAAAGAATTGTTACACACAAAAAGAAAACTTGCAAATTGCTTTAATGCCAAATACAAAAACGAATTTAACTAATCAACAAAACAACCACAGCAACCAACAAATTACATTAAAAGCAACATGGTAGCCCCAGCTGGTGGCATGTTTTCAATAGAAAAAAAACAACACACAACACATTTATTAATCTGGCCACATTTAATTGTTGGCTATAAAGCAAACATTGGCAAACATCGTGATGGTTTGCAATGCGAGCTGCAGTAACAAGCAACAAACAGCAGCGACAGCATCCGTTTAAGCCAAAGCCAGCCGTGGCGCAAGTAAATCTTGTAAAAGTGTAATTAAATTTATTAGAGCAACGGCAATAAAAAGTTGCCATAACAACAATAGCAACAACAACAACAACAACAACAACAACAACAACAGAAGCACAAGCAACAATGCGGACTAACTGCATTTGTGCATTTAAACATATACGATATATTTTTTTTATTTAAACATACCTACATACATTGCTTCCTTGTTAGTGTTTGGTTGGGTGTAATTTTATTCCTGTAATTCTTTTAAATTATCTCAAGGTCACATGCTCACTCTATTGTAAAATAACACACACAAACACACTTGCATGAACGTGTGCACACTCAGATGCAATATCCAACAGTTATACAAATATTTGTACATAATTTAATGCAAAATGTCGCTTTGACTTGGTATGCATTTACAATTGTTTCAAGCGCTATACAATTGTTTTTTACTTTAATTGTTGTAGTTGCTGCTGATGTTGCTTTTAGTTTTTTTTTCGTTCACAGAGTGAAATGCGCAACGCCACAGATAAAAAAATCATGTGTAAAATTTGCGAACATGTTATTTCTTGCAATGGGTTTTTGTTTAAGGCATTTTTTGTAAATGTTATTTTGTTATCGTATGGCATGTCATATCGTATGTAATGTCATTTGTCATGTCATTTGTCATGTCATATGTCATGTCATATGTCATGTCATATGTCATGTCATATGTCATATCATATGTCATGTCATATGTCATGTCATATGTCATGTCATATGTTATGTCATGTCATGTCATGTCATATGTCATGTCATATGTCATGTCATATGTCATGTCATATGTCATGTCATATGTCATGTCATATGTCATGTCATATGTCATGTCATATGTCATGTCATATGTTATGTCATATGTCATGTCATATGTCATTTCATGTCATGTCATATGTCATATGTCATATGTCATGTCATATGTCATGTCATGTCATGTCATATGTCATATGTCATGTCATATGTTCATTTCCGCCAAAAGTTTACCACGATTGAAAAATTAAATGTTACTTAAAATTCGTTTAATCCTCGATAATAGAGAAAATATGTTTAAATTTATATTGTGAGAGTACTGAGAGCTGATTTCAACTTGAATTTAAAAAAATGGCAGAAAACATAATGAATGGCACCAAAAGTTGAAAAGTGGTGACAACAGTTGAAAAATTTTAACAAAAGTTGAAATTTTAAAAGTATTATAAATACTCGTATAATACAAAGTTTAATAAAATTTTTTCAGTTTTCGATTGTATCGGTCCTGAATTACACTTTACATGTTTTTCTAATTCAGTTAAATAAATAAAACTATTAAATATTAGCACTTCTTTGAAGGAAAGTATACAACAGATGCAATATGTCATGTCATGACATCATATGTCATATGTCATGTCATATGTCATGTCATATGTCATGTCATATGTCATGTCATATGTCATGTCATATGTCATGTCATATGTCATGTCATATGTCATGTCATATGTCATGTCATATGTCATGTCATATGTCATGTCATATGTCATATACTTAATAGATTTTTTGTAGTTCTATTTAACATATAAAACTATAACAAATTTGTACTTTGAAGGGAAAAATCTGTATCGTAAACTACGCATCATAACTAGTGTTGTCAAATATTCGACAAGATGTAAGAACCGGTTTCTCGAATAATCCGAAACTGACAATTTTTAAAACTAGTTTATCGAGCATTAAAAAAATAACAGTTTACACCGGTAAACCGGTTTTCTAAAAACTCGTTTAGTTCATATAAATATATATTTTTAAATATAATAAAAAATTAACAGAAAAATAAGAGGAGTCGTATATTTTTTATATAACTAAAGTCCATTTAAATAAAGGTTTAGATAAACAATACATTAAGACAAAAATTGAATTAATATTAAATCCATGGATATACATATGTATACAAAAAAAGTAAACACATTTTTAGTTTTTCTATTAACTGTTTTCATGCTTAAAATTACGTATTTTTTATTGGAGGAGTCCGTCCATTCGTCGACAATGTTAGAAACGACCATTTCTATTTTACTTCTTTAAAAGATTTGATGAACTCATCCATCACGAAGATTTTTCCATATATAATCGTTTATTTTATAAAATTTTTATACGCTTAAAATTAACAACAATTGAAGAAAAATTAAAAATTTCAAGTATTTGAAAATGTCGAATAACTCGTACAGAATATCCCGGTTTTTCGAATAGTCCGAAATGGTTCATTAAAAAAAAACCTTAACGGAAAATCAATAAAAATCCGTTTTCTTGAATTACCCAAAACCGGGAATGAAAAACTAATCGTAACGTATCATATCATGGACCATGGAAGTGCCTAAATGGCACATGCTTTATTTCAAATTAATTAAAAAAACTCACGTAAATATTTACATCAGTAGATTTTTTTACATTTAATTATTAATTTATTTTATTATATGTTTCATTAATTTTCAATTGTTTTTATAAATGTTTTCAATTATAACTATTAATGATAAATAAAATGCAAACGTATACAACAAATCCAATGATATCTAGAAAAACAGCATCAATAGATGTCCCAATCGTAACCCACAAAACAAATTTAACAAGGATTTAAGATACCTTACCGATGTCATGCCTGCGTTAAATAATTCCATATTAATTGATGTCATCTTTTTTTTTCTGTCACTTAGAAGACGCATTTGTCAACGCATATGTAGTCAATTGTTAATTTTTCGTTCGCGCTATGCATAAGCAAAAAGAAAACATGTACAAACCACAACACAAACGCATTCACATCAACAAAAAAAAACCACCTACTTAACGATGCTGATGACAACGTGGAGTAAGTGGAAGCAACATTTTTGTTATTTTTTGCTGCTTTTATAGTTTGGTTAGCTGCTAAATATGTAGGATATTTAAGAGAGCCAACACACAAATCTTTTAATAGATTATTGTGATCTGCTGCAGCATAGCTTCAGTTAAAACTAAATATTGTATGAACCACTTTGCGCAACAAAGGTTTTTGGATAAGTAATTAGCGTGTATAACTATCAATTGAAGGGGTATGAGTTCGATACTAACGTCGCACAAAAAAATTATTTTTCATATTATATTTTCTTGTTGCAACAGACGCAAGCAAAAGGAAACATCAATTCAAAGAAAACATTGTAGGAAAAAGTGTCGTTTTTGAGATTTCACTCAAGCAAATCACTAAACGAGGCGTAAAAAGCTTCGCTTTAATATATATTACAAATAAACAAATTACGGAAACAGCTGAAAACAAAATCAGCAAAAATTCTAAAAACAACTTCAGTAAACATGCTTTGTTAGTGCAGACTTCCAGCAGGCTGTTGGACTACATATAATAACATAAGCATAGAAACTAAAGTAAAACAGAAATACAACAACAAATGTGACATTATGAAATGGAGGAAAAACTGAGAAATTGACGCTTCAAATCTCATCGCCCCGATGGTGCAGTGCGTTAGCGCGCGCTTGCACGGGTATCACAAAGATTTCTGATGACGCTTTTAGCAGAGTAGAAATTGCAATCAGATCAGCTAGTGATTTTTTCCTTTTCATATTGAAAAAACTTTGTTGTTGTTGTTGTTTCTTTGGAAAAATTCGTTAGAACAATTAATTGTTCTAACTTTGACCTTAAGCTCAATAAACGATTTTAAACTATCAAACAACTAGAATTTGTATTTAAAATCAAGTATGATTTAAACTATCAAACATTTAGAATTTGTATTTAAATCATATAAAGTCAACATATTACAAATGTTTAAAACATCACCCTTTTTTTTCTTACATGACATATAACAGAGCCGTAACCAAGTGTGGGGTTTTCGGGGTCAAGTTTATTTGTAATTTTGTAATTTGTAATTTGTAATTTATTTATTTAATATAATTTATTTAAAGACTTATTAAAAAAATCATAAATTTTTAATTCGGCAAATTATGAAAATATATGAAATATAGTGCTTTAAAAAATTTAAAAAAAAAATTAAAAAAATCATTTAATTAATAAAAATGTTTTCCCGAATGTTTCGAATAGAATTTGTGGTAAAACTGGTTAGGTAAAATTTTTTTGAACTAATTCGATGAAAATTTTTTTCACACTTGTAGAAAAGTGTAATAACTTAAAAAAAAATTTTCAAATTAAAATTATTTATTTCTATAAATATTTTTAACTACAATAGTATAAACAACAATAAATATATTTCGCAATATCAGTATTAAACAAAATAAATATCTTTTTTATCTGGACTTTACTTTTGATATAGTGATTTTAAGTAATATTTTTTTGATATATTATTTTTTGAGTAGCGTAATAGAAATTAATTTAGGAGAGTTAGTATAATTTTTGTTTTTTTATTAGATTGACTAAAATAAATTTAAAATATTTCTATAACAATTAAATAATTTTTCAAAGTAACTAAATTTTACTAATACCATTGTTTAATAAAAATAATTTAACTAATTATAATATAACAAAAATAGTTTATGTGAAAGTTTTTTGGCAAAAAATATATTTTGGACTTTTTGGTTTTATTTTTGTAGGGGATCAAATACATGCCAATCAAAGATAAAGTGCGTGAAGATAAATTCGTCAATCCGACGCTTACTTAGCGATTACCAATTACTTACTTACCGATTATTACTTACCAATACTTTTGGAAGGAAATTAAATTCGTTCTTTTCGCAAAGTACGAATTAAACTTTATGAGGAAATCAAATTCGTTCTTTTTGCAAAGTACGAATTTAACTTTTGGAAGGAAATTAAATTCTTTCTTTTTGCAAGGTACGAATTTAGCTTTTGGGAGGAAATTAAATAGATTATATTTGCAAAGAATGAGTTTAGCTTTTGATTCGAATTTAGCTTTTGACAAGAATTTTAAATTCGTACTATTGCAAAGAACGAATTGAACTCCTGGTATGAATTTAAGTCATGGCACCATCTTCTTATGAACAATTCCTTTTATCAAAACTATGAACGATATGTATTGCATACCATTAGATAGGTAAGTAAACCACCTTTCTAACGATATATGGCTTATTAGTGCACAATGAAGACTTTTGTTTAAAACATTTCTTAAGAAGTAGTGAATGTTAGGTTCAAAGTACCTTTAAGATTCCATGCAAAAATTCTCAAAATCTGTCTGGACAATGTTTTTATAATGCTTATCGTAGGACATGTTATTAAAGCACCTTTATAACGATATATAGCTAACGATATATAGAAAGAATTTAATTTCCTCCCACAAGTAAAATTCGTACTTTTGCGGATCAAAAGTATTGGTTTGAGTCAATTGACGAATTTATCTTCACGCACTTCAAAAGATATATGCATAAGAAATACGTGAAGTTTTAAGTATAAATAAAGTCAAAGTAGGTGGCGGCCGTAGCCTAGTGGGTAGAGTGCGTAGCCCCTAAGCTACAGAATTGCGGTAGCCCGGGTTCAATTCCAGCTCAGACAGAAAGTTTTTTTAAATGAATTAATTTTTCTGTTCGGTCGTCACCTCTCTGCAGACAATGGCAAACCTCAGGGAGTAAAAATTGCCATGTAAAGCTGCTTGAGAACATAAGCCGTTCGGAGTCGGCATAAAACACGTAGGTCCAGTTCTCGGTCATTTGTGATCAAACATTTAATAACACGCACAACACAATTGATCAACAGAAACTAGGTTAAAGTTTTTCCAAGAGCTGAAATGGCCAGTTTATTTTTTTTTTTAAAGTAAAAGTAAAGGGTCCGCCAAATAACTATAAAAAAAAACTGTTGTATATTTTCTCAAATTTCTTTTTTTAATTTGAAAGTACAATCCTTCCGGTTAATAATGGAAAATAATTTAATTCAAAAGGCTCCCTCGGCTGGCCATGCAGTAACCTACACGATCGGTCCAATTTTTAGGCACATTATCGATTGTGTGCAGCTGTATTTCACCAATGGCTTCACGAATATTGTCCTTTAAAGCGTCAATTGTCTCTGACTTGCCGGCGTAGCACTTACCTTTGAGGGCACCCCACAAATAATAGTCCAACGGTGTCAAATCGCAGCTCCGAGGTGGCCAAACGACATCAGCTCTGCGGCTGATAATGCGATCTTCAAAAACAGGGCGCAAAACATCGAGTGTAGCTTCGGCTGTGTGGCACGTAGCGCCGTCCTGTTGAAACCAAATGTTGCTAATATCCTCCTCTTCAATATTTGTGAACAAAAATTCGTTCAACATGGCCCGATAACGATCGTTATTGACTGTAACGGCCACTACTCGCTCATTTTCGAAGAAAAATGGCCCAATTATGCCTCTGGACCAAAATCCGCACCAAACAGTGACTCGTTTTGGGTGCAGCGGCTTTTCAATGTATGCGTGCGGGTTTTCTGTGCCCCAAATGTGACAATTTTGCTTGTTTACATACCCGCCAAGATCAAAATGAGCAAATGATTTTTTTGGCAAAATCGGCATCTTCTGTAAGTCGATCGCAGGCCCACTTAGCGAAGCGAAAACGCATTGGATGGTCAGTTGGCTTCAAGTCCTGAACCAATTGGACTTTGTATGGCGTCATACCAAGGTCTTTATGCAAAATTCGTCTCAATGATGTCTCCGAAATGTTCAATTGTTGAGAACGACGGTGAATTGATGTTGATGGCGCTTCACGCACACTTTCTGCCATAGCAACAATATTCTCGGGTGTACGCACTGTTTTTGGCTTTTCACGCTTTAGTTTATCGATGAGGATGCCAGTTTCTTTCACTTTTTTCACAAGATAACGAACATACGGAGCTGACGGTGCTTCTCTTCTTCCAAAATCCGTACGCAATTTTCGCACACATTCTGCAACATTACCAAGATTTTCAAAGTAATGTCGCAATATTTCCCAGCGTTGTTCAAGCGTATACACAACCATATTCGTCCAGCGGAAAGATAAAACTAATTATCTGTCAAATCAGACATGAGCTAAGTGTTACCATTCACGAAATAAGCACTAGTTGAAAAAAAACGTTAGATGGCGGACCCTTTAGTAAAAATTTGCAAAATGTATTTTATTTTATTATATTTTTGAAGTCGTAAATTTTGATGGATATTTTGTGAAATGCAGAAAACAACGTTTGTCCCATTCCGAAGCGGTTAACTACCATCATATTTCTGTTTTTTTTTAATGATGGAAATGTAATTTCGATCCCGGAAATCGAAAGACTACCCAACAATAGCCACAAAGTTTTGATAGAAATATATGTTCTGTTAAGTTGAAAGCCTTGGTAGCAGTTTTTCGAATCTTCTATTTTAGTTAAAATAATTGTATTTTTTATCATATTATAATAAATAAGTCATGTTCTTTTCGATGATTTTTTTATTTATACATAATTTATATGTTATTTATATTTTAAAATGACTTTCAAAAACCTTTTCTTTTTCAACACATCTAGTGCTTAAAGCAAAAAATGTCCTTGCTATCTTTTGGCTTGAACTTGGCAACGCATTCCAGCTGAATTCAAAGCTTCACGTACGTTGTTGTCGAGTTTTTATATCATCACATCGCCTTTTGTTATTGTATCCTTCTGCTGCCCTCAACTGCAGCATCTGCAGCGACGACCACGAAAGCGTCTGTCGAAGTAGGTCAACTAAGCTGTTTCGAGTTTTTATGCTGCCTTGTCTTTATGCGAAATCGTGTAGAGAATCATTCTACAAGCCAAGTGCAGCAACACAAAAGGGTGACTCGCGCCAAAAAATAAAACATAAAAACTCACTTTAGCGGCGTGAGCGCGCTTTAAGCCATCTGCTGCCGAGCCCTCGTGCAACTGGCTTGGCCTTTAGAAAGCCGGCATGTGCGGCACACAGTCAATCGGTTTTATCTCAATCAACAATTTTTAAGTATTGTTTCCATGTGTTTTTTTTCGGTTTTGTTTTTCTTTCTACTGCGTGTGTGCAAATTAAAATGTTTCAATTACAGTTAAGTCTGTCACTTAACATTAGGTGAAATGTTAGTCAACAATAACGGTAAGCGTTGTTTGAACTTTCTTCCCGTCTCTTGCTTTAGCAGCAACAGCTGTTTTATGCCAACTTTTTGGCAGCAGTGCGTGTCCTGCTTTTTACTGCATGAGCATCAGCTGCTGTACAACAGCAATAAAGCCAATTACAACAACATTGAAGTAGCACCCTTTGACACACATTAAAATGCGTTGCCATACTGTAAGCATTCAGCTGATTGCCAAAAATTTTCGAACATGCATCCATGCTTTTTGAATTTTCTGGCCAACTTTTGTGAATATTTGTGCGTCAGTTGAGCGCATAAATTAAACAAAAACAAAAAATTGAAAAATAAAAAACCCCAAACAAGCCAATTTGGAAGGGTATCAAAACAGCTTACTTCCTGTACGTCCTTCGTGTACAGTTATATAAATTTTGGTCACATTGTCCTGTGAGATTGCGACCGGACATGGCGCAATTTTATTAGGAGTGCAAAGTTGCTGGTGCATAAAATTGCAAGGTGAAAGTTTTTCTCTTTCCCTACACCCAGGGGCTAGCGAATTTCGTCGACAATTAAAGAACAGTTAGATCTAACGGTGAAATGTTTGCCTGAACTTATCGATGCATAACAATTGAGATAATTAAAAGGAGCAATTTTTGCAAACAATACTGGGTTATGATTACGGTCTACAAAATTCATGCCGCTTGCAATATTGGGCAAAAATGGTTTGGGGTTAAAAAAGAATTACACGTTATTCTTATTTTGAAACAAAATTCTTTGTGCAATATATAGTGATGTGTGTGATGGCTAAGGTAATAAGTCGTAAAATCTAAGGTAAGTAGATAAAACGAATTACTTTTCTATATGCTCACCAACGCGAAAATGTGTTTTGTTTCAAAAAATTCTTTAACAATCTAAGAGTGCACGAATGGAGCATATATCATTGGAAAGTTGTTTAATTACCTGTCTAATAGTATGCAATACATATCAAGTTTGTCTTTTTGATAAAATGATTTCTCTATTAGAAGTTAGTACCATTACTTAAATTCATACCAGGAATTAGATTCGTACTTTATAATAGTACGAAATTTAAATGTATGCCAAATGTCGAATTAGTATCAAAAGTTAAATTCGTACTTTGCAAAATAAACGAATTTAATTTGCTTTATTTAATTTAACTTTACGCACTTTTTAAGGTCTATTGAATTGAGTTCATGAGAAATTCAAAGATTTTATGATTTTTCAACAACAGTATATGTTTCAAGAAAAACATTACGTCATCTTCAATACCAAAGAAAAAAAAATCTCTATTGACATAATTCATTAAAGGTTTCCGAGTTCTTGGGCTCATCAAGATTTCTCACTCACAATCATGTAATGCACTAAGTAATTTTAGCCCATTCCATTCAATTCTTTTCCATTCAATTCTATTGGATATTTCCATTTTATTGAAATTTTAATAAAAAAAAAATTATTTATGACAGTCAATTTAACCTCACTGTTTGGATGAACAATTGAATTAAGGTATCGACTTATGATTTTTGGATTAGCTTTGCACTTTTATCCTGGGTTTTAGAATTTTGACAGAAGGACTCTGGTATGCAATAGAACAGCTAAGAATTATGCAAAAAGATTTATTTCTTTTGTCGAAATAAAACCATTTCCTGATTGGATCCACAGATAATAAAAGTCAATGGTGAATTTGTATGAAGGTTCAACGTATAAATAAGTTAAAAAAAATAACATTTCTGAACATGACTTTTCAATGCATTCCGGTAATGCAAATTCCGGTATCCCGAATTTCGGAGATATAGCAAAAAATCCAATTTAATATCAATACCCAAATAAAAATAAACAAGATCAAACGCCAATAGGCGTTTGCAAGCATTTTTAACCAAATAGTGGCCAAACAAAGGTTGAACAGTGACCGGAAAAGGGTCGAACAGTGACCGGACAAGGGTCGAACTTTATATATACAACATAAATAGTTAAACAAATATAATAAAAACCCCATTTATATGCATATAGGTGCTATTACCATAAATACGCCTATACTACATACATATGTATTATTTATGTGTGTATATATAAATAAAAAATATATAGCGATTCCCATACAATCCAGATTTGGATGTTAGACAAACTCAGCCTTTATATATAAATCTTACTTTATGTGTTAACATTTCATGAGACTCCTGATATGAATGCTCATTAAATTTTTTTTTTAATATTTCAATAATGGTGCACATTTTAAAGCTAGCAAGCAGAAAGCTCTCTATACTGCCATAAGAAATGCTTGATGGCAGCGAAAGCTCATTGCCTTCAAGCGGCGGCACACATTGGTTCCAAGCATGAAAAAGACGGCCAAAAACTAATTTTTAAAGATGTTTGAAAAACATTTTTTACTTCAAATACCTATTTATGATAGATAAATAAAAAAAGTGCGTTGTCAATTTTTTAAAAATTTTTTTATTGGATTTAGATGCTTTTAAAGTTTAAAAAATTTCACCAAAAAATAGTCGTATTTCAAGTCAATTCGAACATTTGTGGTATTATTTGTATAAGTAATTTAGCATGTTTTATATTTTTATGTATTGCATCGAAACCTAATTAATCAGAATAAAAGTAAAACTTTAAAAAAATATTCATACCCATTTTTAAAAAAATAGAATGTAAATGTACATTTTTTAAAAAATTTGACTCAGTTAAAATGGAAAAAACGAAAGTGTTTTCCCCTTCTTTCCCCTTTAGATGGGTATTGCTTTCTTTGTGGGATATCCTATTATACTAATAAAAAAAATTGGCTCCTCGAATGTGCTCGAATGTGAAATTTTTAAGGAAAACTAAAATGGTGTTGGAAACTAAAAATTTTTTTTTCTTGAAACCATTTATTTTTATCTCTATTTATTTGTATTGTTATTAAACATACTAATTGCGTTTAATATTTCAAAATTTTTGTTTTAACATTAAAATTTAAAAATTAAAAAAATTTGCATTATCGAAGCTATCTGAGTAGGCATTTGTTTTCACTGTAATTTGTGTGCGATTTGTGCCGTGTTTTGAATCTTTTTACGCAATTTTTTTAACTTAATTTTGCCAAATTTGACCTCAAAAACCTATACAGTAGTATTTTTATGCAGATTAGACAACTCCTTGAGGTTTTGACCGTGTTTTTTCAATTTAGGACCATTGTGCGGCATGACTCTTAATGCATTTAATGTACTATTACGGTGTGTAAAAAATTAAAAATCAATTCTTTTTTTCGTTAGAATATGGTTCTTTAAGGTCTTTAGACAAAATTTTAGAAAAAATATCAAATAGAAAAAAGTTATAACATATATTATATTCGAAACCTTAAATTTTTAGTCCCGTTTGTCTCGAAACAAGGTTTTTCGAATCGGCTTCTAAGATATCTGGAGTTCTACTTGATTGATTTCGATGAATCTTGATTCATTGTGATTCTTATAGACTCTGTTAAGCACTAGACCTATAAAAAGCCAAAAAACTTTTAAAAATTTTTTTGTATGGCTGAAAGTTTCGGCAAAAAAAGAGGTTTTTACGTTTTTTTTTCAACGCATGCCATTTTTTTATTTTTTTTTATTTGCGTAGGTTGAGTGCTCAACTACAACCCTTAACTCAAGAATGCACTTTGAATTTTTACTTTCAGACGCTTTGTAAATGCTGGAGACGAGAAGCCAATTGCAACAATTTTTTAATTACTTAACTTCAACGCACTGTTTTCTACAACTATATACAACAACTATATGCAACAACTATATAAGAAAACTTTAATGACAAAAAAAAACTTTTTATTTTCTCATGAATAATTTTTCATTTTGTAATAAATTTTAATCATTAAAATTAATAATACTAGGCAAAAAAAATTAATAAAAAGGGTGCTTTTTATAGCTACGTACTGTAAAATAGTACCTTAAAGAACGCTAATCAAATAAATGTCAGTTCAATACGACTGTACTTTATTTAAATGCATGCAAATAAGAAAATATGTACATGTACAAAAATAGTTTTTGCAAAAGCAAACAAAACTAACGCGAATATAAGCAAAATCAGCTTAAACTCAAGAAAAATAATATTCGATCAAAACGACCACTGTTCGACCCGTGTTCATCCCTTGTTCGGACTTTTTTTTACCATGAGGCCCTTTTACGACCAATGTTCGCCGCAGTTTTGCTAAATTTAGTTTTAGTCAGGCAAATTTTGTTTCTGACGGCCGTGGCGTACTGGTAAAGTGCTTGCAACGTTAGCTGAGAGAACCCTGAATACCTAGTTTGTTTTTAACGTTTTGTTAATTATCGACTTAAGACTATATTTAATAATCAAACCTTAGCGAACCCCAACATTTTCAAAAATATTCAGTTTTAATGAAACTTATAACAATTAATTTTTTTCGATTTGTGGTTGCATATTTTGGGTCAAAATTTAAAGTCCAAAATGAGAACCAGATATTATGAAGAAAACTTTGTGACAGCTACAGCAGAGAGATTATATTTCATACCCTAAGGAAGCAGAAGACTTTTTTGATTTTGAAAAGAAATTGCATCTAGTGACGTCATGGTTTTAAACTGGTTTTTAAAATAGCGAATTGTAAATTCTTGAAAATATTTTACAAAATGTAAGACTTAAAAAAAAAATGGAAACATGTAATGGTTTGAACAAAGTTTGCACATACTTAGGAGCAGTCAAAATACATATAATTAAAAAAAATTACTCATTTTATTTGAATTATAATAATCATTATAATTTTAAAATCGTTGTGTTTAATTTTTGTTGGTTTAAAGAAATTTTCTTGAACTAAGGGTTAACTTAAATATAAGTAATTGTCAAAAGAATTTATTGCGATTTCGTTTTAAGCCTGAACACCAGGGTGCGCCAATTTGATGAAATTATGTTTGTACAATTTTTCCCTATTACAGAAAAAAAAGGATTCTAGGTGCATATTTTTTCAGTAAAATAAAACGTACCCCCCATTTTTACCTATCGTAATTTGTAAATTTTTTTGTACTGTAGCCCCCTAACAGTTCGTTGTTTAAGAAATCTGCTACCAAATTAAAATTCATCGGCTCATAAAACCTTACTTTGCGAAATTTTTACGAAATCGATCGATTGAAAAACGAACCTCAAAAAAGAAAAATTTTTAAAAAAATCAAAATTAGGGGGGTACGTTTTATTTCATGGAGAATGAAGTCATCTTAAGTTGAGTTGTTATGCATAATAAGTGCTATAATTTCATCAAATCGACCCATTCTACTCGACATAGCACACAAAAAATTATTTATAACCACAGTTCAAAAAAATGCTAGAGAAATCAAATAAAGTGTTATTTATCAATGATATTGGTTAGATATTTATAGAATTTTAAAGAAATTTTTTTAGAAATTCTTGAGACAGTTTCCATAGTGTCATATATAGAGGTTTTTAAGCATAAATTTATATTTTTAAATATTTAATTGCTTAAATTTCAATGGCTTTTAAATAGCATTGTGCCTATTGTGATGCAATAAATTACTGTTACCCCGAATTTCAGAGAAGAATAAGAATATAGCAAAAAAAAAAATACAATTTGATATCAATAACCAAATAAAATTAAACAAGACCAAACTTCAATAGGCGTTTGTAAGTTTTTTGACCGAATAGCGGCCAAACCAAGGTCGAACATTGACCGGACAAGGGTCGAACTTTATATATAAAACATATATATTTTAACCAATATAATAAAATCCCATTTATATGTATATAGGTGCTAATCCCATAAACACGAAATAGGTATTCGTTAGATATCCATAAAATTTTGCAGACATTTTTAAAAAAAATTCTTGTTACATTCTTCAAGAGTGTCAATTATTGAGGTTTTTTAGCATAAATTTATATTTTTAAAATATTTAATTGTTAAAATTTCAAGGTTTTTTAAATTACATTACGACTTTTGAGATATAATAAATTTATTAATATTTTATCTATATTTTTGCATGTTCGTTTTTTTGCTAGTGTAGTAAAAGATAAATGTTGCAGTATGCTAAAAATGCTTGTGTTACTCTTGCAGGAGAATTTTTTTTAAAGTAGTATTTTTCCACATAAAAGAAAATAAAATATTCCGCCATTCAATTAAAGTGCATGTTTATATCAAAAATTACAAAAAAAAAAAAACGAAAACAAACTCATTTGTAACATGGCAACTTTGATCACACGCGTGCACCATATTTATAAACACTGTCAAGCGGCCAGCGGTGATGCCATATTTTCAATTTAATTGCTTTTTCTTAACTTTTTGTTCGAGTTTTGTTTTTTGGTTTATTTTACTGTTTAAGCAATTTGCATGAACAGATACTTAGCGAAATGATAAAAAAAACTGTGCAGCTTAGAAGAAATTAATTCAATTTTTACCATTGAGGGACAATGCGGTGATCGCGGAGAGCATAAGCTAGCAGGGGATTAGGGTATTGATAACCCCCACTCGCGAATAGCAACTCAATTCAATGCACGAATCCAATTAGTTTGACATTTTTATGTTTTATGACGTGACATGCGCCACAGCAGTTGTTGCGCATGCGCAATAAAAATGTTTACAACATGCATAAGATCAGCATAGCTACGCTTTAATGTAATTGTTACTTGTTGTTTTTGTATGCTGTTAGAGACTTTATTAAAAAAATTAAATGTGTGTTTGTTTGAATGTGTAAATGTCCAAAAATAATTTAGCAGCAACTGCACCAAATATCGTTATGGCGCATGCGTTGCAGCACTTTTATTGGCAAGAACAACACTAACAACATTTTTTATTGTTGTTCTTTGTTTATGTCAATTTATGTGAATTTTGGTCAATTGAAAAAAAGGAGATACATGACGTGTTTGTATTTTTAAGCATTTTGTAGGGATCGTTTAATAAAGCTGCGACAAACTTATTAGAAATTTAGAATTAAATTCTGTTTACCGAATTTTATCGCAACTATTAACTAAAACTTAAAGAAATATTTGCAGCCAATTTTGGCCAACAAATCATTGACAGTGTGCTCCTTACGCACAGCAGTTGTGCAGCAACAGCAACAGCAACATCCGCAGCTTGCGATGATTGATGTCTACGATAAAGAGATGGAAATTGCTGTTAGTTTACTTTTAGTATTTTTTTTCTAAATAATAACTAACAATTTTGTTTCATTGTACAAATTTAATTTTAATTCTATTCAATTTTTATTCCGCTGAGATAAACTTTTGCTACTGCTACCTAGCTGCGCATGCGTAAAAGCAACTATCAATCATTTTAAGAGCGAGATAGCGTTTGTGTGAGTGTATATGTGTGCACGTGTAAGTGATAGAGTGCAATCGAATGGTAAGTGGCTTAGCTGAATGGTGCAATTATAGGGTGCTGTTGGTGCTACTTTCTTTATCCTGCACGCCATCATGTCGAACATGAATGACTTTTCAGCTGCAGCAACGCATGCGTTTAAAATATCTTCCATTTCACTGCTGCACTTTACTACCCCCTACTGCCTTTCACTCTCTCTCTCTGTCTTCGTCTCTCTCTTGCGCACTCCAGCAACCACGCCTTCTAATGGCGTTTGTTTTTAATTGATTCGAAGTTTTCTGCAGTCGTTTTAGCAACTAAGAGTTGCAGTTATTTTTGCTGTATCTCACAGATACTCTGCCAGTCAATCCATCTTTTAATTACTGCGTTGAAAGCGTAAATTTATCATTTGACAGAGCCGCGTAAATGAGCGAAATGACTGAGTGTAATAACTACGTACTTCGAGTTGAGTCAAGTCTAAGAGTTTTGTGGTACCTGACTTTAACTGAATGTTTCGCCTTATTTCGTGTTATTGTTGTTGTTGCTGCTATTCCTCCATGCTTGCCTAACAAATGCCTGCCGATTTGTTTGTTTACTTAGAAGGCGTGTGCGTTAAATATTTCAAACATTTATCACTATAATGCTGAGATTTGTTTGTGGTTTCAAAAATTGCTTTCAGGACATGCTTGCTGCTGCCATGTGCTGCACTCTGCTATGAGTGGGTAGGCAATAAGTTCAAACCACAGGAAAAAAATTAGAAAAATTTTAAAAATATAGCCAATTCATTATGAGCAAATATTAATTCCAGCCATTTGGATAACTTCCTGTTGTGACAGAAGTGCTAATTAATAGATAGCTTTACAAGTTGCTTGTCAAAAATAATTGACTAGAGTTTCTCCTGATAAAAGCTGAACTTTTTTTAAAAAAAAATTTTTTTTCTGAATTATGTTGTTTCAATTCCGCTTGTAAAAATTTGTCGGAGATGACATTGTAATGCAAAACTGTAAGCGGAAACAAACTCTTGTTTGTGCTCGCAAAATTTTCTTTTCATTGTTCAACCAACAGTTTGACTTTATTTTATTAGTAGCAACATCGTGTTTTCTAATAGGAAGTTTTGCAGAGAAGTGTGTTTATGACATTTATTAATCTGTATGTTTAGCCAGAACAAAGTTTTATGTATAAAATAACTAAGTGCTATTAAAGATTAATTCTGAAATGTGCTATAAAACGTAATAAAATCGTTAGTTAAATTGTAAAAATGATAGTAGTAGTTGTGGTAGTGGTTTGCGTTTTTTGCTTCTTTTCAATGTGTTCTCTTTCGTTTTCGTTGTATTTTTGGCGTAGAGAGGGTAATCGTTTAATTTTTGTTTGTTCTATGCAATTTTGTGCGTCCCGCTTGTACAAATTTTTCGGTGATGATATTGTAATGCAGAACTGTAAGCGGAGTGTGACCAAATCTTGTTTGTACTCAAACTATTTTCTTTTCTAGAAACATCGTGTTTTCTAGCAGGTAGTTTTGCAGTGAAGTGTATTTTTCAAAATAATTAATCTTTATGTTTAAACTAGAACATAAAAAAAAATAATTAATTGTTATTCAACATAAATTCTGAAATACTCGATAAAAGGCAATACATTCTTTCATCAAATTGTAAAAGTTATTGTGAAGAAATAGAAAAATTTGTGTAGTCATTCGCTTTTGTTTGCTTCATTGTTCTCTTTCGCTTTCGTTGTGTTTTTAGCGTAGACAAGATTTTCGTTCAATTTATTTGTACTCTCCAGTTTTGCGCGTCATTTTTTGTTCCCTCCTATCTTGTGTGTACCTACTCCCATCGCCGCTTACTGTGTAAGGTACAAGCCATCAGTGTTTTAGTGGCCATGTTTGAACAAATGTAATTGAGAACTGTAAACAAGCTTTGGAGGCCTCGCAGCTATATTTAATTTAAGAAATAATTGATTACGTCGTGTGCCCATTTACAACTGGGAATATTGAAAACAGTTTGTGCTGTCGCACAGTGCACTGATCTCATACAAAATTGGAACAAAAATAAAAGGAGTGCTGCTGTGACTTTCAAATGCTTGGTTGAAACTATATGCTTGGTTAATTTAAGCTACATAGGAAAATGGGTAAGCTTCATGGGTATCTCTATGGACCTCTATTCATTTCTTTCAAAAATATTTGTCGGTGATGACAATGTAATGCAGAACTGTAAGCAGAAACAAAATCTTGTCTGTGCTCATTTCATGTTCGTGCGCGTATTATTTTCTTTCTTTGTTTAAACAACAGTTCGTCTGTGTAGCAACATCGTGTTTTCAAAGAGAAAGTTTTGCAATGAGTGGGTTTGTGAAAATTATTGGTCTTTATGTTTAAACCAGAACAAAGTTTTATGTATAAAAAACTACTATTATTAATAAAGTATTACTAAACATTAATTTGGAAATGCTCGATTAAAGGTATTAAATTCGTTCATGTTTTATTCGCATATGCCTTGTGTTTGGTTCATTCTCTTTCGTGTTCTCTTTCGTGTTCTCTTTCGTTTTCGTTGTATTTTGGTATAGAAAGCCCGCTTGTAAAAATTTGTCGGTGATGGCATTGTAATGCAGAACTGTAAGCGGGATTTTATAAAATCTTGTTTGTGTTGTTAAGATTGAGAGTTTATTTTCATTGTTTAATAACACTTTAACTTTATTCGTTTGTTTAGCAACATCGTGTTTTCTAACATAAAGTTTTGCGGCGAAGTGTGTTTGTAAAAACTATTAATCCTTGTAAGCAAGATGTGTAAGCAAGAACAAAGATTTATATAAAAAATAACGAAGTATTATCAAACATGTATTTTTAAATGCTAAATAAAAGGTAATAACTTCGTTCATTAAATTGTAAAAATTGTGAAAATAATTTGTGGCGTCATTTGCTTTTGTTTGTTTCTTTTCGGTGTGTTCTTCGTTTTCTTTGTGTTTTTGGCGTAAAGAGGATTTTCGTTCAATTTATTTGCGTTCTCTCTAGTTTTGTGCGTAACTTTTTGTGCTCTTTTATCTTGTGCATAACTACTCCCATCGTCGCTTACTGTGTGAGGTAGATGTCATCACTGTTTTAGCGACCATGTCCGAACAAATGTAATTTAGAATTGTATACAGGCGTTGGAGGCCTCGCAGCTACATTGTATTTAAGAAATAATTGATTATAACATGTGTCCATTTCCCACTGAGATGATACTTATCAGTGAATTTATTTGCCGACTCGGTTACTCGGTGAGGATTACTGTTGTTTGTTAATCTTAAATACTTTTTTTTTTTTCTTTTAGTCTCGATTTATTAATCACAAGTTTGCAATGCTTTAAATACTTCTATCTCATGTTTTGTGAAAATATCTTAAAAAGCATGCTTTGAGCATTGTTTATTCCCAAGGCTATAAGCAAATTTGTTTCTTTAATTATTTTTAAGATCTTATAGTTATTAAAATATTACTTTTTAGACAGCTATCAGAATTAATGGAAATTGTTTAGGAAATTTGGATCAACCAATGATGCAATATCTGCGATACTTTTTTTTTAAATAATTTATCATAAAGCTGTTTTTGACTGTTTGACCCACAAAACCATTAACATAGCCAGGTTCAATTCCTAGTGCAAATGCGCAAAGCTTATGCAAACTTCAATTTAAACTACTATCAAAAATCAGACGAATTCAGAAAACAATCATTAATCAAACTATGACTGTTAGTAAGAATAGAAAAAAAAAACAGTTTGCAAAACTTTGCTTGTTACAAAACGACATGAAAAACTGTTTGAATTTACGAGTTAGGGGGAAAAAAAACAACGCGTCAATTTAATGATGCGAAAAACTGACAAAATTGATTGCAAACATTTTTGCAAATGGCTAGAAAAAAATTTTAAAAAATACACTGCATTCATACGCATTACGAATGCAATCAATAGTTGAGGAAAAACAAAAACACAAAACGAAAATAGCAAAATCGCTGTCAATTAACTTTTGCGCGCTACTGTGCGCCTTGTAGCGTAGGCGTGTGTAAAGCTGTGGAGTATAAGTTTATATAATGTTTACCACAAAGCTGGAGAAGTTACTCGAACGAACCGCTTACCTGCAAAGAAAAGAGAGAAAAAAAGATCAGTCAAAATGTGAAAAGATTAGACAACTTTAAGAAATTCAAGAATAAATCGAACATTCATTAATTGATTCATTCAATCAATCATTCATTCACTCATTCACTCAATCACTCATTCACTCACTCGTTTGCTCACTTAGTCAATCAAGCATTGTTTGTCTGTTTCTCTTTCTTCCTTTGAAAGCTCTTTTGATCATGTTATATAATGGCCTGGTTTGCCTGCTGCAATAATTGAGTTCAATTCAATTGACGCCTATTCAATGTGCCACACCCACCCCCGCTCTATAACTTTGACCATCTCCGCTGCACTCAATGAACTAAAATGCCTCGCACTGGCCATGTAAGTAAAGAAAACAACAAATACAACAAGAACAAAACAACTAAGTCATTGTATGTTTGGCAAAATTGTTTGAAGTTCATTCGTCATTCAATGCTGCATCGCATCAAATTGATGTTGAATCACATTGAAATGGCAACGCATTCATTGATCGCAGTTGATGTGTGACTTGAGCGTAGTTTGAGAAAATTTCCAATTCAAAAAGAAGAAAAAAATGGTTTTACTTTTGTACTATTTTTAGAGCTTTTGTTTGATTTTGTGCGAAATGGATTTAAAATTGCGGAAAATGCGACGGAAATGAAGTGCAAATAAAACAACGCCGATGTTCGTTCACTCTAATGATGATGATAATGATGCAAATGATGATGTTGTCATAATGATAATGATAAAGGCAATGATGATATTTATGAAGTCGAATAAGAAGTGTTCGAACTCAAGGCCAGTTGTTGGAGTTCCTTTGTTGGAGCCACTACCGCACCATAGGCGTAGCTCAAACAAGTTTTCGAGGGTTCAAAACAACCCGTAGTGGTTGAAAATATAAGAGTTGTGACCAGTGCTGACATATATACTTTGCATTAGTTTTTTTACTTTGCATCGAAAAATATGACTTCTTCACTACTTTTCGAAAAATACTGAACTCTTCATTAAAAAACTGTACCTTTTAAGAGTATCGGGAACTACAGTATATTGTTACTTAAATTGAAAAATTCTATAAAGCATCAGTCATCAATATTATACAAAAATATAATTTATATTTTTATTGGTCTGACAAATATTATAAGTTCTTAAATGTTTAGAAGTATTTCAGTAAAAATATGTATATCGAAATGTTTAAAAATATAAGGGCAATAGTACTAGTCATCGACCATATTCCAATTCAAATAATCTAAAGTTAATTTTTTAACGAAACAGATATACAAGGTGGCGCAAAAGTAATCCTCATATCAGAAAATGCTATAAATTTTGCGATTGGCCCCTAATGTCAGTTCTGTTTTGACATTTGTGTAGTAAACACATGCGAAATACACGTTAATAAACAATGTTACGCTACACTGCTCCAGAACGCGGAATATTGGTGACTATTTATTTGACCAATAATCGGTCGGTGACTTTGGCACAACGTGAATTTCATCGCAGATTTCCTGGCCGTCCAACGCCTACTGGTGAAACACTGCGACGTTTAGCCGCTCGCCTCGAAGAGACTGGCACAACACGAGATGCTGCCAGGCGTGGCAGACCCCGGAGTAGCCGTTCTGCAGAGAATATTGCTGCTGTAGCCGAGGATGTCATGGAAGCGCCGTCGACATCGATCAGACGACGTGCCACGCAAATGGGTATCGGTCGACGGTCTTTACAGCGAATTTTGGTACAAGATTTGAAGAAATTTCCGTACAAAGTCCAGACGTTGCATCAGCTGTTAGCTGCAGACCGCCAATCGCGTCTATCATACGCTCAAGCCATCCTTAATCACCACCAAGAGGAAGATGATTTTTCATCAAAAATAATCATGAGTGATGAGGCCCATTTCCATATTAGCGGGTACGTAAATAAGCAAAATTTACGCTTCTGGGGCACTGAAAATCCGAGTTTAACCCACGAAGAGCCATAACACCCGCTCAAAGTCACTGTATGGTGTGCTGTTTTCGCTAGAGGAGTCATCGGACCTTTTTTCTTCGAAGACGTCGCGGGCCAAACGGTTACTGTGAATGGTGAGCGCTACAGAGCAATGATCAACGAGTTCTTTTTGCCGCAACTTGATGAATTGGGATTGGAAAAGATGTGGTTCCAACAGGACGGTGCAACGGCACATACTGCACGTGCCACAACCGATATGCTGAAGGATGCATTTCCCGGGCGCCTAATCTCCCGTTTTGGCGATTTGCACTGGCCAGAAAGATCGCCTAATTTGACCGCTCCAGACTTCTTTTTGCGGGGCTTTTTGAAGTCGCGGGTTTATGTCAACAAGCCTCAGACTCTTACAGCTCTTAAAGACAATATCCGTCAAGAATGTGAGGATCTATCGCCGGAAGTTTTGGCCGAAGTGATGAAAAATGCCATAAAAAGGGCTCAAATGACAATCAACTGTGGCGGCGGCCATTTACATGACATCATATTCTCGACTTGATGTAAAAAAATTTAAAAGACCAAATAAAAATAATCCACAAGAAGAATCAAAGTTTTTCATTTTTTTTTTTTTAAATTACAGCCAAAAAACATCGCAAGGTTACTTTTGCGCCACCTTGTACTTCATCCAACTTTCACTCCACCTGAAGACCCAAATTATTAAAACAACTCTCTAAAATGGAACGTCGATTTGAGCATCAAAAGATTCCTAAGATACGCACCAAAAAAAGTCAATGAATGGTAAAGTCTTGCTTAAACTGCAAGTTACCAAATGGGTCTCATGGGTGCATACACAGAGCCGAAACGACCCAATAAAATAGAACAAAATCAATAAGATTTCTTTATGGTTTTCATCCGAAAAGACGGTCTGATTAAAACTATAGAGAAAATTTTATTAAATCGCTGTCATTTTTTTTTAGTTTAATCACATAGTTTTAACAAGAATCTTATTGTTTTTTATAAGAAAACTCTTTTAAAACTATAAGAAAGTCTTATTGAAATTATGTGATTATCTTATTATTTTAAAAGTTATCTTCTTGATACTAATTGATTTGATCTTATTGATTTTATAAAATTTATTTTTGAAATTTAATAAGTAAAGCAAAACGGAATCTTGTAAACATTTTATCTGAAAATATGCTTACTTCAATTTGCCTATAATACTTCTTCTGTTTCCTTTAACCCCTGATGGGGTATAGGGCGAAAAAAAATTTGAAATGAAATTTACAAGTAGGTGATTGTTATAAAGGGTAACGTTCTGCACACATTTTTTTACTTTTGATGAAAATTTATAACTAACTTTATTTTTTAATAATTTACTCCTCAGAAGAGTGATAAGAACGCTTTCTTTCTTCAAAAAATTCTTTAACTAATCATAAAACTAGTAAGGAAGTATCTAAGTTAAAATAACTCAAAGTCGCTTATATTCGGGGACTTATATACGAAATTTTGAAGGTTTTGTAATTTTGATGACGTTCCTCTGCATGGTGAATTTTTGTGGTTTGAAAATTCTGGCGTGATTTTAACATTTTTTTAAAAATTTTAAACTCAAAGAGAACTTGAAGTAAAATATCGACTCTATGAATTTATTTTTACAGAATTGATGCTGACTTTACTATTATGATTATGTCAGTTTGCACACTAAAAAATATTTGTGTGTAAATATTACTAATAAATGCGTCCAATCTACGAATTTTATTCGTAGTTTTCAGCCACGAATAGAATTCTTAGAATGGACGTAGGTTGGTACACATTACGAATATTTTATTTGTATTCGTTTAAAAGCAAATGTATATTGTACAAAAAAAAATGTTGCAATTACGTATGTATGAACCTAATACCTAATCACGAAAAAAAAAATTTTGCCTGAGCTGGGGTTTGACCTCGGTTCTTTAACATACGGGACACGCACTCTACAAGTAGATTACAGCCACCTTGCAATCATACATTTCCTTATATCACGTAGTTGTTCGACAAACCAGTAGTTTTAAATTTTTTAACTCGACTAATACTTCGTACATCCTACGAATAATGCGTACGGTCCACCTATGAAGGAATTTTTTTCTGCTTATATTATTTTTTATTCGTAAATTTTACGAAACCATTAGTAAATAAAACGAATGTAATGGAAGAAATGGCGAAGTTATTCGAACGAGAAATTTACGAATATTATTATTTATATGTACAGAATAATTCATACAATGCACTCATACGATTATTTTTGTGAACGAATATCTGTAGTATATAAAACAAATAAATTCATAGATGCTACATCAGGTATTAGTAATACTTCTCGAATAAATTTGTAAAGATATCACAATACAAATACTTCGTTTATTTTACGAATATTCGTAGAATGCATGAATATCATTCGTAGCCATTTTACTAATACATTTTTTGAGTGCATGGGAGCTAGGTATGCGCTTTCATTTGACTGTGTTGAATATCAAGTCATTTATGTTTAAATTTAAGTGATTCTATCGAATAAGAACATCAAGTAAGAAAAAGAGTTGAATTAAATTAAAATTGCATTTTTTTTAATTATTTGAAATGCACTTCATAGCAAAATGTTAATATATAATAAAATGCAAAAGAACTTATAATTAAATATTCAAGTTGCGTTGAATTAGTTAAAAAATAGTAAATATGTCCCATTCTTAAAAAATAAAGATTGAAGATATTTTGGAAAAACATTCTTGCCGAGTTTTTCTACATGCCTACGTGTTCTTAGGTCAAACAGAAAGAACATTCTTCAACTTTTTCTTAACAACAATAATTTGCTTATACTATTTTGGTTCAGAATGGATCAAGCTAATACTAGTCACCTAAGTTTTTCAATTCAAAATTTTGTTATAATAAATTGAATTTAACATGTGCATCTTAATTAGCTCGAAACAAGCCTAATCCGATTGATTTTGTTTCAAAACAGTCAAGTTTTTATGAGACGGTACAAAACCAAGTTCAAGTCCAACAACTATTTATAATAATTTGCTTACTAACCAAGGTATTTGGCTACAAATTTTTTTTGCAAATGTACAATCCTATGCACTGTTGTACTAGTAAAAAAACTTTTAAATATTTTTTATACACTAGTAAAAAGAAAATAAATGTAAAAATTTACTTTTCATTAAATTCGAAAGTTTTAGGATGAAATTCGAAGAGCTACCGTAACTTGCAGTCCAGAAATTTTATTTTTGCACGCAAAATTTAACGATTTGTTTTTTTTTTTAATTTAATAATAACTAATAGCTGGCAAAAATCCTACGCCTAATCCTCCTAGTGGGTGCCAGCTGGGAAATAACTGCTACAGTGTTCTCAGTTAGGGGTAGTTAAGCTACTGTGTGGGACGGCGGTCAGCTAAGGGGGGGAGGGGGGGACGCAATCCACAGCGCTCCGACTCTCAAGAGTCCTAGTGCTGCCTGGGCGGGTCCTTCCCATCAGTGTAAGGTAATGGGCTGAATCAAGGTGTCATGCGACCCGTGCCGAGGATTGACCAGGCTGGAGGCCCATTTAAAAAACTAGTACAGTCTTTCACGGACCCAACCGGATACCTGAGGCGACCTCCGGATGTATCAAGCCCCATCTGTGTATGCAGATCTCTGCACAGACGGACATCCCTTCTCCGCTACTCGTCGTGGGTCCTGTTATGTCCTTTATAAATAAAAAAACAAAAACCAAGGAGTCCGGATCTCCTCAGAAGCCGGAGGGTAGTAGTGTGGCTGCAGTTGCGGCTCAGAACCCGGCCAAGCCAGATCAGAGCTGTAGGGGCAGTTCAACTCGAGGCGGGACCCTTCTTCTGCCCATAAGGGCTCGTCTAGTCGCGATTGGGAGTTGCGCACAGCAACTAGACTTCTCGCGCGTTTAGAGAAGATGCCCGCTGCAAGGTCTGTGCTATCGGACAAGCAGCATTAGAGCCGTGAATGCGCATTAGGCATCATCAGCGGTAGAGCAGCACCGTCTGGAGCCGGTAAAGGTCTGTCGGTCAAGCGACAGAAGTCGGAGGAGGAGAAACCAGCAAGTGGTGCGAAAAAGCTTAAGGTTGCTGGTAGCTTTTCTGGCCGACTCTTCAGCGATGTTGCCAGAAGTGGTGAGGTGTTAGCTATCGTGGATAGGGAGACGGAGGACTTTGGGCTCTCGGCCACGAACTGGACGTTGGTGGAGGCCAAGCTTGCTGCCAATTATCTCGGGTTCATGGGTGAGATGCTGGGTTTTCCTCCCGACTGTTTTGCAATAGGCTGGCAACGAGGGTTTAGATTGGTAAAGTGAGCTGATGCCACCCTGTCACTTTTTACAAGGCGGCTATCGCCAGAGTAGGTGAAGTTTGACCAGGCGCAAGGTTGAAGGCGGTCTCAAAGGAGAAAATCCCTAGCAGACCAATGGCTCGGGTCTGACTACCTCTGGAGCCCACAGAGCCAGAAAAAATTCTAGAAATTCTAAGAGTTTCCAACACCCACATCCAGTTCGGAACTGGAGGGTTGCCAAAATGGAGGATCCCACAGATGGCGCTAGGCAGGTTTTCCTTACTTTGGGAGACGCATCTTTGGGTCCTTTAGGGAAATGCGATGGGTGGGTTCGCTTTGGGGTCACGAGGGTACTCGTGAAGGTATATTAGAAGGATAAGCTAGCGGATAACGCAGGCGTTGAGGAAAGCATTTCTCCAAGGGAGGATGCAGTAGTATAGTCTGCGGCTAACGCGACCATAGATGCGGATCCTGCGTAGGCAAGCACTCCTCTGAAGGAGGGTGCGACAATAGATGATAGTGACCGGGTGTCGGTAGGATCGTCGGAATATGGTATTGCCGACATATTCGATGAGAATTCAGAGAAGCCGCTTCTAGAATCTGATTCGGATCATATAGACAGTTATCCTCTATGTTTTTAACGTTGACCCCTGCCGCGAAGGCATAATTCAACGCTGCTCCAAAGCTTGGGACAAATATGAAGCATCGGCTAACGCCCCTTCGGAATTCAAAAGATCCACTTAGAAAGGTTCCCCTAATAACATACCACAGAACCCCATCACTGATGTCAACAAGACACTATTCACGACCGTGACACGTTCAGTCACTAGAATTTAAGCATGACTTGGTTATTTTAATAACCTTGGGTTATCTCAGTATCAATACCAATAATACTACCCTTATTTTTTGGACGCTACATAATCATCATGATCAAAGGTCATCACTCTTTGAGACGAAAAACTAAGGCGACATACTAGGCCTGTCACTTATGTAATCAGGTTCCTCATCTTAGTGGACACAACTCAGACTATTTAGGTTTCCCCGTCGCCTGTTCTCAAATTTCAAAGGTAACAGTATATTGATCTGGTAGTTGCTTACCGTCCTAACATTTACTGTTTGAAATATCGAGATTCAATCTACCATCTTTCTCTTAGTAATTTAAGGGAATCACCAACCCGAGTTCAACTTAAGTGTAACTCACACTGACCTTCCTGGCCTAACCACAGCCAGAGCGAATTTAAACCCCGAAGGACCATGCCCAACGACAGTCAATACCTGGGCTCAAGGCTCCACCAGACAAGGCTCTTCAACATCCCGTCTTACAGACCAAAAGTTCTTAAAACATTTATATTTGACTGTGACACCTTCAGCCACTAGAATTGTACATGACTATGTCAAAAATAACCATTGGTTTCGCAGTAAAATACCGAGTAAACCACAATCCTACTTACGCAAATTCGTTAGCCTAATTAAGACTTAATAAAAAGCCTTTTTCAGAAAACTAGGAAGCATGAGCCGTTGTATACCAATTGGCTTATACAACGGTCCAAAGATTAAATGTTTCCTACATAATAACCTTTATTCTAAGATAAGGTCTGCAGAACAACGATAGATCAGGTCTCCCCATCATTGATGGATGACTCTCCCCGCTCTTCAAGTTATGTTGGATTGATCGTCCATCGAAAGCATATTACAGATGACGGTGTTATGATAACTTAATATCAAAACCATGCTTTCTCCAAGAATTTGGCAGCAACAACCAAGGCTCAAGGTAAACCTTTTTCTTTTACAGATTATCAGATGAACATTCAAGATCCGTGCCTCAAGAATGAACTCATTACAAACTCTCACCCTTTTTCCTGGCTTGGGACAGGCAGGTTCCCCGAAGGTCCTCTGGCGGGTTTGGATAATATAGACAATAACATAATGGAGGTCGAGGAGAGTAAACGCAGAACTGGTTATTGCAGATCAACCTACACTATGCGAAGGTAGCCAGCGCCGAATTAGTAACCCGTCTCAGTAGAGGCGATGAAGATGTAGTCCTAATTCAGGAGCCTTGGACTCATGGTGGCAAGGTTTGTGGGTTGAAGGTGGACGGTTATAAGCTGTTCTTCGCTAGTGGCACAGGTTCTCTCAGGTCGTGTATACTAGCGAAAACTTTTATAAACTCATTTTAACTATCTAATTTTAGTGATCAAGACTTGGTCAGTCTGGAGCTAGGATAGAGCAGCTGCTGGGTTGCGTCGGCGTACCTAGCTCATGACCATCCTGAGCCACCGCCGGCGGGTCATTCTTTAAGAATTTGGCTTAAAAAAATTGACCGCCTCTCAACTTTCAGAAATGCAATACTTGGGTGCAGCTTGATTGAATATCTTAATGCTAGAAACTGCATCTTCCTTCATAAAATTATACATAAAAAAACACCACATTATCTCTATGAAAAAATGCAATTCAGCATTTCTAGAAGATGTAACGTTCTTATAGTTCCTAGGCATAGCTCTCTTAATACCTCCAATCTGTTCTTCATTAATGCCGTAAGACTATGGAATGCTCTACCACGTAGCATAAGAGAAATAACTCGGGCGCAAAAATTTAGGCAATCTATTATGGCTCACTTTTCTACTCTTTAAATTCTGTTTCTTTCCTTATTTTCTTCTTCAATATTTCCTTCTTTAGGTTTAAGTTTTAATATTTTAAGATTTTTTAATAACTAATTAATTTGATTAATTTGTTTATTTTTAACAATTATTAATTTATGTTGAATTCCAATGTTTATTAACTTGTTGTTATATCCAAATATATACATACATATATAAATAATGATGTTAATTTATATTTATATGTTGTACTGTAAAAGAATTTAGTTCTTATTTGTACTAATGCTATATGAAAATAAATAAAAAAATAAAAATAAATTCTTTAAGAATTTTTATAAGTAAGCGTGTCTATTTGTAAATAATTGAATTCGTGAGCACACGTGCGTAAAAAATTTAATTGTGATTGTGCGTGATCGTGGGTACCATCATAATTTTAATCACGAGTGTGTGATAAGAAAAGCACATCGTGAGCGTGTGTGGTTGTGAGTAAAAATAATTGTAATATTGAGCATCTGTGATTATAATAAAACATACCGTGAGCATGCGTGATAGTGAGTCAAAATCACTCACGAGCCCATCTCTAGTTCAAGAAATGTCTCAGGAAAACCTGATATCCCCCTGATCAGAAATTAAAGGCTTCCTGGTCAAATTCGTACCATATCCGGGCTTACATAAGGTTTTCCTAACTTATTTTTCCTAAAGAAAATGGATTTTTTAAGTAAAATTTTTTTATATTAAAAGATCCGGTGAACTCATACAAAACGCTTAGTCAGAAACTTACTATATATTTTCAGAGAAAGAGAGAAATTGAGAGAATTTAAGATAATAATGAAAGGTTTCCTATGTGTTCTGACAATATATTGGTTTTTCTGCAGAGTGTGTTTGTGTAACTCGTTCTTGTTTTCTATCGAATATTATTATTTAAAATCTTTCAAATATTATATAGAACAATGTTAATCAAAAAGCAAGGCAAATAAAAAAATATAAATTCATGAAAAATATTTTTTTAAAAACTTAACTAAGCCACTGTCACTGCCAGGGTTCTGTCATTATGATGCAGCATTATTCTCGCATCATTTTTAATGACAGTTACGTTTGTATTGCTTCAAACGCATTGACAGAACTTTGAGTAAAGGCGGCATCTGTAAAGCTAAAAATTTTAAAAGAGGACATTTTCAAATTAAGCAGCGTCTTAAAGTAGACAAAGAAACTAAATCACGTCCAAACTAAAATTTCGAATGAGAATATTTTTTAGTAAAAAATAAAAAAAAATAGATATTATTCACCATAAAAAAACACCCTCCAAGCTGACGGCATAGCTAAGGCGTGGCTTGAGAAAAAGTTTCACATGTTCGCAAAGACCTTATTTCTTTTATTTGTTGTTGTTGTTGTGGTTCTATTTTGTTGCATGAAAATGCGCTCCAATTTACACTATTTCGCACACAAAGCACAAACACACACTCACACACAAGCACACACGGTACACACAGGTAGATATAACACACCTTTAGAGCCGCCCACTTTCCCACACCCATGATTTGCATCAGAAAAACTATCAAAACAAGCGCCGCCATCAGCGTTTGCCGCCGCCGCTGCTGCTGCTTACAATGCCGACAAACACAATGTCAGCAATTTTCGTACTGTTACAGCGACACAATAGAGGGCGCTAGCTATGCAAAATAGTTTTGGTTGGATGTGTTTATTTGATAGACTTAGCCCTGTATTGCGAGCAGCAATCATTTTTTTTTAATGAAGCTTGACACGAAGGAAAAATCAAGCGAAAAAAATTAACAATAAAAATGGTCACAAAAGTAAAGGCATAAAAAATTGATTTCATTCGCACAATTGGCTACGAGTCGAAAAACAACTAAAGAAAAATTAAGCATAAGGTCGAGTTAGAAAAAGTTGCCAGGAATGTGTGGAAGGATTGGGCTGAAAGAGGGGTAGGAAGGATTTGGATGTATCCCAAAAAAGCAGCATCTTTAGCAAATTACGTTTATTTTACTTGGTTTGGTAGTGCAAGATAAAGCCAAATCACTGGCGTTGGTGTTGCTAAATAAACTGCTTTATTATATAACGAGCTGCTTGTTTTAATGACGTGTGGACAGCTAAATAGGTACATCATGAATTTTTTTTTAAGTGCCTCTTCCAAAGAATTTAAGCATTTTTCTGCTTAAATGCTCATCAATTTTCAGTTACAAAAATCACGACCAAACTAAGTTTGTGCTGGAATATATATTGCATTCACCTTTCTTTTATGTGGCACCTTAAATGCACTTGTAGAATTTTTAAAGTAAATTTGGAGAAGATACTGTTTGAGATGAATTTTTGAAATCGTAGTTCATCTGAAAGATTTAATAACATTCACCCAATTATTTTCTCTATTTTTAAAATTATACAAATATTTGTGTTACACAGTTCATTTTAATTTTTTTGAACTCAAAAAAGCATTAATTACAGAGAGAATTAACCAAAATTAATACAAATTTTGACCAACAGGTTCTGGTATGTAAGATAAAAAATATGTGAATAAACTTTTCACGTTTCATAAGGTTATAAGTTCACTAATAAGTTAAGCTATTTACTTACAAAAAAAGTAAAATAACAGCCATATATTTATTTTTGGCATAGTTATTGTGTTCTAAGATACAATGGTGAAGTTTAATGAAAAATATTTTTGTAAAACGTATCTTTTACGACTTAAAAATAGTACTTTTTGACGTTATCGTGAAAATATTCTATTAATCTGGTGTTAAAACATTATGTTGGTTTTAATCTTTGATTTGTAAAAAAGTAACAATTTTAAGAGCTTAAAATACATTTAGAGCTATATTTATAGAGTTTTATAAGTAATAGGTAATAATTTCGAAAATCTAATAAACTACTTATTTTTTTTTCTATATGCAAAGCATTGATTATGGTTCTTCGAGCCAGATAGCTACGTCATTTTAAAAACAAAAAAATTCAAATAAAAATTTTAATTTTATAAATATTTTCAGTTTACTTCTATAATTAGAAATTAAAAATACATTTTTAAAATATTGATTTAACTTTGTAGAAATCAGATGAATTATGATGAATCATTATTAAACTTAAAAAAACACCTTAAATACATATTATAAATAAAAAACCCAAAAAAAAAAAAAAAATACTGTTGCCATTAAAATTTTCTCAAATATTGCAAGTGCAATTTACTTCTGAAAAAGAAATTTTTCCTCAGTGTCTGTTGCATTTCCCTCGACATAAATCGAACTTGAAAAATCGTGGGAAAATTGCGCTCTTTTGATGAGCTACGCTGCAGCAACAACAGCAGCGGTGAATGATGTTTGAATGGAAATGACGCGTTGAAAAGACTCAGAACGGACGGACAGATCGACAAACAGACAGACAGCGAGACATATGATCGCACTAAAGGCAGCAACAACAACAACAACAAAAGCAGTTAAATGTGATCGTGCAAACAAGGTGTGGGTTGATGAAAGCAACAGCACCAACACTAGATAAAAAATAAAAAAAAAAATAAAAATTAAAAAGAAAAAACTACTACATTCAACCGCAACCAACTTCGTTTGGCGCGCAAATGATGCGATACGCTGCATTAAGCATTCGCTTTGATTTTCTTAGGAAATATGTAAATTGGCTACAAGCAACAACTGCAACAAAAAGAAAGGAAAAAAAAACAAAAAACAACACAACAGTTGCCGCTGTTGTTAGTTGCTTGTTTTGATAGCTGTTGTTTGGTTGTTGTAAAAATGTAAAAATGTATTTTAAGTGAAAAATGCAAAACAGCAGCAGCAACAACAACAGAAGAACAATAAAAAAAACACCTGCAAATGCATGAAATATATTTGCAAGTTTTACACTGACAACAGCACCGACAACAGCAGCAACAGCAACTAACAAGAACAACATGTGTGAGCTGCTGATAATGTATATAACGCAGTTTTAACAACATTTATGAAAGCTCTAAAAATAAGTTGAATTTCATATCATGAGCAGCAGTTTTTCTACCAGCAATAAATGTATTTTATATATTTCTAGTTCAGCAACATTTTTCATTTTAGTTTGTTTGCAATGTATTATTGGAAAATTGTATTGTTATTTTTAATTTAACCAAATTCAAAGTGAAAATATTTTCATAAAACTTTTCATGAACTAGAAGCACAAAAAATTTATTTTTTTAGAAATGTCTTCTTATACCCTAAATCAGTGTCTATAAAATTTTTTAGAAAGTTGCACAGAACATCATGTATTTTATATATTTCTAGTTCAGCAACATTTTTCATTTTAGTTTGTTTGCATTGTATTATTGGAAAATTGTATTATTTTTAATTTAACTAAATTCAAAGTGAAAATATTTTCATAAAATTTTTCATGAACTAGAAACACAAAAGTTTTATTTTTTCAGAAATGTCTTCTTAAACAGTGTCCATAAAATTTTTTAGAAAGTTGCACAGAACATCATGATTACCTTAACTTATTTTTGTAAGTTATATTTATTTCTAGCCTTCCCCATATCGCATTCATATGTTCTTAGAATTTTTCTGGGTTTTTTTTACATTTTATCGATTTGTTATGAAAAAATCAAAGTATACGTTGTACTTATAACTTTTGTAATATCACATGTTATAATCTCTCTATTAAAAATCAGAGAATTTTTCAAGAAATATTGATGACCATATAAATAAGGAAAACAATGTCATAAATTAATATTGAAACTTAAATATTGAACAATTCAGAAGAAATTTTTAAAACCAAAAAGATTTTTTAGAACGTCACACACGACAGACCCCCATCCATAATGTTACATTTCGGTATAAATTTCTAACACTGGCAAGTGGAATGAATTGTGAATACCCCTAATGAAATTTTTAAGACATCGTATATACATTCTTTGTCAGTATCAAAACAAAGAATTCCATAGTTCGTGCTTAAAGTTTGACACAGTGCGCAGAGCAAGGTTATGTGGTAGGGCATCCAATCCCGGGATTCCAGGGTCCCGGACTTTTTTAAATCCCGACAATCCCAAGATTGCCTTTACTGCAAAAAAATTCCAAAAAATTCCACTAAAAAGTTCAATGATACTACCTAAGAAAAAACTGAATGTGATTTAAGAAATGTTTTAATAAAAACCTTTCTCAAAATATGTGAGAAATACATGATAATACCTTAGAAACACTGAAATGTGGTTTTAATAATACAAAAATAAAAATATTTTGAAACTAGCTGTACAAAATATGACGTGAAAAATTTAAAAAAATAAACCTTTCTTGAACTAAACTTACAAAATATTACAAAATACTAACTTTAAAACACTTAAATGTTACCTTAAAAAATTAAAAAAAAATTCTTTAAACTAAAATTTAAACAAAATTCGTACTTTGAATTACTAAAAATATTACACTATTTTATTGTTTTTTAAATAATTTTATGAGCCTTTCGAAAGATCTCATTTAATTAATTTTTTGTTTAAGAATTCATCTTTGTTTTTCAGAAATAAACAATAAATACTATCAAAATATTTAATCGAAACTGTGTTTTTTAAAATCTTTTGCATTGTTTTGTGTTGTAAAACAAGGCATAACGGCTTTGGAACTACATATTACGTCTTCCAAAAAATTCATTTTCTAAGGTTTGTCAATCCCGGGTCTGGTACCGGGATCTCGGGATTGTGTTTTTCCAATCCCGGGATTGTCGAAACGTCCCGAAATTGGATGCCCTAGTAGGGGGTTAAAAGAAGGGTCCTTCGATCTGAATTTTGGTACATAAAAGTATTAACTAGGGAGTTCAATCACGGAAGTTTTTCTCGATCCCGGAATTAGTTCGGGATTGAAAACTTTAAGAAGTAAATGATTTAAAACTTTTTTAATACAATTTTTTATTATTTATTACTTGAAACTAAAAAATGTACATTTTCATTGAATGCTTCAATTGCCAAATCGATTAACTCCATAAAACAAAATGTTGAGAAAAATGAGCAAGTAGTTTATATTAATTTATTAAATTCTTGTTAAATTAAAAATTAAAATAAACAAAGTAGACTGCATTTTTACGGATGTATCTTTTATACAACAAGATATTTAGAGTAAGCAATTGAATGTATCTTTATCATTACTATTATAAATTAAAATTTTTTCGTGATTAAGGGAGTTAATCGATTTGGCAAGTGAAAGGAAGTGATTAATTTAAATTCAGTCTTAAATTTGTATGTTTTTTATTGTAGGAAAGCATAATTATACATGTTTTTAATAAACATTTTAGCAACAATTTAAAAATAACAACTCTGTTAGATATACTGCGAGTAGCATTACTCTGTTTAAGCTAATTCATCATAAAATGTCTTCTTCGTCAGCTAAATTTGAGTTCCCGTCATGTTTGATTTGTTCTCAGATGTTAATAATAATCATTTTTAACAGGAGGTATGAATCAGAGATCTGCAACGGATAGCTTTTTTGCGACTCTGAGTATATCCGAAAAAAATAAGTACAAAAACCTACTCACCCTAAGCGCACACAACTCGACTCATATTCTCTTCTACGAAGCTAGAATGCGGCGGCTCAAATAAATATGAGTATCCTAAGTCATGAGTCGGATCAGGAAAGATCGGGTTTTTTCGGTTCATAAATACTTATGGTTGTTGTCGTCTTGCTGATACTTATCCTACTTGCCCAAATACTCATAATCGACACAAGTAGCCGAATCACTCGGCTCATCTGCCACGGATATGAAAGAGAGCGCAGTAGAGCGCAGCAGTAAATAGTGAGCGAGTTTTTTGTATTTGTTTTGTGCTATTTTTTCCTACGCATATCTAAATGCTGAATAACAGATGTGTTATTCTTGTGTTGCTTTTTGTTTTTATCGTGCACAGTGAAAGCTGCGCATGAGGTAACGTTGTTAAGGCTTAAAAATAATACGCAGTTTCGATAGTATCGTAAGTCATTCATTTTCTGCAATCAGCAATTATTATTAAATTTGTAAAGTATTTTTTTATTTTTCTGTAGCCTTCAGTTACCAAATCACATGCGCATAATATAAATTACACTTCTATTGCACGTGTTTACGCACAAGAAGCAAACAGACACGTGCGCCGCACAGTGGTTGAGCCCCATACAAAAGTTGTCAATAAATAGAAGGACTCATCGTAAACCAATTAAATTTTGTGTATTATTTGGAATTTGCCTTATTAGAATACACACAAAAATATTTTTAAATCCGCCCTCAATCACGCCTGCCTCCCATACAACACAAATATTTAAAACGCCATATTTTTTTTGTCTTAAACCAATACAAGAACCATTCTGTCAGAAATCTTCAATATATGTCTATTATAAAAAAAGTATTTTCTGCCACGCCCACCTCCCATACGAAATTTTCCACTTCACGTGTTTTTCCGTATTCCAAGTTCAATGAAGCGCTGCATCTAAACTGTCTAAATTAAAGGTTTATAGTATTCAAAAATATTATTTGTTTGCTTTTTATAAAAACAAAAACAAAATCATCAAAAAAAGCTTATCGTTTCGTTTGAATTCCAAAAAAAGGAGTGAACCTCATGCTTTTTGCCACAAATTGGCACTGGTTGTAAATGTGATACTATCAACAGTTAAAAAAGATAATAGCATACTTTTTAGCATTGTGATAATACGAGCACAGGTCGTGTAGCATAAAAACATGGCTTGCATACACGGAGAAAACTGTTTGCAAAATTAGTATTGTGGTTAAGCAAAACTTGCGCTTGATTCTAAGCCACTTCAACATTATGCAAAATTTTAGCAAAAACTAATCAAAATATGCTTTTCTAATATATAACAACTAAGCAAATATTTCCTTGAATTAAGTAAGCATTTGCTCCTCCCATTTAGAATAACTTAGCAAATTTTTGCTGAAATTAAGTAAAAATTTGAATGTAATCAAAATTTTGCTTTTTCCTAAATAATCGAGGAGTGATTGCAATTTAGCAATCTTTTTCTTAAATCACATTGTGATTGAGCAAAGTTTTGCTGATTTGCTTTTAAGCAAAACATTTGCTTGATTCAAGCAAATTAATTTTCTCCGTGTACGTATTCTAATTCTGTTGTTTAGAATCATAGAATATATATTTCACTTTCAGCTAATTGAAGATGTTTGAAGAACATTTCTTGACAAGGGAATTTGAATGTTTGAATAGTTTTGAAAGCATTTTATTGCGAAATTCATTAAAATGTTTCATAGTAAGCTATAAGATAATGTGAATTAATTTAACTTTATACATATCACATTACAGTTTTACTAATTCAATTTAGTTGTAATTATTTAAAAAAATATTTAATATATATTAACATAGTAGATTAATAGATTGAGAAACACACTATAGAATATTTAAGTACTCTGCAAATATAAAGTATTGCAAAAGAAGAATAATAACATTTTTAAAGCATTTATCGTATTTAGTAAGTAAATGCTTTCACTATTTACATTAAAAATTTAACGATTTTAACTCGTAAGAAGTGATCGTTAAACAAAAAATGCCTCAAATAATACTAAAGAAAATGACTATAGCAATAAACCTTGAGACTAAACATATCTATATTTTCTTCTAAACGCATTTACCAAATGTTGTTCAAGGACTCAAAAATTTCTGTCAGTTTTTTTTAATCGCTCAACTTACAGTCCAATAAAAGCATTTCTTTATTTAAAATATCGTCGACATCCATAGATCATTATATTTTATTCTGCAAAAAAATAAATTTACGTTTTTTTGTCATATCAACTTTGCATTAGAAATTTATTGCAAAAATAAAAAAAAATATTTCAAGAATGCAAAAAACTTTTTCAATAATGTTTTGTGTACTTAAAAAAACCAGATTGCAATACGTTTTCTCAATTGTCTGTAATAACTCTTGAAAAATATCAATATTTTACGAAATTTTTTCAACATTTTTACATCAATCGTATATTAAGGCGTCTACACAGAAAACCTATATACATATATTTCTTTGTAGTGAGTTTGAATATTCTTAAGCAACGCAAAGAAAAAAAAATCACAATAAGAGATCATCAGTTTTGGTATTTATTTCCAACTTTTAACCACTGTGCGCCGGCCTTTTGGTTTTGTGTTATTTTTGTTTATGTCTAACAAACCAAAATCACAAGCGTTGTTATTGTTTCTTTCTCCATAGAGTGCAACAATAAAATACCAAAAACTCGTTTTCGAGAAAAAACAAACAAAAAATGAGAGCTCACATGGCCTGCAGACAAATACTTATGAAAAGTGCATACACAAAAAGAAACTAATTAACGCTAAGAGACGTTGGCAGAGAAGGAGCAGTACTCAGAGTACACTCAAAATACATTCGGATCGAGAACTTTTGTAACAAACTGACTCAACGCACTCATTGAAAACGGCTCGAAGTGGATCGGATCACGCCGCTCTCGGATATGAGAATGTACTTATAACCGAAAAAATGCTAATGAGCCGAATGCCTATAAGTATTTTACACATATTATTAAGTATGGATAGAGTTCAGAACAGCACGACACTCGGGTATGATTTGAGTATCCGAATTCTGTCGGATACTCATTGCAGTTCTCTGGTATGAATTAAAGGTCTGCAGCGAACCATCCGTTCTACTTGTACAAACAGATAAGACAAGTAAAACCTGATAAAATTGGTACAAATACAACAAGGAGTAGAACTGAACATATGCTTATATGCTTTGGAATAAGCAGAGAGCTTATCATCTCTTTCTCTGGCTCTCATTGTAGTATTAGCTTTTTTTTTTCTTTATCTGTTTCTCTAAGTGGAGTATCTGTTTTAACCCTTTTTTAAATGGATATATCCATTCAATATGGATATTCCAGATAGTTCTCTTTGTATTTGAAAATACAGATTTTTAAGCATATGGAAACAGTATTGGGGGGTTACTGATTTCGAATCTGATGTCAGAGTTTTAAAATTTGGATAAGGTTGCCACCTTAATTTTTTATTTTTACGAATTCGGGGCTGGCGCGAACTAAAGGGTAAAAATGGGTCGCTGAATCCGAATCCGTTGTCAGAATTTCAAAATTCGAAAATTTTTCTACACATAGGGTTGCCACCTAAAAATGTTTTATTTTAAGAATTTTAAACATGAGGGAACATTATTGGGAGGTTACTGATTTCGAATCTGAACTCAAAATTTTTAAATTCATGATGGTGGATAGGGTTGCCACCTTATTATTTTAAATTTTTCCGAATTCGGGGCTGCAAAAAAAATGGTACACCAAAAATGGGTCGCTGAATCCGAATCCGCGGCCAGAATTTCAATATGATAAAGTTTTGAAATAATAGGGTTGCCACCTAATAATATGTATTTTTTAGAATTTTAAACATCATTTAACAGTATTAAGGTGGCAACCCTATCCAGCATTTTGCATTTTAAAATTCTGACTTCAGATTCGAAATCAGTGACTCCCTAATACTGTTAAATGATGTTTAAAATTCTAAAAAATACATATTATTAGGTGGCAACCCTATTATTTCAAAACTTTATTTCTTTTTTTGTTGTTTATTTCGCTCTTTAATCTTTATGCTTGCAACGGCACATACTCCAGATATTCCAAATAAATATAACAGTAATATCGATATATCTGTTTGTTCTGTATGTGCTCAAACTAGTATTTTTGATACTTGGTAATTTCACTCTCTCATACCTATTCCATCGTTATCTAAATGCGAAATATTCCATGCATACTCAATGCTTAGAGAGCGAAACAGATACAAGTAGATATAAGAAAAAATAACAACGCACAACTGGTGTACTTGGATGGTTCTTTGCAGAGCTTTAGTATGAATTTCAATAAGTCCATCATATCTTTCTTTTTTACTCACAGTTCGGACTGTTGGATACAATAAAGGCTGGTCCACATTTTTTCTGATTTTGCCACAGATTTTCTTGTATTAATGGAATTAAATTCTGTATTTTCGTTGAAGTCCCATTTGAATTGTATGAGGGGTGTGGTCTCGACTTTTCTAATTGTATCCAACGAATTGTAAGCCAATTTTTTGTATCCTGATAACTGTTGTCTTTATATTAACGATATATTTTTCTAGAGTACTTGTTGAGAAAAATTCCTGATTCGTCATTTGAATCATATGAAGCAGTTCTTTCTTTTTACTGGTCATATCGATCATATCATCGCGTATATAAAAGCAAAGTATGTATAAATATATTTATTTATGAAAAGTAGACAATTTCGTTATAAAAAGTAATTTAACTAAATTTGTATTACTATTTACATATTTAATCAGACTGGCATCTGAAATAAATTATTTTTTATTCAATGGGTAAAAAAATGTAAAAAATGGGTAATAGAAACAAACCAACTTGTTTTTAAAAACAACTAATTAAAAAACTAGTTTAAAATAAACTAGTTTATAAACTACTTTGAATTATATTAAGTCTTCAGTAAGTGGAATATTAACTAGTTTTCAATTGATTTATTTTAAAGTAATTAAAAAAATAATTTAAATTTAACTAATTTAACATGTAGTTGAAAATATATGCTGTTTTCAGTTGATTTATTTTAAAGTATTTAAAAAAATAATTGAATTTTAACAAGTAGTTAAAAATATATTCGGTTTTCAATTGGTTTATTTTAAAGTAGTAAAAAATATAATTTAAATTCAACTAATTTAACAAGTAGTTGAAAATATATGCTGTTTTCAGTTGATTTATTATATTTTAAAGTATTTAAAAAAATTATTGAATTTTAACAAGTAGTTAACAAGTAGTTAAAAATATATTCGGTTTTCAATTGGTTTATTTTAAAGTAGTAAAAAATATAATTTAAATTCAACTAATTTAACAAGTAGTTGAAAATATATACTGTTTTCAGTTGATTTATTTTAGCGTATTTAAAAAAATAACTGAATTTTAACAAAGAGTTAACAAGTAGTTAAAAATATATTCAGTTTCAAATTGATTTATTTTAAAGTAGTAAAAAATATAATTTAAATTCAACTTATTTAACAAGTAGTTGAAAACATATGCAGACAAAAGTCAATTGACTTATTTAGCGGGCATCACCATACAAAATATGTTAGTTCCTTCTATGGAAAAAAGTCAGAATTTCAACTAGTTGTGGTTGACAAAAAACTACTTTTTCAACTTATTTTAAATTAGTTGATTTTCCTACAGGGTATTTATTATCAGAGAAGTTTGTTTTAATAATATACAGTTAAAAGTCAATAAAAAGTTTTGACATAAAATTTAACAAAATTTAGAAAGTGGAGTTAATCGATTTGGCAAGTGAGGCATCCAATGTATAAGGCAACAAAACAAAACACATTAAGGGTATTCACAATTGCGTTGTTTTCAGTGTAGTTTAAAAATCCCGTGGTATTGATACCACACTTTACCTAGCAGTTTTTATATTTTTTGTTTTTTTACATGAAATCTCTAAAAACCAAAAGTGTGGTAATTTTAAGTAGCCCAATGATATGTTTAATGAACGTGGTTTTTAAAGTTCCATAAACAACAGATCGGTTGCCAGTTGTTTTCTAATTGCACAAATGGAAGAAGCTCAAAATACAAGTTTACTTATTTATGCCATATATTAATAATATATATCAAATTGGATAGTTAATTTATTTGCAAAGTAACAAAAAGCTTTTGTGGGAGGTTCCTTACACCAATTTCATTTTAAAGTCTATTCTATTTGAGCTTTGGCAAAAAAAAAACACAATACTACGATACCACACAATTGTGAATACCCTTATTGTTAACAAAAAAATTAAACAACATTAATGACTAGCAAATTGTTTTAATTTAAAGAGCAAATAATATAAAAAATAAAATGCAGAACAGTTTAAGGTGTTATTAAGTAAATGTTAAAAATTTATTTTTTAGACAACTTCATCTTTCACGTTTTTTTTTGTGCAAATGCAAATTAAGGTTGGAAAAGACTTTTCAAATTAAATTTTTTGTTTTAATTATTTTTAAAGTTATACATTAAACTGATCAAAGCGTCTTATTTTTCATTAGAGAGTTTTGTTCGGATATTATTACAAATATAACCCGCTGATGATAAGCATTGTTCTGATTCTATACTAGTTGTAGACATATTTGAACGATAATCGTAAGCAATCTGGAAGTTTCATCACGATTGCCTTCACCACAAAACAAACTTATTTCCTAAGTCAGAATACCTGACAATTTTGAAATACATAGCTGATTTCCCGATGTTGCAAATTCTTCTAAAACTTTGCAAAGTCTTTGCTACAGTGATTCACACTCATCGTCCTAACAATCTTTTTCAGAATCAGGAAAAGGTTTTTCTTATTCTATATTCATATCAACTTAAATTGAAATGGTTGCATTTACATGAATATTTGTAATAGAAATTTTTTTGTTAAAAAATTCCGGATTTTAAGGGGCTTAAATCGTCCGGGATCCCGGGATTGACTTCACTAGTTATTGACTTCACATTTATTCATTTTCACCCATGGAAAAAAAAAGAAAATTGCATTCCTTACAAGGAAAAGGTTATCAAACAGTCGCACTCTAGTCCGAGATTACTCTATCTAACATTAAGTCGACTGACACAAATCCAATAGAAAACGTTTAAACCCTAAAACTATTGGATTTTGCTATTTTCCTTTTTTTAAACTTTACAAATTAATAACAAGATATGATTTGATTTCCGTAACGTCTCACGAAAACCTTTACTGCGGATTAAATTATATTCAATATCATTATATATTTAAAATGACATTATTTACATGAGATGACTTTCATTATCCGCGCGCCAAAGGACCTCCTGTCCCAAGCCAAGAAAAAGGATAATGGTTGGATACTAAACAGTGAAATTTATGGGGCACGGTCAATGAATTGTTCTCAAAACAAGTTCATTCTTGAGGTATGGCTCTTGAATGATTGATCTGATATCGGTTGAAGAAAAGACCGTCTTTTAACCTTGGTTGTTGGTGGCTAAGTCTTGGAGAAATCATGGTTATGGTATATAATTATCATAACAAATAAATAGAATCAAGCCTTCAATGAACGATAAGTCCAACAAAACTTGAAGCATGGTTAAAGGTATACATCAAATGATGAGAAGACCTGATCTATCGTTGACTTTAGGACTGTTCTTTTAGAATGAGTGTTCAGTGTGAGCTAATTAGGCTTTATAATCCTTGAGTACAGTATAGCACCAAGTATTTTGTAGTAAGATATTATATCTTTAAGAAAGCTTACGAAGTTGCGTAATTAATAAATTTGTTACATGAGAATAGCAGTAATTAATACTGGGATACCAATTGTTACTGCAACCTAGTTAAGTACAATTTTAGTGGACGAAGGCACCACGGTCATGTACAACTGTTCAAAGGAACTCCTACCTTGGGTGTTGAAGAACCTTATGTGGTGGATGCTTTGAGTTAAAAAACTAAAAGGATATATCTGACTCTGTTGCATGAGTCTTGTTGGACCTCACCAATGAACTATACGTTAATTCTAAGCTTGCTTCAGTTGTGGGCTTGATAATCTGTTAGCCCATCGGCGGGATTAATAATAAAAAATGCAATCTATTAAATATAATGCAAAACAGAAGAATATGTTTAAACCTTAATCTAAACACCAACTTTTTGGCGACAAGTTGTCTTTGATTTTGTTAACTACTCGTACAAAACACATTAAATAAAAATTATCAAAATGAACATTATCAGACAGTCGGTCAGACAGACATCTGCTGTAAATTTATTATTTATTTAAAATTAGCTAATGTAGTAAAATAAACACAATATTGAGCAAACATTTAAAAATTCTTATATACACTTATAGTATTTCTATCTACAGTAGCACGACATGCAAAAACTAAATGAAAAAAGATACAACTCAACACACACATGTATGTATGCTAAGAAGAGGCAGAAAGCCACTATGTTTTTAACGTTGACCCCTGCCGCGAAGGCTTAATTCAACGGTGCTCCAATGCTTGGGACAAATATGAAGCGTCGGTCAACGCCCCTTCGGAATTCAAGAAAGACCATTTTTGAAAGGTTCCTCTAATTACATGCCACAGAACCCCAGCACTGATGTCAAAAAGACACTATACATGACCGTGACTCATTCAGTCACTCGAATTTAAACATGACTTGGTTATTTTAATAACCATGGGTCATCTCAGTATACTATACCAAGTAATACAACCCTTTATTTGATCCGCACAAAATCATCCCATTCATATCAGAGGTCATCACTCTCTGACACGAAAAATTAAGGCGGCAACTAGGCCTGTCACTCATGCAATCAAATTCCTCAATCTCAAATGGTCACAACTCAGACTATTTAGGTTTCCCCGTCGCCTGTACTCAAATTCCAAAGGTAACAGTATATTGATCCGGTAGTTGCTTACCTTCCTAACATTTACTGTTTGAAATTGGCGAGATTCAATCTACCATCATTCTCTTAGTAATTTAAGGGAATCACCAACCCGAGTTCAACTAAAGTGTAACTCACACCGGCCTTCCTGGCCTAACCACAGTCAGAGCGAATTTAAAACCCACGTGGGCCTAACCCATATGATAGTCAAAACCCGGGCAAAAGGCTCCACCTGACAAGGCTCTTCAACATTCCGTCTACAGACCAAAAGTTCTTAGAACATTTATATCTGACTGTGACACCTTCAGCCACTCGAATTGTACTTGGCAAGGTTAAAAAAATAACCATAGGTTTCCCAGTAAAACCGGGTAAACCTCAATTCTACTTATGCAACGTCGTTTTCCTAAATTAAGACTAATAAAAGCCTTAACAGAAAACTAAGAAGCATGAGCCGTTGTATACAAATTTGCTTATACAACGGTCCGAAGGTTAAATGTTTCCTACATAATAACCTTTATTCTAAGATAGGTCTGCAGAACGACAATAGATCAGGTCTCCTCATCATTGATGGATGACTATCCCCGCTCTTCAAGTTATGTTGGATTGATCGTCCATCGAAAGCATATTACAACTACGGTGTTATGATAACTTAATATCAAAACAATGCTTTCTCCAAGAATTTGGCAGCAACATCCAAGGCTCTAGGTAAACCTTTTCTTTTATAGTTATCAGACGAACATTCAGGAGCCGTGCCTCCAGAAAGAACTCATTATGAGATCAGTTCATGGGCCGTGCCCCATGAACTGCCCATCCAATAACCAACCCTCACCCTTCCATTCCTGGCTTGGGACAGGCAGATTCCCCGAAGGTCCTCTGGCGGGTTTGCTAAGAAGAGGCAATACAAATTTTACAATAGTAAAATCCTTACAACTCTTTTAGGTCGTTAGTTAAAAACCCTCTCATCCTTAAAAATTTTAGATTTCGCGGCTTTGGTTTACTTGAGTTCTAAACTATTGTAGCTAACAGAATATTGATGCAAATTTGGATGCAGAACAAATGCTATTAACATTAGAGTAGATAAACCAAGTCGATTTTAAAATGAGCTACACTTATTTCTAGTGAGCTCATATCATTTCATTTGGATCGAATTCCATTGAAAACCTTATGTCACGTTTTGCACCTGGCATGGTTTTAAAATTACTGTTGCAAAAAAAATGGATATAAAGTAAAACTCAGTATGAATTAAAATGAATCAATAAGCAAACTTAAGGTATAAAAAAATTCTTGAAATATAATAATCACTATATAAAAGTACATATAATCATTATTCAAAACTAACAGTTACACAGGCATACAAAAACCCAAACTCAAACCCAAGAGACGCATGTATCATTTCCGATGTTCTTAACACAATTCCGTAGTTATGAATTTTGGAGAAAAAAACAACTTTTAAATAGTCCCGAAATGATTTAAAATTTTTTCTTCTACAAAAATTTCAGCCAGTTATTATTTTTTCGATGAATTTTTTCGAGCTAAATACGATCCCGTAGTCAAAACTTATGATTTTGCAACATATGATGGAAAAAAATTGCTATTTGGTATTTTGAATTAGAATATTAACGGTCGAACAACGGTCGAACAGCGGTCGAACAGGCATAAAAATAGTCCAAAACGCCTATTGATCGAAAGTTGGGTCGAACAACGGCCGTAAAAGACCTAAACTTAGTTGTTCGGCCGCAGCACATTGTCGGTATACGCTCCCTGTTTGATCAAAATTCTGTAACTTTTGAACAGGTTGATATATTTTAAGTCTGTTTTTTTTTTGTTGTGTTGGAAATCAATGTTTCTGCATAAACAACAAAAAATATTTGCAAAAACACTGAGAAACACTTGGTAGAGTTGCCTTAAAATCAACAAAAAAATCTAATTTCTAATTTTCTCTATTAGAAAATCTCCGTAACTTTTGAACGGGTTAGGATATTTTACTTCTATGTGTTTTTGTTGTTTTAGAAATTGATGTGGTAACAAGAAAAGAACAAATTAAACTGATAAGCTGAGAGGTTCAAACTCAATGAAAAAAATCAAAACCTATTGCTATTAATTAAATGTTTTAAACTATATCATTTTTAAGAAATTAAGTATTTTAAATGGTTTTACTTTCTTCTAAGAATTTTTACCGCTTTATTGCTTAACATACCTTAAAAGACACAGATTAAAAATGTTAGACATAAAAATACAATTTTAAATAAAGCGAAAACGAATACGATGTAATCTTAAAAATGAAATAAAAAGGAAATTTTCATTTGTAATTAGCATTCTATGGTTAATCCAAAAAACTTTTTAAACAACTTAGCAATAATAAATTTATTACTTTTATTTTGTATGGTTTTCAGTTACATAAAATACAGTTAATAGCTTTTAATGGCAAAATTAAATATCTTTGAATCTTTAATTCTAATAAAATAGCCCTATTTCCTCCCTATTCATATTTTCCTCGCTAGTAAACACATTTCTTTTAATATTTCTAGCTGAAGAAATAAAAGGATCAGATATAACTATTTATCCAAGCATTAGAAAAGGCATACTTAACGAGTTGTTAACTCGTTATTCAAATAAACTCCCCAATAAAGAAACAAAAATTATAAACACATAAAATCAGCTGATTCTAGTCGGGGAAAAATGCAAAAACATAATAATCTTGAGTAACGAGAGGCAGCAACAACAATTTCACACAAAATATCTTCTGCAAATTTAGGCAGAATTACATACAAATTTGCCCAAAATCAAACACCTGTTTCAACTAATTTCTGAATAACTTTTGAATTTTTTCCGATCTTATAAAAATTATATTTTCATAAATTATATTTAAAGTTACTAAATCATTATTTTTTAAATTCAAGTCTTAACAATGTTTTGAGCTAGAGAATATAAAACATAAGCTAGAGAAGTTATATATGAAAGTGGAAAAACTATATTTTTTTTTATTCCAAAAAAGTTTCTTGGCTGCGAAAAATGGTTGACATTTAGAATGCACGCTCCAAAAACATTAAAAAGGTCTACGAGAAGTAAAAACATTTTTTGTAAAGCAGTGTTAACCATAAGTAAAGCTTAGTATGCTGTAGGAACGAACATTTTTGGGCATATAACTCTACTCGCGAAATTTTGATGTAGAGTCAAAGTTTAGTGTGGAGAAAAAGCACTTGCTGTTCTGGTTGACAGATTCATATTTTTATTGCTACAATTTTATATCCTATAAAAGGCAAGACCACACATTAATAAACTATATAAATGCAACAATAAATTTTTTTAATAACAAATTCAGCATTTAAACATACCTACTGCTTTTTTTTTATTGTTGAATGGCAAATTTCAGCGCCAATTAAATGTATTATCCACATCGAAATTTTGACATTTCAACTCTTCACTCACGAATGGAAATTTGGCAACATAGCAATAATTTGCGCTTCTACAGCGTACTAGCTGGCGAAAAAAATTTCGCAGCCTGTTCGTTGTCAAAAATCTCAATGTATTTCTTGTGGAAATTTTTTTTCATTCCTACAGCATACTAAACTTAAACACAAAAAAAAAATTTTAAAAATTCGTCTTTTTACCTAAAGTATGCTGTAGAAGCTAATCTTCCGTAAGAAAAGCCAGGCTTGTAGCCAGACCAAGAAGACAGAGGGGGCAGGCATGAATCTTGGGGGTGAAAATTTTTTTTTTCATTTATATAAAAAAAACAATTGTTTTAACGTGTGAAATGAACACTTTACACATATTTATTAATATAAACATGGATATTTAGATCTTTTTATACATGAGATTAATACATAAAAAATAATATAAAAATTAATTCAGGACTTTGTAATAAAATTAAGGTAAAAATACAAGATTTATCAAGTGGCTAGAAATATAAGAAAGAGTAGCGAAATGGGCTAAGATATGTATAAGACATTTTTTAAGTGAAACAAATAAAAAATTGAATTAACCCGCATACGTCGTTTGCATCAAATTGATGTAAATTTTTTATTCAGATTTATATATTAAGAACAAACATGCATGTTTTGATTTAAATATTTTGCTTTTGTAAATTTTTGCTAGAATTAAGATTTGCAAATTTTTTCTTTTAAAATTAATAAACATTTATCATGGATAAAATAAAATTCAAAAATTAAAAACATTCCAATGAATTATATATTCTTTTTGAATCTGCATCAAATTGGTGCACAACGTGCTTTTCATTTCTAGAAAGTTGCTATGTATGCGGGTTAAAAATTATTAAAATTTAAATCATATTTTTTGGTAGCAAATGTTGGCGACCCAGAAGAAATTTGAAAAATTGTAACAATTTATCTGAAATGTCTTGTTAAACAAATTTCATATACATATTCAAGTCATGAAAAAGGTCAATGTGTATATTTTTTGTTATTTTAAACTAAACTAATTTTAAAGCAATAAACAAATATATCTACAAAATGCATATTAATTAATCATTTAAAGTTTTTCATTGTCTGATTTGGCCAGAGGGTGGAAAACGGCTGTAGTAGGGGGGGCAATGCCCCACCCTGGCTACAGGCTTGAGAAAAGCATTGCGTTTTTGACAGCAAAAAGGTAGCGAAATTTTATTTTCGTTGGTTAGTACGCCGTTGAACCGAAAATTTTGTTCAATGCAGCCAAGTTCACAACCATGATGGGAGAGTTAAAATGTCTCTTTTATGTTCGTTCATTTAACTGGCGTGGAAATTTGACATTCAACAATAATGTTCAACTAACACATTCAACAAACACGTTATGGTAAGTATGTGTTAGTGTTGAGTCTACACCAAAATTTCGCGTGTAGAATTAAATGCCTAAAAATTTTCGTTCCTACAGCATACTAAGCTTAAAGTGAAAAATGTTGTGCTACGCACGATGTAAAGTGATAACCCAAGACTTAATGTCTTGTATCTCGTTCATATTTCAATATTTTTAAAGCTTACCTAAAATTAAAAAAATCGTGAAAAATTACGATATCTAACATTCGGTCGCTGTGATCAAAACACAAGAGATCTTATAAAATAAGAAATTTTAATTGTTTGACAAATGTGTTTAAAACGGAAACCGTGATGTAAAATCTTTAACCTTTTAGTCGCTTGAAAAATAATGTCAAAGATAAACAATATGCGCAGAGAATAAAAAAATTCCAACATTCGAACCCTATATCTTATGAAGTATCAAGAACATCGATAGTAAAAACTAAAAGCTTGTACAATTTTCTGTTAGAATAAAAAAAGAAAAGTTTATACTTCGCATTTTATGGTTTCGAATGCTCAAACAGGAAAATCCGACACTGTGAGCGAAATTTTTCTAATCTTTTATTCAACAGCAAACGTATGCGTAGCAACAAAAGCATGCCTCACTCGGCGATGCTGATGTTGATATTATCACCAGTTGTGTGTGGCGTAAAAGAATTTGTTTGTTTATGAAGTTAGCTGAAAACAAACTGTTCATTTTCATAGGAGCATAATTGCTGTTCGAGCGATGTTCGGCCACTGTACGTCCATTGTGTGTCCTTTGTACGTCCGTATTATTAAAAAACGGCCCTGTACGACCGCTGTTTGACCTAAACAGTCCTGCCAACAACCCTTATCCGACCCTTGTTCGGCCGAGAAAACTAATGAAAACAAAGCCTTGTTCGGCCGCTGTTTGGTTTCAGCTAAAAAGTTTTATAGGCCTATTATGGTTCACAGCAATACACTGCTGTGTCTTATTTTAAGTATAAGCAATGTACACGATAAAAACGGAAATTACTGTTGTGTTGTGAATCGTAACAGGCCTGTTAATTTTTGCTCGTGTAAGCTCAAATATAATTCTACAAAAATTCTAATTTTTTTTAAATTCTAAAAACAATATGGTACTTAAAATACGCTTTAAATCACTTTTCAATTGCTATTTTTTCAAAACCCATTTTTGAGCACGAAGTGAGCCAAAAATGGTCTTAATTGATATTTTTTACAATTTAAGCCAAATATTTTTTCATTTCCAAAGAATTTGTTCACGCTTAATACGGTTCTACTGGTAAAATTTACGACGGGTTTCGATCTTTCTCAAAAAATTAAATTTTTGATATAAACCTGGCATAAAAATGATTCAATTTTTCCAACACGTTAAAATTAACCGCACCATTTTTCCATTCAAATATTCCCATATTATTTAATAAACATTTTTTTGCTTAATGTTAAATCAAAGAGAATTGTTTCTGTGATAGATAATTCTTTTGTTTCTGATTATTCATTTTTCAATTATTTCAATTTATTGCTTCTATTTCTATTTCTTGCTTGCTCAGAGAAATATTTCACTTTGGACAAAATTAAATTAGACTCATTTTGTGGTCACATCTTACTCAAAAACACAATTACTCTAATATTTGTCGTGAAATCATAAGTGTTTTAACAAGGACAAATTTTTGGGAAACATATTTGACTAAAACCTTAAACAAAAAACCCAATTTAGACCATTTTTGTATAAGTTCTTGCACATTAATCGCAATTTGCCAAACATTTGTTGTAAAACCATGTATTTGGCTTACACGATCGTGTTAAGCGTGATCAAATCCTTCGGAAATGAGATACCTGGCTAGTATTTTGGAAGAAAATAACTTAAAACTATTTCGGGTTCTTTTAAAAAAAAATTCTGTTCAAAATTCGTCATTGTGTCATGCGTTTTTTAAAAAGATCGTGTTAAGAACAACGATATCCTTAAGAAAAGATTTAACTCTTTGAGGTACAGAAATTTCATTACAAAGAATACCCTTGAGGTACAAAAAAACAAAAAAGTCCAAAATATTTTCCTTTTTTATTATTATCGGAACAGGATACACTTGTATTTTTACAAGTTATGTTCAGACAAAGAGCGTAAGCACGTGTATGCGCTAAGCACGGATGATTTACAAGCCCGGCGGTTGGTGAGGACCAATTAAAACCGCTGTACTTTAGAGCTACAACATTAAATCTGAATGGGTTGAATTTCTACCAACATACTACAAAGGTTTATTTTTTAGTGGTTCCAATTTTGTCCCATGGTACTTCAAAGAGTTAAGGGTTTGGACTTGGACTCTTGGGTTTGAAATTTTTTTTTAATGAAGAATTTTTTTGAAGAAGATTTAAATTAGTTAAAGAAATACATAAAAACATTTGAAAAAGAAATTCAACAAAACAGCTCTTAAAATTCTTTGAACTTACCCTTGTTGCAAAAGCAGCAGGCGACAGATAAAAAATAGAGATGAAAATATATCCAAAGGCGTGACAATGACTTCCTTTTACTTTTGGAGAAAAAAAACGAAACACTCGTTAGCACACAAAAATGTCGAAAAAAATAACACTTAAATTTGCACTGTGATCGTTAAAACGAACACTCTACAGCTGAGCTGCTTATGACGTCAACTTAGAACTTGCACAAACGTCAAAAAATGACGTTTTGACACGATCGCACAATTGAAACTACAAAACACACAAAAAAAACAGGAACGTGGAACGTCAAAAATTATGTGCCAGATTTATTTCAGCTCGTTATAAATATTTTCAAAACACTTTTTTTTTAGAAGGAATTTGGCATTTCGACACGTAAGTAAATATGGCGAATATAAACGTAACGGCACACTAGAAACACGACGTGGGAAACAAAAACAATTTCTTTTTAATTATCGCAGCCTAGCCTTGTGTGGCAGGCAGCACTTGATTTGAAAACGAAACTGTTGCGATGTTGAAGATACCCTTGGCCACGAACGTGAGTTAAATCAGAAGGTCACCATCACGACAACGACGACGGCAGCCAAAGCTCTTGCGAAACGGAAACGGAAGATGTTCTTCGGAGCTGAGAGTGGTGTGGGAAAGAGTCGTGGTGAGTAAATAGTTGATCGTGTAGGCAGGCATGCAAGAGCTTCGAGCGTGCTACGATATTGAGGAGGTGGAAAAACTGCATTTATTACCAAAAAATCAAAACAATAAACTTTAACGTTCGCCTAAAAGCTAAAGCTTTTAAGCACCATTGTTCACTTCCGTAAAGCCGAAGTTGTCGGTTATCAACCGGATATGCCGTGTGTTATAAGCCTAAATATGCCAGCTCGGTATACAAAATATATTCACAAATTATAATCAAAAACAACTATAAAACGTTAACGCCGCTTCAAAAAAAGCTCCTTCAAGTCCCGTTAATATATGCGACACAACGCGTTCGAACCCAGCTGAGTGGCGGCTAAAACAAACTTTCTATGCGAGTCGCGCCGATTCAAGTGCGAGTCAGTTTGTTGGGTGAGCGCGATCTTTTGTATGAGTTTTTTTTCGAATTTTTTATTTACTTTTATTTTCTGAATTCTTTTTTAATTTATTTGATTTTGTTTTAGTTATTTTTGCTCGCAATTGCATTCGTATTCTATTAAGCGTTAGAACGTTAAAGTCATTTCTCTGCAGTTGCAGTCGAGTACGTGATCGGGTGTGTGTGAGTGTGTGTGTGTATGTGTGTAACACGCGTGTCCCGCCATTTCAATCCCCAAGCCCGCCCTGAACTACCGCCCACAGCGCAGCTCTACTAACTGGAGCGTAAGTCGTGCACTTTTTCCGAGAGAGTCGCAATTTATTGATGCTCTACAACAGTGATGTGATTTTTATTTTGTTATAAATCCCTAAAGCATGCATAAAAATTCCGTTTTTTCTAAATATACTCAAAGACATCGCAAAAAATCCCGATGAAAAATAGGTATAAGAAAAAATTTTTTTATTTAATTCTTAGATGTTTCTAGAAAGTTTTGCTAAAAACATTTAAGCGTTTATTTAACTGACCCAAAAAATTCTTTGGGTTTTATTTTTGGGAGTCCATTTGTAAAACAGCATCAATTACATTTCAAAATTACTTGCTAAAAATGTTGTTTCAGAATAATAAATTTTCCCGGTGCTAGTTTTCGTTTTTCGGAACACTTGGCCACATATAAAAAATGTTTGTACTGTTTAAAAATATATCAATAGAGATATGATATCCCAAACAAAAATATAAGCAAGCGAACAGCGGTCGAACATGGACCACACGGCCGCATAAGGGTAGAACACAGGCTAAAAATAATCCAAAAAGTCCAGCGGTCCAAAGTTGGGTCGAACAACGGCCGTACAAAGCCTCAATTGATTTGACCAGAAGATGTATGCACCTTGTATGCCACCAAATTTTTCTTGTCTCTTATTTAACAGCAAACGCATGCACAGCAACAAAAGCAAGCCCCAATCGACGATGTTGATAGTATCAAATTAGTTAAAAAAGCTACTCATTTTCATTGTAGAATAATCACTGTTCGGCCGATGTACGTCCGTTGTACAGCCGAGATTATTTTAAAACGTCCTCTGTTCGGCCGAGAAAATTATTAAAAATTAGGCCTGTTTTTATCTGTTTTTAGGCTTGACCTATGTCACTGTTGTCCGCGAAACAAAAACGTTTTCTTTTTTTTTTTTAGATCACAATTGCACTTATATGTATCTCATTTTTTGCCTTGCTCGAGACTCATTTGTTTTTATTATTTTGTTGCACTGAGCTAGCTGAGCACAAAAAGAGAAGAGTGGAGATCAAGATAGAGTTTACTGAAACAAGCGCGTGAAAAAAAAACTATTCAGCAATGCGTTCATTATTCATTTTTCATTCATTATTCATTTGTTACTCGTTATTCTATTTTTTATTTTTTATTCATTTCTCATTCATTATTCATTTTTTATTCATTATTTATTTTTTATTCATTATTCGTTTTTTATACGTTATTAACTTTTTATTCATTATTCTTTTGTTATTCATTATACATTTTTTATTCATTATTCATTTTTTTCATTATAATTTCTTATTCATTATTAATTTATCATTCATTATTCATTTTTTATTCATTATTCATTTTTTTCATTATTCATTTTTTATTCATTATTAATTTTTTAATCATTATTCATTATTTATTCATTTGTTTTTCATTATTCATTTTTTTTTCTTTATTCAATTGTTATTAATTTTTTATTTATGGCTTGGGCAAAATGAATAAAAAATAAATGAATAATGAATAAAAAATTAATAAAGAATGAATAATGAATAAAAAATTAATAATGAATAAAAAATTACTAATGAATAAAAAAATTAATAATGTATTAAATAATAAATAAAAAAGCTTCGCTTCAAAAATTAATAACAAATAAAAAATTAATAATGAATAAAAAAAAATTAAAAATTTTGAAATTCTTTGTTAATTACATTCTTGTGAATAGCATTGAAATAAATAAATAAAATAATTTATTGTTCTGAATAACGAAAGTGAATTACTAAAATGAATATTTAATAAATTTTTTTTAAAAATGAATTTGAATTAAAAATCAATTTTGCATTCATGGAATGCATTCTTATGTAGTTATTCAGTTGTACGTAAAATTCTGAATATGAACGAAGATTTTACAGCTCTGAGAGCTAGCTAAGGATTGCGTTTGATTTTATCAGGAATTATCTTATCCAAAGTAAACTTTTATCAAATTAAGCAGTTGTTACATTACAAAATAAATTCTTAACTTTTTTTTACGCAAAAAAGATTTACTTTACTAAAACAACCTTATAACCTTTAAGCAGAGTACTCTGTTCAGTTTCATGTGAAATTCCACTCAAATCTCTATACAAAATATGACAGCTGCGAAACAAGCGTGCAAATTTTCACAACATTTTCGTCAGAGCAGTACTCTGTTCCGCAGCGTGAAATTATCGCAACATGTTTCTGAGCAACATTTTTTCACGACAATTTAATTGTACTGCCTATTTATTTTGAAGTGAAAAGAGAGAGATCATATGAAATCTCCCAATATATTCTCTGAATCTCTCTGAGAAACGTTGCCATAGGAATTCCTCGCAACAAACTTTAAGTCAAAAATTTCACGCAACAAATAAATAGATGTTGTCAGCGAAATTTCACGTAAACGACCAGAGTAGTAGGCTTTATTGTAAAAAAAACAATGCTGATAATTAGCTAGAGAGTTTCGCAAGAACGATGGCTCAGATTCGTAAATCCAAAAGTTAAAGGGTTTTTTCAAGTTGTTTTGCAATGCCTTCAAATTATCAAAGAGGACACTCAAAAAATTTTTATATAGAATTTTGGCATCAGACTAACCCTTTTTTGTTTTAGAGTGCGACACTCGAACTTGCGTTAGCAAAACGCGCATTTGTGTTTAACCCATTACAAACAGGTTCGCAGTAAAAAACCTTGTTCCATCGTATTTAGCTACCTCGAAAGTACGGGGTTGTTACGAAAATCGCTTAGGAAATTTCTTCTTCTTAAAGTGAATAAATATTTTATTGAATTCAATATCTCAGCGATCCTTATTTTTCGTTATTTTTCGGCGGTGTTCATCAATTTATCGCTTTATTGTACCTTACTTTTATAACCTAAATTCATTTTTTGCACTTTTAAAAATTTAATATTTACACTCAAAAAATTTATTAGTAACATTTCTACGAATGATATAAGTACATAAAATATTCGTACTTTCTATAAATATTCGTACAATATACAAAGTATTTTTATTGTGATATCTTTACGAATACATTTGTAAAACTTTTCTTATACCTGATGTAGTTTCTACGAATGTATTTGTTTTAAATACTAATGATATTTGTTAACAAAAATAAATCAATTCGTATAAGTGCATTGTACGAATGACTGTGTACATATAAATAATAATAGTCGTACATTTCTCGTACGAATAACTTCGTAAGTTCTTTTATTACATTCGTAGTATTTAATAATGCTTTCGTACTATTTACAAATAAAAAATAATATTAGTAGAAACAATTCATTCTATTAGTAGAAACAAATAAAAATAATATTAGTAGGTTGACCGTACGAATTATTAGTAGAATGTACAAATTATTAGTAGAGTTTAAAAAATTAAAAACCGAAATCGTTCAGCCTTGTTTGTCGAACATCTACGATTGTAAAGTGACTGTAGCCTACTGGTAGAGTGCGTGGCCCGTAAGATAAAGGGCCGTGATTCAAACCCCAGCTTAGAAAAAATATTTTTTTTTTTTCGTTATAAGATATTAAGTATGATAATTCGTAAATGTAACTAATGTATTCGTACAATATTCATTTGATTTTTACGAATACGAATAAAATAACTGTAATATGTACTTATATACGTCGATTCTACGAATCCTATTCGTGGCTGAGAACTGCGAATAAAATTCGTAAACTGCACGCAGTTATTAGTAATATTTACACACAAATATTTTTGAGTGTAGAAATAGGTGATTTTTTCAGATACCATAGATTTGTATTAAATAAAAATGTATTTAAGAGCCTCCGGGAGTTTTCATAAAAAAACGGCATTTTTTATTTATTTTTTTTAAGCTAAAGAAGCTGTTTTTTAACTTTATTTTTTAACAAAACTTTTTTTACTTTATTATAGAATAACTATTTAAGATTTATCCCTAAAATTTTGGTCCAAAATATTCTTCGATAAGGGAGAAAAGTGCAATGCCTTGAAAGTCTTTAAATTTAAGGTGAGCAAGGTATCTGGAGACTGTTTCATCTGAAAAAAAGATTTTTTCGGTTTAGTAAAAAATTCTTGGGCATTTAGTCGTTCGACTTTTTTTTAAATATTTTTTATTTATAACCTAAAACAACCTCAATTTTGTGCAAAAACATTAAAATTTTCTTTCCACGCCCGCTATTTTGTCAAAAATTAAAAGTTTTCAAAAACCAACTATTAAACGCCCAAGAACTCCTACCAAAAACGGAAAAAAAAATTATTTTACAAATGAACCAGTCTCCAGATATATTGCTCACCGCAAATTTAAGGACTTTCGCGGCATTGTACTTTTCTACCTTATCGAAGAATATTTTTGGACCAAAATGTCAGGGATAAATCTTAAATAGTTATTCTTTAATAATTTTGAAAAAAGATTTGGTCTAAAATAAAGTACAGCTTTGAAAAAACTTTAAAAAGTGATTTTTAAAAAAAAAAATCCCGGAGGCCCTTAAGAACATCTTTTTTTGGCAAAGAAAAGAAATTGGCTTGTTTTAAAAAACACTGCTTGTTTAAAATTCATTTTTCTCTCGTAGGCCGCAACTACAGTGCGCGCTTAAGCAAAGGCTGAATATGAAACAAAACAAAACGTGTTAGAAGAAGCGAGATAGAAATAAAGCCAAGCTGATTTTTTTAAACTAATAAAAGATAGTACTAGAGATAGAAATTAATTAATGATGCTTTTTATCTCGATTTTTTTACACAGTTTTTATTTTTATGTTTGAAACCCGCTTCAGCGCGCACTGTTACTTATTATTGTAACATTAGGGTTAAAAAAAATTCCGCAAAAAGGTAGAAATCCCGCGAAATCACATCACTGCTCTATAAATGCACGCAAAAGAATGCTAGCTGCTTTTTGTTACTTTTTCTTTTTCTCTCTGCCTCTCTCTTTTTCTTTGAAGCTTTCAATGAACGGAAAGTCGTTAGAGGAATAATTTGCAGCACACGATATCTACTCACGAGACATATTTTAATCATTAGAACTCTCCCACCCAAAGACTGACCCTCTAACCCTTTAACCCCTCTTTACCCACCCTTCAATCAAAAATTTTTGTCTATAAAAGCACCAAAAAAAAGCCGAAACAAAAACAAATTTAAACAAAAATAGAGAAAGATCTGAATTGCGCTCGGAAATTGCAAAATTGCGCGAATCGCTTTGGTGCACTACAACAACAACAACAATAAAAAACATCAACAAAAACAACAGCAGCACTGAAAAAATTTCACTGTCAAGGTCGAACATTGTGCTTTGCTTTTATGTAGCTTTTATTTAGTTGAATGCGACGCGTTGCGATCGACGCAAAACTTTTAACGATCGCGCAACGCTCAATGTCAATCCAACGGTGAGATAGAGCAACAAACAGCAACAGTGAGTGAGCAATAGAGAGCGATAACAAGACCGGCAGAGTGTGTATGTTTGTGCAATCAAAAGGGTGGCTGCGCGGCTTTAGAGAATGGTTGCCGTATCGCTTTTTGCTGCATGACTTATGTAAGCGTCTGCGTCTGAACAACAAAAACAATCACCATATGTTGTTGGCACAATTTGTAAATAAAAGTTTAATAGAAATAAATGAAATAAAACATTCGGTCTTTTTTTTTATTCTTTATTTATTTTCACTGAGTAATGCGCCCACTTGTGATGCATGCCAAACAACGTGCATGTTTTTTTTCGTCAAAGCTTTAGTTTTTCATGTGTTTTTGTGAAATTTCGCAATTTCTTTACTTGTGCTTTAAGTGTTTTTTCACGAATTGCAACTGCGTGCAAAATAGTGCGCTGTGCTGTTATCTTTAATAGCTAAGGAATGAGAGGTTTTTACGAGTTTGAGGAAGGAAGTGTGCAGTGGTTCTAGAAGCATTATCTAAGAAACTGCAAACTTTTCTGTAGATAGAAAACTTTTCTGTAGTGCTTTTTTACTATATTTTTAAAAATTTTTACTTGCAGACCTGTGTAATTTAGTGAAAGGGGGGGGGGGGATAAAGAATTTTTGGTGTAAGGCATACGGTTGCATTTATTATCGTGTCTAAACAGGTTAAGTTAGAATGAACAGTATGATTGAACATGTTTCAGCGTGTTGCAGTTGGATTAATCATATTCCAACAGGCTAAGCTCATTATCTAGCTGACCCTGTCTTGCCGAAAGTTGACATCCAGCATTCAAACGCTACTGTGTCCTTGTTTTTAAATATGTGTTATGGCTCATAGAGGTTGTGGAATTTCTCCGGACAGCTTCTGTTATATTTGTGGTGAATATACAGTGAAAAGTTAACAAAGAAATATAAGTGATTTTGTGAAGACGGTTTATTTTGCTTACTTCAAATACGTACTTGGTGATCAAGCCAAAGCATGGGTCCTCATAAGGTGTGCAGAAGATGTGAGGAAGATCTGCGCTTGTGATTAAAGGGTAAGAAAACAGCATTTCGTTTTGGCATTAAATGATATGGCGTGAACAGAAAAATCACACAACCGACTACTTTTTCTGTTCGGTATACGTGAAAGGATTTAATACAAAAAATAAGAAGAAAATATCTTACGCTAACCTTGATTCAGCTATTCGTCCAGTATCCCATAGCTCTGAAATACCAGTTCCGCACCCACCTCCTAATTTAGATGACATCATAAGTAATGCAGAGGACTCAGAAACGTTTGCTCCCCATAACGAATCTAGCTCAAATTTTTCAGTTGACGAGGGACCTCAACTTTTTTCTCAGATTGAGCTCAATGGCCTAGTCAGAGACTTGGGTCTGTTAAAAGATGCAACCGAATTGCTAGGTTAAAGGCTAAAAAACAAAAACTTTTTATCATGTGGTACCTCATTTTCCTCGTTCAGACATCGAGAGAGAGAATTTACTAAGTATTTTACTAAAAAGGGAAATCTGATCTGTTGTAATGATGTTCGATGGCTCATGAAATGCTTTGAAATACAATACGATTCATCAGAATGGCGCTTATTCATTGATTCAGCCATAAGTAGCCTCAAAGCAGTCTTGCTGCATAATGGAAATGTATTTGAATCTCTTCCAATGGGACATTCAGTTCATATGGAAGAAAACTACAATGACTTAGCTACGATTCTTGAGAAAATCAAATATCAAGAACATCAATGGATGGTTTGTGGAGATTTTAAAATACTAACAATGTTGTTGGGTCAACAGTCAGGTTATACCTAATTCCCTTGTTTTCTATGTGTGTGGGATAGTAGAGTCAGAGAGCTATACTGGACAACAACTGACTGGCTACCATGAAATGGTTTAACTCCTGGCGAGAAAAACGTTATCAATACCACTTTAATTTCGCCAGAAATGGTTTTACTGCCACCTCTTCATACTAAATTGGGGCTAATGAAGCAGTTTGTAAAATCATTGCAAAAATATGGGGATTGTTTTAGATATATATGTTCCAAGTTGCCAAAATTGTCTAAAACAAAGTTAAAAGAAGGAGTTTTCACAGGCCCTGACATAAGAAAACTACTGTCAGATCCCCTCTTTTCTGAATCAATGGGTGAAATCGAAAAAGAAGCATGGGATTCTTTCAAAAATGTAGTGCAGAAGTTTTTGGGCAATACTAAGGGTTCCTAGTATAAAAATATTGTACAGTGCATGCTGACAGCATATAAAGCTGAAGGGTGCAAGATGACTTTAAAAGTTCACTTCTTACATTCCCATATTGAATATTTTCCTAAAAGCTTCGGTGCCTGCAGTGAAAAGCAAGGTGAAAGATTTAACCAGGATGTACGTGATATCGAGAGACGTTACCAAGGAAGATGGGTTGTCAGTATGTTAGTGGACTACTGTTGGATGCTTAAACGAGAAACCAAAGAAGGAAAGCAAAAACGAGTTCAGAGAAGCATCAAAGAAAAGAAGAAAAAGTTTCACAAGGAAAAAGAGTAAACATAAAGTTGTGTATACAATAAAAATTAAAATAGGAAAAATAATGGTTGATAGATTTTGTTAAATATTATGCTGTGTGTTTGTTGTAATAAATATTGTGTTATTTTGCAGACTAGACTATACGTGATGGAGAGTAATGAAGTTATTTTTGAAATCAGCGTACCTTAAAACATATAATTCAGCAAAAATATGTCATGCAGCTGAAAAAAAATTTTTTGCAGACCTGTGTTATCAAATGCTTTTCATCACTTTACTATAATCAATACCACTATAATACATACCAACAAAATTAAGACAATCAGATAATAATCAAAAGTTCCGTGCTCTCTCGAGTGTGCCTTTAGATTCGAATATTCTCCTCACAGGATACTGTGGGTAAAAATCGAGAGTGGCATCGTGTTTGGCAAAATATTGTTAGTTAAAGTCTATATTCACCTTTGCTTTAAGACGTATGTAGTTTTTTTTTTTTTTTGAAAAAATGTTAGCATTTTGAGATCGTTATTTGTATTGTTTTTCTCGAAAACAGCTTTTTTTTACAACGATCAAAGAACAAGGTTTGGTCTTTGACTTGAGAGGAAAGGGATAGATTTATTTAGAGGAATTGATTGGAACAATACGTGAATTATTGATTAGGCGAAAACAACCGTAAAAGACAATTTGAATTGCTTTTAACCGAGGCTAGTGCTATGCCTTAACTTCGGCAAACATTTCCAGCCCTTAGGTGTTCCATTCCTTTAATTCCACATTTTCCCCAATTTAGTTGTGGATTTTTAGTTTTCCATAATTCTTAAATGTAGGATCTTTAGGTCATCTTGAGAAATTTTTTACTTCCAATGGATATTATAAGTAATATAAGAAATTTTTTGTCAAGAGCTCTTTGCAATTAAAGGAATTTACTTATTATGAAGTAACAGAACAATTTAGAGCGTCTACTTAAAAGTAATTTTCACGTTCAACAAACGGATATCAAAAAAACTTGAGCATCTTTAGAAAAGTCTCAACAGAAAACTTAAAACAGTCTTTGCACTGTCAAAAATAAACGCCAATAACTTAACTTAATAGATAAAAATGCACCGACCAATCCTAGCAACACTGAACCAATGGCCACATTTGACCCTAGCTATTAAATCAAATCATAGGCAACTTAAGTACCAACCAAAGCCTTATTTAATGAAGACATAATTTGACATAAGCGATGTCAAAGTTCAACACGAAGTAATAAAAAAATATATAAATTTTAAATAAAGCGGCAGACACACCTACAGCAACACAACTCAAGAAAGTTGCGGCAAATATGTTAAACTGCAGCTCGGCAACATGCAATAAAAAACAAATTTAACCAGAAATAACAACAAAAACAAGAGCTAAAGCCATCATTTTGCAAGCGGTGTCAATCTCAGTTAGAAAGAGACACTAAATAATGAACGGTGCTTGAGTATAAAAAGGACAAACAGAGCAGCAACTCTAATGAACGCATCATCATCAGCAGCAGCAGCAGCAACCAAACGAACAATTGCTGGCAACTGTCAAATGAGCGATTAATCTCAATCAAAAATGTCGACAACAGTGACGCGCAAAGCAACATGCTTTGAATGGCGAGTAGATAACAACAGCAACTCGAACGCGCCCATATTATGATGAAGTTGGCAATAGATGTTGCTGGACACAACAACATAAAAAAAACTAGTAAAAAATAATGACGAATAGCTTACTGCAGCTGGTAATGAAAAAAGACATGTGTTCTTTTATGGCGCACATGCGTTGATGAAGTCCAACCGACCAACCGACCGGCTAACCAAGCGTCCAACTAACCGACCATTCATATAATTGAGTTGTGAACTTGGCAATATTTCATCATAGCGCAGCCGCAAACGCAACATTTTAATGTTGCTCATTCGTTTACTATGCTATATGTTGCATGCATGCGTTTCTCCTACGACGACGATGACGTTGCAACGTTGCAGCCCAGAAAAAACATCTTAATTGTCACTCAATTACTCACAATCAGTTTTCGACTGCAAGCAAACAGCAACAACATCAAGAGCAGCAGCAGCAGCCGCCTCAGCCAAGTTACAGCTTCCAACAGCTTTGGCAACCGACAACCGACAACCAAGAGCCAAGCGACCAACCGACACACAACACCAGAACCAAATGGCTTAGAATGTTAAATTGATGAGTTGCGACAGTTTTTGGCCAAAGGGCATTTGTTTGACGGCGCAAAGTCAAATCCGTTTAGAGTGTAGCAAAGTTAAGTAGAATGGAGTGGGATTCACTCATCGAACAGCGGATGCAGCAAGCACCATGCCTGGTCTTAAAGGCGTTGCAAATGCGTTAATGTGAGGCGTTGTTTTGTCATTGTGCATTCATTGATTGACTTTGGTAACTAACGCATTAGTAATAAGAACTTTGGAGTTTGTGTGGTTGAAGGTGTGGAATTGCGTAAGATTGCAGAGAGGAAGAGGAGCATTTTGCGACAAAATAAAAGAGAGACACGTACTGCCCAGTGGTAAATGTGCAAACTTGTTTCGATTTGTATGCATACAAAACTCAATAACTTATTAATAATTTTTTGAACATAGTCAAGCAAACACTGATGATATCTACCATACACTGTAAGCGACAATGCGAGTAGATATACTGCCAATGTCGCACAAACTAGAGAAGAACACAAAAACTTAAACGAAATTAATTTCTATGTAAAAACACAACGAAAGCGAAAGATAATACACAAAAGTAAAAAGCAAGAGAAGCAAAAAATTATTTATACTTGAATTTCTACGGTTTATGAACGGTTTTTGGGTCTTTTTTTGCCATGCCGGATGAAATAATATCGAAAGGCTCTAAATGATTAAAAGGAATGGACTTATTTAATTTGAAATTAAAAACGTTTTTCCATAATTTTTTTAGTCTATTGTACATTCTAAAAAATTTTTTGTTCAAGAAATAGTACATTAAATAACTTAAATATACAAAGAGAATGAATGTATATACAACCGTTGCCAACTTATTAGCAACATTTTTGGTACAGGATAGTTTTAAAAATTTTTATTAATAAAATTCACTTTGTTTTAAACGGTATGTGTTATAACCAGGGCTAGTATTTCGATGACGTCAGCTTTTTTCTGCTGCTTCGAAGACATTTTCTGGTTATTTAGAGCGTCCATTTATATTTCCTAAATTCCAAATATGAAAATTTTTTAGTCTTTTTTCATCGGTTTTAGTTTTCAGGTCATTTTTACTAGTTTAAGGGCATTTTTTGGTAATTTTTAGCGATTTTTAAGTTATGTTGTTGTCATTTTTCGAAATTTTTCATTATTATAGCATTTTTCGGTTTTTTACGTAATTTTAGTGTAACTTAAAAAAAAAAAAAATTTCGTTTTTTTCGTACTAAAAAATGTAAAAATGCCAATTTTTAAACATATGCCTTTAACAATAGAGTCCCTTCAATCAAAAACATTACCTCTCGAAAAAAGAGTAGCTTTGTTTATAGACCTCGATGAAAAACAAGCTCTGCACGTGGTGAAACTGTCGAAAGGGTATGTATAAAAATGAAACAAGTGTTAGATAAAAACTCAGGATATGCTAGTTTTTATTAACTCTATTTTTATGCTCTCTTTATGTACAAATTTTAATACTGTGATATTAGAAGAGGAACTTACATCCGATGACATATCGTCTTTTAAATATGTTCCTATCGTCAGTGCAGAAGTAGAATGAAGTGTCTGTTTACAAACACATTTTGCCAGAAAATCGACGTTCCTTCAATTTTAATGACTTAAAAATGTGCCTTGTAATATACCGTAACGCTATGTATACAAATTATATAAAATACATTTTAAGTTTAGTAATGTATTATTTTTAAAGCTTTATTTTTTGTTAATTTTTTATGTAATTGTATGCGTTTTAAGGTCATTTTTGTCAGTTTTTAGGTCATTTTCTACAGGTTTTAGGTCAGTTTTGTCATTATTTTTTAGGTTACTTTTTGCAGTTTTTTAGGTCATCAAAATCCGAGCCCTGGTATAACATATTATTTAGCTATCCCATTATTAAATAAACATAAAACATAAAAGCAATTGATTATGGATTTGGTCGGGACATTTAATTATAAAAGTAATAATTCATAGAAAAGAGGAATTTTTTTCTGCTTTTATGTATTTTGTTATCAATATTTGGTAGGAAAACCTTTCTGCTTTATGTCGGCTTGTCATTTGCGTTGCATGGATCGTATTAGATTTCGACATCTTTCAACGGGGATGGCTTCCCACGCAACCTTAATTTTCTCAAATATTTCACTAGAATTCGAGATATTTTGAGCGCTTATTACGAGGGCCGTTTGATAATTTCGTGAAAAATTAAACAAGAAATGAATTTTACGGCAAAAAAGTTATATTTCTGAATATAGTCTCCTTTTAGCTCGATACACTCTGTCCAACGTTCCGCTCATTTTTTGATCCCATCCGAAAAATACGTTTTCGGCAGGTCCTTAAAATAGGCCTATGTTTCTGTGATAAGCTCCTGTCTGGTGGTATCTCTTTCCGCCAAGCAAAACAGAAAATAGTCGGGGGGGCCAAATCTGAAGAATATATTGGATAAGGAAGCAATTCGAACTTGAATTCATGGAATTTTGCCATGGGACCTGGGCATGTGTGCACACGGGCATTGTCTTGATTAAAGAGCCCTTTTTTCCTCGCTACCAATAATTTACATTTTTAATAAAATAAAATGAAAACTTATTTAAAAGTATAAATTTTGATGACGTTTAATATTAATGAATTTTAATTTTTTATTTTTTATGTAATAAATAAATGAATCTTAGTTTATTTCTGCAAATGTGTTTTTACTGTTAAATAAAGAAAAGTTTTTGAATAACGTATGCGTTTCATTTCACTTAATATCAAATATCAAAATGAGAAGTTCCAAAATACTTATCATTGATGAATTCAAATAGTTTTCAGCTCAAATAAAGAGCACATCATTTGCAGAACTCGGAGGATGAAAATAGTGACGATGTTCTCACAGCGTTGAGTGCTCTTTGTACAAGAACGAATAACCAATACAAATGTTTGAGGAGTTTATGCGAGAGCGTAGCGTTCAACGAGTTGCTCTGAAAAGATTATTCATTGCTTCTGTTTTTATAAATGATAACTCGAAAGAGAGAGAGCGAAAGCGAATTTAAACACTTTAACACTGACTTTAACACTTTTTTTTTCTAAAGTGAACTCATTGCAATCTTAGCAATTATTTAAGTACCCTAAAACTTCCAACTTCGGTACTTCCTCGTTTTTAAATCAGCACAATCATGAAACTTTTCTCCCGGGAAATCGAAAAAGGGAGTTTTCATTTTTAAGATAGCAGATAAAGACATCAAATTTTTTTTTACCTTAATGAATATTGATGTTATTTGAACGAATTTGCATTAAACATTTCCAAAATGCTCTTGAACTTTATCTTAAAACTAAAACTCCCTTTTCCAATTCCTCGGGAGAAAAGTTTCATGATTGGACTGAAAAAAATACAACTTTTGTAAAGAGTTTTAGAGTGCTTGATATTTAAAGTAATCCTTGAAGTTTATTACAGACGCAGACAATTAACAGTCGACGACTCAGTTACATAAAAGTCTCTAACAAAAGATAAACTATCACAATGAGCCTATTTTCCCTTTTTAATAGCGTGCGTAAAGGATTGAGCAAGCGTATATTTAATGTACGTTGAAAATTATTCTTTTTTGTTGAATATTCTCTGAATGGTAGCAAATCAACTCATTGTGAATCTCTGAAGTGAAAGCAAGTTTGTAAATACACCCACTAGAAGTGGGTAAGGGTGTGTACATGTCTTTGATTCGGCTAAGCTCAAAGGCAAATTGATGATAGAATTTTGCTTCAAATAGGCCACTATTCGACCCATGTTCAGACGCTGTTCGGACAATAGAGAGTTTTGTAACTATTTTGAGACCACTCTTAGACCACTGTTTAGACATGCGGCCCTTGTTTGACCGCTATTCGGCCACTGTTCGGAGGAGTTGGAGATACATAACTGTTCATATATTCTTGATCAGCATTATCACCCGGATCGATTTAGCCAAGTTTGTCTGAATTACCAAATTTGAATTGTTTGTTTGAATTACCAAAAAGCACAACAACGCACAGTGCGACTTTTTAAATTTTGGGATGATATTTGGGGGTTTTTTTGTTATATTTTATAAAAAAATATTTTTATTCGCCAGATTTTAAAACATGATTATAAATGTGGTATTAAAAACTTGATGTATTGTATGGTTTTTTTTATAAAATTCGTCAAAGTTAAAACTTTTTTAACAAAAATAAGCTCAATGAAACCCAAAAAATAAAGTCAAGTTTAAACAATAATAACTTCGAGCACAAAGTATATTTCAAGGTTAAAATAAAACCTTTTTTGACTTTTTTATGTCTTAATCGCCATTGAATGTAATATAAAATACAACAAAAAATATTAATAGATATGAATGTAAGTTTTTCAAGGAATGAAAATTTAAGTAAAATATACTAAAAAAAAAGTAGAAAATATCTATTTAATTAAGCATTATTAAAGACGAAGGCTATAACTATCATAAAATATGTATTAAATTTATTAATCAATTTTGTATGAAGTATTAAATGTATTTAAAAAAATATATCGTACTTCTGTCTTCTGTTTCTGTAAAAACCTGCTTCATCTAGCTGCTGTTAAGAAAAACCACTTAACTAAAAAAATTGTTTGTCCTAAAATGCTCTCATTTCCAATACAATTTGTAGGTACTCTTAAATTTAAAGAAAAATAAAATAGAATTCATAACTAAAAACAAGTTGTGACCTTATTTTGTATTAGCAACCATTTTTAAAAAATTTTTTTAAATTTCGTTAATTTCGTTATATTGTTTTATAGGAGATGTATCTAAAAGTTATCAAATTTGAAATATTTTTAGCATGACGTTTAGGTGAAGTTAAATAAACTTAATTTATTCTTTAAAAACATAAAAAAGTAATTTTTATTTAAAAAAAATATAGTTTGTATGGGAGGTAGGCGATGCATTTGACCTAGAAATGTGCTGTTACTTAATTTAGGCTAAAACTTATTTGTACCAAATTTCATGGCCCTAGCTTTTATAGCTTCCGAGATAATGCAAAATTCATCCTAAAATTGAAAAAAGCGCACTGTGCAACGTAGCAATACTTTTTTCTATACAAAGTACTTTTGCTTCTCGTTGGTTTGCATTTTCGTGATACAAAATGAGGCGGTTAACTTAAAAGCAACCTTAGTGAAATTCTATACGTTAGCTTTTTTTAAAAAACATAACGATCAGAGATCAAGTTTAAAAATTATCTAATTCATTTTAAAACCACGCCTACATCGAAAAAAATGCCTGCTCCAAAACGGGTAAATATCTTCACATTTCACAAAAATTAATCCAATAACTTGAAGATTTATACATTATATAAAATTTTATGAAATTTTTTAAGCTTTTTCGTTCCTAATCTTTTTTTAAAAGCTTCAAGGTCTCTTAGGTTAAAAACTTAAAGATCTCAAACCTTAAGGCTTATGATATACTATTAATTTGAATATTCATAAAATTTGAGTTTTGAATAGTCCACAAGAGCTTACTACAGCCGTAATAACATTTCAGTGTGAGTTAAACCAATGTAAAAATGGTAGTTATAAATTCATTAAAAAACCAAAAAAATTTTAGATTAATTCTGTCTACATAGTTTAAGTGATAGAAATATTTTTGTTTGCAAAGCAACTCTCAATATTCATCATCGGTGCTTGTTTCATCATCTTGCTTGTTTGTTTTTTTATTTTTTTTTTTTCAAACATGTCCGGACGCCCGCCAGTCTGCTATAGAGGGCGCTTTTAGCCACAAACAAATAAATTTTACACACGCGTAGATTCGGCGTCGCCAACAGGAGCACCGTGTTTCACACAGATATAAAATTTTTGCCCCAACAACATCAGAATAGAAACATCAGAGAACCTCGAACAAAAATTGTCTAATTATTGCAAATCTCAGTCAGCTGCAAAAACAACGAAAAACAGTGCAATTCTTTGTATTTTTTTTTTTTTTTGTTACTTTTTGCTTTTGTTACAGTATTGCAGTTCACGCCTGCACGCGCACTAATACATCTACGTTTTATAATATTTTTTTTAGTGAAATGCATTGCAACAACAGCAAAATGCGAATATTTCTCATTTGAAAAACATGCCAAAGAAATTGACGGAATCTGTAGAACGAGTAGGAAATAAACAGCAGCCGTAAACAACAACGCTTATACAAGTGACAACGCTTAAAAAATTTTGGCAACAATTTAGCAATGACCTATAAGATAATACAAAAAAACAAAAACCATTAGAGATATCTTTTAAAAAACAGTTCTCTAATTTTTTTTCTTTCTTTGCTATTGCTCTTGTTGTCAATCTAATCAAGCAGCAATAACAACAAGAACAACAACAACAGCAACGACATCTATTATATGACTGCAGTAAAGATATTGCACTTCGTTTCTCTGTTGGCGACATCAATGCGCTAGACACTTGAATGAATGAGTACTTCCGCAGGTTGTTCGCTTTTGCTGCACGGGGTTGCTGCACGTCAAGGTACGCTTTTTTCAGTAAAAGTATCCTCTCACATGCCTAAGTTATCGTTAGATTTGTGCTTATTGATCATCCCTGCCCTCCTTGCTATCGTTTGGCTACGTGACAACATGACGAAATTTTTTTAGGTAGAATCGGTGACAAGTTGCGGATATTTATTTTTTTGCTGTTATTCATTTCTTTTGAGAGGTTATCAGCTGCAGCTTTGCATCAAAGCACGACCTTCAGTTTAGTTTGTTTGGTAGTCTTTGAAGTGTATCGATCTCTTTTTTATTTAAGAAAATTTGTTCTCTTGGTGTTTAGGTCTATTTTCGGTTTATTGCTTCAAATTATATTTTTTTTGAGAGAAGACTTTCTGTTGTACATGCTTAATCCCAGGTAGCACATTTTTAGTCTTAACAGAAACATTTGCTATCAATAGTGAAAGTGCCGTCAATAAAAGTGGGAAATTATTAAGGTGGTGGCACAGTGGTTTAAGCTTTTTACAAAAATTATCAACCAATAATATTCTGTAAATGAATTGAAATTATCTCTATTAGATCACATTAGAGATATATTTTTAAATCTGCCGACCTTCCATATAAGACAAAAATTAAAAATGCTAGAATATGTTGTTTGTTGAATATATTTATCAAAACCATTTCTTCAAAAACCTTTAATCTGTACCAACGGTGGGCAAATGTGGCTCATTGAGCCGCAGCGGCTGTTTGTTTAGTAAAGTGTAGCTTTTTTTTTGTTTTGATATTTCAAAATATATCAAAAAAATTCAAAAATTTTATATATCTCGTCAAATTTCATAAAATTTCATGTAGATATGTAGCTCGGTTGTATAACTTTTTTAACCGCCTTTCTCAGCAGATTTTCTCACTTTGACATCATTCTCACTTGCACTGTTCTGTAATAAAATGAGATAAATAGGTGAATTTTGTTCAAATTTTTCAATTCTACTTTCGAAAGAATCCTATAGCCGAAGTGTTGTTTCTGTAAGCTAAAATATGTGACTCGAATCGAGTGATGTAATCACTATGTTTTTACTTGGTGAGTAAATGCTGTGAGTTATTTTACTGGAGCACCTAGAATGTAAGCAGCTGAACGAATTATAAAGAAAAAGGATTTGGTTAATCTTTAACCAAAAATATAAGTTCTTCACAATAATATAACTTTGCTTTAAAAAACTTTGTCCTACAGCGCGGTTTTGTACAGGATATATTTCACCATAAAAGTATTAGTGATATAGTTTTATTGAAAAATAAAAGATATTTTGAGAACTAAGCAGATAGCCACGGTTTAAAGCCAAATGTAAATAAAGGCATTACAAATTAAGCGCAATGTATTATTGTCGAGGTTTTTAGTTTAGTAATTTCTGAAAGCAACACAGATATAATTGTACACAAAGTGCTCTGCTACTCGTTTTACTTTCATATGTTCGCTCTCGCTTGTATATCTCTTTCATCACGGACCACTCTCACGGACCACTCACGGACCACTCGCTTATCAGTTACAGAAACACTAGTTTTCGCAAAAGTGAGTATTTTGGAATGAAATACTGTGACGTCAAAAAAATTACTAATTGTTGCAATAGTACAGAAACAACCTACTGCATTTGTTCCAGGAATTTCATGGAATTCCTTGTTGATCTATTGTTGTTTCACCAACGATTTGACGAAAAATTTTATGTGTACCCTGTTTTTCTTTCCTGTACATTCTTTTTAATTATGGTGTACTTTTTATCCATGATACAATTACAAGGTAAGCTCAGATTAGTGAGGTGTCTGACAAACGTTGAGCTAGCTATCGAAGTCAGCTGTTCGAATTGTAATTTCATTTTCGTTTTGTTTAAAAACCTAATATAACCAATTTTTTTTTTTTTTTTTTTTATTAGTTTGCAGATACATCCCAGTGGGCAAAAAAAGCAGGTCTTTGAAGCGCTTCTAGCAGGCCATCATATGGATTTCTTAGCCCTTCCGTGCCCATTTCGTTTCCAAGCCCATTAACTTTTTATATGAAAAGAAAATTTTTTCTAGGCCTTCCGCTTTTGCGACTCTTAAGAAGCCTGCTAGAAGCCCTTCTTAAGAATGTACATTAGAAAGAAAAGCAATATAAACATCAACTTGAAATATAAAAACTTTTGCCAATTGCCAGATTTGAACCAACGTCCTCTCATCTGGCGGTCCGGCATCTTATCCACTCGTCCACCGCAGTTGTTGACAAACTTAAGCTTATTTTGCATCATTACAAATGAAAGTAAACTTTCGAGAGCGCGGGTTCGAGACTCAGCTCGGACCAAAAAAAAAATTTTTTTTTGTATTTTTTTTAAAATCTACATTTTTTACAAATTTTTCTGTTCATTTAAAAATTTTTTTGGAATTTTTTTGTAAATTTCTTCATACAAAATAATAGAAAAGACTTACTGCATTATTCTGTATCACGAACATGCACACCAGAGAACTGCACAAGCCGGCTTGAAGTCTATTTCAAGCGCTTGCTTAAAATACAAGTTCAAGCTAGCTTGAGCTTGATAATTTTGAATCAAGCAAAGCTTGTAATTGAATATAAATAAGCCCACGCACAGCTTGCACCTATTCTAGCTTACAAGCGAACGGCACGAAGTTTCAAGCAATGGAAAGCTTGATGCCCTTCGGCAAAAGCTTGTAAGCCTCGCAAGTATCCAAATTATTGAATTAAAGCAAGTATCCAAAAATTCAATGAGCTTCTTTAGAGAGAGCTTAAGCGTAATAGGACTTTTAAGGATTCTGTGGACTCCGTGGTGTGAAGTTTTAGGATAAATGATTTCGAAGATGATGTCAAACTTTAAAATTTAAGATGGCGGATAGAGTTGCCACCTAGATTTTTTTATTTTTGCGAATTCTTGTAATTTTGATATTCTGACAACGGATTTGATTTCGAATATATTGTCACAGTTTTAAAATTTAAGATGGAGGTTAGGGTTGCCACCTAAATTTTTACCACAGTATTGCCACCTAATAATATGTACTTTTAAAAGTTTTAAACATCATTTATCAGTGTTAAGGGGTCGCTGATTTCGAATCTAAGGTCAGAATTTTGAAATTCAAGATGGTGGATAGGGTTGCCACCTTTATTTTTTTTAGTTTTATGAATTCGGGGCTGGCAAAAAAAAAATGGTACGCCAAAAATGGGTCGCTGAATCCGAATCCGTCGTCAGAATTTCAAAATTATAAAATGTTGAAATAATAGGGTTGCCACCTAATAATATGTCTTTTTAAGAGTATTAAACGTCTTTTATTAGTGTTAAGGGGTCGCTGATTTCGAATCTAAAGTCAGAATTTTAAATTTCAATATGGTGGATAGGGTTGCCACCTTAATTTTTTGTAGTTTTATGAATTCGAGGCTGGCAAAAAAAAATGGTACGCCAAAAATGGGTCGCTGAATCCGAATCCGTCGTCAGAATTTCAAAATTATAAAATGTTGAAATAATAGGGTTGCCACCTAAAAATATATCTTTTCAACAGTTTTAAAAGTCATTTATTAGTGTTAAGGGGTCGCTGATTTCGAATCTAAGGTCAGAATTTTGAAATTCAAGATGGTGGATAGGGTTGCCACCTTTATTTTTTTTAGTTTTATGAATTCGGGGCTGGCAAAAAAAAATGGTACGCCAAAAATGGGTCGCTGAATCAGAATCCGTCGTCAGAATTTCAAAATTATAAAATTTTGAAATAACAGGGTTGCCACCTAATAATATATCTTTTCAACAGTTTTAAACGTCATTTATTAGTGTTAACACGTCATTTATTAGTTTAAAACTGTTTAAAACTGTTGAAAAGATATATTATTAGGTGGCAACCCTGTTATTTCAAAATTTTATAATTTTGAAATTCTGACGACGGTTTCGGATTCAGCGACCCATTTTTGGCCTACCATTTTTTTTTTGCCAGCCCCGAATTCATAAAACTACAAAAAATTAAGGTGGCAACCCTATCCACCATATTGAAATTTAAAATTCTGACTTTAGATTCGAAATCAGCGACCCCTTAACACTAATAAAAGACGTTTAAAACTCTTAAAAAGACATATTAAAAGGTGGCAACCCTATTATTTCAACATTTTATAATTTTGAAATTCTGACGACGGATTCGGATTCAGCGACCCATTTTTGGCGTACCATTTTTTTTTTGCCAGCCTCGAATTCATAAAACTACAAAAAATTAAGGTGGCAACCCTATCCACCATATTGAAATTTGAAATTCTGACTTTAGATTCGAAATCAGCGACCACTTAACACTAATAAAAGACGTTTAAAACTCTTAAAAAGACATATTAAAAGGTGGCAACCCTATTATTTCAACATTTTATAATTTTGAAATTCTGACGACGGATTCGGATTCAGCGACCCATTTTTGGCGTACCATTTTTTTTTTGCCAGCCTCGAATTCATAAAACTACAAAAAATTAAGGTGGCAACCCTATCCACCATATTGAAATTTAAAATTCTGACTTTAGATTCGAAATCAGCGACCCCTTAACACTAATAAAAGACGTTTAAAACTCTTAAAAAGACATATTAAAAGGTGGCAACCCTATTATTTCAACATTTTATAATTTTGAAATTCTGACGACGGATTCGGATTCAGCAACCCATTTTTGGCGTACCATTTTTTTTTTGCCAGCCCCGAATTCATAAAACTAAAAAAAATAGAGGTGGCAACCCTATCCACCATCTTGAATTTCAAAATTCTGACCTTAGATTCGAAATCAGCGACCCCTTAACACTGATAAATGATGTTTAAAACTTTTAAAAGTACATATTATTAGGTGGCAATACTGTGGTAAAAATTTAGGTGGCAACCCTAACCTCCATCTTAAATTTTAAAACTGTGACAATATATTCGAAATCAAATCCGTTGTCAGAATATCAAAATTACAAGAATTCGCAAAAATAACAAAAATCTAGGTGGCAACTCTATCCGCCATCTTAAATTTTAGAGTTTGATAGCATCTTCGAAATCATTTATCCTAAAACTTCACACCACGGAGTCCACAGAATCCTTAAAAGTCCTATTACGCTTAAGCTCTCTCTAAAGAAGCTCATTGAATTTTTTGGATACTTGCTTTAATTCAATAATTTGGATACTTGCGAGCTTACAAGCTTTTGCCGATCGAAACAAGCCAAGCCAACGAGCAAGCATGAATATGGCTTGTATCTGTTTGGTATTTTTGCAAGCTGGCTAAAGCTTGCTTTTTCAAGCTTGGATACGTGCTTGAATTTAAGTACTTGAAAAAGCTTGAACTTCAAGTAGGCTTGTGCAGTTCTCTGATGCACACCAACGATGAGAAAGACACGAGAAGCAATATTTTCTTCCATATAAAATTGTATTGCTTCTCGTGTCATTCTCATCGTTGGTGTGCTTGTTCGTGATACAGAATAATGCAGTAAGAATTTTTCCATATAAAAGTTTTCATTTAATGTGATATGTGATGTGTTAGACTTCGGATACCTGGGTTCGCGACCCAATTGGACAAAAAAAATTTTTTTTTGTTGTTTTTTCTTCAAGATTTAATTTTATCATATATAATTTTTTCAAAATTTTTTTCAAAATTTTTTTCATAAAAAATAACAGGAAAAGACTCCAAACCTTCAAAAGGTAGGCCTTACAGAAGCACTCATCAATGCAGCGATCATGGAAGGTATATTGACGCCAATAAGAGCACTACTAGCATGCTTTCTTTTGCGTATCGCTAGCTAAAATGTTCACTAGGATATGTTATGTATTACATTAGAATGTATTGTATATGTATGTATATACATTAGAATAGTCCTTATTTGTATAGAGAAAAAAAATTAAGTTTGTTTTTCTTGAGCACCCTTTTATTTTTTTCCAATATATAAAAAACGTATAAATAAATTTTCAATGATATTTGACTTTATTAACACGTGCCGCCAGGTACGGATTCAAAAAATTATCTACTACATATGAGAAAAAAAAGATAAACAGCAATTCCATTTTGAACGTACCGGCCTTACGGCATGACCATCTCCGATTTGAATGAAATTTTGCATGGAGCATGACTCAAGGAAATAAAAAACTTAATTTAAAGGATATAATGCTGGAGTTATTTTGGTGGAGTTACAAGGTGCATAAAATTGACAAAAATCGTCGAAAATAGATTTTTACTAGAATTCATATCTCAATCACTTCTTAACCGAATGCTAAGTTTCAAATACCGTAGGAAAGGTAATAAAACGCACTTTAAATTAAGAAAACCCTTAACACTATAAGCAATACCACGAAAATTTAGACAGTCAGATACCAATCAATTTGTTACCGGTAGCCCGGGTTCAATTCCAGCTCAGACAAAAAGTTTTTTCATTTGAAATAATTTTTCTGTTCGGTCGTCACCTCTCTGCAGACAATGGCAAACCTCAGAGAGTAAAAATTGCCATGTAAAGCTTCTTGAGAACATAAGATACGGTTCAGATATGAAAATGAAAGATAGAAATGAAAATTTGTTCATCAATCGTCAATATTCATTTTAAATATTTGTTAGCGGGCATTGAAAGTCGCTAAATTTTTCTAAGCTATTGAAAGAGGTCATATTTTAAAGCCATTTTTAGGTTTACAATATATTGCTTTAAAAGCCATTTATTTAATAAGCCATTTTTAAAAAGAATTTGTAAAAATCTATTAAACATATTTTTTATGATGAAAATATTTTATTTATAACCAAATTTTAAAAAAAAAAATTTTAAAGCCCTTTTTTTCGGTTTCTCGAATATGTTGGACCATAACTGAATAGACATGGGCAACACAGCAAAGAATTCTGCGTTAACACATTAACTCAACAACACTTTACTTTCTAAGCAAAATGCGTTAACTCAATTGCGCTATGACGTACTTTGTTTCCTGTGACAACACGACTGGAATCAGCGCAGCAAGATTTTGAATTAACACTTTTCAAATCAAACTCATTCGAACAAGCAAAGTAAGAATAAATCACAAGAAACTATTTATATCACTGCGATATTGCATTACTTTAAAAACAAAAATTGTGTCAACGCAATAACGCAGTTAAGTGCTTCAACTCAATAAAGCACAGCAACGTTGAATTGTTCATGTCCAGAACTAATGTGCCGTTGTGATCGAAGATTTGAAGTTATAATAATCTCTAAATATAGCCCTTCCTTTATTTACTACAGCATTTTAAAATCTACTTAAAAATTTAAATAACATAAAAGTAAAATGTAGACTGAAGACCTTAGTTGTTAGTGCATAGAATATAAGGTTTTTCATGTAATTTATTTTGTATGTAGGAACGTTAAAATTTTCCACACTTTTTACCGCCCACAAATAAATAAAAATGGTTTATGGTAGATGCAGAATGCATGCAGATGTACACTGGTAATTAACATGTTTATGTAAAACGAAACGAAGGCTGATCGTGGTGCGAGACACAGTAAGCAATACCTTTTTCCATGTCAAAAAATGTTGTTGCTCGTTTCTTTCACGACACTGAGAATTTGTTTCGTTTAAAATAAACATACCTTAAGTTCATATGGTTACTGTCGGCAACTATGCTGAAAATGGGGGTGGCCTTACTTTTTAGTTTTACGCTTACTTTTTAGAAATGATTAAAAGATTCCAAGACTACTGAGTCGATAGAGCTGAAATTTTGGCGGTAGATTGCTTCCGAATACGAGATAGTTTACAATTTGGTCTCGCCCTCTTCTCTTCTTCATAAGTCGCATAGGATTAAAACTTGGTAATTTAGTTTGTGTGGTTATTGTCGGCAACAACTAAAAACCATAATCGGTTTACTGAGTGCCCTTTACTGAGTGACGCATGCTAGCGAAGTACCCTATAGCAATCCTTAACAACACATATTTGTCATTATAGACGTTATAATAATTTGAATAAAAATAGCGAATCAAATCATATACTTCACAGATGGTTTAAGAAAGTATTTATATAAGAGAGCCGATTTCGCCACTTAAAAACGGCTTTTTTTGCTTCACAGATGAACATGTTCAGCCCTAAAGATATTTAAGGAAGATGATTGTGTAAGTAATAATATTTTGCACTCAATGGCGAATTAAATCATATACTTCACATATGGTCTTGAACAACACGAGCCAAGTTCGCCACTTCACAAGGTTTTTCTTTGCTCCACAGATAAACAAGTTCAGCCCTCGTGTTTAAAGAAGAAGATTGTGTGTAAGTCTTGGAATTATAAAAAAAAGACTTTATGAAGAATTAACCACTGACCTTTCGTCAGTAAACTTTTCATATTTTCTCTTTGTACAAAAGTGACTGATGGCTCGCTTATTCCCGCAACACCTTATTCTGTGCCTTCGAATCCAAAATTCTCCAACCCAGATTTTTATAAAATAAATATATGTTTATTGATTTCTCTCAAACGAGTATCCTTTTTTTTCTCAAAACTAAAACTTGCTTAATTTCTTAGTTCTTTTTTTGCGGAAATGAACTCTTCCATAAAAAGTTCAAACACGATTTGTAGAACTCAATTGTAATTCGCTTTATATGACGCTTATCTCTGCAGTCAGACAACGCACTTTAATCATTGAACAGAGCTGTACACCAACTCTAGCGTCACCACTTATTCACTTCTCTCCTTCGTACACGTACTCCTACTTCACCATCTTGCCAATGTGACTTTTTTAAGTGTCTTGTACGCCGCGCCGCCAACAACCGCTTAAGATCACTTTACGTCACATATAATCACAACAAATTACTTACAACTTGGCAACTCTAGACATAAAAGCAACACAACCGCACATCATTTGATATATGGCGGAACATTTCCTGATTGATTGTTCACGGGTTGATGTGTAGCCAGCCTCCCTCCATCAGGTTAAACATGTGACCAAATGACTGACGACTATCTAGCACTGGTTCAGATACGTTGCCTGATTTAAGAAACAAAATAAAAACCACTAAAGTTCTAAACTAAATGTGAGCTTGTAGAACATTATTTTGCTGGTTTCTTTTTTTTTTGGCATCTCATGAAAAACATATCGGCTAAATAATATATAGACGCAATTTGTGCAAACGCACATGACACAACCACGCTGTGTGTAGAGCCCGAAATGTACCGCACCGTAAACAAGTCCAAACTGTGCCCCGACAATACTAGAAAGTCCGTCCTAGCATGATGTTTTACGGTTTCTTTTTGTGTGTTTTTTTTTTCTTTTATTTTTTGACTTGTTGTTAAAGCTGAGTTTAAGATCTTTCACAGTTTTTTGCTTAGATTTTCCGATGGGAAAAATCTATGCTAGGATATAACAAATAGCTAGCTTTACGCTCTTCTTCTTTTTCTTCGGGCTGCAGCCTGAGTTAGTGACTGAGTGAGCATTAAAAATCCGTAGTGAACATTATTGGTTCGGTACAAATATCCGTACAGTTTCATTTCGTTCCGATCTGGGAATTGGGATTGGATGAACGCCGTCGTCATCCATGTTGTTGTAGTCGTCGTCTTCGTTGTGGACGTCTTCTTCATCATTATAGCGCATTGGTAAAAGCATGGTTAATTTGAGTTGCCGTTGTTGTAGCTGTTGAATGAATGTATGTCGGTCGTTATGCAGTGGTTGCCAAAACAAGCCTTGTAGGCAAATTGTTACAAGCCTTGTTATGATGACTGTTTGGGTTGTCGTATCTTTTTATTTTTACATTGCCGCAAGATGCTGCTTTAGCATTTGTGCAGCAACGCATTCACGTTTGGGGACAAAATTATTGAGCAATTTAATTTTACTTTATTGAGCAATATTGATCGCTGCCCGCATTGCTTTGAAATCTTGGGATTATAAACGATTTAAATAACCTTTGAGCATGTTTTTACGGGAAATGGAAGGGAAATTTAAAGTGTGAAGATAGCATATGGAATAATTATTAATTAGGGTTTGATTTTGAATAAGGGCATGCAAAATTTCCCATATTTCAAAATAAAAGTACGCTTTTTTTGTAAAGAAATATTCATAAATATTCCGAAATTATTAATATCGAAAAAGGATAAAATAATTGATTTAAATATGGAGATGGAAAGTGAAGAAACATGTGAAGATAAAGGTAAAGACAAACTTGACAATGAAGATGACATAAAGATGATGATTGTGACGGAGAGTGTGAACTATTTACAAATGTTCAAAAACGAGTTAAAATCGGAGTTGGATATGAACATGGATAATAATTCGATATAAATATGGATATGAATGTGGATATGGAAATGGATAACGATATGGATATGAAAATGGATATGGGTATAGATATAGATATGGATATTGATATTTATATGGATATAGATATGGATAGATATGGGATATAGATATGGATAGATATGGGCATGGGTACAGATATGGATATGGATATGGATATGGAAATGAATATGGATATGGATATGGATATGGATATGGATATGGATATGGATATGGATATGGATATGGATATGGATATGGATATGGATATGGATATGGATATGGATATGGATATGGATATGGATATGGATATGGATATGGATATGGATATGGATATGGATATGGATATGGATATGGATATGGATATGGATATGGATATGGATATGGATATGGATATGGATATGGATATGGATATGGATATAGATATGGATATGGATATGGATATGGATATGGATATGGATATGGATATGGATATGGATATGGATATGGATATGGATATGGATATGGATATGGATATGGATATGGATATGGATATGGATATGGATATGGATATGGATATGGATATGGATATGGATATGGATATGGATATGGATATGGATATGGATATGGATATGGATATGGATATGGATATGGATATGGATATGGATATGGATATGGATATGGATATGGATATGGATATGGATATGGATATGGATATGGATATGGATATGGATATGGATATGGATATGGATATGGATATGGATATGGATATGGATATGGATATGGATATGGATATGGATATGGATATGGATATGGATATGGATATGGATATGGATATGGATATGGATATGGATATGGATATGGATATGGATATGGATATGGATATGGATATGGATATGGATATGGATATGGATATGGATATGGATATGGATATGGATATGGATATGGATATGGATATGGATATGGATATGGATATGGACATGGATATGGATATGGATATGGATATGGAAATGAATATGAATATGGATATGGATATGGATATGGATATGGATATGGATGTGGATATTGATATGGATATGGATATGAATATGAATATGGATATGGATATGGATTGGATATGGATATGGATATGGATATGGATCTGGATCTGGATATGGATATGGATATGGATATGAATATGGATATGGATATGGATATGGATATGAATATGGATATGGATATAAGATATGGATAGATATGGGATATAGATATGAATAGATATGGGCATTGGTACAGATATGGAAATGGATATGGATATGGATATGGATATGGATATGGATATGGATATGGATATGGATATGAATATGGATATTTATATGGATATGGATATGGATATGGATATAGATATAGATATAGATATAGATATAGATATAGATATAGATATAGATATAGATATAGATATAGATATAGATATAGATATAGATATAGATATAGATATAGATATAGATATAGATATAGATATAGATATAGATATAGATATAGATATAGATATAGATATAGATATAGATATAGATATAGATATAGATATAGATATAGATATAGATATAGATATAGATATAGATATAGATATAGATATAGATATAGATATAGATATAGATATAGATATAGATATAGATATAGATATAGATATAGATATAGATATAGATATAGATATAGATATAGATATAGATATGGATATGGATATGGATCGCAAAAAAATACAATCCAGTGAAAACTTAACACAAATAGAACATTTAAAAAATGCGAAAAGAATGAAAATTTATAGAAAAAATCTTAAAGAAAAACTTAAAAATGATGATTCATTATCAAAAAAAGTAAAGGCTAACCACAGAAACCGTGTGCAAATTTATAGAAAAAATATAAAGGAACAAAAACAACAAGAGCAACCAATAATATCGTTGGATGGTGCATATAAGTGCAAAAATACCCTTTACAAGGCCTTAAAAAAAGTGGAATTAGCGTTACCAAAAGACATTAACAAAAAAAAACGAAATTCTTAGAATGCTTACAAAAAAATACTTGAAAGAGGAAGAAGAAGCTCAAACAAAAAATACGGTTGACGAAAATGTTAAAATGATTTATGAGTTTTACACTAATGATGACATCTCTACGGAAACTGCCGGAAGAAAGTCCACACTTATATCAAAATCAAATAACCTTCCAATACCAATATCTAAAAGATTCATGGTTATGACAATTAGAGAAGCATATGAATTGTTTAAAACAACGTTTCCAGGAACAAATATTTCACGTACTAAATTTTATAACAACCGACCAAAACACGTGAAATTGTCTAGTAAGCTTCCACATAACATGTGTGTTTGCCAGTACCACACCAATTTTTCATTTTTATTGGAAGCTATGTTTGGCATTTTTCGTATGTTCCCATCTAACTTCGGCAATTTTTTAAAAAAGTGTTTTGTGACGAAACCAATGAAGTTTGTATAAGGAATGAATGCAACAAGTGCATTAAAGACATTACAGACGCTTTCGTCCCTTTGATTTACATTAATCAACTCGAAGAGCTTACTGAATGGAAGCATTGGAGAATCGTTGATAAACGCATGGTCATTAGTTATACGAAAGGACCAATAACTGATTTGATTAATGAATTGGAATCTCAGTTACCTTCCTTTAAACTGCATACTTACGTTAAAAGGACTCAATAAAAATACTTTAAAGACCGAAAAATATCTATTAAACAAGACGAAGCTGTTCTGCAAGTCGATTTTGCGGAAAACTATAGGCTCCTCAATCAAAATGAAATTCAGTCTGCACATTTTAGTTACTCCCAAGTTACAATTTTTACTTGTGTTGCCTGGTTGCACAATTACACAAGATCATTTGCTATTACGAGCTATCAACTGTCACACAATAAATATGATGTTTATTGCTTTCTTCAGTTAATTGTAAAGAAACTTAAAGAACAAAATGCTATTTCGAAGTTATTTTTATTTTCTGATGGCTGTGCAAGTCAATTTAAAAACAAGTTCATTTTGAGTATTATACCGTTTTTTAAAGAAAAATTAGATTTGACCAACTTTGAGTGGAATATTTTTGCAACTGCTCACGGAAAGTAGACGGAATTGGAGCTGTCATAAAGAGAAAAATTTGGCAAATGGTGAAAGCTCAGAATATTGTTCTTAATAACGCCCATGATTTTTTTAAATTGGCAAAAATTAATATAATATTAATAGTATTTCTATTTTATATGTAAGCAGTACATATATAAAAAATACAACTGCATTTCTTTCGGAGAGATAGGCTAACGTTAAGAGCATTCCCGGAATTAAAAGCAACCATTATTTTTCATCACTTAATGAAATAGCACTAACGGCAGATTGAGCAAAACATAAAATTTATTTATAAACATATATACATTAATAAATTAATTTATAAACATAAAATATGAATTAAATAATCTTATTAAAAAAGAGTAAAAATTGTTTTGTTAAAATAAATACAATTGTTTTTATTTATATACTACTGGAAAAAATTTAGCGTGCGTAAAGTAGCGTGCGTAACGTTGGGTTCACGGCCATTGATAAAAAACTACAAAATTTTTTGGCTGCAAGTAAGTTATTTTAGAATTCTCTTATATTCATCTTTCTTTAAGGTATTTCATTTGGTGTGCATTATTATACAAAATTTGCTAAAAATTACGAAAAAATACCTCAACCTTCAAAGCTACTTCCATTTTTTGTAGCGTGCGTAACAATACTTTGATATCAAATTTTTCGCAGCTTAAACATGTTACAAAAAATATTTTGATGACATTCGAAAGTACACTCAAATCCCACTAAACACTGTGTATAACTTGAAGGTATGTCTTTTGAAAGACCAAAAAATTGTTATATTTCAATCCGAAAACGCGTACGAATGTGGCGTTCGTAACGCAGGATTTGCCCATATGGATATGGATATGGATATGGATATGGATATGGATATGGATATGGATATGGATATGGATATGGATATGGATATGGATATGGATATGGATATGGATATGGATATGGATATGGATATGGATATGGATATGGATATGGATATGGATATGGATATGGATATGGATATGGATATGGATATGGATATGGATATGGATATGGATATGGATATGGATATGGATATGGATATGGATATGGATATGGATATGGATATGGATATGGATATGGATATGGATATGGATATGGATATGGATATGGATATGGATATGGATATGGATATGGATATGGATATGGATATGGATATGGATATGGATATGGATATGGATATGGATATGGATATGGATATGGATATGGATATGGATATGGATATGGATATGGATATGGATATGGATATGGATATGGATATGGAGATGTAATATGGATATGAATATGGATACGGATATGAATATGGATATGGATATGGATATGGATATGGATATGGATATGGATATGGATATGGATATGGATATGGATATGGATATGGATATGGATATGGATATGGATATGGATATGGATATGGATATGGATATGGATATGGATATGGATATGGATATGGATATGGATATGGATATGGATATGGATATGGATATGGATATGGATATGGATATGGATATGGATATGGATATGGATATGGATATGGATATGGATATGGATATGGATATGGATATGGATATGGATATGGATATGGATATGGATATGGATATGGATATGGATATGGATATGGATATGGATATGGATATGGATATGGATATGGATATGGATATGGATATGGATATGGATATGGATATGGATATGGATATGGATATGGATATGGATATGGATATGGATATGGAAATGAATATGGATATGGATATGGATATGGATATGGATATGGATATGGATATGGATATGGATATGGATATGGAAATGAATATGGATATGGATATGGATATGGATATGGATATGGATATGGATATGGAAATGAATATGGATATGGATATGGATATGGATATGGATATGGATATGGATATGGATATGGATATGGATATGGAAATGAATATGGATATGGATATGGATATGGATATGGATGTGGATATGGATATGGATATGGATATGGATGTGGATATGGATGTGGATATTGATATGGATATGGATATGGATATGGATATGGATATGGATATGGATATGGATATGGATATGGATATGGATATGGATATGGATATGGATATGGATATGGATATGGATATGGATATGGATATGGATATGGATATGGATATGGATATGGATATGGATATGGATATGGATATGGATATGGATATGGATATGGATATGGATATGGATATGGATATGGATATGGATATGGATATGGATATGGATATGGATATGGATATGGATATGGATATGGATATGGATATGGATATGGATATGGAAATGAATATGGATATGGATATGGATATGGATATGGATATGGATATGGATATGGATATGGATATGGATATGGATAAGGATATGGAAATGAATATGGATATGGATATGGATGTGGATGTGGATATGGATATAGATATGGATATGGATATGGATATGGATATGGATATGGATATGGATATGGATAAGGATATGGATATGGATATGGATATGGATATAGATATGGATATGGATATGGATATGGATATGGATATGGATATGGATATGGATATGGATATGGATATGGATATGGATATGGATATGGATATGGATATGGATATGGATATGGATATGGATATGGATATGGATATGGATATGGATATGGATATGGATATGGATATGGATATGGATATGGATATGGATATGGATATGGATATGGATATGGATATGGATATGGATATGGATATGGATATGGATATGGATATGGATATGGATATGGATATGGATATGGATATGGATATGGATATGGATATGGATATGGATATGGATATGGATATGGATATGGATATGGAAATGGATATGAAATTGAATATGGATATGGATGTGAATATGGAGTAGTAAAGATGATGATGATTGAAATGATGATTAAGTTGAGAATGAAAATGAAAATAAATGCAAATGTGAGCATTATAATAAAGATTTAAATCAAACTAATGGTGGAAATTAAGATGAAAGAAGAGATAACGCTGAGGAGATGACTTTCAGTAAATGCGTAAGCATAACGATAATTCTGAAGATATGTTCAGCCCTATGACTGTGTCCCGTCGTAGTACGATATTGTAGAAACTACGAAAAAATAACATTACTGAGTACATTCGTAGCGCCATTCGTAAGATTTTTGAATTAATTTGTAATAAACGTATTTTGGTCGTATTATATAAAATATATAAAAAATATTTCGATAATCGAATAAGTTATATTGCGTTATAATCACGCATTGGTTTGATTTTTGGTAATAAGCGCGGGTGCTACGGAAACCACATTAGCGGTCACTGAACGATTTGTCGTACTCAAGATACTAAAATAGATCAAGAATAGCCAATAAAATATGGCAATGTGTCGGTAGTTTACAGAGTTCGTGGCATCGTATTTCCCACTGGTACAAGCTAGAATCTGTTACCATTCGCCCTGTGGTAGAAGTTGGAACAACAGAAGTTGATAGTATAGAAGTTCACTCTTTCGTGCTTGGGTTTGAGGTTGCTATCGAGATTTTGTTTGTAGTTGTGGATTTTTTATTTATTGGGTTTGGTTGTGGTTTTTATTGTGGTTGTGGTGCTGGTTGTTGTTATGATTGTAGTTGGTATTCTGATAGTGTTGTGCTTAAGGAATTGGTTGTTGTCAGTGCTCTTGTTGTGGAAGTGTTGTTAGTAGTAGTTGTGATTGTAGTTGTGATTGCACTGTGATTGTTGTTGTTGTAGCCACTGCATACGTGGTAAGTGTGAAAAGGAATGGACGAACACAATAGCATAAGGTCTGTCAATGTGGACGGGCAGTCGAAAATATGCCGCAGTAAGAACAAACGTTCGCTGTGTAGGGATTTATGCGTGCCAGATATCTGTTGAGCATTTTACAGAGTCCTGATCGGAGTTGGGATAGTATGAGTCTGGTTTCTCTTGGAAGGGATCTCTCCTCCCCATTAATGAGGGGGAGCAGTCTTCCACCAAGAACCAGACTGCCCACAAAGGTGCTCAAGGCTTCCAACACCGCCTCCGTGTGGATTGAGACCATGTATGGCAATGTCTTGGCAATGGTTTTATTATTTAGCACGTCAGTGTAGTCCGCGATAGCCGCTTGCTGTTTTCTTAGGTCGTGCCTGCATTCTGGTTGTTGCTTATATAACTGTTTTAGTATTTGTGATTTTTGGGGTTTAGATTTTAATTGTAGTCTTGCTTGCTTTTTGATACCAGTAGCAGTTCTGGTTTTGATTGTGGTTGAGTTGGCTGTGGTTGCAGTTGAGATGGAAGTTGCTGTTTTCGTATTTCGATGGTTATGGTTATAGTTTTGGTACCAGTAACGGTTCTGACAAAGATTTCGGCCATCTTTTTGTTTGAGATCGTAAGTGTAGAAGCGCTGGTTAAGGTAAAAGCTTCTGTTCTTTAATACATTTATAATTGCTAAAAAAATGTTTACATTTAAAGTAACAGTTAACTTTAACTGTAATAGTTACAGTTACTAAATTAATTATAATATTGTTTCTTTTAATTTTGGTGACACAAATATTGATCACTGGCTTAAAATACATTAAAATTTTTGCCTCTGACAACTACGCTAAACTTGCAGCTAGTTGAATTAAAAAAAAACTAATGATACCTCGTTTGGCCCCATAAAAAAACTGCCTTTAATTTAAGATAATCTAATTTAACCACAACCACAATAATTTAGTTTTAGTAAAACGTTGAAGTGGCTATGCTTTTTCTGGTTGTTGTTGAATTATCATTGTTGTTGTTGTTGTTTTTCTTAGTTATTGGAAGTTTAATCCACTTTTATTACTAGTTTGGTTGTTGCGACTTGGTTTCGTTTCCTCGAACAACGCAAGTTGCTGTCGTTGTTGTTCTTTTTGTTGTTGTTGCTATTTATCAGCTATTGTCAATCAGTGGTTTTTGTTGTTAAATCAAAAAACATGACGCAGCGACAGAAATTTCAACGAACAAGCGCAGTGCTCTTTAGTATGCGTTGTTGTTCCTGTTGTTGCTGTGGCTTTTGATGTGTTGTTGTTGTTGTTGTTGTTGTTACGTGTGCAGCTTATTATTATTTATTAAAATTTACAATACGCTACGGTAATTACTGCGAATTTATATCGCCATTCAATCATCTCGAATCATGTAGCAACTACAACAACAACAATAACAACTGCATCTAGAGGGGAACAACAACAGCAACGTGCACGAAACAACAATTTCTTGTTAAAAGCTTGCGGGTGCTGTTAGCAGCGGCAACGCCAACTAAGCTAGGCCTATGTTATTGAAGGTTGCAGCATGAAGCAGTTGCTGCAAGGCAATTTTTAGCTGCTGCTGCTGCGTGGGCTGCAACCATCGTTAGTGAAGCGGCAGCATTATGACGATGGGTGGAATGAAAACGTCCTCATAAGCTTGGCTCTTCTGCCAATACAATTTCCCCTTCACTTTTCTGTCTGTCTCACAGTGAGTTTTGTATATTTTTTCTTTTATAAATTTGTATTGAAAATAAGTGAAACCGTAAAATCGCCACTCTATGATTTCTAAATCGAACGACATAGTAAATGTCAAAACCATGTCACAGCAGCAGCATATCACGTGGGTGGTTTTTGTCTAAGAAAAAGACGTGGTTGTTGCATCGGGGACATAATCAAATAAAAGTACGCATTTTGCGTTAATACTCTATTTGTTTTGCTTGTTTTTGTTGTTTTTGTTGTTGTTGTTGCCCTCATTGTAGTTACAACAACATTTTAATCAGATCTGTTCATGTTTTCCGTTAGATTTTTATCACTTTTGCAGAAACATGATTTCAACGATCTAAGAATTTGTTATGAAAAATTATCATATCGCGGGAGGGTAAAAAAATAAGTCGAATACAGGCATGAACTCATGGGCAATTAGATTTTTAAACATAAATAGAAAGGAAAATATTTATTTGGATACTCTATGAAGTGTTCAACTCACTCAATAAAAATATTAATCGAAAGTTGGTAAAGGCTTAAAAAATTCCATCAATTACGATAAAATAATTGCCAAAAATCTTGGTTTCACGTTCAGTGGCTAAAATAGTTAAAACCACAAAAAAAAACACTTTATAAAATTAAGAGAAGAAGCATCAGCAGCTATTGCCACTTCCACGCAACAGCAGCTACATTCATTATTGTTGCAGCAACCAACCTGCTTCAGCCAAGGCAACAACAGCAGCTGTTGACAAGCACACAAACAGCAACAACAACAGCAGCAAAAACATTCAGAATGAAGCATTGCCTAACCTAGCACATAAATAAGAAAATATAAAATAAAAAAAAAATTCAAAAACAACAGAAAACACATCGCGGCAACAACAAAAAAATGCAGTTTATCACGCGTTGCTGTCAAGGTGTCACTTTTGCTTAAAAACCACTCAAAGCTGCAATCAGCGCACACCGAGCACACAGATGCAGCAACGCGCGACAATCACGTTAATGACTGTGCGCAACGGCGGCAACTCTGATCATGTGAAGGCCCGCCGGGCAGCCAGCCAAGCATGCGGTGTATGTGCGTTGAAATGCGTTGCTTTTCATTATTGGCAACTCGTGTTTTGTCACATTTTTATCAACAGCACCAGCACCAGCAGCAGCAGCAGCAGCAGCAACAACAACAAGGAAACCACCTGAGCAGGTGGGTAAGAAAAAACCGTAGAAATAATAAAGAAGAACGCGCCGCGCATGCGTGTTGCACATATTTGGCATTATTGACATGTTGGCAGTTATTGTTGTCGTTGTTGTCGTTTAATGATGAACTGATTGAAAACGACGTGGATGACGGCGGCACTCATTGCAACAAGTGATCGTGGCCGGACACAGACATTGAAACATTGGACTTGGACCACCAACAACAGAGTGAATGAATTATGTCTCGAACTAAGCAATTAATTTAAAATTAATAAATAATAATAGGCTTCTCTAGATAATATTGTCATTAGTTTTTCTATTAAATTTCAATATTTTTATAATCTTATTGGTCACATGAAGAAAGTGAAGGAATAATTATAAAACTAGCTGATATACCTCGTGTTACTTGATAGTTTATATAAATAATTATTATCCAATCATTGCTTTTATATGAAAAACATGTAGAATAATTTTTGATATTTGAAACCGTTATTTATGATTATAGAACATGACCTTGCATATAATGATAACGATAATATTCCAATCATTTTGGAACAAGATAATCGATAATTCACGTATGGTTCCAATCAATTCTTCCTCTAATAATCTATTAATTTCTTTTCAGGTCAAAGACCAACCGTGGTTTGTATAAGGATCATGCCTTGGTTCTTTAATTTAAAAAATAAAAATCTGTTTACCTTACTTTTATGTACAGCAGAGTGCAGCCAAATGTACTGGAGAAAATGGAAAATGCGAAAATTCAATAAGCGTTTTACTTTTAAGCGATAGGAATTAGCATTATTGTGCCAAGTTCAGCTTTATTTTGACTAGTTCCATTTTTTTTTTTATATTTTGAAAAAATCGTAAAAACCTATATATGAAAATATGTAGCCCCATTAAATTTAGTGGATATTTTTTCTTAAGCTATGACAAATATAAACGCCAACAAATTGAGCGATCAAGTTTGGGTATATTTACAAAAAAAAAATCGCCCAAATACAAATTTTTAAAAAATTTTACGGCTAGTTATGGCACAGTTTTGAGCTATTTTGTACAAAAAATTAAATTAAAAAAATTCTGAAGCGAAAGTTACAGATGCTCAAACTTGACTTTATTCCCAAATCCTTTAAAGAGCCCAATTTTGGCCTATCGAACATAAAAAAAATTAAATTATTTAAGTTTAAATATAACACGTTTTTAAAAAGTATAAAATAATTGCTCCTTGGTGGGGCTTTTAGTTCTCCTAAAAACGTGGTACGCATGCTTTAGAGCAGTGGTTCTCAACTGGTGGGCGTGAGCGATTTCCAGGGGGGGGCGTCAGAAATTTTCAGACAAAATCTTCTGATTTCTCACTTTAACTCTATTTATGAGGAATTTAAACGATATTTCGTCACAAAACTTGGAATCTCAGTTAGTACGTGGCCCATTTATTGTTGATGTTATGCTACTTTCTGAAAGCACTCAAGACGAGGCATTAGAGCTGAAGTGTGATTCATGTGATAACGATCAGTTTTCTCTTTAAAGTTGTGAGGAGTTTTGGTTAAAATATTGCTTGTTTTTTCCTCTGCCTAATGAATGGAGTGTAAGAAATGTAATAAAAAATTACGATACGGAGTGCTCCATTTTTCGAAAAGTGGTAGTGAAAGACCTAAGAAAATAACACCACGAGAGGACCGCCATATAAAAATAATTTCTCTACGTGATCGCTTTCTTCATGCCGGTAGCATCAATAAAATATTCAATTCGCAAACTGGAATAAAAATCCGTGACCGAACAATAAAACGTCAATTGAAAACTAATTTCTGATAAATTGAAAAAGTGTTTACTCTACGAGGGTATTTTTTGTCGCTGGGTGTGTATTTATTTTAGTCAAGTTTCACAACTTTATTATATATAAAAATAAAAAATAGGTCAAGACTAGGTCAGCCTAGTACAAATATAAAAAACTATGTGATTTTTTGAGCCAGTTTCCATATAATTATTTTATTTTAATATGTTTTGCAGGTTTTTGACCATTACTATTCAATTGCAATTTAAAATTTAAACTAAAAATTTAATTTTTTTCCGACGTTTCGGTCACTTGTTTGGAGACATCATTAGGGGAGATTTTTTATTTTTAACTAAAAACACAATAATTAACAATTTATAAAAATAAATAAAAGTTGAAACAATTTACACTTAGTTTATATTTAAAAATTGTAATTTAACAGTAATGGACAATAACCTCAAGAACATATTAAAATAATATATAAAAAATACATAATAATAACATAAGCATAAAGACTAAAGTAAAGCAAAAATACAACAACAAATGTGAGAATATGAAATGGGAGAAAAACTGAGAAATTGACACTTAAAATCTCATCGCCTCTGTGGTGCAGTGCACTAGTGCGCGCTTGCACGGGAATCACAAAGATTTCTGATGAAGCCTTTAGCAGGGCCGGAATTGCAATAAAATCAGCTAGTGATTTTTTCCTTTTCATATTGAAAAAACGTTTTTGTTGTTGTTGTTGTTTCTTTGGAAAGATTCGTTAGAACAATTAATTGTCATGCTAAATGTTAAAAATTGGTTTGTAAAAACCATTGATCTCATTTTTTTAATATTTTTTTTTATTTGAAGTTGTATTATATAAAATTTTTTTTTAAATTGAAACGGATTTATATAATCCGTATATAATAATTTATGTATAAACATGACAAATTTATTGAACTTTAAAAAATTTTGGAGGGGCGAGAGTTTGACGTGAACGTGGAAAGGGGGGCGCTACCAAAAACGGTTGTCAACCAGTGCTATAGAGAATAGTAAGGAGTGTTCATAAAAATTGTTGTATGTTAGTGACCAAAAGATTTCTTAACCCAGGTCCCTTGACTGTCAGGGTAGAAGTTCTTGCATGGATGGTAGATTCAAGTTATCTAAGGGTAGTAATGCAGGGTAAATATTCTCTATGGTATGTGGCCCACGTTTTAGGGAGAACCAAAAGGATTGTCTCTTCTCTAGGAGAAATTATTTTATACTTTTTAGATCGTTTTAAGAACGTGTTAGATTAACAATTTTTTTACTTAAATAATTATTTTCTAATTTTTAGTTTTTGTCAAAAACTTTAAAATTTCGAATTTTCAAAAATTCACTACTGAAGGTGACAAAAGAATTTGTTCAAAAAACCAAACTTGTTCTATAAATATTAAGAATGAAACAGAAAAAAAAACCTCAATAAATCCTTTGACAGTTTTGAGGCTCGAACTCACAACCTCACGATTATAAAGCAAGTGTCCTGTGCTCTGAGCTACAGAACTCACAAAGAAATTCTAAATAGCAATAAATCAAACTATTTTCTTTAAAATAAATAAACAATTTTTTAAACTACTTTTTTAAATGTTTTTTTTAACCTCAGTGGTGAATTTTTCAAAATTTTAATATATTTCATAAAAAAAAATCTGTCCAAATTGTTGAGGCTCTAACTCACTACCTTCTGATTATAAATCAATCGCTTTACGCTTTGAGCTACAGAACTCACACCAAAAGTTTTTCTAAATGAGGTAATAAATTTACTTCAGCTGTAAATTTTTGAAATTTAAAAATGTCATTGAGCTCTTCAGTATTTTTGTTAGATTTTTAGTATGTAGATATGTATGTATAAAATAAAATTTCACATTTTAGCATAATCACATAAGTGATTAGTGTGTTGTCATCCAGTTCTGAGCTACATTTTAACAGCCCTATTCTGGCAAATTAACAATTTTTAACTAATTTTTTTTATATTTCTATATGTTTGTTGTTGCAAAACAAAATTTGAAGCTCAAAAAACAAAATTTTTTAATGACATCGTCAATAACTGCAAAGCAGTTGACAACTTTTATCAAAATTTATAATTTTTGCGCTTAAAATTTTGTTTTGAAATCAAAAAACTACAACAAACACACAGAAATATTTAAAATACTGGTTAACAATTGTTTATTTGCCAGAAAAGGGCTGTGAGTTTCAAAATTCGAGCTCATCGGAAAGTTGGTTAAAAATGGATTTCAAGATTTGTACAGGACAAACATGAAGTGAAACTAATAAAAATGTGTTATGAAATGGGAAAATATATGTATCTTACTCAAAATGGCTGTAATAATTTTTTGAAAATTATTTTTGATCTATCCACTTTTTTTAAAAAAAAGACGTTAATTTGAAGAGAATCCTTTTTTTGTGATAAAAAGTAGCCTATGTCCCAAGCAGAGACATAAGAAACCTACATGTCAAGTTGGCAGAAAATCCATTCAGTAATTTTCACGTGATGCGCGAACAGACAGACAGACATTGTGTGTCTGTATCAAAATAATCGGACTCCGAGGCAAACATTTTCCTAAAACTTGAACTAAATCCGAAGGTTAGTTTCGGAGTAATGAGTTTTTTGGACTTGGAGATGTATTGGTTTTGCCACATTCTCTTTTCAACTCGAGAATCTTTTTTTATGTGCAAAAAAGTACCCTATGTCCCAACCAGAAACGTAAGAAACCTATATGTCAAGTTGGCAGAAAATCCATCCAGCAGTTTTCACGTGATGCGCGAACAGACAGACAGACAATTTTTTTTCTAAAAGGTACATTTTTGGAATCCACATCGTTCAAAATGTTCAGCGCAAGAAGAGTTTTGAAAATATATTGAATATTCAAAATATTCAACAATTTTTTTTTACATTTTCATTATATGTATAGACTAGGGCTTTAAATCCCGAAGGGTTTTGGCAAATCCCGGAATTTCGGTATTTGAAATTCATGATTTTTTTTTTTAGATGGAACCAACGCTCAGGGGATGCCCCCTATAAATGTATAAGCATTGTTTTGATACGGACGATGGGTGATAGTTAGTTGGAGGGTAGATAGTGGAGTAGATAGATGCGAGGTTCTTTTGGGCATCGATGCAATGGTAAAGAGGTGGGCCCTGACAGCTGCCCGAGTGGACCTGGGAAACACACGAGCTAGTGGCGTCAGGCCATGTAGCTCCCTTGAACACTTCCCATGGTAATACCTATACAGAAGGCTTAGGCAACCAACATCAAGTCGATGCCCAAGCGAGTTGAGAGAGAATGAAATACTTTTATCCCCTATCAAATATATCGCACGACGTTGAGTTCGATCCAGAAGCTCCAAATAAGATTTTGAAGCCCCTGCCCAAATGTGCGAATTGTACTCTATTTTCGGCCTAATATATGAGGTGTAAACTATGCAAAGATCAGCTGAAGTGAAATATTTTCTGCACCGTTTTAAGAAACCTAGGCACTTATTCGCTTCTTTCGACACATCGAAAATATGATCATACCAACGAAGATCAGATTGAATCGATATGCCCAAAACGTCAAGAGCGGATGATTCCACAAGATCCATACCATTCATATTGAGGGGAGCTAAGGGGCTATCTACTCGCTTGTGGGTTAACAGAACCGGCTAATGATCCCGGGATCACAAAATGCTTACATTTTAAAATAATGTCATGTAGCTGTATTAAAAGTAGGGACCGTTATTAATTTTTTCTACTAATTTCTGCGTTTTATCAAAAACAATTTCGTATTTTTATTTTAAATAAAAATTTCAACATAATCCTTATTCATACTTAAAATATTCAAAAACACTTAAAAGTTTATAAGACAACACAAAGACGAAATCATAATTACTAATGCAGACAAAAGTTACAGCTGTAATGTACAAAAAAGAATAAAAGGAAAAAAATTCAACAGTAACTGGAAGAATAAGTCAAATTCTGAAATCCTATTTTGTATTTTTAGAGGAAAAACTCGTTAATTTTAGGATAAAAAAAATACATCACCTGATTAGAAAACATTGAAAAAAAATTATATTATAAAAAAAAAAACGTTTATGGTATTATGATTTTAATTAAATAAAAATAATAACCTTTACGGTCCTTAATAAAAAATATTTTTTTAAAATTTTTAAATATTTAAAATATATTGTAATTTTATTTAATTAAAACCGTTATGACTATTTATGTTTCAAAAAAGTTCAACATTTATGTAGGAATGAAGACCCAAAATATTAAAAATAGCAAATAATATTTGACTTTATGATATACATTAAAATATGCACTTGAATGCATTAAACAAAAAAATTAAACTTTTAAATAATTAAATTACTAAATTAAAAAAAAAACATAAATTTATCTTTTAAAAAATTTAAAAAGAAAACAAAACTTCTTATTCAAATAAACCAGTAAATGTTAGTAAAAAGTATGATTTGACTAAAATAATCATTTTATAGTAAAAAAACTATAGTATAGTAATAAAATTATTGTTACTTTGAAAGTGCCATGAAAGTTGAACAGCCTTGTAAGCAGAGTATTATAATATCACAAACAAAACAAACTAAAAAATAGACTTTCAAAGTGTGTAGAGAGATAAAAAAAAGAACAGGGTGATTTCGATTTAAAAAAAAAACCATCGTTTGCATTGCTGTTGGATTTATAGTTGCTGAAAATTTTTATATTTTCTTGTAAATAAAATCACGGTACTTATTTAGGGTTTGGAATCCCGAGTTTCCGGGACTCGAAATTGGTTCGTTATTACGGGATTTTGGGATTCGGGATCCCGGGATTGAAAGCCCTAGTATAGACTGGCTATTGCCCGGCGCGCTTTGCTACGTCTTATCTAGAGATGTATTAATTTGCAGATTATGTTGTGTGTCTGTATCAAAATAATCAGACACAGAGCTAAAAATTTTCCGAAAGTTTGTCCGAAACTAAATCCGAAAGTTAATTTCGGAGTAATCGATTTTTTGGACTTGGAGATGTGTGGGTGGTGCCACGTTCTCTTTTCAAGTCACGCACATATTTTCTGGGGTGACTAGTTCCAATGAAATTCATCGCTTTTCCCAATTGGAAGGATTTAACTTTTATAAGTGGCAAAATATCGCGCTTAAAGTGGTGAAGTTGTATGGGGTGCCACGCCCCGTTGGCTGCTACCCACCTCTATAACAACTTTGATTTCAATTTCAAGATCCTAGCTTTCATATGTGTCAAGTTCGGTTTTGCTGAACTTCGTTGTTAAGCGCCACCTATTGCAAAATGTTTGAACAATGTGCCAACACATAGTTATAGAAACACATTTCTGTATAGAAAGCTCAGTCTATGGCTTTTACAATTTTTAAATTTTTAAATTTTTTCATGCATTTCATGCGAGCGTAATTTTATTTAATTTCTCTTTCGATTTTTTTAAAATTTTTTTTGTATGTTTTTTAAATTCGTACTGTAATTATCTACATTTTACAAAAAAAAAACCAACTACATTGATTGAAAGTTACTGGTAGAAGAGGGAAACAGACGCTTTTTGTCACTTTGTTTCATATATATATATATAGATTGCTTTTAATTTGAAATTTGTTAGTAAAGATAAATGCATTGGTTGGGTCCAGACACGGTGACTTGTCTTTAGAATAACAAATTATAAATCAAAAGACAGCTGGAAGTGAGTTAAAAAGATCAATAAGATACCATCGAAGCAAAAACCGCCGTAGTTGGCAACACTGCTCTTCCAACATGACTACGCACCGACATAAATTGGGCTACGAACTTTTACCCCATCCACCAAATTCTCCAGACTTCGTCCCCTGCAACTATTTCCTATTTCAAAACTTAAACAAATGGTTCGACGGCAAGAACTTTGAGTCGAATGAAGAGGTCACCAATGAAACAGACGAATTTTTAGAGAACCCTAATAAAACCTATCATTTGAAAGGAATAAAATGGAAGCGGATCAAAATTTCCCTTTTACAAATTGCCCGTGACGAAATTCACCTTCATAAAATTGCCATTTTAAAAATTCTTTCTTTTTAAAATGGATCTTTTTAAAATTATCCTTTACAAAATTCCCTTCTACGAAATTTTACCTTTACAAACGAACTTTGTAAAGTGTTTTGAGTTTTGTAAGACAACATTATGTGTAGGGGCATATTTGTAAAGGGACACTATGTGAAGAAGGGAGTTTGTAAGGGGAAATTATGTGAAGGGGGAGTTTTTGTAAGGAATATTTTAAGAAATGGAAATTTTATTAAGGGCAATTTCGTTAAAGACATTTTGTATACGGTCAATTTCGACCCCAACTCTAAATGGGAGCGGGTCTCTTTTACAAATAAAAGGGACACGCTTCCTTTCAAAAATAGCCTAAATTCCTTTCAAAAATTGCCTATGAAAAAATTCACCCTCACACAATTGCAATTTTCAAAATTCCGCTTTTCAAAATTGCCCTTTTTTAAAATTATCCTTAACGAGATTCCTCTTTATGAAATTGTCTCTGTCTAATTTGTATTTCAAGGGTTAATTTTCCTTTTTTGTGACTTTTGTAAGAGGAATTTACGTGAAGGGAGAATTTTGTGAGGACAATTTTAAAAAAAGAGGAATTTTGTCAAGGAAATTTTTTACACAGTCACTTTAGACCTCAACCCAACGCAAATTTCCCTGGCAACATTAAAGCTTTTAAAGCCACATATTCATAATCTGAATAAGTAATAACTTACATTTGCTTACTTTTTAGCGTGTTAAGGTATTTTAGATAACTACTCTTAAAAGTATTGCATTAAAAAATTGCTATTATATTTTCCAACAACTTAATAATTATTATGCCAAATTATTATGCAAGTGTTTTTGTGGGCTATAATTATATGAGTTTTAATTTGTATGCAGTTACATGTGTTCGAGTACTTGTGTGAGCATATTAAAATATTTTCAGCATTGAAATAAGCAGCTACTAAATATTTATAGCTACTTAATAGTTTTAATTTAAAGCGCGGCATGCTTTTGACTTTGTTTCTGTTAAAAACACGTGATTTATGATGTCTGCAAACGTTTATGTGTGTCTGAAAGAAGACTATACATCTGTCTGATATCTTTAGCATTAAAGAAATTATAAGAAAAATTGATATGAATAAAAAAATAATCAAATATAAAAAAAAAACATCTTTGAACTAGCCTGGTCTATAAATAATTCATAAATTCTATGAATAAATCATAATTTCTTATTGAATATGACAGCATGAAGTGCACAACAACAAGGAGCAGTTAGCAAAAACAACACAAAAATTGACTGACAAATGATGATCATCGTACTATAATAAAAAAGATGCTATTAAAAAACTGCAAGTTTGTTGCAACAAAAAACGGTTAAGCAGAGAGAGAAAAAAATTAAAGCTCATCAGAAGTCAATCATTCAAAATGTCATCAATATGATTAAGTAATCAAAAAACTTGACAGACGAACAACAGCAGTGGATAGCTGCTATAAACGCTTTATGCCAGATCTACCGAAATGGCTAAAAAAACTGCAATGAAAACAGCAGCAACAAAACGAAACAGAGTAATCCGCACAAAGAAAACAGTCAGAAAACAATCCGCAAGCAAACAAAAAAACAGAATTAAAACTGAAATGAAGGATCATCACAGCTCAATTGGGCAGCAGCATCATTGGGAGGAGCTGCCAAACCAAAAGACCACCAGGAATTTTAGCCACGAACAGTTGGCACTTTAGGCCACAAACTAACAACAACATGAACACACAGCAGTTAAAACAAAGGAATTGCTGGAAATGTAGAGAAAAAAGAGGATGAAGTTAAACCAACACGATATAAGCACGAGCATCAGTCGAAGAATGCAATGAAATGCAGCAAGAAACCCATAAAAAGTAGCAACTCAAAACATAGGAATTCACAAGAGCTAACTTCAAAACAAACAAAAAATAAGGGTAAACACAAAAACCAAGCCAAAAATAAAAAAAAAAAGTATCGAAAACCAGCAAAACAACTGTCGATAAGCACGTTGATAACTTTTAAACATGTTAATTTCGTAGAAACGCACAAAACGAATCACAGAAAAACGATCCTTCAGTTAGTCAATGTATCGTCAGCATGGCTGTCAAAAAAGGAGTTCTATAAAATGTGCTTTCGTGGGTGTGTGAGTGAGTATAAAAAAAGTTGTGCAACGGATGCTGCATAAATGGTTGACAAAAAGAAAACAGAACAACAACTTTAGTTGGGTTTGACTAGTTTAAAAATAAACAAAGAATTAAGGTTCGATATTCCTGTGCATTTAATAAGCACTTTAATTGAACAAGAAATTTCCCAACTTCTTTAGAATTTTATTTTATTTTCGTGTTGATCAGACAATTTCAAAATAAAAAAAAAATAGTTTTGATTTCGTGGAAAGTTTAAAAATTTTGTTATTTCTGAAATATTCTCCTGCAGAATGCTCAAATGAATCATCAGTTTCTTAATAACTGTTAACATGATTATGTTTTTAATTTTTTAGGAATGCAGACTATACTTCAATCTTCAAAATATTTCTAACAGGAACTGCTTATAAATAACTAAAAAAATTTTAATTTTTTCACTTTTAATTCGTTAAAACATCTTTCAAATAGCGACACTTTGTTCAGCTTTATAAATTAAGCACAAAGGCAATTTTTTAAAAGAATATAATGAATTCTCTCTAATAAAAATTTTGAGAATTGCAACGTTTGTTTTTTTTTTTTTTGCATAAATATGTATTAAAACAACCAAAAGATTACAAAACAAAAGTTTTCCTACAAGTGAAATTTTTCTTAAATGTATAAATGATTTGTTTAACATATTTATGCACATTAAAAAATATTATAAAAATTTAACAAATTAATGCAAATTATTAAACGTTGCATTAAAATTATTAAGAAGTTTGAAAGAAAATAAAAAATCCTTTGAGTGAAAAAACAGTTGCATCGCTTTCTTAGTTTTATTGCATTTATCGGTTACAAGACCAATAAAATGTTTTAGAAAAAATTTCCTTTCAAGGGAAATTTTTGTTTGAGTATAGAATTGAGTTTTTCAGTAGTTATCTGCATTAAAACCATCAAAATGTAACACAACAAAAATTTCCCACTAAGGGAAATTTTGCTTAAGTGTATGAATACTTTTCTGCAATAAAGTGAGTGAAATTATAACACAAAATGTTGACTATAGTATTTTCCTAAAAAGGGAAACTTTGTAACATTGCTCAATGGGTATGTGGCTGTTCTAAAAAAATATTATCTCCATACATTTTCGTAAACTGATGAGCAAATGCAAATTTTACAATCGTAAATATCAAGGTAGGGAAAAGATTTTTCTTTTAAAGGGCAAATTAAAAAATGTCCAATGATTTCTTATTTTTTGCGTATAACAGTAATAAAAGCTTTGAAATGTTACAAAAAAAATTGTACCCTTGAAGTCAAATTTTGTTTTAAGTGTGCAAATGAGTTATCTTGAAATATTTAGGCAGATTATAATTCAAAATTGATGAAGGCAACTGTTTTTGAAAGAAAATAATAAAATTGCCTCTATTTGAAATTTGAAAAATTGTGGAGACTTGTAATTTTTAGTAAAATAATTAAAATGTTACAAAACAAAAAATTTCCCCTCAAGACAACTTTTTGATAAACTATGAGAATGAGTTTTCTTTAAGATATAAAGGCAAATTATTAAACAAAATTGACAAGGTTGAAAAAATATCTCTCTAAACTAAGACTTAACTAAAAAAAATTGGCTATTTTGTTATATAGTATATTGGCAATAAAACCACAAAAATATTACAAAACGAAAATATCCTTCCACTTGAAACTTTTTTGAGTGTAGAAAATAGTTTTTCAATCAAATAATAATACAAAATTAACAAAGGCTATCCGTTTAGGAAGAAAATAAAAAATTATCTTTAAGGGAAATTTACAAATATCCAATACTTTGTTATTTTTTGCAAATATCTGTAGTGCAAAAATAAAAATCTTACAAAACAAAAATTTCCTCTGAGGGAAATTTTTTGTTAGTGTATAAATCACTCTTATGCAATATTTTGATTCAAATTAACGTACAAAATTTGAATTTCAAAAATTTCCCTATTTGGGAAATTTTTTAACATTGCACAATGACTGTTTGGCTGTTATAAAAATTTATTTTCTCAGTAAAATTATGTAAATTTATGAGCAAATGCAAATCTCACAATCGTAGATATCAAAATAGGGAAACGATCTTTCTTTTGAAAGAGAAAATTAAAAAAATTCTGATGATTTCTTATTTTTTGCATGTAACAGTAATAAAACCTTCCAAATGTTGCATAACAAAATTTTACTCTTGAAGTCAAATTTCTCTTTAAGTGCGCAAATTAAAAATTGATAAAGGCAACTGTTTTTGAAAGAAAATAAATAAGAAATAAACAAGAAATAAAATGTCCTCTAATTGAAATTTAAAAAAATTGTGGAGATTTGTAATTTTTCGTATATATTGCCAGTAAAATTATCAAAATGCTACAAAACAAAAAATTTCCCTTCAAGACAATTTTTTGATAAAGTATGAGAATGAGTTCTCTTCAAGATACAAAGGCAAATTATAATACAAAATTGACAAGGTTGAAAAAATATGTCTCTAAACTAAAACTTAACTAAAAAAAATTGGTTATTTTGTTATATAGTATATCGGCAATAAAAGTATAAAAATATTACAAAACGAAAATATCCATTCACTTGAAATTTTTCTTAAGTGTAGAAAATAATAGTTTTTTAATCAATCATAATACAAAATTGGAAAAAAATTGCCTTTTAGGGAAATTTACAAATATCCAATACCTTGTTATTTTTTGCAAATATCTGTAGTACAATCATAAAAATCTTACAAAACAAAAATTTCCTCTGAGGGAAATTTTTCGTAAGTGTATAAATCACTCTTATGCAATATATTGAGGCAAATTAACATACAAAATTTGAATTTCAAAAATTTCCCAAATAGGGAAATTTTTTAACATTGCACAATAACAGTGTGGCTGTTAAAAAAATTATTTTTTCAGTAAAATTTTTTAAATTAATGAGCAAATGAAAATTTCTTAATAGTAATTTTCAAGATAGGAACACGAATAACTTATGAAAGTAAAAACAAAAAATAAAAATGAGAAATAAGAAAAAAAATATTTTTAAGACTCATCCTAGAGCACAAGCTATTTAAATTATTAAAACATATTGCTACGTTACGACAACTCCTTTTAATGGTATTATCGAAATATGCGCGAAAGGTCTTACATTAATAATAATATAAATGATTGAGATATTCTTTAGGTATCAGAAGACAGAAATTTACAATTTTTGTAATAAAATCAGCCTTACGTTACAGTAAAATACAATCTTTACATACATAAACATATGAGTGAGTATGAGTGGTTTTCTTTTTAGCTAAAGTTCAATGGAAATTCAAAGTTCAAATCACAATTAGAGCCCCTCGGAGCACCAAGCCCATAAAATAGTTATAAGCATCATTATGATGATGCTTCATATTATGCCACACTGCTGCACTCATGACCTGCTGCAACCTCTCCCCCAACAGCAACAACAGCAACAGCAGACATTCTTTAGCGATTGCGGCGGCTGTCTTTCCGCACTTTTCGTGCAATTTTCTATGTTGAGAGGCTGCAACAAACAAACAAAAGCAAAATAATATAAAATTAAAAAAAACCTATTCAAAGATGCGTGATTTGCGTGAGCGTGCGTTACGTATCTATTTAAGCCCGAAAGCATTCCAAGGTGAGCGGCAGGCAGGCAGATGGAGGGGCTGATCGTGGGGTCGTCCTCTACATGGAGCACCACAATTTTATCCTTTAGCGAAAAATTGCATTACACGCTGAAAATGCGTGCTCTGCGTGCAACGTTGTTGAGGTGCGGCGGTATAGCTGATGCGCTGGCGCAACTGCAGCAGCATCATTTCAATGTAACTGCTGAAGTGCGCATGTGTAACGCTTCAATTGCCCCGAAAACGTGAGAAGGTGGTTGAGTTTGGTTGTTGTTGTTGTTGCTGTTGTTGTTGTTGTTGTGGTGGTGGTGGCGATGGTTACTGCTGCACTTGCTGTGCAGACATTGCATATACTATATTTTTCAATTTTTTCTTACATTGTTCCACAATATTTCCTCAAGTCACGTCCTGTGCTATGATTTTGCTTGTTTATTGTTTTTTTTAGTTGTTGGCATGATTTTCATGCGGAGGCGTTCATGTTGCGTTTCAGAGTTAAACTATCTTAATAAAAAATTTTTGTTTTTTGTTTTTTGAGCTAATTTTTTTTTATAAGAAATCGTTACTATTTTCTTGCGGCCAATTGTCCGACGCTGATTTTTGTGCACAAGAGTTATTTTTGGAGCGCCAAAGTTGTTGTTACAGCTATCACGAACGCGCTTAGAAACATACAACAATTCAGTAGAAATATATTAAAGAAATTTGGATATTTATTGTTGCTCTTAAAATATAATACAATTTTTCTGCATATCTTGCAAATAATACACAAAAATTTTATCGTTTGTTTAAAATAACTTCGAAAAGAAAAACATGATATAATTTTGCTGATAACAATGACAGCGTTATTCATCTTCGTTGTTGCGCACAGATGAAATTGCTGCTGCTGCCGCTTTGACGACATCCAGCTGTTGCAACATTTACGCCAACAAAAATTTATCGTGGTTGCTGTGTTTGTGGCAAAAGTATGCGTGGTGGGATTTTTTCAGACAGCTACAGCATCTACTTTTTTTTGTTTAGGCTATATGTGCTATCTACGCAGCATGTATTTTTAGAAACACAAACAAATAAAACGTTTTTTATCACTGAAGATATTATTTTTAACAGTGGTTTCATAAAAAAATTTTTATTGAGCAAAATTTTCAGTCATAATATTGCACAAAAGACTTTTCACTCTCAAAAATTATTGATTTTTGAAAATTTCCTTTCATGGAAAATTTTTGTTTACTCATGGATATGAAAAAATTTTCACTAAAATAGCTTTCCATAACACAGTCAATCAGCAAGCAATTTTTAAAAATGTCCCTCTTTGGGAAATTTTTTATATATAAATTTCCCTTCAAAATTTTATTACATATTTTGAGGGGAAAACTAATTTTACTCAAGGTAAAAATTTCCCTTAGAGGGAAATTTTTGTCTTATAACCCTTTGGTATTTTTAATGCAGTTATTGCAAAAAATAACAAAGAGTTGCAATTTTACAAAATTTCCCAACAAGGGAAATTTTTATTACTTGCAAAAATGGAGCCTTAGTACTAAAATTAAACGTGGCAATATTCTACACGAGTTTATAACAAATTTTTAGTCCATAAAGTTAGATTTTATTAGAAAATTTCATGTTTTCCATTAAAAAAGCATTATATGTATAGTATATTTTTTGTTAGATAAAATCATTTGCTGCAATTTTCCGCACTAAGTTTAAAAGACGTTTCTTCAAACATTGCCAACCGCTGCCTTCTTTGAACTTTATAATTTTGCGATTTGTTGACGATTATGTTTGAGGTTGTCGGGCGTTATGTTTTCTATGTTTATTTTTTCTACCAACAATTGTACTCGCGCTAGTTGCGCATGCCCATGGGAAGTTTTTATGTTGTAAATGTTGTACTATAGCAGTGCACAGCTGCGTATGAGCAGCGTAGCTAAAAAATAATTTCGCAATTTTGGATTCTATGATGGTTTTTGTAGTTGGAATTTTTTTTTCGTTTTTACTTTTTGTTGTTTCTGCTGTTGGTTGGAGTTCATACATTCCTCCACAGCCTCTGGGTCACATGACGTGCATTTATAGATTTTGATGCTGCTGAGCGCCACTCAGCAGTTGAATCAGGCGACACGATCGAACGCAACGCATAACAACGCGTTCAACATTTGCTAGTTGCAGTCATCGTCTTCATCGTCAGCATGATCATCATCAACTACATCTCCGCTTAAATGTCGTGCCGTACGAGCGTTATACAGCGATCGACGACAAAAAAAAAATAATTTTGTTTTTGGGCTAGTCTTAAAAAAAGCCCTGTACCATCGCGATCGCATTCGCGTTCGTGTTTTGCCCGAATTAGAACGAAATTTATTCGTAGCCGTAATCAAACTTGAATTATTTATGCTGAGATCGTGTGCTGTAGTTGTGGTTATTGTTTGACTTTTTTTTTTTGGTTGGTCTAATAGAAGCCCATTCTTGGCTTAAATTGCAATAAGTTTCTTTTGTTTGATTTTGTTTTATTTTTTGTTGTTATTTTAACTTTAGTTTGCGAAAATTTATTGTTCTTATTAACGTTTGGCAGGAATTTCCAAGCGAATATTTTTTTTTTAATATAAAACAGACATTTTGATGTATGTATTTTAGACTGGAATGAGAATTTTTTTTTTTTGTTTGTTTAACTAGAGTTTCGAAGGTGATTGTGTGTAGGGCTTTTATTTATTTACTTAATTTTTAAGTTTTTTATTTTATTTTGTGAGCTTTTAAACTTGACAGCGAGCTTGCCAACATTTTTTTGATCAAAGAATTATTTGGTCAGAATGAGAAAAAATATCAATAATGCTTTTTTATTCTAAAAACTAATGGAATTTTCGCAATGGTTCATTTGGATTAAAGAGACTTTTGTGCTGTAATAACAGTTTATAGAATGATAAACCAATAATATCAATGGAATCAAAGTCAGAAATTTTCTCAAAACTTCTGTGAATTTATTTCGATTAATTCAGACCAATTCAAACCAATTCAGATATTACTTTTTTGGTTTCAGTGGTTTCCGTGGTTTCTTGATAACAGTTTATAAGTGAAAAAATCGTTCATTTAATTACGTAAAGGTTTTTTTACTTTCAAAAATAAATTTTTTTTAAATTTTAAAAAATTCCTTTCAAGGGAAATTTCCCAATCCCAATATCCCAATCAAAAGGAATTGCAAAAATTTTTACAAAAAATTTTCTGATAACATAGACACAATTAAAGAGCGATTTTCAAAATTTCCCTCTTTGGGAAATTTCTGAAATTGAAATTTCTTGCAACATAATTTGCCTAGATATGTTAAGGAAAATTAATATAAAACCTAGCCAAAAATTTCCCTTGAAAGGAAATTTTGGTTTTATAACCTTTTGATAGTTTAAATGCAGGTATTGTATAACTGGGAAAAATATGATAAAAAGTCCCTATCTCTATCAATCAACAGAGGTACAAGAACTATCAAAAAGCTTTATTACATTTTCAAATCAAAATTTTATTAAAGGTTGTATTATTAGAAGAGTTAATTAAAATTTTTTAAACCTTTCGTGGACATTGAAATCTATAGCTATCATAATAAAGTTTTATTTCTTAAAATAAAGGAACCTTTTGAATTTTTCTAAAAGCTTTTAAGAGTATTCTTTTAAAAGCTTCAGAAAGACATTCAAGATATTTTTTAAATTTTAAAAAAGCTTCCTTTTAAAAGCTTTCTAAAGCTAAATAAAGCTTTACACGTGTTTTTTAAAGCTGTAAATACATATTTAAAATTGTATAATAAATGGCTTACTTATCAAAGTATCATAAGTTGCTAGTTCTCCAGTTAGGTTCTTTATCATAACATTGCTTACCTAAAAATAAATATAAAAAATTCAACAATTATTAAGTATTCTAAAGGAAAAAAAATAAATAAATAAAAAGATTTGTTCAGACCAAAACTTTTTTCCTAATCCTTATTTTGGAAAAATTATTTTCCAAGAAAAACCGATTTCTATCATCAGAACAAGAATTCGAAAAAAAGCAAACAAAAACAAAAACACACTTTAAAGCAGGGCGCGTCCTGGCTATAAACATTTGGCTAAACAAGCCAATAACGCCATTTTATGAAATTCCTTAGTATTGCGTGTGAAAATGCAATCAACACTTTGCGACACCCTACACACAGGCAATATAAATGGTGGAGGTGTACATATAGAATTACCATATCGTTGTGTCGACATGTAAAACTAGTAAATAAATAAAGTCAAAATGCTACAATAATTTTGCTCAATTTCGCAGCAATGGCCGCCATTTTGTGCTTTGCCAACAGCACCTTATCTAGAAGTTTTACTCATTGGTAAATGCGGAACGCAACTAAGTCGACAACGAAGAAAACCACCCTAACGACCCTACACAAAAAAAACAAGCGATATTGAAGCAACCCCTCAAACTCAAAGAAGGATAGAACTTTAGTGTGAGTAGAGCGATTTGAATTTCTTCTTCAGAAAAGAAGGAAAAATAAAATCTAAAAACGCACATAATGTATTCCGCAGTCAAGCCTAGAAATAGTTCAGAAACAACAAAAACAACAGCATCGAGTAAAACGTAAAGTAGGAAGGACCTTTTTGTATTTTAGGTAACAAAGTGTACCAAAAAAAAGGAAACGATATACAAACAAACTTGTGTGTTTGTGTGTGAGTGTTTAAATGTGTGTGCCCAGCGCATTGAGCGGTTCTATTTAGAGGAGGTGGAAATAACGTGTTCGTCTCTAAGGGCAGTGGTAAGGGTTGTTCTGGCACATGTTTTGCTCCTGTCGTTGTTGTTGTTGTTTTTGTTGTTGCTATGCTGCTTAATAATTTAAGTTGCTAGAGTGAGCAGGCGCTTCCATAGACTATTACGATAGGTTTTTTCTATTATTTTTTCCGCTTTTTGTTGTAAATATATATCTTTAAAACCTTTAGAATATATTTAAAGGCGACCTCAAAAACATTAGTTGTTGGGCGCCATAATGCAGTGTAGGGTAAATACAATAAATGAAGTTGTTGTTGCGTTTTTGTTTTTGTTTCTTCTTTCTTTTTCCTACTTCCGCTTTAAGCCATTGTTTTGTGTGTTTGTTTAAAATAGTTTCTAAATGCAATCAACCCTTAGTTGAACCCTACAAAGAGCTAACAGCGGCCATGTTTGTTGTTATTTAAGATTATTTTTAATGCATTCTTTGTTGTTAGTTATTGCTGGCAAGTATTGTTTGTTCTCGATTGAAAATGGCGAGACTGCAGTCATGTTTTTTTATATGCTTTCTAAAAATTACACGCGCTGTTCTTCCAGCAAACACTCATGCTTAATATTGGCTGTATTCTAAAATAATTATATTATTAGCATTCAGGTCAGTCATGTTGAGTGTGAGCAAGCAGATGTCAGTCAATCAGTCACGTTTAGTTTTAGAGAAGTGAATGATGATGAATCAATATGATGGCCACTTTCAAATCAATTTGGTTTGATTTATCTTCATTCATTTATAATTTGCTACCTTAATACTAAAAAAGCTTATCTTTAAATTTATTTTTCTAAATTAAAGTATCAGTTTAGTATGCCACGGATGACTCTTAGCTAAGCAATATTTTTTATATGCATATATTTCTATAAGAGCCGCGCACTTTTCTGTTTCAAGGCAAGAAATTTAAAAATTGTTTACAACAAGTTTTTTCAAAACAATTTGGTATGAGAAATGCATTTAGAACTATTGAAATTTCAGTGTGCTCTGCCCATTCCACAAGAAAGGAGATTCCACTATTTGTGCCAATTACCGTAGAATAAGACTTCTTAATGTCGCATATAAGGTTCTGTCGAGCGTTTTATTTGAAATATTGAAGCACATTGTAAACCGACTGATTGGACCTTATCAGTGTGGCTTCATATTTAAAAAGTTTGGCATCGACCAGACATTCACGATACGACAGATCCTGGAGAAGACCTACAAAAAAACAACCAAACACAGTCCAATAAGGAATCACCTGTACTTCACCATGTCTGAACTTGGTATTCCTGCAAAACTAATTGCCGGAATACTCACTGCCCTATCAAATCGAGTAGGTGATGTAGCTTTTTTAATTGCAATTGCATACTTATTAAATTATGGGAGTTGAACTTTTATAACCCTTGATTTAGAGATGAAAAGGACATGCAAACTATTGGATGACTTGTGATGCTTGCTGCAATAACAAAAAGAGCTCAAATTCCCTTTTCTTCTTGGCTTCCTGCAGCAATAGCTGCCCCTACTCCTGTATCAGCCCATGTTCACTCGTCAACTCTTGTTACAGCGGGAGTCTACCTTCTCATTCGATTTAATGTAGTAATTTCCTCTGGGGTAGGGGGATGAATTATTTTTTTAATTGGTGGAGCTACCATATTTATAGCTGGTCTTGCGGCAAACTATGAATTTGATTTAAAAAAAATTATTGCCCTTTCAACTTTGAGACAATTAGGATTAATAATGTCTACTCTTTCTATTGGTTATTACAGGCTTGCCTTTTTTCACTTACTAACTCACGCTTTATTTAAAGCTTTCGACTTCGAGGAATGACACTGAGCAACACTAGCATCCTAACACTCACCACCATTTGGTACTAAACGAGGTTTCAGACAAAGTGATTATCGTGCGACTTTTTCAACCTAATGATGGGAGAAGATCATCCGAGCTCGTGATCTGAGAAGTAGTGACACAATATTCTAAATAAGTGTTATGCTGCTTGCGTAAACGGTATGCTGATGACATCGATATCATTGGCCATAATACGCGCGAAGTCAGTGCAGCAATGTCTAGAATAGAAAGAGAAGAAGTCAAATACGAATAGAAGTCAAATGAGTATTGCAGTGAATGCAGATAAGACGAAATACTTGGAGTGAACAAACAAACAGTCTCAGCGTCTTGGAACCTACGTTACAGTTGACAACTCCTCCATCGAGTTGGTGAAAAACTTTGTATATCTGAGATCCAGCGTTAACTCAACCAACGATATCAGCATTGAGATCAAATGAAAAATAACTCTTGCCAACAGGTGTTCGTCTTGCCTGCGAACGAAAATCTCTATCATGCCCGTGCTACTTTACGCATCACAATCCTGAACGCTGAGCAGTTCAGACGAAAATACTTTAGGAGCTTTCAAGAGAAAGATCCTTAGTAAGATCTACGGACCAATGTGCGTCTATGGCGAGTACCGAATACAGTGGAATTATGAACTATACGAGCTATATGCCAACATCGACATAGTCAAGCGCATTAAAATTGAGCGTCTTCGCTTGCTAGGTCATGTTTTGAGCCTATGAAAGACGGTGTTCCAGTAAAGAAAAAAATATTCGATTCGATACCCAGCGGCGGTTAACGCTGAAGAGGACGACAGCATTTTTGTTGGAAAGACCAAGTAAAGGACAACCTGACGAAGCTTGAAATTTCCAAGTTTCGCCAGCAAGCGAGGCATAGAAATGGCTGCCGCAGTTTGTTAGATGAGGCCAAGATCGACATAAAGTTCCGCTTTTTTCAATAAAGTTCCGCAGTTCCATCAATGCTTTTGCTGATGATATGGCATGTGCCTTCTCTTGTGTCTCGCCCTTGCAATTGTCTGTTGACATTAACCATGCTCTCGCTGTTTTAAGGCACTGGTTTATGATTCAGAAGCTGGTACTTAGTGATAAAACTAGAATAATGCTTTTTAATTTGAATGCTAAAAATGTAAACTTCGATTCATTTTTTTTTCATGGTGGTAAATGTGAAAGATTTGGTTTAGGTAATGATATATGTTCCTCGTCGGATTGCATTCATACGTTCTGTGATCATAAGTCTTGTTCTTTAAACTGCTTCGCTATTGAAAAGGTTAATTCTTTTAGATATCTAGGTATTTGGCTAAATAGTGGCATGGATTGGACAATTCATACATGGAACTAAAAAAGTATCTTTTGGCTGCCACCACGCATTTGTATTTGTTGAAATCATATTGTAGTCCTATTCTTCTCAAGTGTATTTACTATGGTATATTTCACTCTAAACTTCAGTATGGTTTAGCTTGTTGGGGAGGTACTTATAAGAATAAAATATACCCTCTTCTAGTTTCGCATGCTATTCGTTTAATTTGTCATAAGAACAGATTTTGTAGTAGCCTTTTACTTCTCAGGAAACTTAGTGTCCTTTCTTTGAAACATTTATATTTCTATAAAGTATTTAAAATTTTTTTATTTTATCTGGATATCTTCTGAGACGACGTTCAGATACCTATCATTTGAGAGTTAATGAATACAATGTAGCACTGGTTCCAACGCACACATTAAGAATATTTCTTAACTTTTTTGCTTCTGTTGCTCCTCGACTTTTCAATAGTCTTCCATCGGAAATAAGAAATATTCATGTTCAATCCATTTTTCTCAAAAGGGTAAATTTTTGGCTTTTAGACCTCAATTACAGTGATATTGACACATTATAAGCTGTTATATTCTGACTCCACAATACTTTTATTAAGTTTTTGCTCTCAATAAGACCTTTACAAAAAAAAAAAAAAAAAATATGTTAATATTAAATTTTTCGATTTATTTTCTTTATTTGATTATTGTAATTAATGCATCATTTATTAATTATTATTTCATTAATTATTATATATATTTTTAACAAGCTGTATTCGCCTCTAGCTCCTAGTGAACTAAAGAAGCAGCTTAACATTCATTGCAGTTATTTGTATAACATAATTCTTCTTATAGATACATATATTGTTATTATTAAGGATGTAATGAACTGTTGAATAAAAATACTACTACTACTACTACTACTACTACTACTACTACATGCAGTTGTAGAGCCAACTAAGAAATTAAGTAAGTTTTCAAAACCTTGTCGGCCTTTTTAGTCTAGTGAAGAGTGCGCTAGACTATCAACTCAAAGGTCCCCGGTTTGAATCCGGGTTCGGGCATGGTTCTTTTCTTTTTCTTTGTTCTTTACTACATTTAAGAATTATTGAAACAAAAAATCCAAAGCTAAATTGTGGAAAATGTGAAATTATAGGACAGGAACAACTGAGGGCAGGGAATGCTTGCCGAGGTTAAGGCATAACACTAGCTTCGGGTATAAGCATTTCAAATTGTCCTTCACGTTTGTTCCGCCTTATCGATAATAAGCGTATGGTCCCAATCAATTTTTCTCCTAATAATCTATCCCTTTCCTTTCAGGTCAAAGACCAAACTTTGTTTGTATTAGGCGCATGCCTTGGTTCTTTGATCTTTTAGAGAGAGAAAAAAACACCTTGACCCCAAAGTTACTTTGATCATTATCTCCGATAGGAAACTAAAATGAACGGAAGCCTTTTAAATCACCAGGACCTGATCGTGTTTGCCCTGTAGAAATACAAGAAGCTACGGATATTCTGCCTTGGCTTTGTATTATATTCAATGACTGCATAAACCTGACATATATTCCTAACGCTACGAATAAAGCAAGAGTGGTATTTAAACCTAAAGCAGGAAAGACATCACACACACTCTTAAAGATTTCAGGCCTATAAGTCTTTAGATCTGTATCTTCGCAGCAATACCGACCCTGCATTCTTATCTAAGAGGGATAATTTAATAACGTAACGCTATAATCTATACGACTAGCGTTGCTTAGGGTAGGAGTGATTAATATCATTACTGATCTTATAAAGGGTTTCACAATAAGAACGTCCTCACTTTGAATTTGAATAAAACACACAATTTTCGATCATAAATGGTTCTGATTATATTATTTGGAAGACAATTGTATGCAATCCGCTCACGCCAATTTTCGATGACTCTTTGCACCATTTCGGCCGCTATCTCACCTATCGCCTGACGAATATTGGCTTCCAATGCCTCAAGAGTTGTAGGATCGTTGCTGTTAACCTTCGATTAAATGTAACCCCAAAGGAAATAATCCAAAGGCGTTAGATCTCACGATCTAGGTGGCCAAGCGATGGGCCCATTTCTCGAAATAAACGACTCGCCGAACTTATCGCGCAATAAAGCCATGTTAAGTCGAGAAGTGTGAGGCGGTGCACCGTCTTGTCTATAGTAAAAAAACTCATTTTCTGTTTGTTTGTTTGTTTGTTTGTTTGGCCGTTATACAAATCTACACGGCTCAACGGATTTCGCTCAAACTAGGTATACATGTTAAGTGCATTCTAACTTAAAATGTTACATACTAAGTTTTTACCACGCCCCCCTCGAAATTTTTCAACTAACGGTAATTTTGTTATTATAAAACTTTTTAGTATAGAAGATTTTTGTGTATTTAATTATAAAAATTTTTTGTTATTCTGACATCAAAAACACTCATATATATTCAAAATTGGAGAAATTTTCAGTACAACGATTTTTTCATAAAACATCGTTACCTAAGAATGAGAAAAAAACGACATGAAAATCAAAGTTTGGTCTTTCGATGCAAATATCTCCGCTGTCAATTAATATATTTCATTCAAATTTTTTTTGTTCAAAAGTTCAATAAAATCACTTCACAAAAATAAGCTGAACTGTACCGTTAAGTCAGTGTATATATGTTTTATTATTATATCAAAAAAGGTCAAAAATATCGACTTTTTACCTAAAAAATGACTCAAAAATTGTTGTTGTAAAAATTAAATCAATTAAAAATTGCACATCTGGCTACCTTTCATATGACATAGAATTTATTTGCAAAAATTCTTCCAGCTAAGCGCAAAAATTATTTTACTGTTTTTGTCATCAAAACAACAAGGGTTACCCCCTTTGATTTTTTTCGCGAACTTTCTTTTTTCCAAAATGTTGTTTTTATATTTTTACAAAAAAGTCTAGTCTCAAAAATAATTCATGTGAAAAAATTACCACAATATCTCTTTCCAATCAAAAGTTATGGCTAACAATTTTTTTTTAATACCAGACTATTAAAAAACTGAGTTTTGTTTTAAAATTCTCTATATAGTTTGAACGTCCCCATTTATCTTTAAGAATACAGTTGTGTATTTAGAGTAATTACTAATATTTTGGATTATATAAAATCTTCATTATAGTAATCTACTTAATTTTTTACCTCCGCCTAAGTTTTTATTTTTAATGCCAATATCTCCGCTGTTTTTAATATATTTCATTAAAATTTTTTTTTGTTAAAAAGTTCAAGATATTTTTTAATAATATAAATCTTTTTTTAGACTTCAAAATGTCCATATCTCAAGGACGCATTGAGTCCCAAAATAATTTTAATATTGTTGAAAAGGTAATTTTGCTAGCTTCAAGATTAAGTAAATACAAAAATTATTTTTCATTTTTAAAATATGTTTTTCGTACCCCTTCTTTGAATTTAATTGGCTCACCGCAAGAGATGGAACCACCAACAACAAAAATTTGAATTGAATTTCGTTCAATTACCTTTCTAACGGTAGCTTAAAAATAAAATTCAACATGTTTTTAATTATTCCAGAGTTTCAAAAAACATTTCATCGAGAAGTGTATGTTAAAATGTTTATATAAATGTCTCTCGAGTAACACCGGGTATATCAGCTAGTTGAAAATAGAGCTCGTCCGCATCAATATCATCAAATTCCAGGGAAAAAAATCGGTCAGCATCGTGTTAAAGCGCTTGCTATTAATGGTAACGGAATCTCCGGCCTCATTTCGAAAGAAATAAAGTCCGATAATTCCACCGTACCGTAATAAACGGTTAATTTTTGGGGATGCAATGGTGATTCATGAACCACTTGTGGATTTGACTCACTGCAATAGCGACAATTCTGTTTGTTGACGAAGCCATTGAGCCAGAAATGAGCGTAGCTCTTAGTGTAGTGACAGGAGAACGCGAGTTTGCGTAAACAAATTGGACAATTTCCACGTGTTAGACCGAAGTTAAACGTGTCATGATGAAATGGCAAACCAAACTAAACACATTTGCTTAAAAATGTCAAAAATTTATATTCGAATATGGCCGCCACTAGCTGTCAAAGTTAGGTCATTCCTATTGAGAAACCCTTTAGATAAGCTACTCAACTGCAGAATAATCTTATCAGACCTAGGTGCTTATAGGGCTGTAAGATCGGTGACAAGAGGTACGCTATCTCCACTCCTCTTAGATCTGGTAGTGATTAACGTACGCTGTCTCTGGAGAGGGACAGCTGTGTAGTGGCAGCCTACGCCGACGACCAAGCAATCGCGGTCAGATGCAAATTTCCCACTACTCTATGCCATGTTATACAAAGAGCTCTTTACAAACTCGAGCGATGGGCCGTGCCCTTTGGTTTGGGAGTAAATTTGGCCAAAACACAACTGGTTCTTTACATCAGGAAACACTAAATTTCGTCCCTCTCAACAATCATGCTAAATGGGACTGTACTTTTCCCTTCGGACAATGGAAAAAATCTAGGACTCATTCTTGATAGGAAACTGAGCTGGCAACTTAATATTTCTGAGTGTACAAAGAAAACGGCAGTTGCGCTGTACGCTAGCAAAGAAGCTATATAGTAGGTCTCCATACAAAAAAAGAAAGTGTTTGATAAAATCGGTCTAAAATATTCCTTGGCTCATTTAAGTACCCTCCACGAAAGAATTTCGCGATGTGTTAACCCTTAGGCTTGCTGGAATTTTTTTTTTTGTATGGAAAAGTTTTTTGGTTCTATGAATTTTCCTAAACAAAAAAAAACAAAAATTAAGCTTAAAAAATGGTTACTATAAGTATAAAAACCCGGACTATTTTTGTTAACGTGGCCAGTCATTTGAATAAAAATTCACACAAAATAATCAAAATTTACAAAACTCATACAGAGAGTTATAATTTTTGGAGCTTTGTTTTTGAAATTTTTTGTTTTAGACAATAGAAACAAAAAATAGAAAAAAACATACAAAAAGTGGTTTTTTGCCCAAAAAAAAAAACACAGTCCGGCTAGCTTAAAGGCGCGTTTATATTGACTACTTGTTCTTTTGCCGAGCCGAACCGAGAGGGAAGGCTGAAAAACGCTGCACATACAATCATATGAAATAAGCTCAAAGTGCGTATAGTGCCAGCCAAACAAGCAGCTTAAAGCGACTTGTGCGCTGATATTCAGAGTGTCGATTGTTGATTCTTGCTCGCTCGCAGGGTTTGCATGTGTTAAGTTTTCCTATGCATGATGCCTACTTATTATTTTCATTAAATAACACAAAATAGGAATAGCAATAAGGAAAACTCCAATAAAATACATACAATTTTTGCTGTTGCACCTTTTCTTCGTTTTTTCGTGGTATCAAATGCAAGCGGGTGAAAAAAATACAAATTAGCGATCAGCAGCTTTTGTTTTATTCTTAATTAGTAGAGGGAAAAATCAAGCAGTTGACAGCAATCTATATTATGTGTATGCAAAGTATCAAAATAACAAGATGTTGGGCAATAAAGCCATCAACGTGTATGTGCAATGCATACAAACAAATATTTACAAACACGTACAATGATTGATGTCCAATGATTGACCGTGTAACAAAGTTGAAACAAGCTGTAACAGCAAGTGACTTAAAGCAACTTACAGTGGCTTAAAGTGCGTTTCAGCATAGTTTTTCGTATTTTGGTCTCTTGACTTGTTGTCCGCTGGTTTGAGGAAAGCAACAAGCACACACGAAATCATGTGACTTGTTTGAAGCGTCGATTGCAAAACTAAACAAACTTTTGTAACTAACTAAACAAACAAAACTAATACAAAAAAACGTAAGATGTACAAACCAATTTTGACTAAAAATAGTTACACTCAAAAATATTTGTCATATTTTGTACATTTAAATACTCATAAAAAAGCCTAATATCTGCGTCCATTCTACGAATTTCATTCGCAAAAAAAATCTGTCTGAGCTGGGGTTTGAACCTCGGCTCTTTGGTTTACGGGCCACGCACTCTACCAGTACGCTACATTCACTTGACAATCATACAGTTCTTTATGTTTTGTAGATGTTCGACGAACAAGGCTGAACGATTTCAGTTTTAAATTTTTTAAACTCAACAAAAAATTCGTACTCTCTACTAGTAATTCGTACGGTCAACCTACGAGTGAATTGTTTCTTCTAATATTATTTTTCATTCGTAAATAGTACGAAAGCATTAGCAAATGCTACGAATGTAATGAAAGAAATTACGAAGTTATTCGTACGAGAAATTTCCGAATATTATTATTTATATGTACACAAGCCTTTGTACAATGTACTAATACTAATTGATTTATTTCTGTTTACGCATATAATTACAGCCCTATTCTGGTTGTTAACTTAACAAGAAATAGTTGAGGAGCTCTTGTTAAGCTGCTTGTTATGTTATGTAAATGTTGGTATTCTTAAAAATCATTAACAACATAAAAGCTTAAAAAGCTTTTAAAGTTCACCATGCATGGTGAAAATCGATATGCCTGTTGAAAGAAGAGATGCGCTATATAAACAGATGCTTCGAGTGCAGCTTGTGACTTTGCAAGCGCTTGAAAAATTTGCCACGGCTACTGAAAGATTTCATTATCAACACTTAAAATAAGTAAAAAATTCTTTCATTTTTCAGTTTAATGTATTTAAACTCAATATTATATTAAAATTTGTATTTTTTTATTATTTTCACAACAATTTTCTATCTAAGCACATACATTTCATTCGTTGTTAAGATTCTTTCTGTTATTAACAAAATTGTAAGGAAAAGAGCTTTTAAAGTTGCAGCAGAATACGAAACCTTAACAAATAGTTAATATTAACTATTTTGTTAATGTGGTGAGCTTAGTTAAGCTGCCAGAATAGGGCTGTTAGTATATATGCAAAAGAAATATATTCGTAGATACTACATCAGGTATTAGAAAAATTTTACGAATGAGTTCGTAAAGATATCACAATAAAAATACTTTGTATATTGTACAAATATTTGTAGAATGTACGAATATTTTGTTTACTAATATCATTCGTAGAAATTTTACTAATAAATTTTTTGGGTGCAAAAACCAGATGCAACAAGTTAGCGACTTAAAGTGACTTAAAACAACTAACAGTGACTTAAAGTGCGTTTCAGCATCGTTTTTCGCATTTTCGTCTCTTCACTTTTTGTCCGCTGTTTTGAGGAAACCGAAAAGCACACATGCGCGACTTTTTTGATACTTCGATTGTAAAAATAAACAAAAAAGAAAAATAATATAGAAACAATACGAAGTAGTCAAAAACCATCTGCAACAAGTCAGCGGCGGAAAGCGCGCACTATACGCACTACCAGCTGCTTGTAGCTTCACGCGCTTTCAGATCGGCTGGGCAACGCAACTATAAACGCGCCTTAAGAGTAAACACATCGCGAAATCCTTTCGTGAAGGGTACTACAATGACCCAAGGAATATTTTAGACCGAGTTTATCAAACACCTTTTTTTTACCCGGCATAATATACAGAGGTCATTAGACTTATACTACTATACAGAGCAATGATATGGTGGCCATCTTTGGACAAGGTCACAAATTTGAACCAGCTTCAAAAAGTCCAAAGAATGGCATTTATATCAGCGGTGCTCTGATTGCTTAGTTATTATAAACTGGAATAGCAAATTTTGATTAGTTTTTGCTGAAATCTGGCATAATTTTGAAGTGGCTGAGAATCAAGCGCAAGTTTTGCTTAACCACAATACCAATTTAGCAAACAGTTTTTTCCGTGTACTATTTTGAGTGTGTACGGAAAATATAAAGTATGAAATACTTTTGTAATAATAAATAAAATAAAAAGTGATATCAATTATTATTGTAGTGAACTTCAATTAATTATTATGAACTTTAATATTCAAATAATACTCTTTTAATATTAACTTTTTCGTATGTGTATGAAAGTACTTTTGTTTCCTTTTAGTTAATAAACATTTTTTTGTCAGAACTTAAATTTTCATATTAATAACCTGTTTCGATTTCGATTTCAGCCAAATATTATAAAAAGTCCGAATATTCGGTTTCGGCCAAATTTTCGGTTTTGGTCGGACACTAGATATAATGTAGAGTAATGAAACTTTTTTTTTCTTCTCTATCAATTTTATTTGCAATCTATCAGCTAGGACAATAAGCAAATATGTTGTAATTGTTGTAATAATAATACATACAAAAGTTGATCTCCATTGAGAGCAACATTATTTACAAAATTTAATTTGAATTAAATTTAACTTAATTTTTTAACTATTACAATATATTCTATTTACATATATGCATATTTACAATCATTTTCTAAAAGGCAAGTCTAAAATATGGTGTCTCTTAAGTCGCCTGACTTCATCACTCTCATCAAGTAGACAAATGGCTAGTGGATTTACATGGTTGCTTAACCTCTCTAAGTATCTCGAGCTAATACTTCTGATCTAGTCCTTAACCATCGGAATGCTTAGGTCCTTATGGATTGCTTCATTTGAAATAAACCATGGTGCGTTGACTATTAGTCTAAGTGTTTTAGACTGGTACCTTTGCAGTATTTCGATGTTGGAATTGCTTGCTGTTCCCCAAATTTGAACCCCATAAGTAAATTTGTAAATTCTAATTTTACTTTCTATTGTAAGCTCAGATTTTGGTCCAAGTAGCCAGTAGAGTTTTTTTATTTTTTTTATTAAGTAATTGCCTTTTGGCCTGAATATGATTTTTCCATGTGAGCCGCTTGTCCAGATGTAAGCCAAGATATTTGACAGTTTCTTTTTTTGGAACTGTTAATCCGTAGATTTTAATAGGTGGACATTCTTCTCTTCTCATTGTGAAAGTAATATGTGCAGATTTTTCGGTATTAACTTTTATGTTCCATTTCTGCAGCCAGCTTTCAATTTTATTAATGTGGCTTTGCAAAAAGTCGGAGGCAACAGAAGGTGTTTCATGAGTTGCAATAACAACCGTATCATCTGCATATGTTGCTATTGAAGTACCATTAGATGACGGCATATCAGACGTGTAGATAGTATAAAGTACCGGACCAAGCACACTTCCCTGAGGAACTCCAGCATTTATGACTTGTATATTTGAAATCTCCTCTCCAATTTTAACATAAAAAGTGCGGTTTTTTAAATACGAATTAAGGATCATATAGTAGGGATGAGGAAGAAGTTTCTTTATTTTGTGTAATAGGCCAGTATGCCAAACACGATCAAAGGCTTGTTGAATATCTAAGAATATAGATGAGCAGTATCTTTTTGTTTCAAGGCCATCGCGCACTGTTTTAATTATTCGATGACATTGTTCTGGCGTGCCATGATTATGTCTAAACCCGAATTGATATTCTGGTACGATGTTAAGCGATTCCATAACTGGTAACATTCTACGTAAAAATATTTTTTCAAACATTTTGGAGAATATAACCAGTAGACTTATTGGGCGGTATGACGTCAATTCATTTTCAGGCTTGTTAGGTTTGTTAATCATTATTATTTCTGCACATTTCCAAGGAGTCGGAAAGTGGTTTAGGCGAAGAATTGAATTAAAAATTAATGTAAGCAGTACGACACTGGGAGATATCCGGGAGATTTTGAATTTTTCAGATTTATAATTTCATTGAAGACTTCATTAGGTCGTATATGCTTTATAGGAAGGGCCATTTGGCATGGAGCATCCAAAAATTCAGTAATTTCATTAACTTCAGAAGCACTCGCTAAAGAATGAGGCTGAAATATACTAAAAAGATATTCAGAAAATGATTTGGCTTGGCTTCTGTCATTTCGGTGCCATACATTGTTTTGGTCTTTGATAGGAACTTTTCGTATAGGTGGTCGTTTTAGATATTTTGTGGCTTTCCATAACTGGTGCTCATCATATTTCGTTGGATTTAGATTTTCCACATAGTCTTTAAAGGCCTGGTTTTTTGGTGGCTTTGTTTAAGTTTCGCTTGTCGTTGGGATTTCGACTAGCGTGCCCGACGACGCATCTGTGTTTTTTAAATTTTTCATTAGGGCTATTCCCAGTTACGGGCAAATAGCTTTGCAAATGTATGCCCTACCAAATATTTGCCATCAACTGTGAGCACACTTTTTAGAACACTGTTGCAAGCAAAACTCACAGCTGTTTTGGAGAAGAAAAAAAAACAACACGAACAGTATTTGTGGTGTTTTTGATTTTTATTTATCAAAGTGTATTATTTATCAAAGTGAGTTACATATCAGAGTCTGTTAATTTTGTTTTATTAGCGGCGTTTGGTTAAAATGTGACAGCTGATTGATTGGCAAATAAGAGTTGCCCATGCTCGACTGTATGCAATGCGATTTTAGTGTTGCAAATTTGACACAGTCGGGCAAATGCAAATCTGTACATTTTGTTGTTGTGTTGGAAATATTTGCCATCATATTTTGCAAATGCCACGATGCCACGCTATTTGCCCGTTATCGGGAATAGCCCTATTAAAACACTAAAAACATTTGGATAAAATTTTGCTAAAAAAAACTGTTTCACATTTCCATTTAAGTTTAATCCGAAACAATGAAAAATGGTAAACATTTTGTCATAACATTATTTCTTTTGAAATTTTCATTTTCTGCGATATTTGATAGCCAAATCGGACGAGTTATGGCTAAAAAAGTAGGTGTCATCACAAATGTACCTTGTCGAAAATCGTCGAAAACTTTTTTAAAATAATTTTATAAAATTTTTTGTTTTTAGAAGACTATAACGTATCAGAAATTGTTAGTGGCTATCGTAACATAGAGTTTTATCGTACACTTGAATATGGTATACTGAAAATAATTTTTTTAAATTGATGCAATGTTTTATTAATTTAACGAATTTTGTGTTTAAAGTAATTGTTGTTGTACAACCCAAAAACAAATAAACAAACAAATATAAGAAAATAATAAGAAAACCACCTAGTCACAAGCAAGGTCATAAACAAACCTTGAAATACTGAGCACATGTGAGTGCAATATGATCAAGTTTAATAGCATGAATGAAATCAATAATACGGCATGAGTGAAAACAATAAAAGAAATAGTAATTACTAATGAATCACGAATGTTGGCTAAGCGCAAGCATCCACTTCTGGTGTTAACAATGAGCCGATCATATTGCAACTTGCACAAGTGGGTCAGTATGCGAGTAAATATTTGGTATTGCATTTTGCAAAATGCAATTTGTGTCTTCCGCAAAATGCAATACTGCATATTTGTTCACAACAATCTTAAATGATTGGTAAAACTAAATATATTGGAAATGTGACTGGAAAATGGGTGTGTTAAGATAATATTGTAACAAATTATTATAAAAAAATTCAAACTTAAAATAAAAGACAGTTATTCTGTAATTAATAATGCTAGTATAAATCTAGTATAATTAATATACCGGCAGCAATGCCTTCCTTTTATCATTTACATAAAATCGGTTTTGTGGCCTTTGCATACAGCGTGGCATGCTCAAAGCCAAAAAGACTCTACACAGTAAAAAATTTGAGGATAAATTTTATCTTTTTTATAACATTACTTTTAAATAAACTTTTTTATTCCAAATTATTTATAAATTTTATACCACTCAATATTATAAAAATAATAAAACAAATATAATTTAAAAATTTCATATGAATATCATGTGTTAATCAAAATATATTCTGGTTCGAAATAAAAAATTCACCGAAATCAGAAAATTTAATAAGAAATAGTGGTTTCGATTGGTCTGACGAGAAAAATGGTCTGGAAAAATTTATAAGATTTTATGGTATAACTTTTAAAACATTTTTGGTTTGTATTTATACCCAGTAGCGGATGGAATATATTCCGAATATATGAAGCATCAATTACCTTGTAATGACCACTACTTCCGACTATATTACCTTACTATGCATAAAAGGCCTTACATTTAACATTGAATGAGACAGGAGGTAAGTGATCGCCTCCCTTCAGCATTGCTTGTATTAAGTATTTAGTATTCGGATATTTGCAAAATCACTGCATTACTTTTCCTTGTATGCTAAATTACAGGTAATGAGGTATGAGTTAATTACTTCTGATATATGCAGACGCATTACTTTTTGAAAAAAGTAATGCTTCCTTACCTGGTAATTTATTCTGTATTAGTTCTATGGTAGCCACTGGCAAATCCGCTGCTGGGTATGTATACAAAATAGTATAAAATTTATGCTCATATTTTTTACTGTGTAGATAAAAAATCTTTGTTTAGTAACCCAATCCTTCTAAATTTTTGAAGGATTGTACCTTTTCTAAATAAATAAATAAATAAAATTAATTTAACGTAACATAATACTAACAATAGATTTTATCAAAGTATCAACAAACACTTGCAAGAAACGCATGAAACGTATTTTGCAGGAAAGAATGTTGGCTTAGTTTTTGGCGGAGTTGCAAGGTAATTGGCAAAAATCGGCAAAAAAGTCGAAAATCGATTGCTACAAAAATTCATATCTCAAACATTTCTATACTAAATACTATGTTTGAACTACCGTTGGAAAGGTAATTAAAAGGATTTTAATCTAAAATTTATTGGAATTGATTTCGAAAAAGGGGTTTGAATAACACAATTTAAAAATTTGAATCAATTATTTTCTTAAAGCCGGTAAAATTATCCTTTTAGCAATATAAAAAATAAGATGGGGATTCAATGGGTTAATGAGATAGGGATATTTTAACATCCAAGCAAAAATTGAGATTAAAAAACATTTTTATTTAGATTTTAAAATGGCCATATCTCCTGAACCCATTGAGTCCCCACTCTACTATCAATATATCAATATCTATTGCTGAAAAGGTAATTTTGCAAGCTTTAAAATTATTTCAAATTTTTAAATAATGGTCTTCGAACCTCTTTTTCGAAAGCAATTAGCTTACCACAAGGGATGGAACCCCAACCATCAAATTTTTTCAAATTATTTTAAGACTGAAGTTCGTTTAATTAAAGTAATGAAATAAAAAAATTATTTCATTTAACCTATAAATGTGGAGGTGCTGGTAAATTTTACCACCTCTTTACATATTTTTGTCGTCTTTAAAAGAAGGCCAGTTAAACACAGTGCCAGTTTTGCTAAAAAAAAAATTATTTGTATTTCTTACACTTAAAAAATTAGTACAGTAAGATCTATAAAGGTCTTTTAGCGTACAACAATTTAAAAAAATTTAAAAATTTAAAAATTGTGTTAAGTTAAAAAAAACAAATTTAAATTTGTATTTAGGTTAGGTTAGGTAATGGTTGCTGAGCCGATAGACGACTCGTACACTTAGGCCAGTGCAGGCCCGTTGTGATACCACATGATCTCTTTAAAAACCTAATAGAGATTTTCCTCCTCAAACCAGTTCGAGCGGATAATGAATTTGAGGATATGCTTGATTTCCAGGCATGAGACTTCGGCAAGTCCGTTTAAAAAGGGAAGACCCAGAGTTGCCATTCTCCTTTTAGCTAGAGCCGGACATTCGCAGAGGAGGTGCTGAACGTTTTCTACCTCCTCCTCACATCTGCAGCTTCTGCAGAAATCGTTTGATGCAACTCCCAACCGAAGGGCATGCGCTCCGATCAGGCAGTGGCCCGTTAGGATTCCTACTATTTTTGACAGGTTTACTCTGCTTAACTCAAGCAGTGAGTTGGTGCGTTTTAAGTCGTAGGTAGGCCATGTAAGCTTAGTTATCCTACATGTATCAAGGCGTTCCCAGCGTTCTTGTGCAAGACCTAGGGATCTGTTCTTGCACTGGAGTTTATAGGAGGAAATGGGTATACCAATAAAGACCTCATTTAAGAGGGTGTTAGAGGTCGTACCCTTCCTTGCCAGTTCGTCGGCCAAATTGTTGCCCTCGATATCCCTGTGTCGGGGTACCCATATGAGGTGGATCCTGAATGGCCTTGCCATATCGTTAAGAGATTTGCGGCACTCAGTGAGAGTTTTAGAGTTGTCAATATTTGAGTTCAGTGCTTTCAGTGCAGCTTGGCTATCTGAAAAGATGGAAATACTTTTTCCATCAAGGTCTTTTTGACCTAGAATCCTAGTGGTTTCGTGAATAGCCATCATTTCCGCTTGGTAGACACTACAATAGTTAGGAAGTCTAAAGGACGCTTCGATTTCGAGATCCTGGTCGTAGATACCTCCCCCTACTTGTTCTCGAAGTTTGGATCCATCTGTGAAGATTTTTATGGCGGAGGTTTTAAGGGGGATTTTTTTTGTCCAGTCTAGCCGTGAAGGGATGAAAACTGCATAGTTCTTTTCAAGATTTAAGCACGGCACACAGTAGTCTGTTTTGTCGGGTGCAGACGAGTTCAGAATAATTGTGTGGCCGCAGTTGTTACCTATCCAATTACCAGATTCTCTAAGTCTCAGGGCTGCTGTGTTGGCACATTCCCTGGCAAAGATATCGAGAGGAGGAAGGTGAAGCATGACATTGAGGGCGCTAGTTGGTTTTGAGGACAGTACCCCCGTAATACAAAGACCTGCGCTTCTTTGCACCTTTGCAAACTTCTGAAGTGCGGTTGCCTTATCAAGGGCCCTCCACCATACCAGTGAGCCATACATTAGTGTGGGGCGGACAATTGCTGTATAAATCCAGCGTACTATTTTGGGGGAGAAACCCCATTTTTTTACCTATAGCTTTTTTACAGACAAATAGTGCTATGTTTGCCTTTTTAACACGTTCCTTAATGTTAACATTCCAGATAAGCTTCATATCCAGAATAACTCCTAGGTATTTCGTGCTGTCGCTAAAGAGCAACCTCGTGCCGTTCAGACGCGGAGGTTCTAAGTTGGGGAGGTTCTAAGTTATATTTCCTAGTGAAAAGAATGAGATCTGTTTTCTCGGGGGTTTACACTTAAACCACACGTGGATGCCCATTTTGATGCCAAATTTGTATTTATTTTAATCAAAATTTTTAAAACTTGTGTTTAAACAAGAAATAATTTTAAAAAACCTCTTTTTATTACAATTTTTTAGTAAAATTAAAATGGGGTCAGACTATATCAAAAAATTCAGCTAAAAAGCTAAAGGTTAAAAATATATGTACTTACTTGTCTACGTGTTCAATATAAGAAATTGTTGCTTTATTAGAATAAAAGAACAAGTGAGTAAATCGTACAAGTGGTTAGTATTCTAGGGTTAAGAATGGTTTTTATTTAACACTCAAATGATCTTAGGGTCATTTTTAGACACCAAAAGACTTTAACGTGATTTTTCGTTGTAATAATGATTGTTAAAATAATTTTTTTTTCTGCTCTGTGCACTTATTCTTAAGTTAAGTAACAAAAACAGATAAAACGACTTTCTGCGGAAACCATTTCCGGCGGCTCCTTAACTACCGGGCCAAAATCGATAAAACTTCGTCCAGAGTCTATATACGGCCCTAAACTTTGTCTGGCAAAATTTAAAATTTTTACCTCCATAGGTAAGTGCAAAAATGCACCAATAGCTGGAAATGGGTTAAATAACTATACTTATTTTTTCTTAATCTTTCCAATAAAAACTTAATAACATTTGCCTGGGTCAGTTTTTGACCCGAAGGATAACAAGTGCAATTTTTTTCTAGAGGCATTTGAGTGTTACATCAGCAATGATAAGATCAAGCAAGCTACATGAAAAGCTTTAGTAACTACTAAGAAGATTTAACCATTTTCGAGCAAGAAACATTATTGTTGGTAAGGTCAAGTATTTTTACATGTCAAATCAATTAAATTCAAAATCGCTCTTTTTTTGGGGAAATAACAACCAATGTCTGCAGTCGTAGTTTTTGAAAGCTTTTAACTTGAAATTTATGCAAAACCAAATCTAATATAGACTTAAGGCTGTGCAGAATTATAAATGTTGCTACAAATCAATTAAAAATGCGCTAGTAAATGTCAGCGACTGGCCAAGCGGCTAAAACTGATGTGAAAACAGCAGCAGATACAACAAAGTCAATATGAAAAAAAAAATGCAAAAAAAAAACAACATAGAAAATTAGTAAATAAAAAACACCGACATAAATGGTTTTATAAAGAAAAACAACTACAACAATAGCAGAAATTAACCGCTCAACAAATGAGGAGCAGCGCTGCACAAAGCGTCACAAAAGTCAGCTGCGGCGGCAGCGGATCGCTGAAGCGTTCCGTGCGCTTGGCATGAAATAAGTTGCTAGGCTGAGGCAAAAATAACCTTGAGATATAAAAAAAAAAAACACAATAATGCTACACAGAACAATACGTCAAATGAGTGATTTTTTCCCCTATTTTTTCGTCTGTTATTTCTTTTTCTAACATTTAAAAAATTAACATTTGTTTTTTGCAATATGTTTTTTTGTATATATTTGCTGCTTAACAGCGCATAATTTGCGCATGCGCAGAGAGTGCAAATTAACGAACGAATGGTCAGAAGAACGGACGGTGTGTCAGATGGACAGACACCAGGTAGATATGCCGAATGCCATGTACCAGGTAGATATGCCGAAGTAAACGGTTCCGTCAGCAAACGACACGGCGACTTCAGATTCAATGTCAGTGTCAAGTTTATTAGGTTAGAAATGACGCGAGATAAACGACAGACATTGAGTAAATAAATAAATGACGAGGTACATGTGTGTATATGTTTGTAAATAAAGGTTGTACATAGAGATACATACATAATAATAGTAAAAAAATCAAGTAAAAATGGCTAAAACTGATAAACACAAAACGCTGTAACGACGGCTATTGCAGAAACAACAACAACAAAAATATCTGACAGCTACAACAAGTTATCAAGTCGTGCGCCGCGCGCTTTTGTGAATTGTTTTAAGTATCTGATTTTATTGTTATGTGTTTTATTGGCAAATTTTTTTCTTTTTTTTTTCTAGCTAAGAGATACTTAGTAGCTGTAAATGGTAAAAATAGTTGAGCTGTATTTATATAAAAAGCTTTCTTGCATTTGCATTTTATATAATGTTTATCGTCGTAGTCGTTTCATTCGCATTTCACGGCAAAACTTGTTGCTGCTGCTGATTTATCTTGCAGATATAGCTTGTTGAATGTTTTTCTTCTTTTCTTTTTTTTTTCTTAAAGATAAATGCCTGCTTTTGCTTATGTATTTGTTTCATTTACATATAGCGCTGCTTATGTTACTTTTTATTTATTTATATCCAGCTTCGAACGCAGCTTCCAAGCATCTAACAAGCTTCTAAGATCTTTGAAGGAAATCATTTAAAACAAACAAATACGATTTCAATCTAGGTATAAATTAGTTTTTTAATGCCAAGTTAATAATAAAAATAATAATAATAATATAATAAATTAAAGCATTGCAAGCCCGTGTTTTTTTATATCTCAAAAGCTTGACGTTGGCTCTGTTTTTTTTTTTTGTTTTTTGCAATTGATTTATGCGCAAGTTTTATTTCATAGGGTTTTCCGTGTAGCTACTTCGTACTGCGTCTTGATGCTATCTCAAAATGTCATCAAAGGTTTAATTATTTGCAATTTATAGCCACAATTATTATTTTGATTTTATTAGCGTTTATTTGAGATTTTTTTTTTCGTTTGCTCTTCCTTAAAGATTTCATGCATTATTTATTAATTTCTAAAGAATTGTGCTTTGTGAGGGAATTTATTAGACTGCATTAAATGTGTAGATATTTTATCTCAACTCAATTGCAATTCATACACTTACATAACATTCGTAGATACAACATTTTTGCCATCAAATATTTTAGAAAATACTCAAAGGCATAGTTTTAAATGTATGTGCACCTTTTACAACTCAAAATTGCTTAGCTTCGGTAAATATTTTATACTAGCTGATATATCCGGTGTTACTCGAGAGTCATTTATAAATATAAACATTTTAACATACACTTCTCGATTAAATGTTTTTTAAATTCTGGAATATTGAAAAACATGTTGAATTTTATTTTTAGGCTACCGTTAGAAAGGTAATTGAAAGAAATTAAATCCAAATTTTTGTTGTGGGTGGTTGCATCTCTTGCGGTTCCACCTCTCTCAAAAAACAATTTTTATATTTACTTAATCTTAAAGCAAGCAAAATTACCTTTTCAACAATATAAAAATTATGGTGGGACTCAATGCGTCCTTGAGATATGGACATTTTAAAGTCTAAACAAAGATTTATATTAAAAAATATTTTTAACTTTTTAACAAAAAAATGTTAATGAAATATATTGAAAACAGCGGAGATATTGGCATTAAAAGTAAAAACTCTGATTTTCATATAAATTTTTTCTCAATATGAGCTATCAATGTTTAATGAACAATTCGTTATACTACAAATGATTGTAATAAAATTTATATTAGCTGCGTTTTTCATGGGAGATCAGGATCAAAACAGCAAAAAATCCAGCAAGTGAGCTGGACATTTAAGTTGATCCAATTCTATGTTTTTAAGTGTTGAAAGCGCAACTGTAAAAGTAGACAACATTTAGCCGTTATTCACTGCTAGATGACGCTGCGACTGAAAAAACTGGTAGCACTGCATTATTTGACATTTTAAAAGTTTGGTAGCAATAGCATTTCGCAAAATATTTCGCAAAACTTATCTGCTAGCTACATAAGAACATCCATCAGATATTCTTCTGTAAGCAGAAAATAGCCCCACCTGTCTGTAATCCCAAACGTGGGGGGTTAAATTTGAAGAAACTTTTGGTAGACATCATTCGGCTATTCACCGCAAGGTGTATAGTTTGTACCCAAAGAACTTACAAATGCAGCGCCATCTATCTGTGAATTTAAAAAACAGATCAAAACCAATGAAATAATTATGCTAACCAGATGCGCATACTTTTTATTATATCGCCATATAGCTGAAACTTATTACATGAAAATATTAACTTTTACAGCATTCTTATTCACAGTCATCTTTTCGATAAAATTGTGATATGTATACAACATTTAAAGTACCATTTATAAAGAACTAAGAGACAACGAAGACACAATAGTGAGAAAAAATGGAGCCATCACAACAAAACAACTTTAACAGGAGGGGGGGGGCGGGGGTGGGGAGGCAAAAAAATAAGTAGATCACTATAAAGAAGATTTTATATAATCCAAAATGTTCGTAATTACTTTAGCTACACAACTGCATTCTTAGAGATAAATGGGGGACGTTCAAACTATATAGAGAATTTTAACACAAAACTAAGTTTTATTAATAGTTTGGTATGAAAAAATAGATTTTTAGCCATAACTTTTGATTTGAAAGAGATATTGGGGTAATTTTTTCACATAAATTATTTTTGAGACTTGACTTTTTTGTAAAAAATACCCTTGTGGTTTTGATGGCAATAACAGTAAAATAATTTTTCCGCTTAGCTGGAAAAATTTTTGCAAATAAATGCTATGTCATATGAAAGGTAGCCATTCTTAGGTAACGATGTTTTATGAAAAAGTCGTTGTACTGAAAATTTCTCCAATTTTGAAGATATGTGAGTTTTTTTGATGTCAAAATAAAAAAAAAATTTTAAAATTAAATACACAAAAATCTCCGATGCTAAAAAGTTTTATAATAACAAAATCACCGTTAGTTGAAAAATTTCAGAGGGGGCGTGGCAAAAAATAAGTATGTAACATTTTAAGTTGGGATAAACTTAATATGTGTACCTAGTTTGAGCGAAATCTGTTGAGCCGTTTAGATTTTTACAAAGGCCAAACAAACAAACAAACACACAGAAAATGAATTTTATTACTACAGATACTCAATTGTATGAAAAAATAGATATGTAGCCATAACTTTTGATTGGAAAGAGATATTGGGGTAATTTTTTCACATAAATTATTTTTGAGACTTGACTTTTTTGTAAAAAATATAAAAACAACATTTTGGAAAAAATAAATTTCGCGAAAAAAATCAGAGGGGGTACCCTTGTTGTTTTGATGACAAAAACAGTAAAATAATTTTTGCGCTTAGCTGGAAGAATTTTTGCAAATAAATGCTATGTCATATGAAAGGTAGCCAGATGTGCAATTTTAAATTGATTTAATTTTTACAACAACAACAATTTTTGAGTCATTTTTTGAGTAAAAAGTCAATATTTTGGACCTTTTTTGACATAATCATAAAACATAGTTACACTGACTTAACGGTACAGGTCAACCAATTTTTGTGAAGTGATTTTATTGAATTTATAAACAAAAAAATTTGAATGAAATATATAAACGGACAGCGGAGATATTTGCATCGAAAGACCAAACTTTGATTTTCATGTCGTTTTTTTTTCTCATTCATAGGAAACGATGTTTTATGAAAAAGTCGTTGTACTGAAAAATTCTACAATTTTGAATATATGTGAGTATTTTTGATATCAAAATAACAGCAATTTTTTTAAAATTAAATGCACAAAAAACTTCGATACTGAAAAGTATTATAATAACAAAATTACAGTTAGTTGAAAAATTTCGGAGGGGGCGTGGCAAAAACTAAGAATGTAAGATTTTAAGTTGGGATGAAATTAATATGTGATTTTAGTTTGAGCGAAATCCGTTGAGCCGTTTAGATTTGTATAAAGGCCAAACAAACACACAAACAAACAAACAGAAAATTAGTTTTATTACTATAGATTCGCAACATCTGTTAAAAATTTTGTACCTTTTTTTTACTCATTAGCTTCAAATATAAAAAAAAACTGTCTCGCAAAAAACTCATTTAACCTTTAAACCTCTCCCTTTACCATTAAATTTTAAGTATCTTTCAAATATCTATCTTGTGCTTCAACTAAGTTATTAATTTTCAGTTTTAAGCCCATCTTGCTTAACTCCAAAACGCCCCTTTCATCAACAAATGGCCTGCTTCGCCCGCTTTTTGTGCCGACGCCGGCCCTGTTAACGTAAATATCTATTAATGTTTGACCTAATTTCTGCGTATCTACTAAATGCTTTTTTTATTTTTTGAAAAAAAAGTTTAACGAATTTTATTCCCTCACTTTTGTTGTGCGTTTCTACATCTTTGGAATATTTTGTGTGTTAATCGTAAAATCAACGTCAAAACAACAACAACTACGAGAACAGCAACGCATAGTTTATGGGTTTTTTTTTTTTTTTTTTTGTTATTATTTCTAGTTCAGCATTTTTTTATTTAAAATGTTTTTGTTGCCTTAATTTTTTCGCAAACTTTATATATGTACAATATTCGCTTTTCCCCCACACGCATTCAGCAGATACAGCACGAAGACAAAAAAGAAACACAAAAAGCTTGATACAAAAGCCAACCACAACAACAACAAGGGCAAGATCGGCGTCATTTTTAGTTGCCGAGCGGGAACTAAACATACAAAAAAAAAAACAAAAAATTAAAAAAAATTTATAAAAAGACAAACAGAATAAAATAACTAAACATTTTTTTCTACAAAAATTTGTTTGTATTAGACGCTGTCTTGCTTTTATGCATGTGCATATATGTGTGTGCTTCAATTTCACATTTTGTTAGTTTCATCGATTACGCAATGCGTTCCACAAATAAGGTTTTTTTTTCGTTTTGTGCGAAAACGCAGGACTGCCAATCTATTTTTTTCGGGCTCAGGGGGTAAAGCTTCAAATGTCCCGCTAGGAAATTTTTGCAAACATTAAAAAAAATTAACAGAGCTTTTAGCGTAGAACACGCACAGCCCAACTAGCACACAAGCTCCTTTAAAGCTTTCGCCAAGCTACAAAGAAGCTAATTATAGAAACTGATCCTTCTATCAGCGCTTGTTTTGTTATGGCATCTGCGAAAGCAACTTCATGTATTTCGGTCAACGGCAACGCTTATATCATTCCAGTCAAACTGAAGCTTACATTGAAAAGTTTGTCAATTTTAAGCTTTTAAGCACTTTCAACATTTTGGTGTACGTGCGCTTATTGTGTTGTTTACACTGCTTTTCAAATCGTATTTTAGCAAAAAGATGTAATCAAAAAGTGAACATTTTCATGCGGTTAATTTTTACAACTTTCGACGTGACTTTCCAGCTAGCACAAATTTCGATTGGTAACTAAAATATGCTATAATTCGTTGCTATTCCAGTTTTTTAAACAAATTTAGTCACAAAGGGGTTGTAATAAAGTTTCAAATAAGTAATTTGTAACAAATCATTCGTTTTGTTGCAAATAAGTTAAACTACGATGTTAATTATGTTACGAATAAATGCACTTTTTGTAAAACTGTTTCATAAAGTTTTTAAAAAAAAAGTGTAATTTCTACGTTAAATTGACATTATTACAACATTTCTTTTTGTAGCACCTATAAAAAATGTTTGTGTATTGTAATTGTAACAAATACAGCAACGAGTTAGCAACCTAGATGCGACTATGTTGCTTGTCACAACAACTAAATGTTCAAAAGTTCGGTTTGAAAATGTTTTTATTAAGTTATTGGGAAATCACTACAACTAAATTATTCCAATTTTGCTGATACGCACTAAAATGCCATAAGCAAAATATAAATTTTATTGTTCACAAAAAATTCTGTGTTGCTTAGCAATTTGTCTATGTAGGCTTCTACTACTATGTAAGCCATTTTTGTTTTATTTTAGCGTTCAACGAGATACCAAATTGAACAAATTTTTCGTTGAATGGCAACGAATCATTGTGAAATTATGAGAAATTGTTTTGTTGCAAGAAGGTTGAAATGAGGTTTTTATTCAGTTACAAGAACATTGGAAATAGTCATTGCAACTTTATAATGTATTGAGGTTATTATTCAGTTGCTACTGAATGTAGCTAGGAAAAATAACGTTGAATTGAGGTATTTATTAACATTGAAAATAATCATTGCAAGCTTGTGCTGTATTAAGGTTATTATTTAGTTGATGCAAATTTAAAAAACATAATAGTAACTTATAAAATTTTGCTTGATATGAGAACGATGTAATGAAGTTATTATTCTGTTGCAAGAACTTGAAAGAAACCCATTGCAACTTATATATATAATATAATGAGTTTCATGAACGTTGCATTGGAGTCATAATTCAGTTGCAAGAAGTTTTGAATAAAATTGTTGTAAGTGAATGTTGCATTAAGGGTATTATTCAGTTGCAACACTTTTAAAAAAAATATTTGTAACTTTTGATATGTAGGTAGTTAGTTGCAGGAACTATGTATTCCGTTGCAAGAACTTTGGAAAAAAGTGTCTTAAAACTTCATACTCGCCTCGCATTTTTTTCTACACTATGAATTTAATTTGGAATAAATTTTAATACGATTTTCTTTAGTATTTATTATTTTCTTTTAGAATATTTATTTTACAACTTACAATTTACAAAAGAATATTTAGCTATATATTAAACATTATTACGCGGAAATTAAAAACTCGAAATATTTTTTATTTCCTAATTATTTTAAAAATTGTTATTTTTCGGGTGCCGCGTAAGTTTTCTGGTGAGTAATACACAAACACTTATCGACAAAATGGCCTTTGTTGCAAAATTTTAGTGGATTACTCTTCATTTTTCAATTTAATTTCACATCTTTTTCCTATAAAGAGTTATGCACTAAAATTTTACAACAAAGGGAATTTTGTCGATGAATGTTTGTGTTGTTAAATTTGTGAATGCTTCAATTTAATTTCATTCCAATTTGTCTTTGACTTTTAAAATATACTCCAAACTGGTATATATCACTGGTTTTACCCGAAACACCCTGTCGTTGCCATATGGCAACGCAAGCACAAACACTTAAAATGCGCTTATTGCAGTTTAATCCATTTTATATTTGCGTTAACAGGACATTCTGAAAATTTAAAAAAAAATTTACTCAGGGTGATTCGGGTTAATGAAAATCATATTAAGAAATTGTGCATGCAAAACAGTTCACAACTTTTTAAGAACTTTTTTTCAAAATTTATACCATCAGTACTCCTTTGTTGTTAAAAAATCTGTCATTGTAACAAAAAATAACTTTAATAAAACAAGATATTTTTTGTTATTTTACCTGAATTGTAACGTAAGGATAACACAATAAAAACTTTTTTTTAATGTTTCAATTGTGTTTTATCTTGTGGCGTACAACTTAAGATTGTACAAACAACACATTTATAACAATATTATAACACATTTTTCGCCAAATTGCAACCTTATTACAAAATAAGCTTAAAATATCTGCTTTTTCAGTTGTAATTACGTTACAATAACGATTTATACCTGTATGGGCAACTCTTTTGCGACACTTTTACAACCTTTTTGTGCTAGCTGAGTTATCTCAAAAAGAGTGCATCGATGAACTCAATTCAACTTTCGGCGATGAAGCATTATCAATGATGAAGCACCTCTGTATATCGGTGATGCACAGAATTCAAGCGGGCCTTACTTCATTCACTGGCGAATTTCGTGAAGGGAGCCCAAAAACTGTTGTCGTGCCAGAAAACATTCATGTTACTTACCGTGAGGTTGAGGCATCTCTGACCATTACCCGAAAAAAAGCTCAAGAAATATAATCGCAGTTGTGTTTGTATATTTATATTTAATTCGAGTTTTTTTTCTGATCTCGTCTTTCACTTTCAAACGAAGTTTAAAAGAAATTATAAACGAAGTACAACTTTCAAAATAATTGTCTTAGTTTTACAGGTTTTGTGGACATTTTAACGTTATTAGATATGTGTAGCATTAACTTTATGTGTAGTATAGATATTTAGCAATAAAATAGTTTATTTTGGGAAAATACGTTCCAATTTTATTCAAAAACTAATTTATAAAAAAAGTTTTACTAAAATGAGTGCATAACTTAAATAACAAAAAAACTTAAATTAATTTAAAATATTAACTTATTTGTAAAATGCAAATGCGTTATTGGTTCAAAAATAACCACGTTTTTTAATAATTTAAATACTTTTTTTGCATAAATCTAATAACTTTTACCCTTAGTGTATGAGCTTGAGAGAAAAAAGCAGTCATATGGTTCTTTAAAAAGGAACCAAGTCCAACGAAAATTGTTCGAGCTCGAAGCACTGCGAAACAAATGAACGCTTGTTTCTTCTAAAAAAACTGGAAGAAAAGCGGTCACGATACCACTTGAGACACGTAGAACGGTCAAATCGGAATGATACCCAACAATTTGTTTGCCAGATGTGTTCCGAGAATTATCCGCTCAAACAAAGGCGTTTTGAGCACTCAAAACAAGATATTAATGGGTCATTCGTCGTACAGTCCTGATTTGGCACTTATTTTTGTTACCGCATTTTAAGTAAAAACTTAATACTGATTTTTTTTATAGTAGAAGCCGTTGATGAATTCAAAAACTATGTATTGGAGGTGTCTCAATCGGAATGACATAAATGTTATGACAAATGGTTAAATTACATAAAAAATGATCAGCAAAAAAGGTCATCAGTGTTTTGGAATGCAATAGGGATTTTGTTGATTGATCATCTTGAGAAAGGTAAAAAGGTAAAAAAATTAACTCTGAAAATTTTTGCAACCTTTTGGATCAGCTAAATGGAAAAATTCTCGAGAAAAGACCTGCTTAACAGAAGAAAAAACATTTTGCATCAAGACAATGCACAAGTGTTCTGACAATGACTAAATTGAATGATTAAAGTACGCATTGATTGAACAACCACCGTATTCACTGGATTTGATTTCAGCGACTACAATCGCTTCAGTAATTTAAAACAATTCTTTTTTGGAAAGCTTTTTTCGTCGAATGAAGAAGCTATTGCAGCCTTAAAAAAAGTAAGAATTTTGCTAAGCTTCCAGAAAATTATTACAGAGATGGTATACAAATTATTAGAGGATTATTGGGGAATAAGTGCATTGAAGTTTTTTTTTTTGCAGAGCTTCCAGCAAATTTTTACAGAGATGGTATAAAAATTTTGTATTGAAGTTGATGGAGATTATATTAAATAAATTAATTAATTTAATTTATAAACAGATTCATATTCTTTCATTTTTGCTTTCAACACTTTTCAACAAAGCTGTATATTTGGGAAAGTAAATTTAAAATTACAGACTATGCATTTATTGTAAATTCTAAAAACCATTTTCCAATGCTTACTTTTTCTTGCTGGGTCATCATCCATGCGCGCCTCTATCTTTCATGAGCTATCTACGCATACAGTTTGAAATTTAGTTCAGTAGGTCTTGCTGTACTTTGTTGTTGTATTTGGTGTTGCTATTTTTACAGTTGTTATTGTTGTTGTTGCTATTGTTGTTGTTGTCATTTCAATATAGTTTTAGTTGCTGATTAAGTTCAATGAAATTTTTTGCACACTTCGTAGACACAAAATTCGCACAAATTTGTCCTTGAAACACTTTCGTGTGTGTGCTTCTCAGCTCATGCGTTAGATGGGTGGAGCGAAATGGGTGAAGTCATAAATAATTGAGTTTTTTTTTTTTGATTTGCCATAGTTTGAGGAAATAATGTGTATAGCAGCAAAAATACACGCAACTGTAGTAAAACGCGTACAATAAAAAGATCTTATTATATAGTGGTAGAAATTGAAATGAAGTAATAATAGAAGAGTGGCACTAAAACTAGACGCACATATTTTTGCACATAGCTATTAAAATATGTTTGCGTTAGATTTGTATTATTTGTTTGAAGATTTTGAAGTTAGTTTATATGTTTTGGTTTGATATATATTTAAATTAAAGAAACTTTTGTTGTCAGAATATTATCAATGTTTTTAAATGGGTCACGCTTTATGATATAAAAATAAAATAGATAAAGTGCTTTATAAAATACCATGATCGGCTACATGATTTCACAAATAGATTATAAATTTTTTTTTGTTTTTGGCAATTCGAACACCCATTAACAATAATTAGGGAATCACGCTTGAAAGTATTTAGTAAAATTCTAATTCTGCATACAAAATTTTCCCAAAAACAAGTTATAATAAAACAGTATGGAAAAAGCTTTCTTGTAAAATAAAAAATTTAACCAAAAGATTTACAACGATATTAATAGCTATTTTGATAAGAGACTTCAGTGAACAAATAACATTTACAAAAAATTAAAAATATATATATGTAAAAAATAACACGGAAAATAAAAAGTTTAAAGTTTTTGCTCTTACCGTAAGAAGCCATTTTCTAATTTTTTGACAAAAAAAAAAGAAGAAAAAGAGTTGCCTGACAATCCATAAGGAAGTTCAAAACTAAAAAATTACACTTTTTCTATTGTTTTTACCAACATAAAAAGTAAGAAATAGAATATATTTCTTCCACAAGCCTGTACTGAAATTCTATGAGAAAACTTTTTAAAGAATACTTAAGCCTCTACGACTACTTTTAAGAGCACCTACAACTTGAGGTATTTTTTCGAAAATGTTTAAAAGACCCATAAATAATAGCGCTAGAGGGTTAAAATTATCTGCAAAAAGATTTTCTATAAATTTTGACATGACAGCTATGAACACAAAAAATGTGTCAAAGGTATATTTTTAATAATAGTTGTCTTACTTTTTATGTTAGTAAAGAGCTACTAAATTGACAATGCCACGTTTTTACTTTTAATTTGTTCGAAAAGTTTTACTTTTTTGACAGGTTGATTTCATTAAAAATTTCCATGTTGGAGGAGGCTCAATAAAAAATTTTCGAAAAAATTACAAAAAAATCAAAATTGGTGGTTCATTTCTCAAAGCAAAAACATGTCCACAGACCTATTTTTTTCCTTTAATAAAAAAAAAAGACAAACAAGAAGAAATAATAAAGTTTCGATAGTATCGTAAGTGTAGTCGTAAAATTCCTTTGTTTAAAATAATAGATGTACATTAGAGTGTATTGACTTGTTTGGGAAAAATCTGACCCCCAATTCCGGCATCAAAATTTACTTTTTTTTTGGTCTGAACTAGTTTTTGCATCCCCCGAAATGCATTTTGGTGCATTTTTAAGCAACTTTTGTACTGGAGACCCACTTATTGTTGTTTTGAAAGGAAATTCAAGCTTATCAATCAATTCGACATTCCATTTGACCAATGATGTCACAAGATTTGACGTTTTTTTTCAAATTGAATCTACGTGTTATTTTTTTTTCTTTAAATTTTTGTTTTTTATAAAAAAATACTTGAGCACTTTTAGGTTTTTTGTTTAATGCAAAAATAGAGTATATTTTAGAACTGTTACTGTTAACAAAATAAGAACAATTAATTTTTTGCTAGATCCTGTCAAGGACTAAAACTCGCTTTTTGTTTCGAATTTCGGCCTTTCTGAACGGCCCTCCAACATAGAATACATTATTCTTTTTCCTCGTTCTGCAGAAGCAGCAGCTACTGACGTCTCCGTGACGAGCTTAACATGCATCTCAGTATCCTAAATGTGTATCCAAGTCACGGGAAACGACTAACTTGTCAATTGTTTTTTTCGGTAACGAACAAGTGTACGGTGGTTTAGGGAAATCGTCCCAGTCAATAATTTCGTAGTATTTTTCGCAATTGAACAATATATGTGGAGCTTTATAAAATCGAATTTCTCCGTACTCTTCTTTCGAACTATTGCGTGCTTGCAGTATATTCTTATACCCCAGTTGTCGCGTTGCAGTTCGATCCTTGTCAAAGATCATCGCGAATATAATGTTTTCGGGTTGTGCAAAATAAAAGTTGTTGGTACACGTTCTTTCGATCATGCTGCGAAACTTTTGAGGCATGTATCTGGAGTACTTTATTAGGTTGATACACGGGTTTCCCAAAATAAACGCCATTTTCTTAGATAAAATACATTTTAAAGAGTTCAAACACATTTAAATACTGACAAGTAGATTTACTTTGAAAAAAACCGTCAAATCTCGTTAGAACATGTGTCAAATGGGGTGAAAATTTGCAGTTTTATGTTTTGTAGGTAAGGTATTGATTGATAAGCTTCATTTTCTTTTTAAACCAAGTATAAGTGGCTCTCCAGTACAAAAGTTGCTTAAAACTGCACAAAAATGCATTTTGGGGACGTCAAAATTGGTTCAGACCAAAAAAAGTATACCTATCGAAAGGATTTTTTATATACTATTACATTTTGGTACCCGAATTGCAGGTCAGATTTTCGAAACACTCTAATTGAAATAAAGTTTATTTATATAATTTTTTTATTATGTAATAAATAAATTAATTGCTATCTTTAACATTAATTTAAAAAGTATACATTACAAAATTAATGCAAAAGGTATGTATAAATTATAAAAAAATTTAATTACATTAAAATTGAAATTTACATTAAAACAATTATGCAAAAGTAGTTCTTTTTAAGATAATTTTAGAGAATTCGACCTTTTAAAATTGTTTGTATTTGCTTGTGGTACAAAAAAAAAATAGAATTTTCACACAAGACATCTTATCGAGCTTATCGAAACTTATCAAGCAAACCAACATAAATATAACATAAGCAGCTACTGAAGCATTTTATGCTTCATTTCTTCCAAATGTGAATTTTATCTTCTTAGATTTTGCTATTTTATCTATATGTTTATTTATATATATATATCAGTTATGGAACTGATATTTTGGCATGTATTTTATTTTTGTACGATGAATATTAAAGGCTGTAGGTATACCCCAAAGTGTTCACTAAAAATTTAACATGTGCTTGAAAAATTTTTAGAAAATTACCTCCCATACAAACCTTATTGTAAGAAGTAATTCTACGTCAAAAACATATAAAAACTCAATTCCATAGATTTTTCTGGGAGCTTGAGTCTTGATTGTGAAAATTTGAAAAGTATTTTTACTTATTCGCATTCAAATATTTAAAGAAATACTAAAAATTTGACAGTAGCCTTAAAAAAACACCAATTGTTCCCAATATTGTGATGGTGAATTTTCCAGTATCTAGTATTTTATATTCAACACTTGAAAATACTCGTTATCGATACTCAGTACCGAAAAAGATTTGATATTTTTGGTTTTTTCTCTACATTAAATTGAAAGTTGAAGTACGGTGAACTATCCCGCTGTCCTAAAAAGTTACAGGTGGTTTGCAACCAATACCGCCACTTAATTGGTTATTAAAGTGGTTAATAGGTAAGTTAGCTGTAAAATACAACGACATCTTTGCTTCAAATCTTTCCTTCTTTAGTTGGGCACCTTGCAAAGCTCAAGCGAACGCAGCACTGTCGTTTTCAGGGATAATTTTATAGAAGCGAGTTGAAAAATGGATATTCTATGAATTCTATGATAAAATCATGAATGTAATTTTTGTATATTTTTTTTCTTTATGCCTATTTGTGGGAATAAAACGGCAATAATTTTCTGCAAAAATGAAAAATCTACCCTTCTCTTAGAAAAACTGCTTCTAAAACGCTGTCAAAACTTGGAGTTTAACTGTTTTTTAAAATTTATTTGTGGAACTTGTTGGTGACGTTGTTGTTCGTGTATGGTGGTTTGTTCTATATGCAAAGAAATTTTTGTTGTTGCAACCGGTTGCTTCATGAACTTATTTGTCATTAAGTTCACATATGAATCAAATAGAATTATACGAAACATTTAGTAATTAAAATATGCCCTCATTAATTGCTCATGAAAAATGATTATACCTACCGAATTTTCGATACTAACGGAGCAACTAACTTTTCAATTAAAAATGGTGCACTTTCGTTTTTTAAAATATTTTCACAATTTTTAAAACTCACGTAAATTCAAAATATTTTAGGGTTATATTAGAGATCGACTCTAGACCTAAAGCGATCGAGAGCTCTTCTCTCGTTGGGAAGACTAAAGGTAGTCACGGTAGCGGCCGTTACTACAGAGCACTGCTTAATAAGCAGACACGCCTCCAGACCTGGGAGTTATCGCAAATGACTTCAGGGACGAGGAGGAGGAAGGAACCATCTCCCACCTTCTATGTTCCTGTCCCGTGCTCGCTAGAAGAACACTTACATATCTGGGGTAGTTTTCCTTTTACGAGCTTAACGACCTGTCAAGTACAAGCGTCAAACGTCTTATAAGCTTTACTAAAAGCGCAATGAGGTTCCACTCGGACTAAAGGCCAAGTTTGCATAACATAACATAACATAACATAACATAACATAACATAACATAACATAACATAACATAACATAACATAACATAACATAACATAACATAACATAACATAACATAACATAACATAACATAACATAACATAACATAACATAACATAACATAACATAACATAACATAACATAACATAACATAACATAACATAACATAACATAACATAACATAACATAACATAACATAACATAACATAACATAACATAACATAACATAACATAACATAACATAACATAACATAACATAACATAACATAACATAACATAACATAACATAACATAACATAACATAACATAACATAACATAACATAACATAACATAACATAACATAACATAACATAACATAACATAACATAACATAACATAACATAACATAACATAACATAACATAACATAACATAACATAACATAACATAACATAACATAACATAACATAACATAACATAACATAACATAACATAACATAACATAACATAACATAACATAACATAACATAACATAACATAACATAACATAACATAACATAACATAACATAACATAACATAACATAACATAACATAACATAACATAACATAACATAACATAACATAACATAACGTAACATAACATAACATAACATAGCATAACATAACATAACATAACATAACATAACATAACATAACATAACATAACATAACATAACATAACATAAGATAACATAACATAAAATAACATAACATAACATAACATAACATAACATAAGATAACATAACATAACATAACATAACATAACATAACATAACATAACATAACAAAACATAACATAACATAACATAACATAACATAACATAACATAACATAACATAACATAACATAACATAACATAACATAACATAACATAACATAACATAACATAACATAACATAACATAACATAACATAACATAACATAACATAACATAACATAACATAACATAACATAACATAACATAACATAACATAACATAACATAACATAACATAACATAACATAACATAACATAACATAACATAACATAACATAACATAACATAACATAACATAACATAACATAACATAACATAACATAACATAACATAACATAACATAACATAACATAACATAACATAACATAACATAACATAACATAACATAACATAACATAACATAACATAACATAACATAACATAACATAACATAACATAACATAACATAACATAACATAACATAACATAACATAACATAACATAACATAACATAACATAACATAACATAACATAACATAACATAACATAACATAACATAACATAACATAACATAACATAACATAACATAACATAACATAACATAACATAACATAACATAACATAACATAACATAACATAACATAACATAACATAACATAACATAACATTACATAACATAACATAACATAACATAACATAACATAACATAACATAACATAACATAACATAACATAACATAACATAACATAACATAACATAACATAACATAACATAACATAACATAACATAACATAACATAACATAACATAACATAACATAACATAACATAACATAACATAACATAACATAACATAACATAACATAACATAACCTAACTATATATTGAAGAAAATATTCTTCAACTTAAAAAAAAATTTATTATTGTCTTTCTCTTAACGACTAAAAACTTACTTTTAACTTTACTGTTTACACCTTTACTTTATTTCATTTTTATTCAGATATATCTCAGATATATACGGTTTCGAAGTTAGAGCTGAATGAAAACATGCACAAATTGTATTTTTGAAGATATTTTGATATTTTTCACAGTGTATAATTTCAAAAAAAAAGTTTTTGGCAAAAACAAAAAACACAGTTTAAGTTATTTTTACGAGCACTACCTACATTCAAAGTTTGAAAAAAATCGGAAACACAAAGGTCAGGTTTTGCTCAAAAAAAGTCGAATTGACATGGAATCACCGATATTATAATTTTGAATTTGTAAATTTATGTATCAAGTAAATTTTTAATAATCATCATAACACAAATTTAAAAAGGTTCTTCAAAAAAAATTTATGTATTAAAATAAAATTGTCTTCAATAAAAGATAATAACATTAACCACAAAACCGCTATTTTAGTGTTCGCGTGCGAAATTATGATTGTTATTAGAAAAGTATCGAGCATCAAAGTATTGAGTAAGAAACATCGATTATCGAGGCATACTCGGTACCAAAATATTCGATACCAAAAAATATTGTGTTTACCTATCACTAGCCCTATATGCTCTAAGGATCTTTTTTTATTGGAACGAATTTCCTTTACGCGGCTTTCAGGTAGTGAGATTTGGTAGAAACCGTCACGTAACAGTGAGATGATTGCTGTGTGTATATGCGTGCTAGTATCGAGCAAACTACAAGCTAGAAGGCGAGTGCGCATCGCTTTTATCTGTTATAATAAATTTACATCTTAACTTTCAATAAATGAACTATTTTTTTAAAAATATTAAACTTTTTCATTTGATTGTTCATGCCTTGCAAAAAATTATATAAAATAAAAATATAAAGATTTTATTTCGAACTACATTCAGAGTTGAAGAAAAGAAAAAGCGTAAGGAAATTCATTTCTGACGGGGGCCCACGACCGCAACACTTTTTATTATATTTTTATTCACTTGACTTGAATTTTTTCGTAAGTACATAAAAAGCTTTTATTGAAATTATTTTTAATTAATTAATTAAAGCATTCATTTTCAAAATTTTTAAATATTTCGTCCATTTCTTAACATAAACACTTCTTCAATAAAAATTGAAATATCATGTGTAGCAGAATCTCTAATGCATTGAAGATATAAAAATGTTTTTGATCATATATTTATATCATATATTGAACAACTATAGCAAAACTGTCGGCATTATTAAATTATATTAAGCAAATTATTTTTTTAGAAAACTGTGTCCATAAGCAATATTTGCTTAAGTCTACTTAAGACCAAACTGAGTTATTGATGTTGCTGCATTCTACTTATATAGCAGTATACACACACCAAATTTGGAGCTTTTAGCATGAATGTTTTGACACAAAAACAAAAGATCCTTTCATATAACTTATATGACGATTGAAAACCTTGAAGTAAAATTTCTCGAAACTTTAAAATTAGACTTAAGCTGTTATGGCTTATCGACACAGAAATATGAGTATTGCTTTCGTTATTATTTTTTTCTCATACTCTTTAAAAGTTGTAGCTTCCCATAATTTTCCAAACGAATGTAAAACTTCACAATTTGTATTCAATTCACAAATTTCTAAAACTTTTTGGAATGAAATCAACAACAGATTTTAACAGATTTTATATGAGTTAAGGCTTCGTTAAGCCGCGGTTGCCTCGGATGCTTTCAATGACCTTTTATAGCAAATTTTGTGAAAGTCGAATCGAAGCTTCAACTATCGAATCTTAAAATGTACCTACCGTAAAGGAGTTATAGGGTGATTTTTCAATCAGTTTTTATAATGTGGTTACATTGGAAGTAAGCATTCCCAGCAGCAAAAACTGATACCATTGCTTTAAAAATCACAATAACATCGATGCCAGAGTGCTGTTTAAAGAAACTTTGAGGTAGCAGTGGTGAGACTTTTAAATTTTTGATACTTTATTTAAAATTTCTGAAGCTTGTAAAAATCAAACAAAAAAGCCTTTAAAAACAACGTTGCGAAGAAAATACTTCAACAAGTTTTACAATACAAGCTTTGTGATAAAAAATTATAATAAAATTGTTATAAATGTTTTAAGTTATTATAATTATTATGTTAAATATTCTCTTTATAAGTGTGGTTTACTTATTTAAAAGGCAAATTTATTAACTGATTTCATTGTGATTCTTGCAGAAGAATTGAGAAAGCAGTTGAGATTTTGTTACCTACTTGGAAGCATCAGTTAGCATTTTGTTGTGATTCTTTAGTTGTTTGATAGCAGCAATAATGATTAAATTGAAATTTTTTTCGGTTGCTTGGTGTCAGCAAAACTGATTTTATTTTGATGATTTTGGTTGTGTGATGATAGCATTTGTGTTTTTTCCACACATCTATATTACATCACATCTATTTTATAGAATGATCAATATTGTCTCCCCATACCTTCCTTGGAAGTAAAAAAGCAATACTTTTGTGTATTTTATTAAGTTTTTTTGTATCACCAGAGCATCGTCAACATTGGCGTCGGAAGCGGGGGGCAAGGAGGGCAATTGCCACCCCCCCACTTTTTTAGCTAGATAAACAATTTAAAAGGAAAACTTCGAAAGTTATTAAAAATATCAGTCTTTCTTACAACGATAATATTTTTTGTATATGTTTTCCTCTTCTATCTCTCTTCTTCATAAGCATACTTGCGGATAACCATTTCCTTTCTCTGTGTTTGCAAAAAGATAGAACAAAATGTAGAGTTTCTACTGCAAACCCACCACTTCAATTAAAAAGCACCCTTAAGTATGTAGCTAAATGCTTGTTCATTTTGCAACTCTGGTAAGAAAAAATTTGGCATGTTCTTAGGTACTTTCCATATTGGACGACATGTTGTATGATAAGTTAGATGGAAAACTAATGGGACTATTTGATTGAGCGTTCGAACGATCCAACTTGTAAATCAACATCATTAATTACAAGCTCTCGAGCAGAACACATCCGGATAATAGCTAAGCAACTTTTAGATGCCCTCAGTAATTTTACATAGTTGTTCAATATTGTACAATCGGCAGAAAAAAACCAAAAATTCCAACTATCGTTTTACCTTACGCATGGTACTATATGTTTTACAATCTGCCATGTTGGTCCAATGTTTTGGACCATGCGAAAGCTCCTACTGTGAATTAGCTGATGAAAATCCACCTCGACGCTTTGAACAAACATCAAATCCGGTTCCTTCAGTACAGTTGCCATTATATGATAGTCTACGAAAAGATTATTTCTCTAGAATCGTTGAATCGTAGAATCGTTGGAAAATATTGTAATCGAAGCCTTCAACGGAAAAGTGCCTTCTGAACAAAATCTAAAAACAAAACCTAGATCTTTATGCAGATGACTTTGATGTGAGCGACCTCCACGCGCAACTTAAATTGCTGAAGCAATTGCCTGGCCAAACACCTTGAAATTGTAGTGGCATTGTATCCGAATTTGCAAAAAATTCGGATACTGTAAAAAAACTATTAAATGAAGTTGAAAAACTTATTTCTTTGCTTTTGACTGTGCCTGCATCAGCAGCTTCATCTGAGCGTTCTTTTAGTGCACTAAGACGACTTAAAACGTATCTTCGAGCAACTGTGACACAGAAACGACTCACTCATGCGGCACTTATACACATTCACAAAGATAAAACCGAAGAATTGAATTCGATGGAGGTGGTGAAAGAGTTTGTTTCTCGCAAGGACAGAAGGAAACATTTTGGAATAATTTAAATTGATATAACTTCTTGTACTTAAACCATGTAAAGATATACCTATGTAGTCATGCTTTATAAAAGCATCCATTATTTCTTATATTTTCATATTACCATATGAAAGATCCTTTAAAGAATGATCTCTAATATTGAAATTGGAAAAACTTTTAAAAATAATGAATTTTTAATATTTTTTATATATTTTTATAAGTTTTTTTTTTTTATTTTAAACTAAAATACAAAACTTGTTTATTCACATTCATGTTTCTTTGAAGAAATTTTGGTGAACTTGTTTTGCACCACCATTTGTACTGCCCCCCCATTTGTACTTCCCCCCCGAGATGAAATTAGCTTCCGACGCGCTTGATAGTCAGCTTTCGTATGACATGCAATGTTAAAATATATATATGAAGCTATATACATCGATGGTATCGATGGTCGATAGCAAAAACATCGCTGAATTATTACTAAAGCATCGATACCTACGACTGCTGAGTTATTTGAATTCTCTCTCAAAACTACGAAACGTTTTTAACCCACAGCTTTTGTATTAAACAAAAATAGTCATTCTTTCATGAGCTACTAATTAAAATAATGCAAAATTACTCGACATATTTTAATATACATACATATTTGCAATATTTTTTAGCACGCTTTTTTGTTGCGTAATCCGCAACCGCAAAAACACATTTGCAGCGATAACAAAAAGCTCTAAAAACACGTCGTGTTTCGAAAAAGGCAACTTATTAAAAATAACTAATTATTTCAAGCAAGTGAGTTCACACAATTCTATCTATAAATATATATATATATATATATATATATATATATATATATATATATATATATATATATATATAAATTATTATTTGAAAGAGTAAAAAAAATTCTTTTAACATTATTAGAATTGCTTCGAAATATACGCAGCTTACATAAGAAGGTGAAATAACCACGTATGTATGTACGTAAGATAGTACGTAAAAAATTGCAGTGGGCAAGAGAGTAAAATCTTTGAGTAATTGACATAAAATTGGGAAGTGACGCATTTAATCTGCACTGATTTAATGGCTGGCAAAAAAAAAAGGTCTTAGATAAATGAGTGCAAAAAGCTTTCGCTTGACGTTGGGTAATAAATTTAATGCTCAGATCGTAAAGAGCGTAGAACGTAAAAAAAAACACAAGTCAACAGAAGTTTCCAATGAAACTCTCAAGAAAGAACTTTCGATATTTCGAAAAATTTTAATAGTTTAGTTGAAGAGCATATCTGTGTCGACAAGGAATAACGACTTAACTCAAAATATCGTAAAAAAGCGATATGGCATTTTCTTCACTGCCAATCTTTGATAGAATGCAAGAAAAATTTTTTGCACAGAATAGATAACCACTTAATTCTGCACCTATTACCGATTGTAACGTTTCATATATTTCAGGAAAAAGGTTGCCAGATTGCAAAACAATTTTATGGCAGTCATAAAAAACGCCTTTTAATATATACAGGAATTATTTTCCACTGTTGATTGAACAAGTTGAGTCGAGAATTACCAATAAATATTCAAACATTCCTGAGAACTTGACGAAGTCATAAAGCAAAAAAGTTGTGCACGTTAATTTTCAGTAACATCCTCCTCAACAGCGTCACGAGTAAGGCCGCGTTCATAGTGGACACTTTGGCTGAAGCTGATTTATAAAGCTGCTTTGTGGATGCTTTTTTTGATCATGGTGAACGCTTATTCAACGTTGCCCAAAGTAGCTTCCTAAGCTTATTGGTGTTTATAGTTCATAGTGTGAGCAAGCGAGATGGAGATATAAGCGCTGAAAAGCATTTTAAAAGTAGCTTTATGCTCGAAGTCAGCTTGTACTATGAACACTTTGAGCTTTTTTTCTATGATTCTACACAAAGCGTTTTTCAGCTTAACCTTTCGACTAAGGAAAAAGCCTATACTATGAATGCGGCCTAAAGCGTTGATCGTGAGATGCTTGATCAGCATGCATTTTGCAAGTAGAAAAAAACATCCAATTATAAATTCATTCATTCCATTCATTAGCAGAATAAAGAAAATGTACAAACGGATATATTCAAATATAAAAAATATATATAGGAGTGTATGTATGCCTTAGATTTATATCAAACACCCACACACACACACATATGATCCAATCTAATAAATTGCACGCGCACAACTGAATTATTTTATTTTTCTGTATGGCAATAAATTTCGTCATAAATGCGTTGATGAGAAAAAAATTCACACATTATATCACGCTGAGAGCGCCCAAAGGTATGCAAGTAAATCATTAAACAGACCAAAATATATTTCAAATTTATTAGACACTCGAATTTGGTGAAGGAAAACCAAACAAGTAATAAATTCTTACAATTTTATTTCTAATTCTGCAAAGTTAAAAAAATATGTTTAAAATTCACTGCACGATCATCAAAGCAAAAGCAGCAAAGCACTAGAAAGAGCAACAGTCCAAGAGTGTGAGAGAGTGAGGGGCGTAAGAGGCCAACGCTAGTGAGGCAAAAGAAGTAAGACGTTTGAACAAATATACAAACGATCTTGAGAATATCGCACTCGGCAATGAACGACATTGATAATGAACTTCGTACAAAACGTTAGCGTAGTTATCAAGCTAGCACTGCAGCTGCTGCTATTTCTGCTGCTCTTCACGTTACGCGCCGCTGAAGCTGCCCACCTGCTCCACCAACCACCCACCCATCCATCGCAATCTTTCCGGCTTTCAATGCATATCTGCAGCGAAATGCAAGCAAGTGATCGTGTGAGAGTCAGTGAAAAAGTGGAGCGCAGTGTGTAAGTGTGCAAGAGAAAAAAAAAGAAGAAACAACAACAAGAATACAATAATTATAACAACATTTAGTTGCTGGTTCAAACAAAATGAATTAAAAAGAAAAATTTACAAAAATACCACAACGATCGCTTGCAGGCACAATCAATCAATTGCATGTTGTTTTTGTTGTTATTATTATATTATTGTTGTTGTTGGTTCACTGGTTGTTTCTGCAGTCCAATAAAAACGCTCTTTTATTAAAGTTTCTATGACTTGAGCATTGTAAATAGTTTTTAATTAAACTCGACTGCGTTGAAATAAATACCAAATAAAAAATTAATTAATTGCGATCATTTGTCGTGCATTGCAATAATAATCTTGCTTAGCACATTTTTAATTTTTGCAATTTTAATATGATTAATAATAGGCTTGTTAGGATTTACATGATTTAATTCGATAAGCTTCAAAAACGTGTTCAGCAGAGCTAGACGTTTGCAAATATATGTAAATTAGGATTACAAAAAACACACTTCTGCAAGATTTGGCTTTTTGAAATGTTGTCACTTTAAATTAAACTAAACTCTTTCTTTTATGTTTCTATATATTGTACTATATAAAATAAAATTCTGTTTTATTTTATTAATAAATTAAATTATTAAATTATGTTTCTTTATAGAAAACAAAATTCTTACTTTTATTTTTTTTTTTTGTATTGACTTTTTCATTCTCATTACTACGAATATTCCTCAAACGCTTCTTGTTTTCAATATCTTTACATAGGTCTTTAAAAACGCTCAGATTTCTTCTAAAAGCTCACTTATCCTCATATTTTTTTTTTACCAGCACGAACTATGTTATGAAAAACTGTATCAAAAGCTTTCACATATATCCCAATGAACCATATGCGAAGGTATTTAGTAAAGTTTTGAGACGTTTTTAACATTTTTTTCGTGACTTTTTTTTTTTAATTTGTATGATCAAATTAAATTATCTTGCTACGGAATATACAATTCGTGAACATTTCTTTTCTAAAAAAATATTTATTCTTTTGCAAAATGACTGACAAATTTTTTTGAGCCCAAAAGAAATATTCTGTTACCATTTTTGTATGAAACAATTAATTATGAAAGAACCATTTTGTATGTATAAATAAGTTCACAAATGAATAATAAGTGTTAGTTTTTCACATTCTAAAGAGTTAATAATGAAAGTTTATTTATCTTACTGAACCACAAGCATACAGTTCTAGTTTTGCGTACGTTTTCGGGTAGAATTTTTTTATATTAGGGGTACTCATACTGAGTTGGGTAGATTGAGTTCTTTTGATTTTTTGCAAACTATGCTCGCGAACTCTTAATTGCAATTGAGTACTTTGTAGAATAGTTTTGGGCAGTGTTGCATGTTTATTTTATATCCCCGGTTTATGTAGCTGATGAGAGATGAGTGAATTTTTTTGTCATTTTATGTACGCAAAATTTAGGCTATTAAATGGGCGCAAAAAATATATTTATATACGAGTAACTTTAAAAGTGAAATACGCAGCATTTTATAATTTACTAGTAATTCCGGGTAGACGTTGCCCTGCCAAAACCGCCTTAATGCTATATGGGAGCATTTCCGTAGCTACACACGTCACACTCGTACGACTTTAATGAGTGGAAAAACAAAGAAAATTTCAATAATTAATTTTTCAATAGTTTATTAATCACACTATACAAGGTGTAAGAGCAAAGAATTGTCAAAAGTTCGGCTCCTACATAGAAGTCATCAAAAATGATACGTTACGTGACAAGAAATAGAAGTGGTTTCTGTCTGCATCAATATAAACGAAAAAATCTGCGAAGTTTGCACGAGTTTTCTTATGAAGGTTTTTTTAATATAATCTAGAATAATGTTGCTGCATATTAATAATTGTTTTGTTGAAAAATCTTTCTTAATTATTTTCATACAAACCATAGTACGATACGTTACGTGATATACGTTATGTGGCAGATTTTTCCTTTTAAAGAAGTGCAAATATTTTATAGTTTTATTTATTTAATTGAACTAGAAAAACATATCTGTATCGACAAGGAATAACGACTAAACTCATATTATCGTAAAAAACGACACTTTTATTGTACTAACTCAGAACTTTTCCCTGAAATAAATGAAACGTTGCAAACGGTAATAGGTGCAGAATTAAATGGTTATCTATTCTGTGCAAAAAAGTTTTTCTGCATTCTATCAAAGATTGGCAATAAAGAAAACGAGTTTAGTCGTTATTCCTTGTCGATACAGATATAAAGTGTAATTCAGGACCGCTACAATCGAAAACTGAAAATGTAAATCTACTCAACTACCCCAGTCAGTGTGAAATTCACTGTGAATACCCCTATTATGTTTTTTACTTAGTAGATCGAAACTATATCCTTGATAGGACTGAATCCATTCAAATTTGGTTCCATCAAACAAATTTCGTTTGTTTTCGTTTTACGACGGCTCTGAATATATTACAACTTTTTTCAAATAAAGCATATAATCGATATGCAATAATAAGACAATTTATGATTGAAAAAATTTAATTTCTGAGTTCTAAAAAAGTGATTTTCTATGGTTTATTTTTTAACTCGTTTTTGAACAAAAAAATTTCGCTTTTGAGAGGCATTTTAGTCCAAAAGGGTTCATTTATGAATGCAGAAAATGAACTTTTCTTTCCAAAAAGTTTCATAAATGATTTAAAAAAAAATAGTTTTGGTTCACTGCAATGAAATGTTATCGAAAAAATTAGAGTTTTTGTCAGAACTGGTATAAAATACTTTTTAACAATATTAATTCCTACAAAATAAATAAATCAATGTAAAATATTCCTACAATATCAAACTTTGTCTTATCAACACAATTTAAAAACTTTCTGAAAGCTCTTTTTTTTGTTCCAATTTTTCTTAATTTCAACTTGACGCAAATTTTGACAGAACTGATTGGCAAAGAATATTTGCTATGACATCAGTAGAAGACAAAGTGGATTTTTTAAACTATACTTTATTTGATCTTTTTGAAAGTCTTCAAGCTTAAAAGAACAGAAGTTATGAATTTTTGTAAGTTAGTCTTCAAGGCAAAAATCACGAAAATCTCAAACTTTTAACGCCCTCTTTTTTTAAAAAAAAAATCCTCGAACACTTGTCTATTTTTTATCGATATAGAACCCGTAAAAAAAATTTCATGCAAATCCAAAATGGTTCGGTTATTTTTTGTTCAAATCTGTGCGGTTTGTAAAAGAATGACCCATATTTAATTACAGGTGCATGTTAAAAGGTTATACGACGAAGAAATTTGAAATAGAATTAAAAAAGGGCTCCAAAAACTATCAAATTATTTCCTTTAAAAATAAATGTATTAATAAAATAAATTGCTTCATTAAAATAAGACTACCTTTTATTAATTTTTAACTTAGATGATGAATAAGTTTTAATTGTTTTTTATGATTTATTTAAAAATTTGTAATTTATTAATACAAAAATGTATTTTTGGACTTTTTTAAGTTTTTTAAAACTTTTGTATTAAACTTTAATTTTTTATTTTTTTAAAAATTTTTGCTATAATTCTGTATGTAAAGCTATAATTTATTAATAAAAAACTTTTTAACAAAAAAAACGAACTTCAAAACCACTACAAAGAAAAAATAATTTCAAATTTTTTTCACATTAATTTTTGGTCAAATTTGATAATTTATTTATATTAATTATTTTATTGGAAATCTTATTATTATAATTTTTTTTCTGTTTTGTATTATTATCATAAATATATTAATTTCTCCATGAATGTAAAACCTTTCAAGCCGGAGCGTTATTTTTATAAAAGTCTGATTATATTAGCGCTGATTGTAAGAATTTTATATTCATGGAGAAATTAATATAATTTATGATAATTTTTATATAATTTTTTTTGTTGAAAACTTTTTATTTCTTACTTTTTAGAGATTATGACGACAATTGCCCATTCTTGTAACGAATTTTGGTATCCTAGTGTCAATATTCGAGAAACATTGTTTTTCTTGAAGTGACACGCCCTATGAAAAATTTCGCCTACTTTCTTGATTGTGTTTTGTCATAATTATACCTATTCTTGTACCGAATTTCCGTACCCAAGTATCAATATTAATCGAGTTACAGTGTTTTTCTAAGATTTTCACGCCCTTTGTCGAATAACGCCCACTTTTTTGACCATAATTTGTTATAATTATGCCTACCCCTGTACTAAATTTCAATACCCTAGTGTCAATATTAACAGAGATACAGTGTTTTTCTAAAAGTGACACGCCCTTTGTCTATTACCGCCCACTTTCTTCATAGTGTTTTGTTATAATTCTATACATTCTTGTAACGAATTGTAGTACCCTAATGTCTATATTATTCGAGATACAGCGCCTTCCCAATATTGCCACGCCCTTTGTCTACAAACTCCCACTTTCTTGGCCTTAATTTTTAATAATTATGCCTACGCCTGTACCTTATTTCAGTGTCCTAGTGTCAATATTATTTGAGTTACAGCATTTTTCTATTTTTTCCACACCCCTTTGTCGAATACTGCCCACTTTTTTAGACGAACACCTCCGCGTTTAATGTCTCTATCTGTTGACAAAAAAATTGCAGCAATCGGGCAAGTGCTTTAGGAGTTATCGATGTACATACATTTAAAAAAAAAAGAAACCAACCAACCAACTTTAGAACCTCCTCCTTTTTAAAGTTGGTTAAAAATTAATGTCAACTGAAACAAAACAACGAGTGTTCTTTTTGACAGTAATAAAGCTACTTAGTTACTCTTTGAGTTATAAGTTATACTGGAGGTAATGAGTTACATTCTGACTTACAAGTAATACGAGGGGTAATTAATTACCCTGTTACTTATGTAATACTTGGAGGTAAGTAGTTGACCTCTGACTTATGGGTAATGGAGCTGGTAAGTAGTTTACCTCTGACTTATGGGTAATGCAGTTGGTAACTAATAATCCTCTGACTTATTGGTAGTACTGGATGTAATTAGTTCATCTCTGACTTATAAGTAATGCTGGATGTAAGCACCACACATTACCGCCTATTTTCGAAATGTTTACTTTACTAAACACCATTAGTAAACACAAGAAAATAAACTAGATAAGAAATTTATGTAATTTTAATAAATACGATTCATTAAACAATAAAAAAACAAAATATCACATAGTAAGTATTCAGAAAAAATAAAACAAATCGTAAAGCTAAGAGCTCAAGTAACAGTAAGCGTGAACACCCTTAATAGTTTTGATCAATTCAAGGTTAAACCATTTCATAGTTTCTCTTGTATTTAATAAGAAATTTAAATATCGAAGAACTGTGCAACAGAAAGCTTAAACAACTGATTTCTCTCATTGAAGAAGTTTAAAGCTCTCTACCACAGACGCAAAAGTGTCTATGTTGTAGAATGAGCAACACTGCTCTACTCGTATTTTGACCGTTATTTGTGCAGTGTTCAGCTTAATCCCATAAATTGAAGTTAAACCGTTCTTTACTGATGGTTTCAACAGCTCATAGTAAATAGGTTAGGTAAGGTTAAACCGGATGCCTTCGTGAAGGCTCACATAGACCAATTCAGGTCCTTAGTGGTACCGGTAGCGAACAAAAGGAGCCTTTGTCTTTGTTTTAAAAATCTTTAAAGATTTGCGTTGAGTTCGCAAACCTTAGGAGGGATTCTAGAGACACCCTGGCTACATCTTTAAGCGACGGGAACGTCGATGAGCCTAGGTATTTTAGTCTCGATCTAAGTAGGGCGGGGCATGTGCATAGCAGGTGCTCCAGGGTCTCCACTGTGCCCGGTTCCTTGCTTTTCCTGCAGTTGTCATCCGTGGTGATGCCAAGCTTCCTCGCGTGGGCTGCCGTCATGCAGTGACCAGTGAGCATGCCCACTAGTGTCCGGCAATCTTTGCGCGGGCGTGCCAAGATGAACAGAGTTCGTTTTTCGCATTGTGCATTGCACATGATTTTCGAGATTTTGCACGATGTCGTATCTCTCCATCTACGATTCACTGCTATTGTGGCTCTTCTTTCGAGGTTCCTGTACAACTCTTGTAGCGGAGTAAGTACATGTTCTGCGAGTTCTGATTCCAGCCCGGCGCTTTCCTTTGCTAAATCTGCCATCTCGTTTCCCTCAATGCCCTGGTGGCTAGGGACCCAGTAGATGCGCACTCTTTTCGAAGCGCATAGTGCATCTAGTGCATCTCTGCCAGCCAAGACACTTTTAGACTTGATGCCAGCGGAGCGTATGGATTTGATCGCCGCTTGACTGTCAACGAAAATGTTGATGTTAGAGTGTTGTGTGTCCATGCTGAGGGCTATCTCAGCAGCCTTCCTTATGGCAAATACTTCTGCCTGGAAGATACTGCAGTGGTTCGGCAGTTTATATGGCTGCCTTATATTAGGTTCTACGCAATACACCGCCGCACCTACCCCCGTAGGCATTTTGGAGCCATCGGTAAATATGTTGACCGCCTGCTGTGCTTGTTCTTTACTTTTGCACCAGTCCTTTGGTCCCAGAAGAGTTCGTACTTTGGAATTGACTATCGTGCGAGGCACCATGTAGTCCGTGCTACTAGGTAGATCCTTTCCGATTGTACAATGTCCAAAATTTTGAATGTGTATGTTGCCTGCTGCCGTAAGGCGTTGTGCCGTTTTTCCGGCTATTAGTTTTGCGTGTATGTCCAGGGGGTCCATACTTAGAATGGTTTCAAGCGCTTTAGTTGGAGTTGACTTCAGTGCACCCGTGATGCATAGCGCTGCCTGCCGCTGAGTTTTCTCCAAGTACCTGAGGAATATTGATTTGTTCACAGCCGGCCACCACACAATAATCCCATAGAGTAGAATAGGACGCACTACCGTTACATAGATCCAGGGCATCAGAAAGGGTGAGAGACCCCAAGTACTGCCTAGAATCTTTTTGGATGTGTATAGTGCAATGGTGGATTTCTTCACCCTTTCTTCCACGTTGGTTTTCCATGACAGCTTGCTGTCCAGGACGACTCCTAGATATTTTGTGTGAGTTTTCGGTATGAGACGTATATCGTTCAATTTCGGTGGTATCCACTGTGGTATCTTGTACCTTTTCGTGAACAGAACCAGATCCGTTTTCTCTGCGTTAATACTAAGACCGACTGAATTTGACCATCTAAGTACATCTTTGAGTGTGCTCTCCATTATGGAGCTTACTGTTGATAGACATTTCCCTACTATAATTATGCTTATGTCGTCTGCATAGGCAGTTATCCTCGGGGCTCTACCTGCAAACTTTTCGAGTAGTTCATTAGAAACGCCCCGTATTCCATTCCTTGTGGTGGAGGGCTTTTTCTATGGTTACTACTAGGGAATGTAGTGCCGTTTCAACCGATTTCCCTTTCGTATATGCGTGCTGGTTGATTAATAACTGGATTGAATTGTTTCTTAGGTGCAAGTCAATCAGTTTCTCGAGCGTTTTGAGTACAAAGGAGGTCAGACTTATTGGCCTGTAGTCTCTCGGACAGGGATGGCTGCTCTTACCTGCCTTCGGTAAGAATACAACCCTCGCTGTCCTCCAAGCCACAGGTACATAGTTTAGCCTGATGCATCCGTTGAAGATATTCTTCAGCCATGGGACGACTCGCGATTCAGCCGTTTGCAACATGGCAGGAATTATACCGTCTGGTCCCGGAGATTTGTATCCCGAGAACGAGTTTATAGCCCATACGATTCCGTCCGACGTTATTAAGTCGTGTGGAACCTGTAGCGGGGTTGTCCTGTGTCCTCGTATTATAGCAGTGTTTGGAGCTTCGGTACAGCCAAGAAAATAGCACCTTTAAAAGCACCTCAAGGCATTTCTGACTGCTCTCCGTCGACTGGCCATTGTCTTTGAGTAGCTGGCTCTGAATGGAGGGCTGCTTTGAGAGTAGCTTCCTGAGCCTTGCTGTGTCCGCAGTTTTTTCTATGTTTGAGCAGAAGTTCTTCCACGAGTGTCTTTTTGCTCTGCGTACGTTTGTTTTAAAAATTTTGAACCTACATTTGTATTCCCCCCCAAATTTCCTCTTAGTCAGCTATTTTAGCTAGTTTAAAGAAATCTTTTAGGTCGCGTCTTTGCTCTGTAAGATTCGGACTCCACCATGGTGGTCTGATCTTACGCTTTGTTGGCGTGGGCTTACAACAGGCATGATAGGCCTTGAGAAGATGGGCCGAGAGAATCTTCACTGACCTTTCAATGCCCTCTTCCGTATTAATTTGTTTAGTAGCTGGTAATTTGGTCTCAATGATGCTTCTGAAGCGGTTCCAGTTAGTGTTTCTGGGGTTTCTAAAGATCTTTTGAGCTGGAGTGTAGTTAAAACTTATACTAAAGCTAATATAATTGTGGTCCGAGAAGGAGGGCTGTGCTAGTACCCTCCAATTTGTGACCAGAGTCATAATAAATAACACCGACCTGATCTCACCAAATCAGGCTTCAAATGATAAGAAAACAAAGTTTCTTGCTTTTAAATCATTCCCATCACATGCAATCGCTTGAAAATGGTTTGGCGGGTAACTCCTAATGCTGAAGTAAGCTCTTCTTGCGTTTGGCAAGGATCCTTACCGACCAACACCTCCAATTTAGCGTCTTCAAAAGTTTTTGGCCTTCCTTCACGCGGATGGTCGTCAACATCAAAATCACCGTCCTTGAAGCGCCGGAATCAATCATGGCACTTTGTTTCACTGAGAGCAGTATCTCCGTAAACTTTCGGAGCCGTCGGTTTCTTTGGAGAGAAGAAATTCAGCACTTCCCGCATATAACGATTATTTGGTACATGACGCCAAAACAAAATTACTAATGTCAAAACTAGTGTTTTGACTAGTGTCAAAACGTTTTGTTTACCGTCTATGTCTAAGCTTGGTTTATGACGTTTTGGATATCCAAATCGACCAGCACTTGCTGCTGAGGCCATGTTTTGACAAACAGCGGAGACAGTTGCGCACCTAATGCATTTCTTTTTTTAAAGAATATACATTTTTCATAGATAAAAGGTGAAAATTACATTTTTGTAATTCTTTAACTCTTCTCAGTCACTCGCACAAAAAATTGCATATAGGTCACACGGGGTAGAATCTACTCCAGAATATTTTCATCGCAATACATTCTAAAAAAATGCAACCAATAGCTATATGTAAAATAGTTTTATAATATTTTTAATGTTATTTTTCAAGCATATATCGTCGTTGAGCGTGCAACACCGCGTATACGTATATGAAAACGTACGGCGGATACGCAGTATTGCACGCACAACGACGATATTATACTATGATCAGCATTTTTCTTAACAAAAGTAAGCGGAATTGGTCAAAAATAGACAATATTAAAGTGATTTTTTTTATACATAGAAAAAGCGATGTATCGCCATCTTTTTTAAATAATCTAAACCCCTTTTTAAAGCTTTCACTATCCGAAAAACTTTAAATAAACTTAATTTCAAAAAGCATTTATTGCTGCTAGTGGACATCGAGTAACTTTGTCCTTTTAATTTTGAACATAAATTTCAAGCTTTTACGAATTGAAATTTTACGTAACGGTATCATGCATTCTCTTATGAATGCTCGTAAAAAATTTAAATAAAATTTTTTTGCCTTATAAGACACCAAGACACAATTCGAAAGCTGTTTAACGAATTCAAGAGAAAGTTTTTTTTAAATTATTCTTGAAATAGGCGAAAAGATAGTTTATTTTTTTTTTAAGTCATATGGTAAAATCCAATAAAAAAAAATTAAATAATGCGCTTTGTGTGAACACTCATTACGGGTAATGCTTAAAATTGTCGTGATAAGCAAAAGAAGGCAAAAAGAAAATATTAAAAAATAAGGTGATAAAAAACTAAAAAAAGCGGTATAAAAACTATTGCTTTGCCGCTTAGCACGCTGACAGCAATCAGCTAGCAAAGCGTTCAAAAAAGAACTAAATAAAACTATAGAGCTTTGCTGGGAAAACGTTCGGCAAGTTTTAACATATAGAATCAGGTAAACTATTTTTTGCAGAACATTTGATTTTGCCAAAAATTGTACTCGTGTGCGTAGATGTTGTTTTGTAAAAAACATACCAACGTTAAAAGATTTTAGTACGCCGCTCTTAAATCGCTTGCCAGCAAAATACAACCTCAACGACTCTTGGCAAAAACTTGACATTTTCAGTAAATAAAAAAAAAAATAAAAAAAAAAAAATAAAAAAATTATAAAAATTGGCAACATTTTTGTTGATTGCGAATAATTTTTTGGCAACATGTTTGAGAAAAACACAAAATAAGCAGGGATTTTTGCAAAGAGCAAAGCATAGATTAGTGTTGGTGAAAGAGCGAGCGTCTATGATCGCCGGTAAGCTTTAAAAGTGCGTGAGAGTGATGCGGTTGTTGTTGGTTTTTCTTTCCGTTGCTAGCGCTCACGCACATTTGTAGCTGTTATGTTTGTTGTTGGTGTTACGCGTAGAGCGTATTTTATTATTGTGCGAATTTTGTTGTTATTGTTTGTTATTTTTTGCAATTTTTGCTATTTTTGCTTTTTTAGCTTTTTCAGCTTTTGTGCGTGTTGACGAACTCAATACATCGTGGGTTCAACAACCTCTGAGGCACGTTTTTCTATATACTTTGTTTTTGTAAACGCGTTATTTTGTGCAAATTGTTTTACTTCTCTTCTTTCGCTGGCTAGAGTTCAATAAACCCAAAATGAAATTTGTTTTTTTCTTATTAAGAAGAACAACAACAAACCTTAAATGCTAGATATCAACGCGTACGGATTAAGTTTTAGCGGATTTCTATCAATTTAGTGGGAATATCGTAGATTTTGTATTTTTGTCATTTTTAGGCTATATAACTTAATTGGGTTTCTTCTTCAAATTATTTTCTATGGTCTGTTTTTTACTCATATAACCTCATTGGCAAAATTTTTTTATGCTTGCTTCTAGCTAATGTTTAGATTCTTTATTTTTCTTTTGACAACATTTTTGCAATTTGATAACACAAAATAACTCTAAAATTATTGAAATTATGTGAGTGTTTTGTTTTCTAAATTATTTACATATTAAATATTTTCATAAATCTTTAATTAAGTCTATTTTTAAGCAATCAGAGATAAGCCTAAAACTTGAATACCGTTTTGATAAAAAAATTTATGCCAACCTTTTTGTTCATAGTAAGTCTCTTAAAAGCATATTTTATGACTTGATATTATAAGATACTAGCGAAATGTTAAAAGATGGCAAAATCATGCATAATAAAAATTAGTGAAATAAAAAATCGCTTCAATTTAAAGTAAAGTTTGTTTTTTCTTGAATTAGTATGAAATAATTAATAAAAAACTATTTTCATTAAAAACCTTACTTGAGCAAAGTGATATCAAATAAAAATCAGCATCTTTGTTAACTCCTACTTAACCGACAACATAAATTAGGCACATTTTTAAAGTTCAAATGTCAGATTTAGAGTTAAATATAAATGTTTAAAGTTATTTTTTTTATATGAATTTCTAGGATGACTGAATTTTGGCACGATGACTGTACCAAAAAGCTTTATATACCAAAAAATCACCCATTTCTAAGAACTTTTTATTTTTAAAATAAGTATTAAATTTATAAAAGAGCTATTACTTGAAGAGAGCTTTCGAGCTTTATGTAGATAAAGCGACATTTTGACTTTTTATTTCCTAATAAAGTTATAAATTTATAAAAGAGCTATTACTTGAAGAGAGCTTTCGAGCTTTATGTAGATAAAGCGACATTTTAACTTTTTATTTCTTAAAAAAGTTTTAAATATATAAAAGAGCTATTACTTGAAGAGAGCTTTCGAGCTTTATGTAGATAAGGCGATATTTTAACTTTTTATTTCTTAAAAAAGTTTTAAATTTATAAAAGAGCTATTACTTGAAGAGAGCTTTCGAGGTTTATGTAGATGAAGCGACATTTTAACTTTTTATTTCTTAAAAAAGTTTTAAATTTATAAAAGAGCTATTACTTGAGAGAGCTTTTGAGCTTTATGTAGATAAAGCGACATTTTGGCTTTTTATTTCTTAAAAATGTTTTAAATTTAAAAAAGAGCTATTACTTGAAGAGAGCTTTCGAGCTTTATGTATATAAAGCGACATTTTAACTTTTTATTTCTTAAAAAAGTTTTAAATTTATAAAAGAGCTATTACTTGAAGAGAGCTTTCGAGCTTTATAAAATTTATAAAAGAGCTATTACTTGAAGAGAGCTTTTGAGCTTTATGTAGATAAAGCGAAAGCTTACATTTAACATCTAATAAAATTTAAAGCTTTCAGCGAAAAAGAAATGCATTAAAATCTTTGAATAAAAATAAAATACAGCTGCAATATTAATTATTAGAACATGAAACCCATAAAGCTTTCTTAGCAGAGCTTTAAAGCAAACCATTTTAAAGCATTTTAAGTACATATCTTTAAGATATTAACCTTCTAAAGATTTTAACGTAAGATTTTTTAAAACCTTTTTAATACTGGATGTGCTTTGTTGGTCGAATCGACTAACAATGATTGTATATGTTGTGTTTTCTTTGAATGAAGTGAAGTCAATAATATTTTTGTTCAAAACAAACAATTTAAAAAAAATAATCAATTTTTTTTTTATTAGAACAAACATATCAAATAAACCTCAACATTTTTTTATTTTGAAAACATAGAAATAGCAATGGACATCCAGGGCTAAAGCTTTTCTAAAAGCCTTAAAATATTGAAAATTTTGACTTAAAAATTTTTCAAAAGCTTTTTGAAGCGATGCACACCTAGGGTTAAAGCCTTTCTAAAAGCCTTAAAATCTTGAAAATTTTGACTTAAAAATTTTTCAAAATTTATTAAATATTTAAAATATTTTAACAACTACAAAAGCTTTCGAAACTTTTAAAGCTTTCAAAAGCTTTACAAATTTTGTAACATTTAAAAGACTTTATTCTTTAAAAGTTTGTTTTCTTTTTTATAAATTAAAATTGGAATTATGTACAATATTTATGTTTGTAAAGCTTTTTCATAAGCAAAGCTTTGAATTTTTGTAAGGTGAAGATACAAAATCACCTTAATTTACTCGTATTTATTCATTTATCTAAGATTTTTATTAAATTTATTAAAAAACATTTTTACAGCTCCTTGACTTTTAAATATTAAAACTTCCAAATGCTCACTAAATAACAGATTTGCAAGCTCTTTCAAAAGCTATCAAATTGCAAGAGGTTTTTCATAAACAATACTTTGATTGTTTTTTTAAATAAAAATAAGACTGCTTGAATTTTTTAAATCTAACAGCAAGAGTTCTCTCGGTTTTTTAATTTTATATTTTATTTTGAGCGAACCTGTATTTTGCACTTCTACCTTGAATAAAATAAGCGTCCATCAACCCACGCTGTCATGTTTTGCTAAAAGCTTTTTACTTATTTCTACAACATAGCTTTTTTTTATTAGCTAACAACGAGCTTATTAAACAATTAAGATCTCAAAAATTGATTAAAGCTTAAAAAATTCTACTAATTGCTGAAACAACAATAACAACAACAAGGTGGGTATAAAAAATTTGCCAACATGCGTGCATTAAAAGTGATGACATTATAAAAGCAGCAACCACAACAACAACAAGAACAACTGCAATACCCACAAATCCCTGGTACTAGATTTACTGCATACATGCGATGACACGAAAATGGCAAAAACAACAACAACAACAACAAGAACTGCTTATAAGCGTCAACAAAGAATAGACTTTATTAAAAAAAAATTATTTTTTTGCATAAAAAACCTGCACAGAACTACAACAAAAACGGAAATGACAGCAAAAGTCCTTCGCAATAATTAACCTACAATTACACAAATGCACCTACTACAACAACAACAGCAACAAGCAGCAATAATCATGAATGGCATGCTATTGTTGTCATTTAAAAGGTACAACAACAACAAAAACAACAACATCAATAACAATGACAACAACAATTAAATCAGATAAACGCATGTACGTAGTTTTGTTGCCTCAACAATTCTTGTAATGTTGCAACAACAACAACGACCTTTTTTTTTAGTTAAGTAAGGCAAATGTGAAAAAAGCGTGAGATAACCAATGAGTAAGCGAGAGGCACTTAACAGCTAGATTAGGAAGAAAAGAGATGGAAGCTTTCACTGCTGCATGTAGGCGTTACGCATGCAAGCCACGCAAATTATGGTCAACGAGGGAGGGGTGGAATAGTGGGCGGCAGCGACTGGCAACAAAGTGACACGCACGACTGAGCAAACGAATGAAGACGAAGGTGAATGAAGCAAAAAGAGTACAAGTGTGAGTAAAGGGTGCAAAGATAAAATCATGGCAACTGATTTAATAGAGAATCACAAAAAAATCACTCTAAAAAAAATACATGGCACTACTGCTGTGCTTTACATAAACATTTACATATACATAAATGCAGCAGCAACAACTGCAAAAAACATAATATAGCAAATGACCGCAATTAAAAGTTATAAAGCACAATAAAGAACAAGGACAATGAAAAGAGCTTAAGCATGCTTTCAGTCTGCCCTCAATTAAGGCAACAGCAAAGTTGGCAGCACTGGCATCGAAGTGCCTCAAGAAAAAGCTTCTAAGCAAAAACAGCTTAAAGCTCTTCTAAAGTTTTTCTTATATAAAGCTGAACACTTGATTGAAAACCTCATTGAAAACTTAATATTAAGGAATAGCTTAAAGCTTTGTAAAAATACGACCTTTTATTAGTAAGAATTAAATTTTTATTGAGAACTTCTTTTATCTAAAGAAATTATTCTTAAAAAATTAGCTTAAAAGTTATGAGTGTTCATAAAGTGAAATTCTTTGATTTTTTTTTTATTTTAGACAAAAAGCGAGCACAGAGCTTTCAATAAGAATATGCGCTGCTTATGATAGCATTTAAAGCTTTTCTATATAATATTTTTTAACTAGAAGTAATCATTTTACAAAAATCTGACAAAATATTAGGGGTATTCACGATTCAGTGCACTTGCCTGTGCAGTTGAGGACTTGAGGACTTGTGTAGTTGTGCAGTTTGGGTTTTGTGAAGGCACCACTATCACTTTTTTCAAATCTGTCAAAATTTTCAATGCGCACAAGTGCACAACTGCTTAAGTCCTCAAGTCCTCAAGTTTGAGGCTATAGTATGTGTATTTTGTTTTTGTAAAGTTTTTGTAAAGAGTTTGGGTTTTGTGAACGCACCACTATCACTTTTTTCAAATCTGTCAAAATTTTCAATGCGCACAAGTGCACAACTGCTTAAGTCCTCAAGTCCTCAAGTTTGAGGCTATAGTACGTGTATTTTGTTTTTGTAAAGTTCACAAGTCCTCAAGTCCTCAACTGCACTAGCAAGTGCACTGAATCGTGAATACCCCTATTGTTTTAAATGAAATGCCAATAGCTTTTGGGAAAAACAGCTTAAAAGAAAAAGAATTTTCTGCCACTCGCGCTCAAAGAATTTTCTCTGTCCCCATAAGTTGTTTGTGGCAGCACAAAAAGCTTTCACGTACGGATCTTAACACTGTTTGTTTAACTATTGCACTCAGAAAAAACTTTTACTAAGCTCTGTAGTGGAATTACCAAAAATTTAACGATAATAATCGTTGTCGTTATCGGTCATTGTGTGTGCCACGTTCATAGAAAATGACAGTTTTCGCTAACTAACGATATCGAAAATCGTCGTTAGCGCGCTTGAAAATTCCACTACTGGTTTTGAACAAGAGAATTTGTTTAAACTGTAGGTACACAGAAAACAAAAAAAATGTAAATGTAAGATATATGTTATTAAATTTAACTAATTCCGTATTCACAATAAGACTCAAAATATATTTCGTCAAAGTAATTACAAATAACTTAAAAAATTATTTGAAATAAAAACATTTTTCTTTCAAATTTGTCTATTTCTCCAAAATCTTTATAAATTCCACAAAAATTAAATGTAGAATTGACATTTTACAAAAATACTCTTTTATTTAAAAAGTTCCCTAAGTTTGAAAAATAAAAAATTTGGGAAAATAATATTATGCCCCATAAAAAAATTACGTCATCAAAACACTAAACATTAAACTTTCTAATTCACTTAAATACAGCTGTGGCGGTTTTTAATTCGACTCAGTCGAAGAAATTGAGAAATTTGTTGTGATATTCATGATACAATAAAAGGCTCTAAAAATGTTTTAAATTACCAATTAATTTTAATACAGAGCTTTAGCAAGAATTATTACTCTCCTGGGTGCAAAAAAAGGCTCCAATAGACAGAATTTATTGATGTGAGAAGATATCAGATAATTTTTTAAAACGAAGCTTATTATAGCTTGTTTTGTTGATTTACTTACATGAAAATCGCAAAAACTGAAGCAATTCGAATCTGCAATCATGAGAGGGATATTCTATCTTCTACACCACGCATAAACGGAAAAAACTGTTTGCTAAATTTGTATTGTGGTTTAAGCAAAACTTGCGCTTGACTCTCCGCCACTTCAAAATTATGCTTAATTTCAGCAAACACTAATCAAAATTGACTATTCCAATTTATAATAACTAAGCAAATATTTGCTTGAATTAAGTAAAAATTTTTCTTTCAGTTTATAATAACTTAGCAAAATTTTGCTTTAGTTTAATTTAAATTTTGCTTTTTCCTAAATACACTAGGAGTGATTGCTATTTAGCAATCTTTTTCTAAAATCACATTGTGATTTAGCAAAGTTTTGCTTATTTTCTTTTAAGCAACACATTTGCTTGATTTAAGCAAATTAATTTTCTCTGTGAACATAAGATTGGCCATGTATTTGTATGAAAATGAGTCATATATGTTTGCAGCCCTGAAAATCAAATGTTTTTTCTAAAATCAGAAAAATTTTTAAAATAACTGAAGTCATTTTTATGAGAAACAAAGTTTTATGGATTTATGATTTTTTTTTCGAAATGCCAAAAACAGGCACTTTTAGAATTTTTTTAAAAAAAAGTCAAGTTTCAACAGCTATAAGCTTTTTATCCGAATTTTGGTTTTTGTAATTTGCTTGCACAAAATCGCTTAAGACTATAAAATAGCCACACGAGATTTCGATTTTTTTTTTAATTTTGCATTTTTTGAGAATTTTTTCGTAAAATAATATTATAACGATCAAGTTATTCAACGCAAACACAAATTTTTTGGTATTTCTGTTAAGAGTTGTTTCAAAAAATATTTCAACATTTCATTGCAAATTTTTAAGAATTGAATTTTTAAATTTTTTTTTTTACAAGAAAGAAAATTTAATTTTTTTTTTAAAGTAAAATATCACAACTCCGGTACTTTTTATAGGATTTTTGTGTTTGACAGCTCATTTTAAGAAGTTAAAAAGTAAAAAAGGAAATGCATAGCAGTTTTTTAAAATTTGGTTTTTGGTGCAAAAATCGAGATATATGCAAAAATTCAAAAAAATTTTAATTTTTAACCAATTTCAAAAAGGAGGCGGTTCTCAAGTTGGTTGGTTTCTGTTTTTTTTTTTTAATGTATGTACATCGATAACTCCTAAAGTACTTATCTGATTTTTTGTCAACAGATAAAGACATTGAACTCGGAGGTGCCTGTTAAAAAAGTAGGCGGTATTCAACAAAGGGGAGTGGCAATATTAAAAAATACTGTCTATCGAATGATATTAACACTAGGGTACTGAAATTTAGTACAGGGGTACACAATTATAACAAATTATGTTAAAAAAAGTGGGAGTTATTCAAAAAAGACATGTCAATTTTAGAAAAACGCTGTAACTCGAATAATATTGACCCTAGGATGCAATTAGGATGAAATTAGGTACAGGCATAATTATGAAAATTTACGGTCAAGAAAGTGGGCATTCTAGGAGAAAGGGCGTGGCAATATAAAAAATTACTATTTTTCAGTTAACATTGACACTAAGGTACTGGAATTTGGTACAGGGGTAGGAACAGTTATAACAAATTATGGTTAAAAAGTGGGCGTTATTGGACAAAAGGGCATCGCAATATTAGAAAGACAATTCATCTCGAATAATATTGACACTTGGGTAGTAAAATTCGTTACAAGAATGGATAGAATTATTACAAAACACTATGAAGAAATTGGGCGGTAATAGACAAAGGGCGTGTCACTTTTAGAAAAACACTGTTTATCAGTTAATATTGACACTAGGGTACTGAAATTTAGTACAGTAGTAGGCACAATTATTACAAATTATGGTCAAAAAAGTAGGCGTTATTCGACAAAGGGCGTGGCAATATTAGAAAAACACTAACTGGAATAATATTGACACTAAGGTACTGAAATTCAGTACAGGTGTAGGCAAAATTATTACAAATTACGGTAAAAAAGTGGGCGCTGTTTACAAAGGCGAGTGGCTATATTAGAAAAACACTACCCCGATTAATATTGACATTAAGGTACGGAAATTCGGTACACGATCAAGAAAGTAGGCGGAATTTTTTACAGAAAAAATAAAGTAGGCGGAACTTTTCAAAAGCCGTACTATAAGAAAAACACTGAACCTCGTATATTGATACTAGGGTACCAAAATTCATTACAAGAATGGGCAATTATATTATTAAAATCTCTAAAACGGAAGAAATAAAAATTTTTTAACAAAAAAAAAACCGACTTCAAAACCACTACAGAGTAAAAAATAATTTTAAATTATTTTTCACATTAATTCTAGGTCAAATTTGATCATTTATTTATGTATATTATTAAATTGGAAAGCTTATTATTATAATTTTTTTCTATTTTGCTTTATTATTATAAATATATTAATTTCCTTATGAATATAAAACTTTTGCGCACAAGTTTTTGCTCAACTCGACATCACCTTTCACCTCCGTTAATAGTTGCACTCTATTGCGATACATCCTGACCTGCAATTTGTGGTTTTTGTAATAAAATAGAAAAAAATTTATTTTTTTCATTTTTTTTTCAGAAGGAGATGTTTTGATTTAGTTTTTGCAGTTTCTTGGACAAAAAAATGTAACAAACTCGTTTCCTTTGAAAAATTCTCAGTATCTCTGAATTAAACTTGTCAATCATGAGTTATTAGTATCTGCAAGTTTGCAAATTTTAAACCCCAAGGTTTAACAAAATGCACTAACATTTTAGTAGGACTAAAGTTTAGTCCAAGATTTCTAACCGTGTTCCTAAGAAAAAGTTAGTTAGAGTTACGCCCACATGCATTAACAATACTTGATAATGCAACAGAATAACGCCTTTTTTAAATTAAACACGCACACTGCTTACAACCGACCCTTCGTCATCTCAACAAATATAATTTTTTTCACTTTAACGCCCATTTTATAGTTGTAACACGCACTCACTCCATTCCAAATGGCACAAACTGTTAGTTTTAGCACGAACGAACGCACTACTGTTATCAGTTATTGTAGTTTCTTTTAAATTTAAAATAAAAAAATATTAACACTTTAAACCTTTTACATTCGCATTTACACTTACAAATAGACAGCATCGAAAGAACAAAAAACTGGCATCATGAAATAAGGCCCCAGGCAATAAAGTCATACACTCAAAGACATCTATAAGTCTCCAATCATATCTGTATTTAAATCTATACATAAAGATACAAATACGCAATTGGAGAGTTATTTAGTGTATTATGGGCTTTATTTTATTTTTGGAGGTACGAAACCTGTTTTTATTATTATGTAAAAGTTAATTTTTGAAAGAACATGGATTTTTTTATTAAGATATAAAGTCACAAAAATTTTAAAAACCTGACCCGTTCTAAATTTAGGGGCCTCATTGAATTTTTCGAATGTCTATATGACTTTTGCGAACTTACTCCATTAATTGCATTAATATTCAAAATTTTAAGTACAACTGAATGCATTGTTATTTTGACTACATAAGAATGCATTCAATGAATGTAAGATTAATTTTTTATTTATTATTCTTATGTCATTCATTATTCATTTTTTAATCATTATTTATTTTTTATTTATTATTCATTTAATAATGAAACTGTTTTTTATTCTTTATGTATTTTTTATTCATTATTCATTTTTTATTCATTATTCATTTGTTATTCTTTATTAATTTTTTATGCATTTTAGTCCTAAGCATATTCAGTACAATTAGTCTTAACTCATATTCAGAATTTTAAGAATAACTGAATAACTACATAAGAATGCATTCAAAGAATGAAAAATTGATTTTTTATTCATAATTCTTCATTCATTATTCATTTTTTATTCATTATTCATTTTTTATTCATTATCCATTTTTTATTCATTATTCATTTGGTATTCATTTGTTATTCATTTGTTATTCATTATTCTTTATTCATTTTTTATTCTTTATTCATTTTTTATTCATTATGCATTTTTTATTCATTATTAATTTTTTTCATTATTATTTTTTAATCATTATTCATTTGTTATTCACTATTTTTTATTCATTTTTTATTATTTATTCATTTTTTATTCATTATTTATTTTTTATTCATTATTCATTTGTTTGTCATTATTATTTTTATGTTCATTATTTATTTGTTATTCATTATTCTTTTTTATTTTTTCTTCATGATTCATTTTTATTCATTGCTCATTTTTATTTATTATTCATTTTTTATTCATTTGTTATTCATAATTCTTTATTCATTTTTTATTCTTTATTAATTTTTTATTCATTATTCATTTTTTATTTATTATGCATTTTTATTCATTATTCATTTTTTATTCATTACTAACTTTTATTCATTATTCAATTTTTATTCATTATTCATTTGTTATTCATTATTCATTTTTTTATTCAATATTAATTTTTTATTCATTATTCATTTGTTATCATTATTCTTTATTAATTTTTATATATATTTTATTCTTTATTTATTCTTTAATTCATTATTAATTTTTTATTCATATTAGTCCTAAGCATATTCAGTACAACTATTCCTAATTCATATTCAGAATTTTAAGTACCACTGAATAACTACATATGAATGCATTCAAAGAATGCAAAACTGATTTTTAATTTAATATTCTTTTATTATTCATTATTCATTTTTTATTCATTATTCATTTTTTATTCATTATTCATTCATTATTCATTTTTTATTCATTATTCATTTTTTATTCATTATTCATTTGTTATTCAATATTCTTTTTTATCTTTATTCATTTTTTATTCATTATTCATTTTTAATTCATTATTCATTTTTATTCATTATTAATTTTTTATTCATTACTCACTTTTATTCATTATTCATTTTTTATTCATTTGTTATTCATTTTTAATTTTTTATTCATTATTCATTTGGTATTCATTATTCTTTATTCATTTTCTATTCTTTATTCATTTTTTATTCATTATTCATTTTTTTTTTTATTGTTCATTTTTTATTCATTACACTTTTTTTATAAATTATTAATTTTTTATTCATTATTCATTTTTCATTTTTCATTTTTTCCATTCATTATTAATTTTTATTCATTTGTTATTCATTATTCTTTATTCATTTTTTATTCTTTATTCATTTTTTATTCATTATTCGTTTTTTATTCATTATTCATTTTTTATTCATTACTCATTTTTATTCATTATTCATTTGTTATTTTTTATTTATTTTTTATTCATTTTCGTCCTTAGACATAAATAACAAATGAATAATGAATAAAAACTGAAAAATTATGAAAAAATTCTTAATGAATAAAAGATGAATAACGAATAAAAAATGAATAATGAATAAAAACTGAATACTGAATAAAAAATTAATAACGAATAAAATATGAATAATGAATAAAAAATGAATAATGACTAAAAAATAATAAGGAATAACAAATGAATAATGAATAGCAAATTAATAATGAAAAAAAAATGAGTAATGAATAACAAATGAATAATGAAAAAAAATGAATAACGAATAAAAAATTAATAATGAATAACAAAAGAATAACTGAAAATTCTACAATTATTTGTGAATTGCATTCTTTGTGAATAGCATCAAATGAATAAAAAAATGATTCATTATTCTGAATAACGAAAATGAATAATTAAAATGAATAATTAATAATTTTTAAAAAATGAATGTCAATTAAAAATTTTATTTATAAATCAATTTTGCATTCATTGAATGCACTCTTATTACGTTATTCACTGATTTACTTTTTTGTGAATAAAATCATTGTGAATAAAATCATTGATGTTCGTCAGAGTTTATTTTATAATTTAAAAAAGATCCCTTTATAATTCTTAATAGACAACTAGTAAGCAATTGTCTTCGATTGGGACGATGTTTATTTCACGTTTTGAAGGTTTTATAATTTTGATGATGTTATCTTGAATGGAGGATATACATACGTAAGTTTCAATATTTTAAACTTCAACTTTAAACATCTTAAGCACAATAGGTCTAAGGCTTATTTTTAAAATGTCAAAAATTTAAAAATCAATGCAAAAGACTCTATATGGTATTTATGAAAGTTTTACTAGTTCGATGACGTCACTTTGTGTGGGAGATAATCGTTGGCGTTTTCATGCGATTTTATTAGACTTCAAACAAAGAATATATTTTAAATATCGAGCTTATGTATGAAAAATCGACACCATACAATAATTTTTGTGGAATTTATGAAGGTTTTGCTATTATGATGATGTCACTTTGCATATGGGAGATAGACAGAAATTTCATTGAAAAAATCGTATTTGCCAAATTTCAATCCCATCGCAATTAAAATCAAAGCTTATATGAAAACTTTTAAGTCATTTAATTATTTATTGTAAAATTTTTAAATATTTTACCATATTCAAAAGGTCACTTTGTATGGGAGAAAGAAATAGCAGGCTGGCACTAAGACAACATGCCACAGAAATGGCTAATTTCAGGTGGAATCATAGTACCATCTCCAACACAGCTAGACAAATGTCGCCCAGTTTCACTGAAAAACGTGCGAGGAAACATACTCAAATGGAGAGGAGAGATCTCTTCATTCTGATAGGCATTATAACATAGCACTGTCTTATAGGTAGCCATGTTTTATAGTGGCCGAGACGAGCTGAAACTCAAAAACGCATGTGAGCAATAGAGAACGCAAGTCATGCATCTCTTTTGCCCCAATGGATTTTTGAGTTTCAGCTCGGCTCGGTTCGGTCATAAGTTGGCACTATAAACACTTTCTTAGAGTTACAGGGATGAGGAAGCGAAGGAGATGGTATCGCATACCGCTCTATTCCGCAGAAGACATAAGCAATTAGATAGCCTCTATTTTTATGATCTCAGGGATCTTGAGGAGGCAGACGTTAAGCGTCTGCTACTATTTTTTATTAGTACTGAATATTTGCATGACAGCTCCCAGGAGAGTAGTCGTGGAGGAGTAGATCCCTATGCAGTATCGCAACGGAACAATTATCTGGTAGTCTTTGACCGGCCGCTGGACGATAATTTCGTCGAAATATTCAATTGTGCCAAATTTCAATTTCAGCGCATTGAAAATCAAAACATATACTTATGTACAATTTCAATTTATTCAATTATTTTTTTTAGAATTTAAATATATTCAGTCACTTTGTATGGGAAGTAGACGTCTACGCAGTTTGAAGGTTTTATAATTTTGATGATGGGGGCATAAAAACTTATTGTTTTCTTTTTAATTTTAAGGCTTTACACGAAAGAAAACTCCAAATATTGACTTATTTGGGGGTTTTTAAAAAAAATGATTGGGGTGTAATTTTTGGGTGTGGGGCCTTATTGCTGCATGGGGATCGCAACAGTTATTCAACGTTTTTCAAAAAGCTTTTACTCAATCAAACCTTGCTAATTCAAAGACAACAGCACACGCAATGCGCTCAATAAAATAACAAGAACAAAAATAGCGGCAATAAAAATTAAAACAACAACAAGATGAATTGGAAAGAGGACAACAGCAACAACAACAACAATTGAAACAACTTTAAAGTCACTACCTATAAATTAATTACACGTGCAACTTTTTTATGTTCAAATCCGACAATTTCTATGTGAATGCATGTTTGTATAGTTAACAAACAGACACTCTCACTTACAAACGCACGCACGCACCTTTGCTTCACTGCAGAATGCAAGTGCTAACAAAGCTGGCAACCCTACTTTATTAACGTCGTTCTTAATTAATGTTCTAAATATGTGTTTTTTAATTGTTGTTATTGCATTTAGCCTTCATCTAATTGTAACGCATCGATGTGTGTTGGTTGCACTTTTTTTTTTCTTTTATTGCCTTATTCACGCACAGTGCTGCCAACTTTGCGAAAATTGCATAATTACTACATTCAATACAGAGCAGATTTTATGAAAAAAAAACAGCAAACTAAATCTAAACGCATGAAATGCATAATCAGTAGGAAAAGTTCTCACTTACGTAATACGTAAAGAGCGTACGTACGCTTTGGCACGTGATCTCTCTCTTTCTCTCTTTTTAAGGCTGCGACGCTTACACTTTTTATCAGTGCAACTGAGGTGTGGTGGCCATCCGTCCGTCCGCTCTTAGCTGCTCAATAACACATTTATTGCTGCCTATGAATGCAACAAGAACAACAGCAACAACTTTTTTTTATTAATCACTTCCTGCACTCGCATTCACAACCTTTACACTACACTACGGCACATACACACACACACACACACATGCACTTTGCAAAAGCTACGCAGCCAACCTTTTCCTACAAGCGAGGGGTTGGTCGAGGTGATAAACGCAGCAACTAGCTCTTACCGCATAAAAATATTTGTCATCAACAACCTTGAAGTGAAGTGCGCGTAGTTCTAGGTTGCGTACGTGTTTGTATTTTTGTTTGGTTGTGTGTGTATGTGTTTGTGCTTGCAGTGAATTTCTTGTGCTTACTTAGCCGGCGCTAAAGCTTTCGTCACTTTGTGCGTTTTATTTGAGAATTTTATATTTCCTTCTTTCACCGCAAAAACATTAAAGCCACCCGCTTGAAAAAATTGGTCGGTGATGACATTGTAATGCATAACTGTAAGCGGGGTATGAAAAAAAATTAGTTTGTGTTTTTTTTATTATTATTAGGTTTTGGAGTACAGTAGGACTTACAGCCCTATTCTGGCAAATTAACAACGTGTTAACCAGTATTTTGAATATTTCTATGTGTTTGCTGTAATTTTTTGATTTCAAAACAAAAGTCGGAGCTAAAAAAGAATAAATTTGGATAAAAATTGTCAACTGCTTTTCAGTTACTGACAATTTCATTCAAAATTTTGTTTTTTAAGCTTCAAATTTTGTTTTGAAAACAAAAATTACAACAAACACATAGAAATATAAAAAAAATACTGATTAACAATTATTAATTTGCCAGAATAGGGCTGTTAGTCTTTTATAGTACAACAATGGGTATTAACATTGGTTTAAAAAGTAAACTTAAAATTAAAATAATCCTGCTTAAAAAGTAACACTACCTTAAAACTTCTAAAATTAGCAACGTGTAAAATTAAAGTGCAAAATGGAAAAAATTTTGGTTTAAAAAGTGAACATAGGGTTAAAATGATTTGCTTACAGAGTAACATTTGCTTAAAACTATTTTTTATTTATTTTTTTTTTAGATTAATTACAATATAATAAAAAATTCAAATAAATTAAAGTAAACAAGTAAAGAAAACAGAAAGGTGAAGTAAAAATTTGGTAAACCAAAGTATAATAGCAATTGAGAATAAGAAAAAGAAGCATAAACATATTTACTGATTTAAAGAAATGAAATATTTATATAGATGCCATGTTTAAAGCTGGTTCGTGCAGTTATTTGTTTAATACAATATAAAAGTGTTGTTAACCCTTTCAATGGCTAGACTAAACTAAGAACAAAATTATTTTTTTGAAGTAATATTCCTATCACTTCGGTCCTAAGGAAATGAAAAAGCATAACTTTGGTTTTTACTTGCGCTACTTACGTTTTGCAAGCTTATGCAAAGAAAAAAATTGTTTCGCTTTTGTTCGGCACAAAATCTATTTTTTTTTAATTCTTGAATTTTTTTCAACCCTTTAGATTTTTTTTAACCCTCTTAATATTATTATCATTAAAGCTATAAACAGATAAAAAAGCATACATTTTATTTTTGTCCGGTTGATTTTTTCGTATAAAATAGGCCAAAAAAGTTTTGCTTTTCTTCGGCACAAAATTGAAAATCCAATTCACTTTAATGTCAAATACGCATGATGAGATATCCAATGCGATTAAAGAAATTGATCCAAATAAAGGACCCGGCCCAGACTTGTTACCCCCGCACTTACTAGTCCGATGTTTAGACACACTTATCATGCCTGTATATATAATATTTAACAAATCCCTGCTCCAAGGATATTTTCCATCGTATTGGAAGATATCACACCCAACACCAATATATAAAAATGGCGATTAAAGGTCTGTTGAAAATTTCAGAGGAATCGCCATATTATCGGCTATTCCAAAATTGTTCGAAAAAATTATATGCGCAAAACTAACATCTATTATAAATCCTCTACTTACAGAACAGCAACATGGTTTCTGTAAAGGTAGATCAACCACAACACATCTAATTCTATGATCTCTGATGTTGTCAGTAAAATGGAAAAAGGACATCAAGTGGAGGCAATATACACCGACTTTAGCAAAGCTTTTGATCTTGGCTTTCAAATTGGAAAAGATTGGTATCTCAGGATCTTTGCTCAATTGGCTGAAGTCCTATCTCCACGACCGGTCCCAATTCGTAAAATTTTAAGGTACCTTATCTATACAGATTTTAGTTACATCCGGCGTACCACAGGGTTGTCACTTTGGTCCACTTCTCTTTAATATTTTTATCTCAGACCTATCTGATATTCTTTGCGATATCCCACATCTAATGTATGCAGACGACCTGAAAATGTACCATGTTATTAAATCGGAAATAGGTGTAATTTACTCACAGTCGAAACTGTCATCTCTTGAGCACTGGTGCAATTAAAATAATCCTTATCTTATTGTTCAGAAATGCTGCGTAATAACCTTCTTGCGTAAAAATTTAGTAACAAATGACAGTTACTTCCTTAATAACATCGAACTTGAATGAGTTAACCATATTGTTGATCTTGGTGTAGTCTTGGACAACAATTTTTGTTTCAACTTACATTATGATAAAATTGTATCTGGGGCCAGAAAACTACTTGGTTTTATAAAAAGACGTGCAAAAGAGTTCAAAAATGTTTGGGTCACGAAGGCATTATACTGTGCGTTAGTGCGCCCTCTTCTTGAATACGTATGCATTATTTGGAATCCTGCTTTTGAATCACACAGTGAAAGACTTGAATCTATTCAAAAGCTATTTCAGCTTTTTGCGCTTGGGGACACGTATAACCCCCGTGAGTACAATATATTGCCACCTTATGTTAACAGGCTTACCCTTCTGAATTTAATGCCCCTTTCGACAAGAAGGTCTTTACTTAGTTCATGTTTACCTTCGATGTAATTAACGGTGTTGTTGATAGCGAGTATATATCAAACAAGATACGATTTAGTGACCCGATTGAATAGACGTACACGGCATACACGACTATTAAATGAATATCAACATCACACTATCTACGCAAGAAATGAGCCAATAAATAGGTGCTGTAAAGAATTCAATAATATCAGCGGGTACTATTTACCCTCTATGGCTAAATTAACTTTTAAGAAAAACCTTTCCAAGTCCCTATTTCCGTCATAACACCTTTCTTCAAGCAACTATGCTCCAAACACCTTAATCTTAGCTTAATTCGAGTTTTTTAAGGTAACCTTGCTTGGGTTAATAAATACATACTTGGCTTTTTTGTAATGGAAATATTTAAAATCTTAATCTATAATCAAACATGCCCTCTTCAAATCTTTTTTCCCTACTAAAAGCCGAATAATCCTGCGCTCTTCCTTTATTGTCCTATTAGTCGTTAAGAACTAAATGCTAAGATAATAGCCAGTTTGTTAAGCGTATCCTTTCCAATTCCCAATTCCCTTTTCAGATCTCTCCTATTCTTATCAAATAAAATTCTTAGCTATGCTACTATGTATAAAATATGTTAATATGAAAGTTGCTTTTCTTTTTTCTTTTCTTCTCTCCTTTTCTTTTTGACGTGTTCTTGATTTTATGTCGATCAGGTGGGCTGATTACGCCCACTTCGATTTGCATATCTTCGAACACCAAAACAAGGAATTGGGAGAGGAGAAAAAAAATAAAATAAAATAAACAAACCTGTTAGAATAAGTAAATTGCCTTGCTTGGACAATAAATAAATAAATATCTCTCTGAATTTATTTTTATCATGTTGATTCTTCTTTTTTTCATAGAATCAAGCGATTTGATTAAAAAAAAGCGTTGCAAAATATATAAAACAAATCACTTTCTAACGTGCCCAATATATTGGCCAAATCCACTGAAAGGATTAAGATAATAACTTTCTTTTCATTGTTCAAACAACACCCAGAAGTGCAAGTCTTAAAGAAATCTTGACTAAATCATGCACGATTTTTCTGCATCTTTGACGAAACATGCTGATTCGTCTATACATTTCATTGACGAAATTCTCATATAAAAGTTCCAAATTGGAGCACTGTTTAAAAAAAATTTTTTTAAAGAAATATCGACAAATGTATCTAATGCGATAAATTTCTTCTAGAAATCATTATGACATATTCGTGCACGATGCTTTGTTTCACTTTATTCGTCGGTGTAGCAATATTGGTTTTTATAACAGGATATTTTTCAGTGAAATGTGTTTGTGAATATTATTAATCTTTTTGTAAGAATCAGAACAAAGTTTTGTACATAGCATACAATAAGAACAACGTGTTATTAAATATTAATTCTGAAATGCTATATACTTATAAGGTAATAAATTCGTTTATTAGATTATAAAAAAATTATGAAAATAACAATTTGTGGCATAATTTTTCGGTGTGTGTTATCTTTCGTTTTCTTTGTATTTTTGGCATAGAGAGGATGTGGGTTCAATCTGTTTTTGATCTCTTCAATTATGTACGCTATTTTTTTGTTCTCTCATATCTGTCGTGTACCTACTCCCATTGTCCTTTACTGTGTAAGGTAGATGTCATCAGTGTTTTAGCAGACATGTCTGAAAAAATGTAATTGATAATTGTAAACAAGCTTTAGAGGTCTCGCAGCTTCTTTGTATTTAAGAAATACATGGTTAAGTCTTGTGTCTATTTACCACTGGGTACAGTAGCACAAAATAATAAGAGCAAAAATAAAAACAACAAAGTCAAAATGTTTCTAATGCAGTTTTATGACACACAGATATGTACACACACCCACACTCAGACAAGTTTTCACTAATAAGAGACTAAAGTACACGTTTATAATTACTGTTTCATTTTAATAACAACAGTGTTGTGCAATTACAAAGTTCAACACTTTGGCGTACAGTGCGTATAATAAGCGAGCTTTTATAGAAGTGTGTGTTCCAAAGAGGCCATGCTAAGAAAACATTTTTTGGTTAACAGTTGGAAGATCTTTAAGTATTCCATGCCGATAAAAAATATTTTGCTCAAAAGCTTTAAGAGCTTCTGCAAATTAAATTGAATTAAGTTGTATTAATTTTATTTAATTTTAAATTTTATCTTTTTTAATTTAAGTTTACAAAATTTTAAAACAATTTTATTGAATTAAATATTCAATTAAATTAGGTAAATCAAATATATTGAGAGCCAGAATTATTAATTTTTTTATATAAAATAAATATATAAAAACTTTTTTGTTTCATTGAATTGAGCTTTAAAAGCTTTTAAAAAATGTTTTTCGTCAAAAGCAACGTAAAACATATTTAATTAAATAAAAGAAACTAGTTCTTGAAGTTGATTTGAAAAACAAGCCTGATTTGATGCTGAAATTTCATTATTATGGAAGAGCTTATGAGATATCAATTATGAAAAGTTACTGCAGAAAGCTTTTTTCAAAATTTTACTAATGTCAATAACTTATATTTTGATTAATTGATAAAATTGATAAAACTTCTCCAAAAATTTTATTGCTTCGATTCAATTTATGTATATGTACTTTTAACATGCATGAGCTTTGGAGTGTTTCGCTTTAAAACGTGAGCGACGTTCTAGCACTAGCAAGCAAACACATACGGAAAAACTTTCTACGCTGCCATAAGCACGGTGGCAGAGAAAGCTTTTTGCCCCAGCATCGTTTTAAAATCACGTTTTTAACATTAAGTCAACTAAAAAAAAAAACAAAATGTGGTATTTAATTTTTTAATATTTCGAAACCTTTTAAAATATGTTAAGCACAAAAAAAATTCAAATAAACAATTTAAAAATTATTTGATCATATCAAGTTCTCAACTAGTTATTTATATATACACAGTAAGTTAGTATTGCTTTAAGCTTTAGTTTTGAACCGTATAAACTATCAAAAGCCCTCACGAAGCAACTTGAAAAAGCTCAATCACTGTTTAGCGATATTCTTCACACCATTAAAGTTACATTTGCCCACTTTTGCATTCATTAACCCACTCTGACCCTTCTCCCTTCCCCCCAATTCCTCATTGAAATCCTACTTTCTAACATTTACTTTACTCAAAAAACTACTGCCTCTTTGATATGCACTTAATTTTATCTCAAGTTAAAAAAAAACCAAGAGAATCTTAACGGTTAGAAATGCGTAACTGTGCAGCAGTGTGACAGGCAGAGTTAATGCAAGACAAATACAACAATTTATAATTTATGTCATTTACGTTAAATGCGGTGTCTAAGAATGTTTATTGATTGTGACATTGAAGAAGCGTAACGTAGCAGAGAAAATTAATGAATAAAGTGAAAAAAATACACATATAAAAGACAGAAGATGAAGACTTGATGGAAAAAAGCGAAAGAAAAGATGCAGTGTATAAAAATGCAGTAACTTGTGTCATTATGTAATTTATGCGCGGCGTGACAAATCAATTTTCTTGTTGTCAACTTTTGCACAGTGCTGTTGTTGTTGTTGTTGTTGTTATTGTTGTTGTTGTTGTTCTATACGGTATGTGTTTAAGTGCAGTAAATGCATACAACCACAAAAGCCGTTATCGCTTCGTTATAAAGTGGAAATAAATACTGTATACTATATATAAACAACAGCAATAACAAAAATGTTACTACAACAACAATCAGCTGTTAATGTCACATTTAATAGAATAACGCAATATAGCAAAGCAAAAACTACAAACCAACAACAACAATAGTAAAAAGGCAAAAAACCACTAATAAATGTTTTCTCACACTTGAGAAAAATACGCATAAAACGCAAGCTCATAGCTAACGTCACGTAATTAACTATTCAGTTGGAGAAGAAAGAGAGAGAGACACAGAGAGAGGGAGAGCAAAAAATGCATGTGTTTAAATAATTTAACGTTACGTTATGCGCGCATTGCAATGTGAGAAAATGTTGCAATTATTTTAATACTGGCAACTTTAACTCGTTAAATTAATTAAATTAGCCATAAGAAAACTTTTCACACAAAAATTGCTGTCAGCAGCACAGAAATGTTTGTCAGCAGTACAGTATTTATGTGGGCTATAGTATACGTAAAGAGTAGTTCATATTTTTGTTGTCAGCAATCCAAAATTCATATTTTTTGTCAGCATTGCAAAAGTTTTTGTCAGCAGTCAAAAATCTTTCTCAGAAGTACACCAATTTTGATTAGAAGATCTTATTTTCTTTTTTGTTTTATACAAAAAATGTTGTCAGCTGTAAAAAATTTCTGTCAGCAGCTAGTACACATTCAGAGTAATGCATTTTTTTTATCAGCATCACAAAAGTTTTTGTCAGCAATCAAAAACGCATATTTTTGTCAGCATTGCAATTTTTTTTTAAATTTATTTCAGTGGTACAGCAATTTTGTTTAGGTGATCTAATTTTTGCAATCAGTACAGAAAATGTTATCAGCAGCACAGAATTTTTTGCCAGCTCTACTAAAATTTGTCAGCACTATCGAATTTTCTGTCAGCAGTTATGAATATTGTCAGCAAGACCGAAATTTTTTGTCAGGTGTATAGTTAGTTATGCTTTAGAAAAAAATTTTTTGTCAGCAGCAGTGAAATCTTAATAATAACTATGTAATTTTGTCAGCAGCACAGAAAAATTTTTTGAAAGTATAAAAAAATCATTTTTGTCGACAATACAAATGTTGATGTCTTAAGCAGAGTAGAACAAGACAATGTAGTGCTAGGGCTGAATGTGCTATCTTTCTCAGTGACCATAACTGTCAAATTCAACCATTTTGCTGTTCTTGCCTATTTTCGCTTTCTTATCGCATTCTCATCGATTGTAGATTTTGTATGAGCTGCCAACTTCCTTTTGACAGTTTCGGTCTCCGGCTCTCCGCCCTAACACTACCTTGTCTAATTCAACTATAGTCTTAAGTAAATTATGTTGGTCATATTTTTTTATTTTTTAATTTCAAGAGAAGATAGTTGTTTTTTTTTAAGCTGTGCAGTCATTTTTGTCAGCATTTGTAATACATATTGCCCGCAGAAGAAATATTTTTGTACGCAATATGGATAAAGTTGTTTGCAGTATGTGAATTTTGTCAACAGAATGGATTATTTCTTTTTGAGAATTATATTTACATATTTTTTATAGCAACTCAAAACTCATTGTCGGCAGTTTTTGTCAGCAGAATTTTTTGTCAGCAGCACTAGAGTTTTTATTAGATATAATCATTTTTGTTATCTATGCTAAAAATTTGTCAGCAGTTGTTTAATTTTTTGAGCAGCACTGGTTTATTGTCATCATAATAGTTTGTGTTGTCAGAGATAGTATCTTTTGTCAGCAGTACACAAGTTTTGACAGAAAAATAAAAATCAGTATTTCAGTAATATAATTTTGTGCTGAAATGTTTGCGCCCGCAGTTGCTTAATTTTGTCAGCAGTACTGAATCATTGGCAACAGAATAGTAATTGTTATCATAGTTTCTTTTGTTAGCAGTGCTCAAGTTGTTTTAGAAGAACAGAAATATTTGTCAGCATTAGCAACAAATCTCCCTCTGTAGCTTTACAACTATGTTAGCAATGTTAAAATATATTTTAGAAACACTGAAATGTTTGTCAGAAGAACAGACATTATTGTCAGGAGTAGAGAAATTTTGTGCAGCATTACAAAATATTTTAAAGTTTTTATGAGTCAGCAAAAAAAAAAACAGTCAGCAGTATATTTATTTTAATCTTAGCTAATATTTTCAGTTAGCAGAAGTAAAATTCTATTAAAAATAACAGTAACATATAAATATTTGTCTGCATCATAGAAAAAACTTGTCAGCAATAGAGAATTGTTGTAAGCAGAATAAGTAATTTTTAATAAAGGATTATTATTTTATAGTTATAAAAGAATATAGCATTGTTTTCTGCATGCCACCAGTCCAAAATTTTTGTCAGCATCTCTGAAGCCTTACATATAAGCATTTTAATTTTAGTGAGTGGAGAAATGTTTCTCAGCAATTTTATGATTTTGTCAGCAGTACTGAAATCCTTGTCACAGAATTCAGAATAGTCGTTTTGGTCATGATAGTGTCATTTCACAGAAGAATAGCAATTATTTTTTTCAGATCTGTACACATTTTTGTTAGAAGTACAAAAATTTTTGAAAAAATTCATACCAGCAGTCTTAAAACTTTGTCAGCAGCACTGTAACCTTACATATAAGCATTCGAATTTTTGTGAGCAGTCTAGAAATGTTTGTCAGCACTTTCATAATTTTGTCAGCAGTACTGAAATCACTCAACACAATAGTCATTTTGGTCATAGATAAAAGGCTTTACCAATAGTAATTTTTATGTCGACTCTGCATTTAGTGTAAGTTTTTTGACAGCGAAGTCTATAGAAATAATAACAGAAAAGCTCACTTTATCTTGAGAGTGGGCATTAAATCGACTATTGGTAAGGCTCAATATCTTTTTTTCAGCAGTATAGAAATTTTTATCATATCTGCTGATATTTTTTTACCAGCAGTACAAAAATTTATTTCAGCATCTGTGTAACTATGTCAGCACTGTAGAAAAATGCTTTAGAAGCACTGAAGTTTTTGACATCAGTTCTAATTTCTTTTAGTTGTATAGTAAAGCCAGAAGTTTTTTTAAGTAATTTTGCCCGTCTTACAATTATATAGAAATAATTACAAATTATTTCACTAACTTACAAAAGCTATAAAGCCATACCTTTTATTGACTATATCAAAATCATTTTTTTCGGATAAGATTTCTTTTTTATCAGGGCATTTTTCAAAGAAATACTTAGCTGTAAAATTTTTAAGACATTTCAGATCATTTTAAACTAGCTCCATTGAGTATTTTATCAGTTGCGCATGCGCGTATTTTAATTGCTGTATAACGATAAGCACTTAAAACCAATTTCCTTGAAAACACAAACGCCAAAAATAACCACAACTAAACTGCATGATAAATTGGTTCTGAATTTCAATAATAATGCCTCTAAAGATCTTTATAAAGCTCTGACAGCACAACGCCATAGTTTTAAGATATTCTTAAAAAATACTTAAATCGTTTTATTATAGACGCCATAAAAACTGGACGTTGGAGGCCGCAATGTACTATATAAGCCTTAAACAGTGCTGTGCAATAAAAATGCAACTTTTCCTAATAACAGCTTTTACAAAGTTCAAATAACTCTCTCAACGATTAAAAATGGTTTAAAAATATTTGAATATTTTTCAAAATAAATAGCAACGTACACTGTTGTTGCTCACATCAACAGCAAAATTGTTGGTGCTACTGCAAATTGCCGAAAAAAATGCGAAACACGTTTGAAATGAGCAACATCAATTAGCACATGAGACTCCGCTTTCCGCACCAAGGCACACCCCTTGACGACGACACCTCCACCCCCGCCCAAGGCAAGCAAACATCAAAGAACAGAACAATCAGTGAGTAAAACACGATCAGAACGATTGCAATGCAGAGAAGCATCATTAAATGCCAGCAACAACAACCACTGACATTTTGCAAAAACAAAAAACAACAGTTGGGGAAAAAATGCAAACAGCAAAAGGAAAAAAAAAATCTGTTTGATTCAAGGCCAAGGCCACGGCTACGATCCACAATGATAGCATGGGAGCATGCGGGGACAAAAGAGTCCGAGAATTCAACCAGGGGTAAGGACAGATGCGCGGCGCGGAACATGTGCCGCGAGCTGAACACCAGAGGGCAACATTTTTGTTGTTATACCCCAAGCAGATAGGGCAGAAGGACAGATAGTGGGGGGATGCGGAGGGGCATGCTTGGCAAGTGGTTGCAATCGCAAAAATAAACGCAAATCAAACTGCGAATGAATACGACGAATAAATTCAGCAAAACGAAAACAACAAAAACACAAATAATGCGAGTGATGCGATGCGGATGCGAACCAGTTGGCGATCACCAGCAGAAGCAAACGCGGACGGTTGATCGTGTGTAAAAATCGAGCGGAAGCAAATGCGACTAAAACAGCAACAACAATAAAAGAAGCAGCAGCAACATTGTAGTTGTTGTTGTCGTTTCTCACTTTGTGCTGTATAAAGTTTGCATTGCATGCAAAACGAGCAGACTTTGGAAGCTTATTCCTTTTGTCGTTTTTTGTTTTTTCTTTAATCAATTTTGATGTTTAAAATTCCACGTTTTTGAATGAAGATTAATTTTTTTTTGTTTTGCTTTTTCATTGTTTTATATCTAAAAAGCATTGATATAGAATATCTAAATATATATGCTCCAAACATTTACAATTCAATTTTTACGAATAAACGCAACAACGAACAAACGCATAAACGAGCTTTCAATCAGCATCAGTCAGAGCTTAAAATAGCTTTTTGAAGGTTTTTTGGCCATTTTTTTGCCAATTTTTTTGGCATTTTTTTTGCTTAATTTTTTAATTTGAATCACGCCAGCATTACGTACTTTTGCAAATACATTCATGCATACATATAAATGCAGTTCCAAGCTTAGCGGTAATATTTAAAAAATTCGTCAAATTTAGCGTGATATAAGATATGCAAAGAAAATCTTCGAGTGTCATGGCATTGGTAAGTAGTTGGTAAGGTGTTTGTGTGTTGATTGATTGACAGCCGTCTGTTAAGTTTTCATAATTTTTAACTTATTTGTTAATTATTTAAAAGTTTGCTATTTATACATAAAATTTGTATAGAATTTTTTGTCAGCAGTGCAGAAATATTTATCAGCAATAAAATAAATTTACTCACTAACACTATTTTTTGTCGTTACAACATAGCTTTTTGTCAGCGGTACAATAATTTCGACATCAGAACCTAATTTTTTGTAAGCCGTGCTGTATTTTTGTCAAAGAGGCAGAGAGACAGAGTTTTTGTCAGCAGTACTAAAATTTTTGTCAATAGTATCATATTTTATGCCATACACATTATTTCTTGTCAGATGCTTGGAAATTTTTGTAGGCACTACAGTAAAAACAATTTTTATCAGCTGACTAAAATATTGTGTAAGCTGTACAACAAATTTGTCTGCAGTACCGACATTTTTGTCAGTTGGGTTATTTCTTGAAAACAGAATAAATTTTTGTCAGCACTATAGTAGCAACATTATTTGTTACAAGCTGAACAAATATTTTTGTCAGCGGTGAAGACGTTTGTCAGCAAAAATGTTGTTATTGTCAGCAGTGCAGAAATTTTTGTCAGCAATAAAATATATTTACTCACAGACACTATTTTTATCGTTTCAGCATAATTTTTTGTCAGCGGTACAATAATTTTGACAGCAGAACCTAATTTTTTTGTAAGCCATGCTGTAGTTTTTGTCAGAAGGAGTAGTTTTTGTCAGAAAGAGTACTTTTTGTCAACAGTACTAAAATGTTTATCATTAGTACAATATCTTTTGACACAGACATTATTTTTTGTCAGATGTTAAGAAATATTTTGCCAACAGTGCAATAATTTATTTCAAAGTGCGAAATTTTTGTCAGAAGTACAGACATTTTTTTAAGCAATACAGTAAAAACATAATATTTTATCAGCTAAATAAAAATTTTGTTCAGCGATACAACAGATTTGTCTTCAGTACCGAAATTTTTGTAAGCAAAGTTATATCTTGTCAGCATAGAAGGCATTTTTGTCAGCACTATAGTAGTAACAGCATTATTTGTTGTCAACTGAATAAGTGCTTTTCACAGCGCTTAAGTAGTTGTGTTAGCAGTACTGTATTTTTTGTCAAAAACCATATTTTGTCAGTAAATAAATAAATTTTTATCAGCAGCATTTTGCCATCAGATATCGATAAAATTTTTTGTCAGCAGTGAACAAATTTTTTATCAGTTTTTCTGCCACTTTAGTTATAGACATTATTGTTTGGCATTTTAAAAGAAATTTTTGTCAGCGGTGCAATAATTAGGTCAGTGGTACAGAAGTTTTTGTCAGCAGTAGAACATTTTTTTCAGCATGAGTGCTATCATTAGCCAGATACACTATTTCCTGTTAGCATAACAAAAATGTTTGTCAACTGTATTGTATCTTCAATCAGAGAAAATGTTCATTGGCAGATGGACACAAACTTTTGTCAGCGATACAATAATTTCGTCAGCAGTATATACATTTTTGTCAGCGGTACTAAAGATTTGTCAGCAGTACCGAAATATTTGTCAGCCGTATATCATAAGCCGTGGCGGCCGTAGCCTAGTGGGTAGAGTGCGTGGCCCCTAAGCTAAAGAACCGTGGTAGCCCGGGTTCAATTCCAGCTCAGACAGAAAGTTTTTTCAATTGAATTAATTTTTCTGTTCGGTCGTCACCTCTCTGCAGACAATGGCAAGCCTCGGAGAGTAAAAATTGCCATGTAAAGCTTCTTGAGAACATAAGTCGTTCGGTTATTTGTAATCAAACATTTCCTAACACGCACAACATAATTGATCAATAGAAGCTAGGTCAAAGTCCTTCCAAGGGCTGAAATGGACAGTTTATTTTTTTTATTTATATCATAAGCCATAAGCTTTTTTTTTACATCAGAAAATACAAATCTTTCAACACTATAGTAGGAATAACATTATTTGTTGTTAACTGAACAAACATTTTTGTCAGCTGTACAAAAGATTTATTAGCAGTAATTTTGGCAAGAACAATATTTTTTTGTTATCCTTCTAGGAATTTTTGTAAGCAGCATTACTCCATTAGCTATCGATATTATTTCTTGTGAGCAATGAACAAATATTTATCAATAGTATTGTGTCTGTAGTAGTATTGTGTTTGTAGTAAGTTGTTTGTCAGTTAAACAGAAATTTTTGTCAGCTGTGCAATTATTATGTCAGAAGTACAGAAATTTTAGTCAGCAGTTTAGAATTTTTTCAGCATTATTATTATAATTGGCCATAGACAGTAGTTTTTGTCAGCAGTATTGTACCTTTAGTCCTGTAAGAGGCATTCCTAACCCATTTCCAGCTATTGGTGAATTTTTGCACCAGTAACTTTAGAATTTTATCCAGGTGAGCGAGAAAGTGATATTACCTGGCACTGTAGGGATTATGTTAGTATGGATCTTTGACAATATACATTATTTTTGGTTTGAGTCAATTCGGTCGTTTACTTGGATTTTACGCCCACGGCGCGTTGCAATATTTGGGTTTTTTTTTTATTTTTGAAAATTCCGGAAAAATTTCAAATCGCTTTTCGAAATTCGAAATTCGAAATTCGAAAATTGCTTTTGCAAAAGAAACTATTATAAGTTTGAAATTTTATGTTCAAATAAATGTAGAGCCCGTTTGCTCTATTGAAATGGGCAGGAACGGTTGTGAAGGTATGTGATGAAGCAAGTGGTGCAAAAATGCACCAGTCCGCCCAGCCCTTGGAGTTAAAAATTTTGCCAGATAAAGTTTAGGGCCATATATAGACTCTGAACGAAATTTCATCGATTTTGGTCCGGTAGTTAAGGAGCCGCCGGAAATGGGTTAACCAAGCAAGCAGAGAATGCTGCTATAAGCAAAGCACAGAAAATCAATATTATTTCTTGTCAGCAATCAAGAAACTTTTTACAGTTTTTATTAAAGACAGTATTTTTGTCACTGGTCTGAATTTTTATAATAGCCACTGTCTTATTATCAGCAGAGGAAATTTGTATTAGTAAGTTCATATCTTAAGTGATGGAGTATGCTGAACAGAAATTTTGTTCAGCAGTACCGAAATTTTTGGTAAACTGCACAGTATTTTTGTCAGTTTTATGATAAAAAAAATACTTTAAGCAAGCGGAATAGAAATTTTTGATAAAGGCACAATAGTTTGGTCAAGAATACCGAAATTTTTTTACTGAAAAGTATACATAGTAGTTTCTGTGTGTTTGAAAGAGAGAGAAGTTTTTGTCATGTTTGTCGTAATTTTTATCCTCAGTATCTTTATTCATAGACATTAGTTCTTGCCAGCTATTTAGAAATTTTTGTCAGCAGAATAAAAATGTTTGTCAGCAGTGTAAAAATGTTTGTCAGAAGTGGAAACATTTTTGTCAAGGTAAAAAATGTTTGTCAAGGGTGCAGAAGCTTTTGTCAGCAGTTATTATTTTTTGTCAGCGGTACCATTATTTTATTAACAGTATTATTTATTGCTAGTAGTAATTTTTCCAGGTGTTTAGAAGAGCTTTTGGTGTAGAAATTTTTGTCAGTAGTTTTTAATATAGTTATTCGAAGTCATTACTTTTTTTTAGCAGTACATTAATTTTTTTTCAGCAGTATCATATCTATAGTCAAAGACATTATTTTTTGTATCAGCTGTAAAAAATACTAAGTTTCCCAAATATTTCAATAATGTTTGCCAAAATATTTAAGAATATAACAACAACATAATTCAGCATTTGCGAAAGACATACTTTTAAGAAAGAAGAAAAATTATATACTACTTATATATAATAACACTAACAACACTTCAGCATGGCTATTCTTTTGCTGAATATGTTTTTAAGCATAAAAGGATTCCACAAATTTTTCAAAAGAATTCTAAACAAACACTAAGTAGGAAGTAGGAATGCATTAAAAGTTGTCAGCATTATTGAAGTACAATAACAATATTGCTAGCACCTTTGCCTGTAAGCGTCCAAAAAGCTGAATTAATTTTTTGTCAGAAAATTTTTCGCTTTCAGCTTACTATAGGCAATATACACAATCACATTTGCCAGATGCATTTACAGATGTGGTACACACTTTTAAGCATAACAAAAACAACTGTTTGGATCGTTTATCATAAACATTTATGCCTAAAAAATCCTCTTTGATACCAGAGTTTACTTATAATTAAAAAAAATACCTCATAAATATAAATTTTTTCCAAATATTAATGAATTTTGTTACAAAACAAGGTCATTCAGACTGAAAATATTTTGCACATAAGCTAATATGAACCATTCTCTAACACTAGCTGGCTATGCCACTAGACTAGACAGTCAGTCAGTCAGTCAGCTAGAAGTCTGACCTTGATTTGAACGGAAGTGCGCTTTTTGCACAAGCGTACAAATACAAACGCACACACACACACACGAACACAATGCCTGCAATAGTGCGATCTGTCTTTAGCTAATTTACGAGCGTAAATGGTGCTCGCCTCTTATGATAAATAGATGAACTTATGATCTTACATCATCGTTTCTATCATTATCATCATCATCATCATCATCATCATCGTTATGATGGCAACAAGGTGAGCTTTTATAGCCTGCACCTCCTATTAATCTAGACATGCTTAATTTTTGCACAAACGAAAAAATAAACCTCAACTGCTTAATCATAATTAAAATATATAGACAATACAAAAATATAGCTATGCTTTTTTAAATTAATTGCGGCTCTTTGACTCACCTTAAACTAAAACACTCGCCAGTCGGGCGTGACCCGTCCAGCAATCCATTAAATAGTTATTTTGTCCAGGCCGTGTTGCCGTCTGAGAGATTGTTTGAGACACGAATTGATGTGGTTGCTGCTGTAATCCTTTCAAATGCAGGACACACACAGACACACATAAACGAACACGCTAACACACACACACGCACGCGCGCGCCCGCACACACACAAAAAGTTATGTTCACACGAACTTAATTGTTGAGTCTTTATTTTTTTTCTTTCTTCGCTTCTTATTTAATGCGCGCCCGAAATGTTGTTTCAACTATTGTTGTTGCTGTTGTCTTTGTTTTATGTAATTCCAAAATGCTGCCAAAGGTGATTTCCGTAAGCTTTTTGTGTAGCAAAAGCTTTGCTGTCGTCTTGTTGCTAATATTATTATAGTTATTTGGTCCGATGAGTGTTGGTTAAGCCTAGAGAAATGGTTGCGGTTTTTGCTGAAGCGATTTGAGTTGTTCTGGCAGCGGCAAATCAAAGAGCTTTTTAATTCAAATTCCTGAAAATATAACAGAGAAGAGTGTTTACATTTGGTGAAAAATCTTAAAAAATGTAATTATTAAAGTCAATTTTCTTATGCAAGGAAAATATTAAGGAAGCTCATACAAAGCTTTTTTGAACATATAGTACGCATAAATATGTTTAGGATAACAAAAACATTAAGACTAAACTTGCTCACAAATACACCTCTTTTGTATACATAATACAAGCTTTTGAAGTCGAATACATAAAAAGCTTCTAAAAGCTCAAGATCATCATAAATAAAAATAAAATTTAAGTATAATATTATGATAAAAGTTATTTGTCTTATGCAAAAAAACTATAGCAAAAGCTCATTTAAAGCTCTTTAAAATAGGTACAGTTAAAAGCTTTTTAAGAAACTTAAATTATTTTAAGACGTAAACTAATGTTGTTCACATCTGTGTTACATAACATAAGCTTTTAATGACAAAAAAAAACAAAGCTTGTGAAAGCTCACAACTCATTACATTTGCAAGAAAAGGCTTCTCTAGTTTATTAAATAATTTGTCTTTAACATTTCGAATGGATGGACTGTACTCTGTAAAAGCTGTTAAAAACTTAAAAGTTCTTAAACATTTACAAGCCAAAAGATTTATAAAAATATCGCCGTCCTGCAAAAGTTCATTTTTTCAGAACCACTGAGATTGAATTTTTGAAAGCACACAACAGTTTTGCTGAAGAAACTTAAAAAACTCAAAAATCTTTTTCACAAAAACTCAGTTTTTATTTACAATTTTAAAAAAATCAAAAAAGTTTCTCTGAGCTTAGAACATTACTTTTCTCATGAATTTTTTTTTCTAATTCACGCAATTTAGATTTGCTGTTTCTAGCAAAGGCTTTTGACCTCGTTCATGAACAACTTTTTGTTATTATTCTTTAAAGCTTTATTAGATAAGAATTATTAGATTATTTGTAACACATAATTCAGTTAACCTCACATACATTTCGGGAACTAAATATGTAAAAAGATTTTTGCAGATTGCAGCTGTTCGTACTTTTAAAAGCAATAAAAATTTAGAAGCAAAAATATGCATGATAAGAGTCTAAGCTGTCAACTATTCATTCTTACACAAAAAAGTTTTTAAGCCCAAAATTAAAAAACTTTAAATTTTGAGGTAAATTATCCTTGGTGTAGATAAAACCTTAATAGCTTCTAGTTTATCATTCTAATTTTATGATATAGATTGAATTATACAGATATTCAGCCCTATCATAAACAATTTTTCACGCGGAGTCGGAAAAGAAATTTTTCGTTTTTAAGATAAAGTTCAAGAACATTTTGGAAATTTTTAATGCAAATTTGTTGACAAACCTTTGATGAACAAATTTGCATTAAAAATTTCCAAAATAATCTTTGGCTTTATCTTAAAAAGAAAAACTCCCTTTTCCGATTCCGCGTGAAAAATTATTCATGATAGGGCTGATTGATTAAATTATTTTTCAGCATTATCTCATTTATATGACATAGGGCTTTAAGCTTTAAAATGCAATAATATTAAGTCACAGAGCTTTATACTTATGAATTTAATAAAAAGTTATGTTTTTAAAAATGTATGATATGGCTTGTTTTATTTGAATATTTTATGTGATTTTCGTACGAATATAACAAAAATATATTCAAAACACTGCACAAACAACTGCAGAGGCAAAACAATGATATTAACCTTGCAAAAGTTTTGTAAAACTTTTTAACTTTCATGCTCTCTCTCTTTCTCTCACTTTATCATACTAACTCTGATAAAGTGATATGCATAGAACACAAACTCAAGTCAGCAGCCACTTTGCATTTTAGTGCATCAACATCATCCAAAATCATTATCATCATCATCATCATCATCATCATCATCATCATCATCATCATCATCATCATCATCATCACAATCATACTTAACGTAAGCAGGAGTAGCAAAAACAACAACAACAGGAAGACAAAAGCATGAAATGCGGTGAGACAAAAAAGCACTCATTCGGTACATCGCCATCGTGGTTTTGAATGCAGTTTCAATGTTTCTAGAGCATGCATTAAAGTGGCACATTTTGGGCAGACATAAAAAAAGGGAAACAACCCCGATGCTAACCACTCACTTTCGACTAGCAATCGTTCTGTTGATGGTATAAAGCATAACGTATGAGGTGTTGAAAATTTCACTGAATGTTTTAATTACACTTTTATTGTACCGCTTATGAGTCAATGTCAGTCGAGCGGTCTGTACGCCTGCTAGCCTGACACACAGACTATGTCACTGTGTGGCTGGCTCAATGTCGGCCTTAAAAAATAGGTTGCAAAGTGAGACAATTTTTTTTGGGTGTTTTGTAGAAGCTACCTTTTTTTTGTTGATGAAAGATGCAAAATTAAACTAGGTTGAAGCAACAAAGCTGTCACGAAAGTTCAATTAGCTTTTATGAAATGCTCGAAAGACAGCAAAGAGAAGCTCTATAATGTTATATTCATAAAACAAGATTAGAAGCTTAAATACAAAAATTAAAAACTATGAAATACAAAACACAAATACAAATAAAATATAATAAATACTAAATACTCAATACTCAATACTTAATGCTGTATAATAAATCCTAAATACAAAAAACTACCCCAGTAAAATTATTAGCAGGCGAAAAGCGGCTGAACAACGGTCGAACATGGGCCGCAAGTGCGTACAAGGGTTGAACATAGCCTAAATATATTTCAAGAAGCCTAGTGGCCGAAATTTGGGTCGAGCAACAGCCGTACTATGCCTAAGGTAAGTTGTACGTTCGTTGTATGCCACCAAAATTTTCAAAGTTTTTATTCAACAGCGAACCTATGCACCTATGTATGTGGCACAAACGAATTTTATTTTATATATTTTATTTAATTTTATGTAAGAAGTTATATGTTATATGTTATATGGATTGAAAGAAAATATATGAAATATAATACCACAGTGAATTATCAATTAAAACAATACAACTTTGTTTGTATGATATTTTATTCACTGCATTCAATATTACTATCTGGTTTTTCCAATATAAATCTTTGTCTCCAATTGTAATTTAATAACACAATCTATTATCTAACTGCATCTATATGAACAATGTCGATATATATTTAATTTATTTCAGCATGCAGTTCTACTTTTCATAGAAAAGCTGCTTATTTTTATTTAAGAATAATTACTGTTCGGCCAGTGTACGGCCGCGATACGAACCTTGTACGACTGAGAAAAATATTTAATATTAGGCCTTGTTCGACCGCTGTTTAGTCTTACCTAAAAAAAATTTATTTTTACTCGGGTATATACGAAATACTTAAAACTAAATACTAACTACTAAACATTAAATATTAAATACTAAATAATAAATACTAAATACTAAATAACAAATAACAAATACTAAATACTAAATACTAAATACTAAATACTAAATACTAAATACTAAATACTAAATACTAAATAATAAATACTAAATACTAAATAATAAATACTAAATACTAAATATTAAATACTAAATACTAAATACTAAATACTAAATAAAAAATACTAAATACTAAATAATAAATACTAATTACTAAATACTAAATATTAAATACTAAAAACTAAATACTAAATAATAAATAATAAATACTAAATACTAAATACTAAATACTAAATACTAAATACTAAATACTAAATACTAAATACTAAATACTAAATACTAAATACTAAATACTAAATATTAAATACTAAATACTTAATACTAATTACTAAATACTAAATATACTAAATACTAAATACTAAATATTAAATATTAAATATTAAATATTAAATATTAAATACTAAATACTAAATACTAAATCCTAAATATACTAAATATACTAAATACTAAATATACTAAATACTAAATATACTGAATACTAAATAAAAAGTACTAAATAATAAATACTTAATACTAAATATTTAATACTAAATACTAAATACTACATACTAAATACTACATACTTAATACGAAATACTAAATACTAAATACTTAATACTAAATACTTAATACTAAATACTAAACACTAAATACTAAGTACTAAATGCTTAATACTAAATACTAAATAATAAATACTAAATACTTACTACTAAATACTAAATATACTAAATATACTAAATACTAAATATACTAAATACTAAATATACTAAATACTAAATAATAAATACTTAATAATAAATACTTAATACTAAATACTAAATACTAAATACTAAATACTAAATACTAAATACTAAATACTAAATACTAAATACTAAATACTACATACTTAATACGAAATACTAAATACTTAATACTAAATACTTAATACTAAATACTAAACACTAAATACTAAGTACTAAATGCTTAATACTAAATACTAAATAATAAATAATAAATACTAAATACTAAATATTAAATACTAAATACTTACTACTAACTACTAAATACTAAATATACTAAATATTAAATACTAAATATACTAAATATACTAAATATACTAAATATACTAAATATACTAAATATACTAAATAATAATATAATAAATACTAAATATACTAAATACTAAATAATAAATACTAAATAATAAATACATAATACTAAATACTAAATATACTAAATACTAAATACTACATACTTAATACGAAATACAAAATACTAAATACTAAATACTTAATACTAAATACTAAATACTTAATACTAAATACCAAACACTAAATACTAAATACTAAATACTTAATACTAAATACTTAATACTAAATACTTAATACTTAATACTTAATACTTAATACTTAATACGAAATACTAAATAATAAATAATGCATACTATATACAAAATACTGTATACTACGTACTAAATATTTAATACTAAAAACTAAATTCTATAAATAATAAATAATATATAACTTTTTATTTACTTTTTGTTTACTTTTTACTAGATAGAAAATATTAAATACTAATATCAAATACTTAATACCAAATACGAAACACCTACGAAATCCTAAATATTAAATACTAAATACTAAACACTAAATACCAAATAATCAATACTAAATACTAAAGACGAGATTAAAAAATTATTTTTTAATCACAGGCGTGGCTTCTGAGGGGTGATGAAAGGGGATATATCCCTCTCCATTGCCTATCGCTTTGGAAAAAATAAAACTATTTTTATTTCTGAAAAAATGCTACTAAATTTTTTACATAAATTGTTCGGTAAAAAAACCCCTTTTTCTGGCACTGCACATTTAAAATTTTTTATTCAATTGTAAAGAAATGTGCCGAAAAAATAAAAATGTGCCTATCACTGTCCAAGTAAAAAATATTATCGTGTGAACAGCGGTCGAACGTGGGCCGTACAAGGGACTTACGTGTTCATAAAATATTCCTAAAATCCTAGCGGCTAAAATTTGGACCAAACAACGGCCGAAAAAGTCCTAAATTTAAATTCATCACTTAGGTTTGGCAATAATTAATAAAATTTTTTCATAAGTTTGAGTCAGGTTTATCATTGAAGCTTATACGGCCGAACAAATATTTAAAATTAGGCCTTATTCGGCCACTATTTGGTCTTAGTTAAGTTAAGTTTTTATTTTTACTCAGGTGCAACTAAAGGAAATTTAATACGTCTATTTCCATAATTACTTCACATAAAGTTCCAGTACTAGAGAGCAATTGTTTATCAAAATTTACGGAAGTAAATTTCAAGCAAAACATCTGTTCACGCATTCGCACAGTAGAAAAAGATTTATTTTTGCTTGAAATTATTAGTTTATTCTTACAAAACAAACTTTTTTACAAACTATATACTTTTTAAAATCAGAATAATTTTTTTTTAGCAAAACAATAAAAAAATATAGATCTCCTTACTTGACGCTTGTTTTTTTCTCTTCGAAATTCGTGCTTGAAGAAATTTTTTTTACTTTTCGCCAGGAGCGCACAAGCATTAAAAAAACGCGTAAATAAAAATATGTATTTATTTTTAAACATGGTTTCAAATTTAAAATATTATTTATTCCCATCCCCCTTTGACATATCCTAGTTACTCCACTGTTTTGAATATATATTCGAAATTGAAAAGTTTATTATACCTTCCACCAACGTGGTTATTACATTAAGATTTGTAAATCGTCCTTAAAACCTCAAAAAGTAACAAAAACAATCCAAACTTTTTTGCTTGAAGGCCACCTTTTATAATTCGATGAATTAATATCGGGGCGTATACGTAACTTTTAATTAAATTTTGAAATAAAATGCATCTACTAAAACATTTAGATTATTAATTATTTCGTTTATTATTGAGTTTTCATTTAAACAAATATCTATTTATCATAGATAATATTTTGATATTTGATAAACAATTATAAATAACTTGATTTCGAATCAAATTGAAACTCTTTATCCTATGGCTTAATCCACGTTAATGTATTTATGCATTTACTTCTTATTGCTTAGTATTTATATTTTTGTTTATCGGAATTTGAAATTTGTTTATTTGATGTTACATGTGCATTACTAAATTGCATTTAAACGTTTTAAAAATAGTGTCTATCACCAATTGAATTTAAAAAAAAACGAAAATTTAACAAAACGTGTTTTAAAAATGTTTTAATTTGTTTTTAAAATGTATTTGGAAATAAACGAAAATTTAATAAAAACTGTTTTCAAAATGTTTTAATTTGTTTTTAAAATGTATTCGGTATTTAATTTAAGAACAACTAATAATAATAAAAGAAAATACCTTTATGCTAAGAGAGCCTTTTTTATTTTCAAAGTGTAGGTCTTTCACTGTTATAGTATTTTTGGACTTTATTTTTTTGGAGTGAGTAGAAATATTAAGTATAAAAACTACAATTTATTTTAATAATTCGAACTTTTAAGGAATTTTAAAATTAAAGAGATTGCACAAGATTTAGAAAGTATTAAAAAAAAATTTCATGAGCCAAAAAAACTCATTTATGTGACTCATGGAGCACCACTCAGGGAGTTAGCTCCATTCAAAAAAATTTACTAGCCAATTTTTTTTTTCTATTTATTAAGACATGAAAAAATAAAAAACAATCAAACAAACAAACCAATAGATAGACAAACATGACTGCGTCAAACAAACGTCAAACACTCTTAGAATAAAACGACGAAACAACGACAAATAAAACACACAAAAAAACAGATATAAAAAATTCAAAACTGATGCTTGTAATAACCACAGGTGATTATGACAGCAGCAACAACAACAATAACAACAACATAAAAAATCAACAACTCAACCAAAAACAGCTGTAGAGTATCTAGAGACAAACTAACCCACCCACACAAACACCAGCACAGAGACGCAGGGCCCAATATACAAATGCACAAATACTAAGACAGAAAAGCAGCAGTCACAGACGGAGGTGAGAGTTCACTGCATGTCGCATTGAAAGACAAGCAGACTAATCGACAGACAAGAAGCATGAATGGACAGAAAGACAGACGGGCAGAGAGACAGAGAGACAGACAGAAAGACAGACTGATATACAGACAGAGAGATAGACAGACAGAGAGATAGACAGATAGAGAGATAGACAGACAGAGAGGTAGACTGTCAACTAGATAAACAGCAAGTGAGGGAAAGCAAAAGTTGCTGGAAGAAAGATAAAGAGTTAATCTAAGGGCTTTACATTTGTTATAATTTTTTTAATATCTAAATAAAATATAAAAGATATCTAGATAAAGTAATAAAATTATTTCTTATGCATTTTTTTATTAGTCTCATATGAAATGCAAAAACAGAAATGATGAAAATGGAGTGGACGACAGAGGAAGACGCGGCAAAATTAATGCCTAAACTGCAGTTTTAGCAACATTAAAAACAACAACTGAATCCACTTCAGTTGGTGTGGGTGTTCTGTCTTGTTGTTGTTGCTAGTGCAGAGCTGACTATTTGCAGCATAAGTTGCGGACGTTGATGGTGGTCATGGTGCTGGTGGTGGTGGTGGTGTTGCTTGAGGTGGTAGTGGTAGTGACGTTGGTGCAAAGTGCCTGAATTGCTGCATTGACTGTTTTTATGCCATGTCTGGCTGGTGCTATGGGTTGTTGTAGTTGTTGCTGTTTTTGTTTGCATTGCAGGTGGTTTTGTATTTTCACTTTTTCTACATTTCAGTTGTTTTTGTTTCTTCTTCAAACTAGTTAATGTTTTGTTAGTTACCGGAATTTGAAGAATTTCCGCAACTGCGCCAGTCAACGCCACGCTTGTTCACAGAAAGTGAAGGCAACAAGATGAAAGTGATCTCTAAATAGGTGAATACGTTTAAAAACAAAAACTGCAGGCTTAGAATCAACGGAAACAAAAGCTTAATAAGCAGACTTTTATTGCTGTTGCTTAACGTAATAAAACCGTTTGTTTCTAATTGAGAAATTTTTTAATATTTTTATTATGATATTGCTTCAACTTTTTGCTTGATTTTAAATAGATTCAAAAAATATTTAAAAAATTACAGTTTTTTTTACAGATATCATTTATTATGTGAAATTATTTTTCAAAATAAAATATTTCTTGTAAGAATCTCTTAAAATATTTTTAAGAAAACTATATCAGTTTCTGATTAAAGTAGAAAAACATTGCTTACTTTAGTACACAGCTGTACATATGTATGCATAATTGTATAGCTTACTTTTGGACTCGAGAGCAATAAAACAACAAATAAATCTTATCGAAATTGGAAGTTTCTAATAATGGAAGAGTTATTTCTAGTTTAATGGTTTAAGGATAATTAATATCTTAGAGCAATGCTAGTCTATAAGCTGACGTGAGAAAAAACAAACAGAGAAAATAAAAAATAAATCTAAACGTTAATGAGACAATATGTATTCTATCAGATGCATACTATCTTTAGACCTTATTAAACATAGTTAACGCTGCAAAAATCACTGTGCTGATACACTTACCCAAGAGCGGCTTACTGTATCCACTCAAACCATTAACACAATTGCATAATGACAGAGTTTTAATTGCTATGATTTCAAAAGTGTATCAACTGCGTTATTGCACTGATACACTTAATTGATTTAAACTAACGCAATTGCGCAGTTATGAACATTGATTATTGCTTGCTCTTCATCTGCGTTTATTGAACGTGAATTACAGCTGCGTTGCATTCTTGAGTTTCAGCACTAGCCCGCATTATTGCGCTGATACACATACCTAATCTCAGTTTACTGTGTCAGCGCAAATCATTCAAGCAATTGTGTCATGACATAGTTTTATGTGCTATGATTTCTATACTAATAGATGTTTAATCAGCGCAGTAAAATTGTGTGTTCGAAAGTGCTTTGAGTTTGAGGATACTTTTTTTTTGAGTATCGGTAAATGATTTCACGAAAGTAAGGTAATTTTGGCAGAAATTTTGGACATAAATTCCGGTTAAAACCTAATTCAATTAGAAATCAATTCTTTAACAGAAATGACTGAGGTTACCATCCACCAAAAATTGGCAAATAATTTTCAAGTTTGCATACAGTTTTGAAATCATTCGCGTTAAAATAAGCGCAAAAGAAGGACAAGCTAGAAAGAATTTGTATTACTACGCTAGTTTTAATCTAGTTTGCATACAGTTTTGAAATCATTCGCGTTAAAATAAGCGCAAAAGAAGGATAAGCTAGAAAGAATTTGTATTACTACGCTAGTTTTAATCTAGTAGGTGCATCAGCGCAATAACGCAATTAAGTGTCTTGACTTTACTACTCAAGCACGCAACACAGTTCTGCTGGGCCTTTGAAGAATTAATTTTATTTGTTTTATTCACGTTAGTTTAAATCAATGAAGTGCATCAGCACAATAACGAAGTTGATACTCTTTTGGAAATTAAACATGACCGAAAAAACGCAGAAAAAATAACAAGCAACATAAAATTTATTTTGCAGCGCTTTTGCACTCAAAAATATTTGTGTGTAAATATTACTAATAATTGCGTTCATTCTACGAATTTTATTCGTCGTTTTCAACCACGAATAGTATTCGTAGTTTTCAACCATGAATAGTATTCGTTGTTTTCAACCACGAATAGTATTCGTAGAATCGATGTATATTGGTGCATGTTTAGAATATTTTATTCGTGTTCGTAAAAAAACAAATGTATATTGTACGAATACATTTGTTACATTTAAGAATAATAATAATATCTTATAAGGAAAAAAACAATATTCTGTCTGAGTTGGGGTTTGAACCTCGACTCTTTAGCTTACGGGCCACGCACTCTACCAGTAGGCTACAGCCCCTTTACAATCACACAGTTCCTTATATTCTGTTGTTGTTCGACAAACCAGCACAAAAAAATTCTGTCTGAGCTGGGGTTTGAACCTCGGCTCTTTAGCTTACGGGCCACGCACTCTACCAGTAGGCTACAGTCACTTTACAATCATACAGTTCCTTATGTTTTGTAGATGTTCGAAGAACAAGGCTGAACGATTTCGGTTTTCAATTTTTTAAACTCAACTGATAATTCGTACATTCTATTAATAATTCGTACGGTCAAACTACGAATGAATTGTTTCTACTAATATTATTTTTCATTCGTAAATAGTACGAAAGCATTAGCAAATGCTACGAATGTAATGAAAGAAATTACGAAGTTATTCGTACGAGAAATTTACGATTATTATTATTTATATGTACACAATCATTAGTACAATGCATTAATTCGAAATGATTTATTTTTGTTCACGCATATAATTAGTATATAAAAGAAATATATTCGTAGATACTACAACAGGTGTTAGAAAAATTTTACGAATGAGTACGTAAAGATATCACAATAAAAATACTTTGTATACTGTACGAATATTTGTAGAATGTACGAATATTTTGTTTACCAATATCATTCGTGGAAATTTTACTAATAAATTTTTTGAGTGTGCGTTACTTTAAATCAAGTAAGAATATCAATGCAAAAACGCAATTAATTGCTTTAATACAAAAACGCAAATCAGCTTTGTTGCACTTTTGAATAAGCGCATGAAATAATTGGTATCGCTGCACCTTTATGTTTGTTAAAATCAAGTTAGTTTATCAACGCAATAACGCAGTTAACTCACTTTGAAAATCAATTAAGTTGGAATAAGTACAGAAGAATAAAAAGCAGGAAAGATTGAAGATTACTGCGCCATTACGGAATAACCCAGCAGCAGCTCTGGTACACTTTCGAATCAATACAGAGAGAATAATTAGCAAAAATGAATTTTATTACTGCGCTATTCTGTTAATTTAAATCAATTTGGAGTATCAGCGCAATAACGCAATTTGAAGAAGCGCAGAAAGAAGAAATGCCTCAACTCAGCTCTGCTACTCGTTCGTATAAATGCAGAAATACGATAATGAAAATATTTGTTTTACTGCGCTATTGCATTAATTTTAATTGAGTAAAGTGCCTCAACTCAATAAGGCAACGCAGCTTTGCGTTAAAAATGTAAAACTAGACATTAAAAACTGTTATTAAAACATGAAATAGCAACGAGTAAAAGCGTTTCAAAATTATGAAAAAATGAAAACCCTTAAAACTATATTTATTAATAAACACCTCGATGTTATCTCTCGCTAATTTGTGGCATTAACTTTGCGAAAAATGGACTAATTCCCTACTATTAATGGGAATAAATGAAACTGGCATTCTAACAGGGATCGTCACATGGTCTGTGATATTGACACAATTGCCTTGAGAATATGGAGGATACCTCATCCAGGACTTTCCTGAAGCTGTGGAGATGTCAAAGAAAATTAATTTCTCACTCATCTACTCTGTGAATGATACAATCTTTAACTACGTCAGCTTTGCCATACGGTGGTGGGCAGACTTTACAAAGAACTGATGGTCAATTGAGAGACTTTCTAAAAATCATATAAAAAATTTACTGGTTAAACCACCAACACTTCACCAACTCATTAAGGTACATACGTTTTTTTTCGATTTTATTTTGATAGTCGATAGACACAGATAGTCAATAACAATGGATTAAAAGACCCCTGTGTCTACAAAATCAACTTACTCGGCCCTTTTTCCAAAAGAACATAAAGAACCGAACCTTAAAAAAATGTTTTATCAATATAAACAAAAACAATGTTCATGGCAAATGGTCCTTATAAGAAAATCGATATCATTTCTTAAATTTGTTGGGGTCAATAGGTGCTAAGCTGAAGGGAATACCAAATCTGTAGGGAACGTATTTGTGAGAATCCCTTTTTTTTAGTAGAATCGCAAAAAATATTAAATCTCTTGCTTATTTTAAAAATGGAAACAATGGTTTTTATTATAGAAATTTTATGAAATCAAATGATACAGATTGTTTTTTTCTAAACACTGAGAGTTATTTATATGAAGAAAGTAATATTTTTCAAGTACATTTATTTTTGTCTGTCATACAAATTTATATAATCCAAGAATGAGTCTTTAGGAAAAGTTAAGAATCTTTGAGTTTTCTTGATTTCAGCAAATTGTTTATTCTTCCTAACTTTGAAATCAAATTAATTAATGCTTTATTTTACACAACTTCTTCGCTCTTCTCATTTCTGATGCTTAAGATGTAATAAATACGAGTATTGAATTTCACTTGAATAAAATATCCTTCATTTCTCACAGACTGTACTTTTGCTGCGTTCCGCTAGATGGCGCCTACACCGCAACCACAAAAAGCAAGCGCAGAAGAAAAGCGAAAGCAATGCAATTCATAAACAAACGCGACTGACACAACGTCGGCGACACTCATTCCCAGTCCATGCAACTTCCTCGAACGCAACTCATTCCTTGTTTAACATGTCCTTGCTGCTCCTTTTTAATGCATGCCACAGCAATAGCAATCTTAACAACAACAACAACAACTTGTCATCCTTTCGAAATTGTTTGCTTGCTGTCTGCACCACCACCAATTCTTGCGATGCAAGTTCGTAACTGCACCGAACAGCTACCCGCGTTCATCAAGAAGGACGCAAATTAAGTACATACAAGAAACGCAGAGAAAAAAACATGAGGAACGATAAAAAAATAATTTATATGAATTTGAAAATTTTTTCCAGACTTCCAGACAGCGATCGATAAGAAATGACGGCTCAGCTCCTCCGCGCACAGACGGACGTCAACGTTAATGAAACGCGTTGTTCCTGCTGTCGTTGTTTTGCTGTTGTTTTTGCCGCTATTATTGTTGTGCAGTAGCCTTGCTAGGTTTTGGCACAACTCGTGGATGGGAAGGGAAGGTAAAGGAAGGGAAAATCACACAAAATAAAGCAACAACTGAAATATGTTCGTCACCTGCAAACAGCAACAGCAGCAGGAGCAGCGCTGCTCTGCCGCCTGTCGTCTGCCTGATGATGGACGGACAAATTAACATTATAACGGTGCTCTCTGAAAGTCCTGACTGCTTGACTGTTACTCGACGCTTGCTTAACGCAAACGTTTTCATGCGCGTTCTTAACGCATTTGTTTTAATGTCTTTGTTAGACGGCGCAGACTTGGACAAAATATATTGCACACAAGCACAAAAACATAACTACATAGAAAAAAAACACAAACACAACTGCGAGGAGTTAAGGTTGATGTCGGGTTTATTTTTTTTATTTTTTTTTTGCAGTGGGCGAGAGTGGTTTTGTTGTGGGCTGCAAACGAAGGATAAAACCAGGAATAAAGATATAAAAGCGAAAGTGTCCGCTTATAGAAAAATGCTTTAAAAGAAAAAAAACACTAAGAGTATGCAAAAAAGCGTTAAGAAGCTTTGGATGTATTAAGAGTATTCACTTCACTGCTGAAATTTCCGAAATCGGAAACCTCTCAATGAACTACTTTCAGACAACTGCACCTACCTTTTGATAGCAACGTTGAAAAAATGTATCACTTTTTAGTAGGACACTACAAAAAATTACCAATTTTGTTCCAAAATTAGCAACTTTAATCAATGGATTCTACTACAAGAGACAAAAAGGTTACACGTATGTCAAAAAATTTTATGTCTAAGTAATATTCCCAATTAGTTTAAATATTAAAAATTGGATAGTAAATTTAGAAACTAACTAAAATTAAGACTAGTATAATTTCTTAATATAATATACAAGTTATGCCCACACAGGCACAGTTGTTTGTTGACACATCTATAGGGAAATTTTATAAACGAAAACTTTTGTACCATATTTACGTAACCTTGTTTGTATAAGGCGCATGCCTTGGTTCTTTGATGTTTAAACAAAAAAAAAATAATAAGATTTTCAGCAAATTTTAAGATTTCTTATCTTGAGCTACTTAATATATTTTTAATTTTTAAAAAATTATTAAAAATGAAAAATATTAGAGAACACAAGAATAATCTTTGACTTGACCAAAGTTAACCTGAGTGAAAATATTAGCAGACGAATAACGGTCGAACAAGGGCCGAATATTGTCTAAAAATATTCAAAAAGCCTTGCTGTTTCGATATCAGTGTTGCTCCAGCTGTGCACGTTTTTATACAATAATTTGATGAAAAAAAATCTTAAAGAAGAAATTCACAAAACTGAAGTCGTGATAGGTTTTTTTTAATAACTTTTCATGCCCGAACCGAAAATTGAACCGGCAACATCGGTTCGCAAATTGGCCCAGCCTAATATATGCCCTTTTATTTACCTACCACGCCTTCTTATTAGTTACTTTTATCAAACAGAAAATAGTCTCATTTTAGTCGTAACCTTTGATGTTAAAAAAAATGAAAAAAAATAAGATTTTCAAAAAATTTTAAGATTTCTTTTAATGAGCTACATAATGATTTTAGTTTTTAAAAAATTATTAAAAAACTAAAAATACTAGAGAACACAAGAATAATATTTGACATGAGCAAAGTGAACCCGAATAATATAAGCAGACGAGTAACGGTCGAACAAGGACCGAACATGGCCTAAAAATTATCAGAAAGCCTTGTTATATCGATATCAGTTTTGCTCCAGCCTTTGAAAAAAAAATTCCTGAAGAAAAAATTCACAAAATTAAGAGTGTGATAGGTTTTTTAATAACTTTTCATGCCCGAACGGAAAATCACACCGGAAACATCGGTTCGGAAATTAGCCCAGCCTAATATATGCCTTTTTTTACCTACCACGCCTTCTTATGGGAGTTACCTTTATCAAACAGAAAATAGTCTCATTTTAGTCGTAACCTTGTTTGTATAAGACGCATGCCTTGGTTCTTTGATGTTTAAAAAAATAAAACATAGTAAGATTTTTAACAAATCTTAAGATTTCTTATCATGAGCTACATAATATATTTTTAATTTTTAAGAAATTATTAAAAAATTAAAAATACTAGAGAACAAAAGAATTATATTTGACTTGACCAAAGTGAACCCGAGTAAAAATATTAGCAGATTCGATAAACGGTCGAACAAGGGCCGAACATGGCCTAAAAATAAACAAAAAGACGCTTGTTAATGTGTGGTGAATGTCGTTTTTTTTTCTTCACTGCTGCTAAGAGAAGATCAGTGCGTGTGGTCTTTTATTTTTAATTCATAAAAACAGAGAATTCAGAAAATTAAACATTGCTTTTTCTAAGTTACGTGTAAATAAGTTCACTTTTATAATGTTTTTATAGAGTTTATAGCTTACTGATTTATGTTGATGTGATTATTTTTCAATTGTACATTTAAAAATCATGAAACCTGGCATTCCTTCTAACAGCTATAAATGACTTTTAACGGAAACGGAACTACTTTTTTGAAAAAATTTTGTTTGTGTATCTAATTATTCCATTTCAAACATAAATCCAAAAAAAAATGTCTTTTTCTATCTGGATCATAATGCGTGCACTAGAGGGTTAATATATTTTTAATATTAAAAAAGTTACTGAAAAATATAAAAACACTGGTAAGGAATTATCTTTGCCTCTACCGAAGTGGACCTAAGTAAAAATATTACCGGACGAATAACGGACGAACGTGGGCCACAAGGCCGAACAAGGGCCGAACATGGCCTAAAAATTATCAAAAAGCCTAGCAGTCAAAAGTTAGATCGAACAAAGGCCGTACAAGGCCTAAATTAAGTTCTACGGCAGCTGTACTCCCGTTGTATGCCACCAAATTTATCTAAGCTCTAATTCAACAGCAAACGTATGCGCAACAACAAAATCAAGCTGCTGATGTTAATAGTATCGTAACTTGTGTGCGCTGTAAAAGAAATTTTTTGTGTATGAAGTTAGTTAAAAAAAGCTGCTCTTTTTCACTGCAGAATATTCACTGTTCGTTTGATGTTCGGCCGCTGTACGGGCGCTGTACGTCGGTTTTACAGTCGACAATTTTTCAAAACCTTTGTACGGCCTCTGTATGGTCGCTGTACGACCCTTGTATGGTCTCTATTTGGCCAAAAAGTCCTGCAAACGACCCTTGTAGAATTAGGCCTTATTCGGCCAAAAAAATTGAAAAAAAAACAAAAATATAATCAAAAAAATGTAATTTTTACTTGCGAAAATACCCCCACAGTATATTAAAAATATGCTTGTTTTGTAAGTTTGATGACATCACTTCGTATGGAAGATAAGCGTGGTTTTCGTCCAATTGTGCCAAAATTCAAATGTAGAAAACGTGGTTAATATGACGGCAATATACAAATTTTTGTGAAATTTATAACGGTTATGCTACATTAATGACGTTGTTTTTATGGCGAAGTTTTTCTACAATTTTGCCAAACTTCAAAATCAGAGTGCATTTAAAAATGCTAGGCAATTGTGTAAAATTTGAATTGATTGAATAAATTTTTGTCAAAATCCAAGAGATTTAATCATTTTGTATTCATATTCAAGTATATTCACTTTCTATGAGAAACAGGCGTGGCTTTCATCCTATTTTGACAAGTTTTAAATATATGGTGATTATTTAAGATCAAAGCAAAGTTTCAAGAGATTATATTCTTTACCATTTTGATAAAGTTACTTTGTATGGGAGGTAGGCGTGGTTTAAATTCGATTTTTCTCATTTTCGAACTTGATCGCAATTTAAAAAAACAATGACATTACCGTCTGCATAGCCCCAGCTGCAACCGTATGTCTGCAGAAGGAAAGACAGACTCTGAAGCTACTGATTACCTACTACGCCTCCTTATAGGCGTTACAAATGGAGGAGTGACAAAGTTGATAAACACCTTACGCAGTACGCGTCGGGGTTTAAAAATACAAAAAGCACTGAAATTCCCACAAAATATTTAAAAACTCAAAAATACCCTCTTTCGAAATTTCCCAAGCTGCTCAGAATACGATGGTTTCGCACGAGTGATTTAAGCAAAAAATTTAATAGCTAGCCAACGAATGAAAAAAAAAAATATTAAAAAGTACTCTGCTTTACTAACGCACCACCACGCTGCTGCACTGTGCAACATAAGACAATAAAATTTTTGCAAAGTGGTTTTCCAGGAATTTTGTCAACAAGACCGTCAAGCAAAACAATTAAATAATAAGTCAAATAATGCAGACGCCAAAAAAAAACAGAAAAATACAAATACGATAAAAACAACACTAAGAACAGAAACAACAATTCAGAGCAAAAACAAAAGAAAAAATTCAAAACGCAATGTAGCAATTTGAGCTAAAAATTAAAATGTCATAATAATAATTTGCAGAAAACAAAAAAATTGGCTTATCAATGCACAGGCACACACACACACACACACACTCACAGAAATGCCACACACACACACATAAACATTCGTGCTTGTGTAGCTAGCACTCAGTCGCGACAACATAAAGGCGTCCAATGTTGGCGGTCAGCGCTCGAATTTCACTTTTAATAACAGCAAAGCCAAGCTCAAGCTCAAGCTGCTGCTTCTGCTGCTGACTTGAGTTCAATTGAGTTGCGGCTTAAAGTAGTTGATGGTAAGTTGCTGAAGGTCTGTCCTTCGTAGCAGCCTTAAGTCTTGAAAGTTGTATTTTTTTTTTGTACTTTCAAGTAGTTCGACGAAATCTTGAAATCTTAGAATGCTGCAGAAATTTACATAAAAACAAAAAAAAAAAAACAACAAAAAGATCAACTAAAAAATAATCGAAGTTCTGCCATAATTGCAGTTGTTGTAATGCAATAATAATAAACATGTAGTGTAAAGAATAACTTTGCTGCATGGAAGATTCGATAAAAAAATGCACGCAGGCAATGCATACATAAGCTTTCATCGATTTCATTTGAACTAGTGATTGAAGAGATTTTCAAAGCTGTTAGTATGTTAAATCAGATATGCTTTAAGCTTCTTATGATCAGTTCATAACAGGACTTCACACGTCAATCAAATGATTGAAGCTCTTTTACTTTTTCTAAATGTTTTTATTGATATATGCCTGCTAACACATGACTTTTGGATTGACTCTTCTGCAGAGCTGTAAATGAATGCACTCAATTTGATTTTATTGACAAAAAAGTGAATAACGCAATGAAATTCCATTCAATGAATGCAATATTGGTTTATAAATACAATTTTTTATTTACATTCCATTTTAAAAAAAAATTATTTATTATTCATTTCAATTAATAGAAAAAAAATATTCATTTTCGTTATTCAGAATGAATCAATTTTTTTTATTCATATGAATGCTATTCACAAGGAATTTCTAATTTTTCAATAATTCTTTTTTTATACATTATTAATTTTCTGTTTAGTATTCATTTGTGATTTATTATTCATATTTTATTCATTATTAATTTTGCATCCATTATTTAACTTTATTATTATTACTGATTTGTTATTCATACTTCATATTTTATGCATTATTAATTTTTTTCTCATTATTCATTTCTTATTCATTATTAATTTTTATTCAATATCCTTTTTAAAAAAATATCTATTTTTTACTCATTTTTCATTTGTTATTTACTTTTGCATAAAAAATAACATTAATAAAAAAATTTGTAACAACTATTGAATAATGAATAAAAATAATGATATATGAACAATGAAAAAAAAATTTATAATGAATAAAAAATTAATAATGTAAAGCAAATTTATAATGAATAGCAAATGAATAATTAAAAAAAAATTAATAATAAATAAAAAATTAATCATAAAAAAAAATTTGTACTGATTAACAAATGATTAATGAGTAAAAAATTAATGGATAAAAAAAGAATAATTGAAAATTGTACAATGTAAAGGATAAAAAACCAGAATAATTAAAAATTCTGCAATTTTTTATGAATAATATTCATATGAACAGAAAAAATTTATTCATTATTTTGCATAACGAAAATGAATAATAAATCATTTTTTTTTTAAATTAAGTGTGAATTGAAAATGTTATTTATAAATCAATTTTGCATTCTTTGAATGGATTTTTATTCAAATGACCAGAATTAGGCGTAATTATAAATTAAAAATTAAGAATTAGGCTATACAGCAACGTGATTTGTAGTAAAAATCGTTTTGCCTTTCCCGAAGAAAAAGTATTTATTTTAACAATATTATTTTGTTATTAATTAACAGAGCTGTAAAAGAATGCATTCATTTGTGATTTAAAATTATTTAATTCCCAATCAATGATTTGAAAATTTGATTGCGCTCATTTTTTCAAATCATTGTGATTGTGATTTAAAATTTAAAATCTCATGACTCTCTGACTGCATGATTGCATTCATTTAAAATTTAAAATCTCAATCAATGATTGGAAAAAATGAATGCAATCAATTTTTTAAATCATTGGTTGAGAATTAAATGATTTAATCACAAATGAAAGCATTCATTCATTTAAATCATTTTTTGTTTATTTTTTTTATTTAATTTAAAATATTTTGTTAGAAATGACCAAATTCAAATTTTTAAGGCGGGCAAATTTTCACAACATTTTCGTCAGAGTAGTACTCTGTTCCGCTGCGTGAAATTATCGCAACATGTTTCTGAGCAACATTTTTTCACGACAATTTAATTGTACTGCCTGTTTATTACTACGTGAACCACTGGGCTATTACGCTATACGAAACAAAAGAAATAAGGAAGCATATGAACCTAATAGCCTAATATTGAGTTTCAGCATTGCAATATTTCTTTGGTTTAAATTTTAGTACAAATAAATTTTAATTATGGGTTAGTATTTGTGAAAGTTTCAATTTTAAACCGCAAGATTAAAAATATGCAGTATACTTTTAGCTGTACGAAAATTTATTCCAAGATTTTTAACCGTGTATAAGGAATTGAAATATTAAAAGAGTAAGCTAAACGTGCGAAAGAGCACGAGAGCGAACCGAAAAATAAGTAACAAAATAAAATTTAAAAAAGCTCTTAAAAAATTAATTTTGCTTGCAAGTAACAAAGATAAACTGTTAAACAAATAATATTAGTCTATGAATTTCCAATACTTGTTCAACAGAGATATCAATACTTTTGATAATAAGATATGTTACAGAAAAACATGGAACCTCGCTATAAAATTTGTTTTCTCATCTTGTCCCAAGGACTCAATCGAAGCCGGATTGAAGCATTGGTCCAAACACACTGTTTAATTAAAAATATCTTACTTCACACTGATATCTTAAAACATTATATTATTAAGATTACAGTGAATGTTTCAATGATTTAAATAAATGAATGAAATATCGTGAATGCAGTCTATATTTTCCAACCAAAGATTGATTGGGACTGGAAATTTTAAATCACATTCAATGATTTGGAAAAATTATTGCATTAATTTTGAATATAAATCACATGATTAAAAATCACAAATGATTGCATTCTCTTACAGCTCTGTTATTTAAACGGTTAAAATTTTTTTTTTATTTTGTTTTAATTTCAAGCCCGTACTATAAGCTTTTCCCTTACTTCAAACTTATTATGCTGCAATTTTATGCACTTCACTGTAACTGATTTTTTTGTTTTTTTTTTTTTAATAATGCAACTTCTTAAGCGACCAAATTTCTCACTTATTTTTGGTGTCAAATTTTTTCAGAATATTTTGTGGAATGAATTTTTTGTTGGCTGCTGTTATCTGAGCTTTATTCGTGCTTACATGTGTCACTGGCCAGAAGGTAGTCGTCGCCGATAAGCCGCAACAAAAAACAAACAAACAAAAAGCAACAACACACAAACACTCAGTGCAACAATGACAACAACAATAGCAACAAAAACAACAACAAAAGTAACACCATACAACAATTGTCTTGACAAATATTTGAAGCCGCGATAATATTTCGCAGTCACGCAGCTATTTTTTGAAAATCATATTCAAGAATTTGAATTATTATAATTGTGTTGTTATTGTAATTGTTATTTTTACTTTTAAGGCTTTTTGATAATTTATTGCGTTACGTGTCGAGTGAGGTCCACGCTCTACAAGCTATCAAAACAATTCGCAGAATATAATTAGAAGCTTGAAAGATAATCAGAGTCAGGCGACAGAACAAAAAAAAGCTACAAAGCAATGTGTGAGAAAAGAATGCAGTTTGGTGGGAATGTGAAAATAATTACGTAGGGAGCAAATATTTGCAGTTTTTTTTTTATTGAAAGCTTTTGATGCTGATGCTTATTTAATGCTTGTTTATCATCTGACTATGATAAAAATAGATCAGAGAGCTGCATTCTAGCACGCAATTGGGTGTTCACACGTCTTTTAAATGATTGAATCAATCAAAATTTGTTGTTGCTTTCCTATGTTAACAAAAATGAACTCTCTGCGAGAGCGAAAATGAACTTCAAACTCTTCATCGAGTTAGTCAAAATTTTGATTGAGCTCCAGACCTGCATCAATCAGTCAAAGGGTTGCATTTTTTTACTTGTCTGTTGTTTAGTAGCAAATTATTTCTAAAAAAATACTTATTTGAACACAAAAGCAGTTTTTTTAAGAGAAAAACGGAAGGGTAGACAGAAAAGTAGGCAAAAAAGTAGGCAGAAGAGTAGCAAATGCCTGCATCGGTACTTCAATCAAAAAATCATGTGTGAGCAGAGATAAATCAAAAATTTTAGAGTGAGTAAAAGACAGTAAAAAATCGCGATATACTTCAATCATTTGACAGACGTGTGAACACCTCTCAAGCAAACACATGCGAAAAAGCTTTCTATGCTGCCATAAGCAACGCATGGTGGCAGAGAAAGCTCTTTGACCGTGAGGAACAGAATGCCGCTCAAACGACTTGCATATTTGTGTAACGTTAAAAGCTTATCACTGAAAGAAATTGAATGTTTAAAAGATATATGCTTCAATAAAACACCATAATAAATCTTATTAATATTTCAGTAAATATTTCATTTATATTTTAATGTCATATTGTTAGGTATAACATAAAATTATATATTAAAAAAAAATTGAGTCTTACTTACACAAAATTTGCAAAATAATTACCAAAATAAGAAGCCCAAGAGTTTGGATTTTATATAAATCAACAATGCTAATGAAAATGACATACTCAATTTTTGGAGTTTTATCCCTACCAGAGATCTGCAACGAATGCTTAAAAATAAGTAGTACTCGAATACTATTCGTTTACAACTCAGTGATTCGAATCAGAGATCTGCAACGAAACACATTTTTGAATCAATGAGCCACTTACTCAAAAATGAGTATAAATAAGTATAAGTAGTTTCAGAAGTAGTACTCATATGTGATTGATTCGAAAAAAAGTGAATTACATTTTTGAATCATGAGCCACTTACTCAAAAATAAGTATGAAGAAGTATAAGTAGTTTCCAAAGTAGTACTCATATGTTAATGATTCGAAAAAAAGTGAATCACATTTTTGAATCATGAGCCACTTACTCAAAAATGAGTATGAATAACTATAAGTAGATTCCAAAGTAGTACTCATATGTGATTGATTCGAAAAAAGGTAAATCACTTTTTTGAACCATGAGCCACTTACTCAAAAATGAGTTTGAATAGGTATTAGTTCTTTCCAAAGTGGTACTCATATGTTAATGAATCAAAAAAAGTTAATCATATTTTTGAATCATAAGCCACTTACTCAAAAATGAGTTTGAATAAGTATAAGTAGTTTCCAAAGTAGTACCCATATGTGCTTAATTCGAAAAAAGTAAACCAATTAAGTATATAATGAATTAAATATAAATAGTTAATGAGTTTAATGATCTATTAAATTATAACATTAATTAAATTGCGAGCTTTAGATCAAGTAAGTTTTTAAGAATGCAACAACAACAACTCTGTATAGAGTCAATCACTTAGCTGACTAGACAGTCTGTTTGGGAAATCGCTATATTTTCCTCTTCAGTAGTCTTGAGTGATTAAGCTGTGATCAACTCACTGTTTAAATTAGTATATGAATGAGCAGATTTTGGATTCATTCTTTTGAATTGTATGGCTGCTAATCATATGACATTTCAAAGCAGTAGGCTATTTATAGATCACCGCCATCAACTCTACCAAGGTTGCCATCTGTTCTAGTTTCTTCTTTATTTATTTCAATATTCATTGGTGTTCGACAGTTTGTCGATATACAGAGTTGTTGTTGTTGTTTTTGTTGCCTTCTTAAAAACTTGATCTAAAGCTCGCAATTTAATTCATGTTAAATATAAATATTCATATGATATAGAGTTGTTTGATGTCAAGCTCATTAATATTAATAAAATAATTAAGTACTTAGAGTATTCGATTCACATTTTCGAATATTAAAAAAATTTTTGATTTTGAGGGTGGACCCAATAAAAGTTACTCTTTACTATAAGTACATGTTTTTTTAGTATAAGTATATTTTTGACAGTATAAGCGGGAATTTCGAGTCTGATGTTAATATAAAAAAAAATTTGTCTGACGCTAGGGTGGACCCTGAAATTTTTTTTGTTTATTTTGTTTTAATTTGATTAACATTTGATGGTCGCAGGTCGTGAGAAAATAGGTAGCTGTCAAGGCTACCTAGCAGTGATTGTGTCATGCAAGCAATTAATTCAAAAAATGAAATGACAGCTCATAAAAATATACAGGTGCGGCACCTGCGTTTCAAATTTTTTAAAGGCTGTATCACAATTTTATTTGGATAGCAAAAATAAGCCTATTTTGTGTAGGCTTGTTGTTGTATAAGGTGTAGGATTATAATTTTTTTTTTTGCTTTGCATGTCAAAAAAATTATTTGGATTATTTTGAAGCGAATGGAAACGCAGCTACTGTTCTGCCATTATTAAACAGTCATAAAAAATTTCTATGCATAACTTCGAAAAATTTCATAAATTCAAATATTCGTGAAATTATTAACAGCATCCAGGGGCGTACCGAGACCATTTTGATTGGGGGCTGTATCAATGTATTTCGGCCGACTGGATACCCTTAAGTCCTGGCTTTTGTTTTTAAATACAACATAGTTGAATTATATAAAGTTACTCATCCGTTCGATCAATATAAATAAGTCTTAAGGGGTCTTTTTTATTTGAACGGCTAAGAAAAACACTTTGTGTACACCAAAATACATATAATTAAGTATGCTTTGAACTTTTTTTTTTGCCTTTTATCTGCTCTCATAAGCTTTTCGCAATTTGGACATCATTTTTCGAATCCAAAAAGGTGGCAACGATTTCTCAGCTTTTACAACAGGTGGCTGAAATGTTTTTTAGTTCATCTAAACGATAATACTTCAAACTGTAAGATAACGTTTAATCAGCCAACTAAACCTCATACCTGTTTTTGGCGCCATTTTCAAAACAAAAATTGAAAAATTACCCTATTTTTACATTTCTTACGCTCTATGTGCGTGATAATATCCCGTGTAAGGTAATTTGTAAGTCAGATACTTGTAGTTCTATTGAATTTTTTTTTATTGCTATATCCAATGCAAATGAAAAGTTCCTTATTGGTAATGTCTACCGTCCCAATCGAACTATTGATATGACAAATCTTATTCAACTCATTAAAAATATCTCTCTTGGCTACTCACAAATTCTTATTGCAGGCGATTTTAATGGCAATCTCTTAACGGAAACTCACTTAGCTCTCGAAATGCAGACTTTAGGACTTTTTCCAGTCAACACTACTATGCCTACGCACTATACAAAAACTATTAACACACTGCTTGACATATTTCTTGTTAACGATGAAACAAAAATTTTACTTTATGATCAGATATCTTATCCTTCATTTTCCAAACATGAACTAATTTTTGTGTCGTGCGACTTTCAGTTGAAGACGCAACCAAAGTCATTTTTGTTTCGCGACTTTAAAAATATTGATTACCATCGTCTCGAGTCTGGAATTTCAAATATCAACTGGAGCAGTATATACAGTATGACATCGCCCGATGAGCAAGTTAATTTTTTGCAATCCAACCTCAGTAGTCTTTTTGAGGAGTTCGTCCCACTTTAAAATAAAAATTTTAAACCTATTCAGCGCCCATGGTTTAACGACAAAATTAAAAACTTAATATTGCAACGTGATACACTATACAATCGATGGAAACGTTTTAAGACACCGGAGATTTATAATGAATTCAAAAATGCTAGGAAAATTGTTGTTGCAGAAATAAAATCAGAAAAAACAAAATTTTATTGTGAAAAATTCTCTTCTGTAATTGATAGCAAAAAAACATTGGAATGGGCATGTGTAAAGGTAGGAAAAGTGATGATGTTGATGTAGACGATTTAAATATAAACGGCCGTATTCATTACATTTGTTATGCACTCGTTAAAAACTGTTTTAGTTAGAACACAAACTATCCCTTAAAATGCTGTTTATGCATAAACGTATTTTAAGAGCATTTAAAGCAATATGGGAATTTTTTAAAAACAGTAAGCAACACTTCATCAGCTGACAGCTTAACGAAAGAACTTGACGAAAAACAGACTTTTTGTCGCCAAAAAGTGCCCTGTTACGGTGGCGGTCATAGGCTCATCATGGTCATGCGTTGTTGTTGTTTCAATGTATATTAAAAATTTGAGAGCGAGAGCAAGAGAGTAAATTTTCACCACCACGGTCACCAAATGATTTTACAAAAATATGAAAACATGGGATCAAACCAGTGTTGCGTTGTGAACTTATTCACAATACTTGTGTTTATGCACGAAAATAGTACACTTTTAGTATAAAATGTATGAAAGCAGTAATGAAACCTGCTTATTAGCAACACGTCGGTTGTAAAAATACTAAAAGTAGCAAAAAGTGTACTAGTGCTTAGGCACCATATGACCACCAGCATAGCATACTTTCGTCACACAGCTCATCAAACGAAAAAAGAGAGTAAAAAGTGTCATGACCAGGGATCATATGACGACCACCGTAACAACACCCATAGCTGATTTTGACAAGTTATGTTAGGCATTAAAAAAGCAAAAAAAGTGAAGTGAAAAGTAAACAAAAATATAAAAGCAATGGACATGTTCAATATTTTGATTATCTGCACTTTAGTGGAAGAAGAGGATCTTTTTCCAAAGCGCCGAGAAATGTATAGAGCAAGGATCAACCCCTTTGAACAAAACAACGACGAGGAACGAGTAGGAACGATGTTCAGAATGATTTTAACGATCGTTAAAATACTCTTAGAACGGTGATGATAATATACGTTTATGCATAACAAAATGTTTTTCACTGTATAACTATCGCTAAAACAGGTTTATGAATACGGGGGAAAGTTTCTAGATCTTCCAATGCCAGCAATCTCGCATGAATCTTTCGCTAACCCTAACAGCGTGCGAAGGAACAACGTTTTTAGTTTTGAATGCGTTGAGCAAACAGATGTTCTCGAGTGTTTTTTAGCTATAAAGTCAAATGCTGTTGGTTTCGACAATATTCATCCTGTATTTCTCAAGGCCCTACTCCCAAAATTACTACCTTTTGTAACACACATTTTTAATTTTATTCTCACTACTTCTATATATCCTTCTACTTGGAAACAGGCAAAAATAATACCGATTCCAAAAACGTGCAACGAATACCGTCCTATAGCCATTTTGTCGTATGTATCAAAAGTTCTAGAGCTAATAATTTATAGACAAATGTGTAAGTTCATTTATAGAAATCATTTAATAGACGAATGTCAATCTGGATTCCGAGTTAAGCGAAGCTGTGTAACAGCACTAGTTGATGTTGTTGAAGACCTTAGAGTAGGTATTGATGAGAACAAAATTAACTTTCTAGTGCTCTTAGACCACTCAAAAGCCTTTGATACTGTGGATCATTCTGTGTTGTATAATAAGCTCGTGAATCTGTTTCATTTTTTCCCGACTGCTGCTAATTTGATATCATCCTATCTATCCAACAGAACACAAGCAGTTTGTTCAAATGGCATTGTATCAAAATTCCTACCAAATGACAGAGGTGTTCCTCAGGGTTCTGTGTTAGGTCCTCTGCTCTTCTCTGTATACATAAATTGCCTACCAAAAGTGTTGAAAAATTGTAATATTCATATGTATGCCGATGATGTCCAATTGTATGTTAGTTGTTCCCGTGAGTCTATCGTCCCTTGTGTTTCGAACCTAAATGATAATCTTCGACGCGTTAACGAAATGGCCACATCAAATGGCTTATGTTTAAATCCCAGAAAAACAAAATGCATTGTCATCTCAAAAAAACCAGTAGACTATTCACTCTTCCCAAAAATTAAACTGAACAATTGTGATATTGAATGTGAGGATAGCGTGAAAACCTAGGTATAATATTTAATAGAACATTGTCGTGGAACACTCATATAGGTAGCACTATCGGTAAAGTGTATGGAATATTACGTGTTTTATGGACAACTCAATATTTTACGCCCCTTAGAACACGTATCTTACTGGCTAAATCGTACCTTATGCCTACCCTGCTCTATGGGTGCGAAATATTTGCTAACTGTGACAGCTTATTTAAACACAAACTAAATGTTCTCTTCAACAACATTACTCGTTATGTTTATAGCTTAAAACGTGGAGATTATGTCTCCGTGCATGCAAAACGTTTATACAATATGACTCTCGACAATTTACTGAAATTTCGATCACTAATTTTACTGCACAAGGTGGTTTATACTAGGGAGCCGGTTTATCTGTACAACAGACTCGGGTTTGCAAGATCACGAAGATCAAACGTTATTATACAAATGCGTCATTCTTGTCTGGCATCGGAAAGACAATTTTTTGTGTATTCAATCCGTCTTTGGAACGCTCTACCAACTGATCTAAGAACAATCACCAATGCTGTGCAATTTAAAATTCGTTTGAATATTTTTTCTCTCCTCATTGCAATAATTGTAAATTTTCAGTTTTTACACAAGCAGAATTGTAATTTAAGCTATCAAGCAATACTTTTATTCGAATTTATATTCAAACATTACTGTTTTATATAAGCTTTATTATTAAGTTTTTTTATTAGTAACTTATATAATTAACACTGTTATCACAAATACTGATGAAATTAGAGGCTAGTGCTTTAATTATGAGTCGGTCTTGTTGCATTCGTATGCCAATAAAATATATAAATAAATAAATAAATAAAAATTCGAGTTTTAGGTTTTAATAGATGGAACTAGGAAATAATCTTAGAGATTTACAATAATAAATATAATGCAAAACAGTTTCAGCTCAAACGAACTTTTTCGTTAGTCTTTGGTACCCTTTTTGAAATCCTGAAATTTTTAAGCCACATATAAATAACACTTTTCAATCTTTTGATATTTCTCAAGTGAAGAAGATCCCTTAAAGGCAGTTGTCATATCGTTCCCTCTATCAAAGAATATAAAATAAAAGTATTTCAACATTATCGAATCAGCATTTAAAACTTTATTTTCGTTTTTGTATTAAAATACATAGTTTATATGTGCTAAAAAATAAACATGGCTTTCAATTTCTTTAACATTTTTTCTCTAAATTTTGTAAATTAATTAAAAAAAATAGTTTTTTAAATAAAAAATACAAACATAAATTTTAAGTATAACATTTAAATATTAATTCTTCTTTTTTTATCTAAGTTAATGAGATCAATTATGTCCTTTTCCGATGAAAGTATTAATAAGTCATTAAGACGTGAGTCACTTTGCGTGGTTCTTAAATAATTTTTAATTAATTTTAATTTGCTGAACATTCTCTCATTTTCTGCAGCTGTAACAGGCAGTGTGCACAGCAAACGCGACATTTTGTTAACTGCAGGAAGAGATTTTTTATTGCATTCTGAAACATTATCTGTACCCGATAGAGTTTCTACGCCTTCGCATAGATCATAGAATACTTAAAATTTCGCTTTAAATTGAAGTGAATCCAAAAAACAATTTTTTTATAACAATTTTATTGATTCCAGAATTCGCTTTTGGGTCAAGTTAGTAGAAGATAAATTTGAATTAAGAAGTTCATGCAGAGGCTTTATTGTTTGTAAGCAACTGCTTAATTTATCTCGCATCAGTGAGGTTATCTTATCCAATACAAGTTTAAATTCTCTTCTATAAAAACAGTTCATCGAAAAATAAGCCGCGTTGGCATTGTTGTCATCCAAACGTTTCGGCGCAAAAAAACGGCGATGGCCAATTGAGATTTTCTTTTCAACATCAACATTAAAAGATTTTAACAATGCAACAGCACTACTAATTAGGTTATCCGTACCTTCAGAGTCTGAATTTATTTTTTTCTAATGATTTAAGAGTACAAAAAATAAATTTCATAGCATTTAAAATATTCAGTTCAACGGCTTCAAGAGATTCAGTCAGGACTTTCATATTTACTTGCACATTTTTCATAAAATCAAGACTTATAATAAAGTCCACAGAAATGAGTTGGTTTGATAGCGATATGCAGCATTTCAAGTCGACTTGTCAATTTTCTTAGAGCTTTGGGAAATTTCGTTTAAGACATCAACAATGACATAAAGCGTTGCTTTTATAATGAATTAATTTTGAATGCATATTTAAAATGTTGTCTTTTTTTGCCATCATCTCGAGTTTAAAAGTTAAAACGGACCTTTTTTTAATAGTTTGACTAAATCGTTTAAATTCATTATTTATTTATTTATTATAATTGTATTTAAATTAAAATATTAACTTTATGAAATTAAAGATTTTACGTCAGAGTTCTTCAGCTAAGAAAATTTCTTTAAATATGTTGGCCGATTTCGATCATTAAATTTTATATTACAAATGCTGGGTATTTCTGGATAAAAATTTCAATCTCAGAAAATTCACAAAAATATATTAATTAGGTTTTAATGTGGCGACTAAGTAAACCTTTGTATGTTTGGGCTTGTTTTATTCCACCAATTTTTTTAGCTTTTTGACAAGGTATTTGTATCAGGGACGGTTATCATTAAGCTATATCCAAAAACTTAAGCTTTTATCATTATTTTATGATTTTCAAGTTTTTGCTCAGATATCTATACTATTATATAAAAGGAGACTCACGAAATTGATCCAGAATAAGCTCGGTAACCGCTGAACCGATTTTGATAATTCTTTTTTTATTCGATTTCTATGATAATATAGATTGTTATAGCTTACCAAGTTTTTCGAACAATGTATTTTTTAATTATTACAAAATCACGCATTTTATTTGATGCCTTCATTCAACCAACAGCACAATATAACAGCAAACAAAGCTTTTCTCTCTTTGTCGAGAGAGCTTCTCTCAATATAACACGGCAGCCATGTTGTGTAGTTAAGATGGATTCACTGATAACCTTCAGAATGTTTTTGTGTGATTTAAAATAATTTAAATCAAGTTGAGAGCGTGCAGAAATTTTTCTCTCTGAGCGAAAACTTCATATGAAAAAAACTTTGAAAACATGCTGAAGGTGATCAGTGAATCCAGCTTTACTTTCAGGGAGATTCTTGCTTTCATACAGTGTTGATTAATTTTCTTTGCAAATGTTTTGAAGAGAGTTGCCAGAATTTAATTATAAGCATTAAGTATGTTTTGCAGCCTTGCCAGCCAGCTTTTCCCCACTTGAGGTTGTGTTAGTCTATCTGTACAAATATATAAAAGCGTTGTGACACTGCACAGATGTTGGACAATCACGCAAGAACCACTCAACCGATTAATACGATATAGGTATCAAACGATTTGTTATTTCAACTTAGTCGTAATATGCTATGTTAGATTTGCCACGTCTACTTTTCATGCCCACTTTTTGCAAAAATGCTATATTTCAGACAATTTTGGTCGTATGAGACTAGAATTTGGTAATCTACGTTGTATAGTTACGTTCGCTAACTTTACTAAAAATGGACCTGACCCACTTTAGTTAAGTCCACTTTCCGGGGGATAAGCTTGGAGTAAAGCAAAGCGCACTAGGTTTAAGCTCAATTGGGCTGAAATTCTGGCATTCTATTGTTTCGAGTATGAGATGGTTTAAGTGAAAAAACTTAGCCACACCCCCATTACCGCCCAGAATTAAACGAAAATGGTATATTTCGAACGGTTTTAATCGTATAAGACTACAATTTGATCATTTAGTTCATACGGCTACTTTCGGCAACTGTACTAAAAATGGCGAATATATAAATTTTTTTTTGAACAGCGTGAAAATTCGTATATAGCAGAAAGGTGGTCTGCGGCAGGACAACGTCTGCCGGGCAATGCTATACATCAATAAGAATGCTGTATATATCAGAAAATTCTGATCGTCATGCATTGACGTTTCAAACTGAAACTTCTAGCATGTGTTTTGTTCGAAGGTCAACTTACACTTTTACAAGTTCACAAAACGATCATAAAAATTTCATTGAATTGGGTCAGGACAAAGTCTACTATAACTATAACGTTAAATATGAATATATAGATAAGCAAAAAGATTAAAACATAGATTTATGTATATAACTTTAGAATAGTTTGAAATATATGAAATATTTTTCACAGAATTATTTTTTAAGCTTTATTTGAGCATGTTTTTCATATAAATTAGTTTTTAAGCTGTAGAACATTGCAAAAACAATAACAAAAGCATTTTAGGCAAATTATTTTTCATCAAAAAATCATAGAGGGGATAGGTGGCCAATGATTTTTAATGATAGACACTGTTTGTGTCAAAAAAGATTAATTTTTGCAGATAAATTATGTTATATGAAAGAATAAGAAAAATGAAAATTAAAAAAAAATTAAAATTAAAAATAAATATGTACAACAAAAGTAACTCTTGACCTATTTTTGAGTACAAGTTGGATATTTAGAGGTTCTTTGAAAACAGCATAAAACATTGTATTGGTGAGGTAACAGTAAACCTTTTCTCATTTTCCCAATTAAGTTAATTGAACTTTCAAGCAAAGAAAATTTGATGAAAATCGATTTGAAAATGGCGGAAATGTTTGCTTGCTATGTCAAAACATGAAATTTCTTAAGAAAATGAGTTATACTGAGAAAATCTATTGTTTAAAGACATCGCAATGATTTTAATGTCATAATAACAGGTTTTTTTAAAACATACCTTATATCCGTACAAAATATTTCCGAAAAGAAAAGATTTAAATTTTTACCGTTAATTTTATTAATAAACGACTGTCCATACAAAAATGCATTGAAAAAGTCTATAGTTTTTGAGATATCGCCATGGTTGGTAAAAAAATACAAAAAAAAAAAGAAAGCCAGGTAAATTTATGTCATCATAACATTTACAGTTTAAATAAAATATTCAAATTAAATAAAGTAATTTTTTAATACTTATAACATTTTTACATAATCAAACAAAACAAACATAATAATTTTTATATTTAGAACTTGATTCAATATAAATAAATACTTAAATTTTAAGATTTAAAATTTTTACATGATATTTTTATCGCAGGCGAAGCAGCGGGTAAAAATATAAATCCGATTTTATCTTTTAAATCTTATATAAAAAGCATTTATATTTTTTTGGTCAAACAAATATATCATTTTCGGTTTTTATTTTTGGTCGACACGGTTGCACAATTGGACTAAAAATGGTCCATTTTTCCATTTGGTCCGCTGCTCTCTTTTACATTACTATGCATTACTATTTCCGTACTTTTTTAAAAAAATGTATACTACTTTTCTGAACTTTTTCTGCATTTTGTCACAAAGGAACACTGGATTCGATACGACTTAAAATGAGTTGGCCGACTGAAGTTCGTTTAAGGTACGACTGAAAGTAAATTGGCCGACTGAAGATAGTTTTGGGTATGAATTAAAATGAAATAGCCGAATGAAGTTGGTTTTTGTTATGAAAACAGCAATTAAAGGTACGACTGTCTTTGATGCGTTCATAATTATTGTTTATAAAAATCAATATTTTAAAAAATTTAATTAAAAAAAGCAACTAAGCTTACTCTAAAAAATTAAGGAGGGTAGTCTTCCCCCTTACCCCCCGCTAGTTACGCCCCTGACAGCATCTTTATGTATAACGAGATGTAGACTGAACGTCGTGAAAGAAACGAGCAACAATATTTTGTTGATATGGAAAAATGTATTGCTTACCGTGTCTCACACCACGTTCAGCCTTCGTTTCGTTATACATAAAGACGCAGTAAGTTTTTTAATCAAAAACTCATACTTTTTTTAACAATAAACGAGTTTATAAATGTGTTTATAGCCAAAATTATATGGTTTTCGTACTTTTTAAGTTTTATTTAAACAATACTTTACGCATTTTAATTTCCAAAATTGATGTGGCCGAGTGAAAATGACAATAAACTAGTGTTAGAGAGGACACAAGTTCAAAACCCCGCATCGGCATAGCTTTTTTTAAAGCAATAAAACTATGAAAAGGTATTTGTGTATACTCTGTAATATGTTTTGTGATATCTTGGTGATATCGTAGGATCAAATGTTAAGTACGCGCCTTCTTTATTGAAAAAGTAGAATAAAAAGGATTCGCATTTTTATAAAAAAGTTCTAGGACCTGACTAATTGGTTGCCGGCGAATTTCGCCACTGGCGCTATTTTAAATATCCTTTTTTATGCCGTTCACTAAAAAAGTGCAGATGCTAAAAGGGTTTAGGCCGGCAGCAATTAAAGCTCAAGACTTATTAAAAATGAAAAAGTCGGCAGCTTATTTGAAGCTCAAGACTGATTAACTTTGTTTGAATTTTGTTCATCCTTTTAAAGTATGTATAACGGCATTTTGTCTTAAAACTAGTTAACAATTGTTTTTGTATTTAGAAAGTAAACAGAATCATATGTTCTTTAATAAGTGTAAAAGTAATAGTAGAATATCGTAATATATTTGTAATTTAGTAATAGTAGTACAATGTGTGTGAGTGAGTAGACATAAATTATTAGAAAACGTAAACATAATCATATGTTAATTTATTTGTGTAGGAGTAAAAGTAAAAATGTAATTTCATATTTTTTTGTATTCAGCAATATTAGTACATGTGTGCGAATGAAATAGATAGTAGTGCTTAGTATGAACATATGTTCTTATTGTTAGAATATTATTTTAATATAATGAAGTAAAATAGAATAAGGTGATACGTACCGTAAAGGTGTGTATCCTCTAAATATGTTTTATGGTTATTTGTTTTAGTATTTTATAATGTAGAAGTGTGTACATTACAAATCTCATAAAGCATTTGATTGTTTTTAGAAAGCACATTGTAAAAACTATGTGCCTAGCCTAATATTTCAGAGCTTTTGTGAAAAAAGAATTAATTTCTGAGAGATAGAAATGCAGTTTTTTATAATTAATTTGTTTACTGATTTTACGAACAGATGAATTTACGAACCAGAAAAGCTTATTTCTTAAAAAAATTTTATATCGACAAATAATTCAAAAACTGTTCATTTCTGAATGCCGAAAACGTGAATGAATGAATTTTAAATGAATTTAGAAATCATAATTTTGGTTCATCTGTTCAACTTTTAACAATAGAATGGCACTTTATAATAAATCGGAAATATCGCAAAAAATATTTTACAGGATTTTTATTTGCATTACACAGGCACAAGCCAGAGATTTCACTCACCTACAATTTATTTGATTGTCTTTTTTTTCTAACTCAGGCCGTTGGGTTAACACGTGAGTGAGCTGATTTTTTTCCTTTCCATACTTTCAAATTAATTTTTTTTCTAATTTTTTATTGGTATTGTTTTTTGTATACGAAAGTGGGCGCGTCTACACACTTGAGCACGCATCATTTTTTCATAAATGTCAGTTGTTGTTGTGCGTTTTTATACGAGAATTGTTGTTGTTCAATGTGGCTCACATAATTTAAGGGTATCGACTTGTGGTGGCAAATATATAAAAACTTGACTTGTGGGTGGATGAAAAAGCGTCGTTGTTAGATTAGCCAGGAAGGCATGAGCACAAATATTATAAGTTGACTCCAAGCAAATGTAAAGAGGAGACAAAATAATATCAGATTGAGTAATAGAAGAGAAGGAGATGAAGAAAATTTTTTAAATTTTTGTTAAAATTTTTGAGACGAAAAATTATGTATGAAATGTATGGATGAGAGAAAGATAATAAATCGAATTATTGTAGTGTATTGAGTTATATGGTGTTGACTCTAAAAAGAGCCCAAGCTAATAATTTTCTTAATGCATCTTTATGTACAACGAAACGAAAGCTGAACGTGGTGCGAGACACGGTAAGCAATAAATTTTTCCATATCAAAAAGTATTGTTGCTCGTTTCTCTCATGAAGTTCAGCCTTCTTTTCGTTTTACATAAACATGCAGTTATGGTTTTTTCTGAACGACAAAATTTGTTAAAATTTAGCAAATTATTATTATTTCTGTAATTTTGTTGAGAAATAAGAATTCTTAATAATTTTTCATTCGATAAATCTTCAACCGATACTATAACGTATTGGATTATAATTGTTTTATATATTGCTTAGTTACGAGGTACATAATATTAGAAAAAATCAAATTTTACCTGATTGTTAATCGTGTAATTTAGACATTATAATAAAAATATAAGTAATCTTTGCAAAGGTATGCTCTTTATAAATAATACATAATTTTATTTTAGAGTGTTCAACGAGTTAAATAAGAGATAAAAAGTAAAAACTAAGGCCAGCAACCAAATTTCTAATTCTAGTTTCTAATTTCTTTCTAAAATGTTTAAGTCCAAATTCAGATTTTTAGAGTAAATTCGAAAATGCAGGTATGCAGTTATAATATAATATTCTCTTCCATTCGAATCCCCAAGCACTCGAGCCAAGTTTATTTTCACTGGAACATCGTGTTAAATTGCTAAATATTTTAGTAATATTGAAAAAAAATTGTGTTAAATTTGAATGAAAAAAATCACTTATATTACATGTGCTTTCACATACAAAAGCTCATGGTGTTAATTGGTACAACGACCCGGTTTCACGCATTTGATATAAACTTTATGTCGACTTTGAAGTTGCTCACCTGGCATAACTAAACTCTCTCTGGCACACACACACACATGACGCACAAAAAACTACTAATGCTTTGCCACAAGGCGGCAAATTTGCTTACCTCAAAGAAACGCACTGAACACAAAAAGAAACTGTGTTGAAATCAAAAGAAACTAACTCGCATTTCTTTTCGAGTGCAAGTCCTTGAGCCTCGCTTTGCACAAATAAATTAATGAAACAAAAAAAAGGAAGCAACTCTATGAACTACGCAAGCAAAATATATGAGTGTGTACTTGACAAAAACGCACATACACATAGAAGTACACTCAGGCTAAAATTCGCACAAAGCAAGTCGTATCCTTTGATCCTGCGACTGTGACTGCGCTTCAGTGTGATTTGTAGCAGTTTTTTTTGTTGTTTTTGTGTGTTTAGCTGTTTTATATTTTAAGTTTATTTGAGCAAGCACTATGCACGCAACAACAACAACAACAACAACAACCACTACTACCACTATTTTTTCTTCCACTACTAACAACAGCAGAAGCAACAAAGCTTCAAAAGAAAAACCGGCTGATTAAGCAAAACGCAACTATAACAAAACACAAAAGCATTTCAAAAACCCACCCCTGCCCCACCACCCTAAGTCCCCCCTCCCACCAACCACTTGCACGCTCTTCTGCGTAGTTGGAACAAAAGAAGAATTACAAGATATGCAGCCTGAAGATAAGAAAGGTCGGCCTAGCGGATTGACAGCATAAGGATATGCAAGGACATGCAAGCATAATGTGCAACAGCAACAACAACAACAGGCAACAACAACAACGGGCAACAACAACAACAACTACTAGAAAACAAAAGAAAAACACACACAAAAGCTGCTGCGTTTGAAGACTGACGCAACAAACTAATCAGCATGGAAAAGTAATGAGGTGGAGCAAGGCGGGGGGCAGCGGGGAGAAGGTGCATGGGGTATGCTTGTAAGACAAAAGCTCTGACAAGGACGTAGGCGAAGAGTGTTTCAGTGGTTGGGGTCGACTTGGCTTCACTTGGTTGGCTGCTGCAATAGCTAGTTCTTCTTCTTTCTCTTCTTCTTCTTCTTCTTCCTCTTCTTCTATTCTATAACGAACGCATTTCGTGCCAACGCCAGGATCTAGGTTACAAATTGGCGTTGTCAGCGCAGAAAAGCGATACTGTAAATGTCTGTGTCGACAGCAGGATTTTCAATGCACTTCAAGAGTACTCTGTGCGTGTGTCAGTGTGTGTGTGTGTATATATAAGGAGTAGTATAGGGCAAATGCACATATGTTTGATGTACTTTGCAGTTATTTAAGTGTGTGTTCGTGCCACTATGCGTAGCCATGTGCGTGTGTGTGTGTGTGTTTGTTTCCTTTAGTAGTTATGATTTTGTCAAAAGAAATTTTCTTTACTTTGTCTATAAAAAAGCTTTTGTTGCATTGCTTTTGAGCTCCTTTTTTTGACGTTTTACTGTGTGCGAAAAAAAAGAAACTAAGATAAGTATGTACCTTCTACCATTTCACTCACTCACGTCAACTCTTTTTTTTTTCTTTTTTATGCTTCTATTAAAAACTACGCGCTTTGGCACAAACTCAACGAGCTGATAAGCTATATGCCACCGCTGTTGCCACTGCTGCTGTTGCCGCTGCTGCTGGAAGCCATCATCCTTTTCTCTGATCCTTGACTTGTTCTCGTCGTATTCGTATTTATGTTAAACATGCGAATGAATTAACGTCAAAGTGAATTATGAAAATTTTTAAAAGCATCTGTCAGAAGCTGCTATGAATGAATGTTGTTGTCATTGTCTATGAGTGTATATGTGTGTGTGTATGTGTGTGTGTGTGTGTGTATGTGTGTGTGTGTGTGTGTGCGCGCGTTACTTTACGTAATGTTCTTGTATTTATTTGTGTATGTCTATTTGCGTGTAACTTTTATGCAGCGCAGAGAACAGAAAAAGGATTTGCTAGCTTTGATATTGTTGTTTCAAAAGCTTATGTTCTAACAGTGTGCGTGTGCAAAATATTTAAGTATTTTTTAACAACACTGTGCAGCAATATTTTTAGTATTGCAATGATTTAAGGATAAGTGTGCGCTGTCGATCATCAGGTCTCGGATTTTAATGACCTAAAAAACTGCAGGAAATGACCTAAAAGAAATGACAAAAATTACCTAAAAACTGCAGAAAATGACTTTAAAAGTGTCAAAAATAACCTAAAAACGCAAACAAATACACAAAAAAATACAAAATAAAGCATTAAAAATAAAACATTAATAAATTCAAAATTTATTGTATAACAATGCTATGTATTACTGTATATTACAAAGAACATTTTTAAGATGTTAAAATTGAAGGAACGTCGACTTTCGATAGCAAAATATTTAAATGTTGATATGACATCGGATGTAAGTTCCCTTTTTTTAATTTTATAGTATTAAAATTTTACCCCCTAATATTTCAGAAATAGAGCATAAAAATAGAGTTATTAAAAACTAGCATATCCTGAGTTTTTACCTAGCATTTGTTTCATCTTTCTACATACCCTTTTGTCAGTTTCACTAGGCGCAGAGTTTTTCATCGAGGTCTGTATTCAAAGCTACCTCTTTTTCGATAGGTAATATTTTTAATTGAAAAGACTCTATTGTTAAATAAATATGTTTAAAGAATTACATTTTTACATTTTCTAATACGAAAATAGCGAAAAAAATTCTATTAAAATTTCGCTAAAATGATTTAAAACCCGAAAAATGCTCTGAGAATTAAAAATATCCAAAAATGACAATAAAATAATTGAAAAATCGCTAAAAATTACCAAAAAATGCCCTAAAACTAGTCAAAATGATCTAAAAACAAAAACTGATAAAAAATTACGATAAAATGACCAAAAAACTTTTCATATTTGGAATTTTGGAAACATAAATGGACGTTCTAGATAACAAGGGAATGTCTTAGAAGCAGCAGAAAAAAGATGAAATGTCATCGAAATCCTAGCCTTGTTGATTACTAATCGGAAGTCTATTTTTTCATCACATCCAGTTTTTGCACTATTTTGAGTTCGATGTCGAAAAAAGAGATACAGACTTACCATTTTCAGAAAAGATCAATTAAAATTCAGAAACTCCATTTTAAGTTCAGAAAAGATAAATGTTTTTTTTACTTTGTCCAATCATCTTTCATACCCCTACCATTACCACCACAATTACAATTACTATTACAATTGCAATAGCCTCTACCATAACCATTACCATAACCATAACCATAACCATAACCATAACCATAACCATAACCATAACCATAACCATAACCATAACCATAACCATAACCATAACCATAACCATAACCATAATCATAACCATAACCATAGCCATAACCATAACCATAACCATAACCATAACCATAACCATAACCATAACCATAACCATAACCATAACCATAACCATAACCATAACCATAACCATAACCATAACCATAACCATAACCATAACCATAACCATAACCATAACCATAACCATAACCATAACCATAACCATAACCATAACCATAACCATAACCATAACCATAACCATAACCATAACCATAACCATAACCATAACCATAACCATAACCATAACCCATACCCATAACCATAACCAAAACCATAACCATAACCCACACCAACCATAACCATAACCATAACCATAACCAAACCCAAACCATAACCATAACCACACCATAACCATAACCAAACCAAACCACACCATAACCACAACCCACAACCCATCACCCACACCCACACCCACAAACCATAACCATAACCATACCCCATAACCAACAACCACAACCATAACCATAACCATAACCATAACCATAACCATAACCATAACCATAACCATAACCATAACCATAACCATAACCATAACCATAACCATAACCATAACCATAACCATAACCATAACCATAACCATAACCATAACCATAACCATAACCATAACCATAACCATAACCATAACCATAACCATAACCATAACCATAACCATAACCATAACCATAACCATAACCATAACCATAACCATAACCATAACCATAACCATAACCATAACCATAACCATAACCATAACCATAACCATAACCATAACCATAACCATAACCATAACCATAACCATAACCATAACCATAACCATAACCATAACCATAACCATAACCATAACCATAACCATAACCATAACCATAACCATAACCATAACCATAACCATAACCATAACCATAACCATAACCATAACCATAACCATAACCATAACCATAACCATAACCATAACCATAACCATAACCATAACCATAACCATAACCATAACCATAACCATAACCATAACCATAACCATAACCATAACCATAACCATAACCATAACCATAACCATAACCATAACCATAACCATAACCATAACCATAACCATAACCATAACCATAACCATAACCATAACCATAACCATAACCATAACCATAACCATAACCATAACCATAACCATAACCATAACCATAACCATAACCATAACCATAACCATAACCATAACCATAACCATAACCATAACCATAACCATAACCATAACCATAACCATAACCATAACCATAACCATAACCATAACCATAACCATAACCATAACCATAACCATAACCATAACCATAACCATAACCATAACCATAACCATAACCATAACCATAACCATAACCATAACCATAACCATAACCATAACCATAACCATAACCATAACCATAACCATAACCATAACCATAACCATAACCATAACCATAACCATAACCATAACCATAACCATAACCATAACCATAACCATAACCATAACCATAACCATAACCATAACCATAACCATAACCAGAACCATAACCATAACCATTATCATTACTATTAGCATTAGTATTACAATTAGCATTAGCATTAGCATTAGCATAAGCATTACCGTTACCATTACCATTACCATTACCATTACCATTACCATTACCATTACCCTTACCATTACCATTACCATTACCATTACCATTACCATTACCATTACTATTACCATTACCATTACCATTACCATTACCATTACTATTACCATTACCATTACCATTACCATTACCATTACCATTACCATTACCATTACCATTACCATTACCATTACCATTACCATTACCATTACCATTACCATTACCATTACCATTACCATTACCATTACCATTACCATTACCATTACCATTACCATTACCATTACCATTACCATTACCATTACCATTACCATTACCATTACCATTACCATTACCATTACCATTACCATTACCATTACCATTACCATTACCATTACCATTACCATTACCATTACCATTACCATTACCATTACCATTACCATTACCATTACCATTACCATTACCATTACCATTACCATTACCATTACCATTACCATTACCATTACCATTACCATTACCATTACCATTACCATTACCATTACCATTACCATTACCATTACCATTACCATTACCATTACCATTACCATTACCATTACCATTACCATTACCATTACCATTACCATTACCATTACCATTACCATTACCATTACCATTACCATTACCATTACCATTACCATTACCATTACCATTACCATTACCATTACCATTACCATTACCATTACCATTACCATTACCATTACCATTACCATTACCATTACCATTACCATTACCATTACCATTACCATTACCATTACCATTACCATTACCATTACCATTACCATTACCATTACCATTACCATTACCATTACCATTACCGTTACCATTACCATTACCATTACCATTACCATTACCATTACCATTACCATTACCATTACCATTACCATTACCATTACCATTACCATTACCATTACCATTACCATTACCATTACCATTACCATTACCATTACCATTACCATTACCATTACCATTACCATTACCATTACCATTACCATTACCATTACCATTACCATTACCATTACCATTACCATTACCATTACCATTACCATTACCATTACCATTACCATTACCATTACCATTACCATTACCATTACCATTACCATTACCATTACCATTACCATTACCATTACCATTAGCATGACCATTACGATTAGCATTAGAATTAGCATTACATTTACACTTACAATTACAAGGCCTTAGCCTTAGCCTTAGCCTTAGCCTTAGCCTTAGCCTTAGCCTTAGCCTTAGCCTTAGCCTTAGCCTTAGCCTTAGCCTTAGCCTTAGCCTTAGCCTTAGCCTTAGCCTTAGCCTTAGCCTTAGCCTTAGCCTTAGCCTTAGCCTTAGCCTTAGCCTTAGCCTTAGCCTTAGCCTTAGCCTTAGCCTTACAATTTCAGTATACTATTGTGAAATAAGGACAAAATAGTATTAGACTTTTTCGAATTTTTTGTTGTTTTTAGGATTTATTAATATAAGGTGTGTGCTAGCGTGGATTCTTCTACAGTGTGACCGTAATTCGTATTTTCTTGGATGTGTGACCCGATGCAGAGCGCATTATTTTTTTTTAAAAGCATACATTTTCATAACATTTACTGTAGTAATCTGCAATCAGTTTTTTAAAAAACTATATAAAACTACTTGGAATACGAGTTTTATTTGAGATAATTTGAGTTTGAAATAAAACAGATTGGTTTTTCGCATGATTTCAATTGTGTGCTTTTTAGAGCAAGTAAGTTGAAGAAGGCAACGACAACAACAACAACAAGCTGCTAAACCTCGCTCTTCAGTAGTCTTGAGTGATTAAGCTGTGACCAACAGTTTTGACACTTATTCAAGCAATTTCGTAAGAATTTTAATGTTCTCATCGGCCATTTTATCAAATAACATTAAAGCAGTAGTTATTTTTAGATCAAGCCTTTAAATCTATCAGGGTAGCCGTCTGTTCTAGTTGCGTCTTATTTTTCGCTAATCATTGGAGTTCGACGAGTCTGCCGAATTAAAACGAATTAAACGAATTAAAACGAATTAAAATAGAATTAAAACGAATTTTGCTTCGCTAGAAGCTAGTGTCTTAACTAAGAAAATAGTTAAGATACGTAGTTAAGAATGTTTATCCTAAAATTCTAGACAGATACACTTTAGAAACCTTCATATTACTCTTTGTGTAAAAAACTAGCTATTGGCACAACCAGATGTAGTTTGAGGTTTGAGATGTAGTTTTAATTTAGAGGTTTCTAAAGTGTATTTGTCTGGAATTTTAGGATAAACATTCTGAACTAGTATTACATACAATATACATACAATATACATACTTCAATAAATGTGAAATGTGATTTTGTTAAAAGATCACGCTATGCAGCAGGTTTTTCAATTGTCTAAAATTCAGTGATTTTTTATTTTTCAAAATATGTATATTTTCTTTACTTTTCACGATGTTTCAGCGTGTCGACACTCAGAGAGTTCTAAAAACGCTGCAGCAGCGATACTATATGCTATTGGAGCGTGTTTTATGCTTGACCTAAACTAAAAACCTTTGCTTTAACGTCATACGATTTCGAAGAGCTTATTCGAACAAGTGTCAACTTATATAAAACTTTAACAGTGGGTTGGTCAGAGCTTAATTACTCAAGACTACTAAAGATGGAAAGGGTTGCGCTTCCGAAAAAGTCTGTCTAGTGAGCAGTCTGTCTAGCTGTGTTATTGGCTCTACATAGAGTTGTAGTTGTTGCCTTCTTCAAAACTTACTTGAGAGACTTCACGCATTTCTAGCGTTTTTTTATAAGCGAAGACAAGGTTGATAGATATAATTTTTGAAGAGAGTTTTTAGAGAGAGTGGGAGAGCAATAATTATAGGATAAAATTTATGTGCATTTTTAGCGTGAAATATTTTCAATTTGGCTCTTTGAAATAAAATTATATTAACTGAAGGAAATCTGTTACCAGCAATAATTGCTGTAAGTTTCCGTGGATTTTTGTTGGAGTGTATCCACCTTGGACATGAAAAATTTAAAGAAATATCATAAAATAAACTCAATAAGTATACTTTTGTACAGTTAAAGAAGTAAATAATAACATATAAGCAAATTGGAATGATTTTTAATTTGTCATAAAACCAAATTCACAAAAACAACCTTGAAAATTAGGCTGGAGCACCAGAATTTATTCTTAAACAAAAAATATTTAAATTTTCTACTTTTTCTATATTTTTTAATTGTCTCAGTTTTTTTTTTTCTTTTTTTTTCATTTTTTTCTGTTATAGATATTTCTAAAGTATCTTTTTTGTTAGATTTTATAGTACTTCTTTTTTACATACCATATTAATTTTGATTTATTTTTCACCCTTTACACATGTTGTTATATGTTTATATTTTTTTTTATATTTCTTGTTATGGTTGTTGCCGCGATGCAGTATAATTAATCTATTAGATATATAAAGTAATTTCTAACGCAAATTTTGTTATTGGCTTCTTGCTGTTGCAAAGCAGTTCTTTTTTTTAAATTAAGAACTTTGACGACATTCATGTCAAGAAATTATAACAAAAAAAAACACCCTCATCAAAGTTAAAGCCAGGGTCAGCGGGTTTTCGGATCCAAAACTGCTCGTATAAAATTCGATCAAACCGTTATAAAACACTATAACTAATATGAATCAGATTAAAAATAAAAAGCAGCAATCACTCATATTAACAAAAAAGAACAAGACTGCGATTTTATGATCTGCTGCATGTCAAGGGTACGGACTCGCAATTAAATGACTTAGACCCAGTGTGTTATAAACGATTTTAACTGGAATTGAAATTTAATCTAATGAGAAATTTTTTATTGCAATCGTTAAAGAAATTAAAGTTTATTTCAAAACCAAGATGCAAATTAATAGCGTTCATAAAAGCTACAAGGTTACTGTGGTAGAATCTGATCAATTAATATACAGACATTTCATGATCAGACGTAAGATATTTACACAGCCAATTCATTTGATTATTCATTGATTTAACATCTACTTCACAAAAGAAAATAATGAAAATAATTTAATTTTTTTCAATAGTTTCTTATTGTTTTTACTTTGAATTTCTTTACTTGATCTTCTATAATTCTTTTGTATGTTGACGATATTAAATGATTTAATAAAATAGAATCCAAAACGCAGAGATATGTGTTGCAAAATGTCATCTCACAAAAAATGAAGAAGCATTTTTGAATGCATGATTTATTTGGTAAGATCATAAGTAGTAATATTGTAGAGAAGTATTCAAAAATATTCCACAAATGTTTCTTTATAAAAATGCATTTTAATTTGTAAAACATGCACTTTAAATGCCCCGATTCCCCTTATTTCGAATGAGCGATATATATTTATTATTCGGGAAAAATTTGGAAGTGCAAATAAAGTGCTTAATTTTTTTTTTAAAGCTTTTAAGCTTGTCGAACATCTCCTTTGCGGAATTTGTACGCTGAAAGCGGATTGGAATCTATTCAAAATAGAATTAAAAACTTCACATGTCGAAGTTTATATAAAATCCTCTGCTCGAACTCCAGCCTCCTGAATAAGTCAATCTACTCCACAAAAATTAGAACTACAAAAATTAAGAAGCCAACAGCTCTTCTATTTCTCTTCTGATCAATACTACAAGATCTTGCGGAATAAATTAAAATGAAACATTGAGCAAACGGGAAATTCTTCCACCATGGAAGCTAAGCCAAAACGGATTTAACTCAAATCTGACTTGCTTTCAAGTGACTTTCAACTTGCTTTCTGACTTGATAAAGCCTCTCCCACTGCATACATCCAACATTTTGGAGACTGCATTCAAACCTACAAAAGTAACAGCTGCCATTTTCTCTACACAGATCGCTCCAAATGCAAGGACTGCGTATCTTTAGCTGTAGTTGATGACAGTGGTTATATTGTATCCCACGGAATGATGGTAGAACAGGCTTCGATATTTGATGCTGAGGCAAAGGCAATAACCACTGCATTAGATTTTTGCAAAAATGCCAGAAAAAAGTTTATTATTTGTACTGACAGCAAATCCTTCTTTGAAGCCGCCAAATATATTGCCAATCAGCACGAAACGGTTATACAAATAAAACAAATCCTCATCGCAATGAATAAAAAAGTAAAAATCATGTGGATGCCAAGCCATGCAGGCATTCAAGGGAATGAGAGCGCAGATCATGCTGCCATATCTGTCCTTCAACACCCAGTACATTATTTTAATCCTCGATCTAAAAACTTAATTACCAAAAGTGCTCTCGGATAACTGCAAGGTGAAATTTCATTACACTAGACCAACTACAACCACAACTACAAAAAAATCCAATCCTCATAACATCCCGCTGAGGTTACCCATTAAACAATACAGATGCTTTACCAGAATTCGGCTGGAGCAAACAATTGCCACACATTTGTATCTTTTAAAAAAAGATCCTCAACCCCGATGTCATTTTTGCAACGGCGCACAGTGGTTTAATCGCATACAAAGTTTGGAAAAAAATAGGAGTTGTCGTAGAGCAATAAAATTGGTACATAAGTTGGAATTATCTCTATTATAAGATATTAAAATATCTATATTTTTGAAATCCGCCCACAAACACGCCTACCTCTCATATAACACAAAATTTTAAAAAGCTATATTTTTTTCGTATTGAAGTTATATCAAAACAACTCACTCAAGGATCTAAAATATATATGTAGATTAAAAAAAAAATTGCCACGCCCACCTTCCATAATTTTTATACGATATTTGCATAGCATTAAAATGGAGTAGTCGTATACCAATAAAATTTGGTATATACATAAGTTGAAATTAACTATATAAGAGCACTTACAAAAAATTTTACAAATCCGCTTACAAACACGCCTACCTCCCATATAACATAGCAATTGAAAACGATATTTTTCTTTTTATTGCAGCTTATATCAAAACAACTCAATGAAGAATATAAAATATATGTGTATATCTAAAAAAAAATTGCCACACCCACCTCCCATACAAATACATATTTTTTCTCATTATACAACATTAAGGAATTTCCTTTATTATTAAAATAAGAAAAAAAAAAAAGAAATCAAAAATATTACATATTTTTTATGACAATGTATGCAGTAGGGGAAGAGTGGCATGAAAGAGCCAGTTTTTAAAAGAGGTGAAAAAATTATAAAAGGGTATAGGAAAATAATGAGACTTATATCAAAAGAACGTGTTTATTCCATTATGCACGCAGTATCATGAAACTTTTTCAAAAATCAACAATATTCTTGAACTTCTATTTATTTATAAGAAATATTAAATTCGGCTCTTTCATAACACATAGGCATTGAAAGAGTCAACCAAAGTTATGAAAGAGCCACGTTCTTATAACAAGACATCAAATGTGTTCAACAAAGATATATTACAAATATTATAAACATTTATTTATATTTATTACAAGTATTATTATAAGCATTTTTTTTTTTGAAAAATTATATTATTTAAAAAACAATTCAATACTACGAAGGGTGCCTTTTATATTTCGGGATTAGAGAACAAAAACAAATATTAATCATAGAAAATCACTTTATTTTTTTTCAAAATATTCTCCATGAAGACCATCTATACACTTTTGCATGCGTTTGAACCAATTGTCGAAGCACTTTTGCCAATCTGATTGAGGTATCTCCAAAACATGCATTCTGAATGCCGCAACCGCTTCTTCGGGCGTCGAAAATCGTTGTCCACGCAGTTTGTTCTTCACGGTTGGGAATAAAAAGAAGTCATTCGGTGCCAAGTCAGGACTATACGGCGGATGACCCATCAAATCGATGTTTTGGGTGCTCAAAAATGCAGTTGTTTGAGCCGATGTGTGAGAGCTCGCATTGTCGTGGTGAAGAGTGATCCGTCTTCGGCGGTTGGTTTTCCAGATTTCTTGGAAGACAACTGCAAACAAATGATTGTGTACCACTCAGAGTTGACTGTTCTGCGTTGTTCTAGTGGTACGGTTGCGACATGTCCATATTTTCCGAAAAAACAGGCGACCATTTGCTTGGAAGTGCTTCGTGCGCGAACAACTTTTGTTGGATTTGGCTCATCTTGAAACACCCATACAGTCGACTGCTGTTTACTTTCGGGCTCATACGCGTAAATCCACGATTCATCAGCTGTCACGATGTCATAGACGTGTTTTGAAGCACCGCGATCGTATTTTTTGAGCATTTCCTTCGACCAATCGACACGAGCCTTTTTTGAGCGATTGACAAATTGTGTGGGATCCAACGCGAAAATTTTTTTTGACAATCAAATGTTTATGCAATATTGAATGTATGCTGGTCCCACTTATGCCTAAGGTTGCCTCAATCTCACGATAGGTAACATGACGATCTTCCAATATCAGTTCGCGCACAGCATCAATGGTTTTCGGAACAACAGCTGATTTCGGACGAACTTCACGAAATTCGTCTTGGAGTGAACTACGACCACGATTGAATTCACCATACCAGCGATAAACACTGGTCCTTGATGGAGCTTCATCGCCGAAAATTGAATTAAGTTCATCCATGCACTATTGCTGTGTTAATCCACGTCGAAAGTTGTAAAAAATAATCGCACGAAAATGTTCACGATTTAATTCCATTTTTGGACCGAGATGAATCTTTTAAGTTACTATAAACAACACAAATAGCGCTCGTATGCCAAAACGTTCTGAGTACGTATAAGCCAACAAATGTCAAACTTTGCGATAGAGCTTTCAGTTGACAGATTGCAACACCAGGGTTGCCAAATCCCGAAATATAAAATGCACCCCTCGTAAAAACAAAAATACATGGACTAAAAGCTAAAAAACATTTTTGGACAAAATAATGAATTATTTCATCTCTACGAAAAAAAGCCCACAAAAAAATTAAAAACAAAAATAAAAGGTTTGAAAAAATTAAAAACATTTTATGCAAACATTTTTTTTAGCTTTTTCAGATGCCATTGTTGCTTTAAGAAAAAAAGGCCCGTTATATTGTTATATCAAAATAAAGTAATTCAATTATTAATGACCGGCTCTTTCATAACACCGCAACTAGGCTCTTTCAAAACATATTCTCCCAAGAAGCATAACCTCAAAAATTATTACGAAATTAAAAGTTTTCCGACTAAATAAATATGCTATAGTTAGGCCTATATTATGCATAACATTATAGTTTAATGATATGATTGTTAATTTTATAGGTATTGACGTAAAAAAATACATAAAATGCACTTAAAAACTTACTTTATTACCACGAAATTCTAAATCCGATGCACCAACGCCGTATATTATCGCTCAACTGTCAAATGTTTGTGGATGACATCTGGCTAGTGCATCTATTTAAAAATTACAGTTAATGTATTATTTGTTCGAAAACTACCGTGTAATTCATAGTGGCTCTTTCAAAACCTGGCTCTTTCATGCCACTCTTCCCCTAAGCATATGAGTATAAGTATGCATTGACTCTTTTGTTCGTTAAAACCCGGTTAGCAGCTATTAACAGCCAATTTGTTTTTAAAATTCTTACTAGAAGCCTACAGTTTAAGATTTTTGTAGTTAGAAACCGTCGATAAGTCTCGATAACTTAGTTCTGGTCCACCAAACTTTGGAATCTGGGACAAAAACATGGTTTTAATAAAATTATTAAAAAAAGAACACAATAATAAAAAAAATATATTTATAATTAAAAAAATTTATTTTAGATACATCACAATATTGTATATAAAAAGATTTAAGTGAATACAAGCAATTATGATTAATTTTTTCTTTTATAAAGTAAATTTAATAATATTTAAGAAAATTCTTTAGAAGAAAATCTGATTTAATCTTAGCAGTTCCTACCGGAATCCGGCTTAAAATCATGGCTGTTTTTGAGAGGAAAAATTCTGCCGACATTCACTGCTCGTCCACAAAAATTGAGAAGACCTATCTTATTTTTTTTTTTTAATATGTTATTGAAACATTTCTAAACTTAAATTGAAAAAAACCAACAAACAAAAATTAAAATATGAAAAAATTGATTTAATTCCACTTTGAAACCACTGTGCGGCGCCTCACTAACAATCCCCCATATCTTCTCCAATTTCATATTACTGTCTATCAAACCCTTCCGACTCCAATGTAAATATTATTTTAAGTTTTTTAAAGAAATTAGATCTGCATAACAGTATTTATGTAGATCTACATTAAAATATTCCCATTTGCTTAATTTGATATTAGTGTCGATAGCCCCAGCTGCTACACCCAGAGAAAAACGTTGTAAATTATAATATTCTCACTTCGATTTAACTATTTTTGCCTATGATTTAGCTTCAAAGGGTGAAATATTTATTCTAAAGTGTATCCACTTTGATTTTTACGTTGTTTAGCTGAATTTTAAAAATTTTGTGTTTTATTTCTATTTAACTTGAAAATTTCAGAGTTCTTTAAAAGTTCCATAAAAGCATAAATGAAATATTTTTCAACTTAACTCAACTGCTGAGCGGTTTGTTTTGAGCAATGCTCTACCCGCAATCGCTGATTGCTTTGCTCAGCATAACAATTAATTTAGCAATAATAATTGGTTGTTTTTTTTTCAAAATACATTGTCGCCTGTTTTTATCAATAATATCTGCATTCATTCATTCGCTACGCTTCGCTACAATGAATGAACTTTGTTGTCTTCACTTTTGCTTTCTTTAGTACTTGAATTTGTACCGAAACCAAGAGCAAATTGTTTATAAATTTTAAGTTTTCCAAGAATTTTTATAGGCAGTTTTGAGAAAGGTTGTGAAATTCTTTTCAGCACAAAACGACGTAAGTGAAAATTTTGCTGATTTCATAATAAATGCAAGTAGAAATTAAAGTTCAGTCTGCATTTTTATTACTTTTATTTTTAATCTCGTTTACGAAATTAATTGTAATTATTGTTGAACTCATGGAATTATGTTAAGTTATTTACAAAACCTTGATTGGAACTTTGACATGTTTGTAATAAAAAAGGCAGGGTAAAAAGACAAATTGAGCCTTATGAATAAGACGTTAGCAATTGATTTTTCTTGAAATGTCCAAAGCAATGCTTAAATATGATATGTATGAATAAAACCTGAAGCAATGCCTTATTTTCCAAGTAAGGAAAATTTGTTTAATCTTTTGCTTATCTTATTTTTTAACACCCTTATTTTTTAAGACATTATTTAAAAGCGCTTGAATAAACCTTTTAAAACTTACTTGAGCAAGTTAAGTAACTTACTTGAGCAACTTAAGTAAATGCTTACGGTTTTTTCCAGCTGCTCTAAGCCTTGCTTGAATTTGTTGGTGATTCCTTTTCTTATCTCTCGCTGCATTCAGAAGTGCAAATTAGGAAGAAAACGTTTCGTAATGAGCAAAAACATGCAGAGATGAATATTTTTGAGAGCTTTATCGTTTTATAGCAATGAAATATAAATCAAGCTGCTTAGCAACATCGAATGCCAACCAAATTCACATGAATAAAAAAAGGAATAAAACAATAATCGTGCAAGTTTGTGTAAAGTATGTATACTAGGGCGGGTTGATTTTTTTATTTGTAAATCGTATAGCAAAAACATAAACTACATAAAATTCGAAGAAAATTCTCCGAAGAAACCATGTATCTAAAATAAAATCCTAATCCGCGCCTCTCGACTTGAAAATTTATATGCCCCCTTTTCTACACTCAAATTTTTTTTACATGGAAAAAATATTCACCCAAGTAAAAAGTTTGTATATAATTTTATATTTATATTTAATAAGGAACATAGATAAACAAGTCTTATTTCATAATGCAAATAAAAACAAACAAAAGAATTGTTTTCACTCAAACAATATTTCAGTAATTTTTCAGTAATTTTTTTACCATAAACAAATTTTGTGTCATTAAAAGAAATAAGGTCTTTAATACATACAAAAAAGCAATTATAGAATACAAAGAAAACTTTACTTATTGGTTATATGTTAATTTTGTTAAGTCTTTTTTACTCTCCATTCTAGGTACTTTGGCACGACTTTCTATAGTTACTACTATTTGATCTATATTTTATAGATAAAATAAACTGGATTAGAGGTCATGCTTTTTTCCTGTTTTAAGAAGTATGTTTTGCATATTTTATTCCAAAAAAAAAAATTTTTTTAATTATTCTTTGTTTTTTGCAAAACGCAGTTTAGGTAAAACGTGTTCTAACTATTTTTCATATAGAACGCAAATGAGAGGAGATGCAAATTGGGGTTCAACTGCTTTTTTGATAATTGAATATTTTGATTAGTCTCAAAACAAAACCTGTATTGCATAAACTATTATATAATAAAACATAATAGCTATATTTAAAAAAAAAAAAAATTTTTTTGCGAAAGAAGAGGAAAAAAAATTTCAAGTCGAGAGGCGCGGATTAGGGTTTGATTTTATACCTATGGTTTCTTTGAAGAATTTCCTTAGAATTTTATGTAGATTACGTTTTTGCTATACGATTTTTCATTTTTTTTTCATCCATACAAATCAACCCGCCCTAATGTATACACATTTATTTCAAGTTAAGGGTATCTTTTGCTTAAGCGTTCTAGAAAAAGCAGCAATAGCTTAAAATTTTATTCATAACAGAATAAAGGGTTTGTTCAATTTTTCAATAATGCACAATTACTGCTGCAGTATTCAAGCCATAGCGTTCTGTGAAGAAATTTCAAGCAACGTTGCAAAAGTCCAATGTTTTAAGAGATGCAACTATGCTTTTTTGATGAAGAAATGTCAGCAGCAAGAGCAACATAAAATTTAATACTGCAATAGTAAAAATGAGATAAAAATTTATAATAATTGAGAAGATTTTGATGGTTTTTAAATTATTTTATTGTTATTTGGACTAAAGCAGATGTAAAATTGTTAATGTGGCGCTCTGTGGAAGCAGGGATGCATACGCAGGAAGGCAATAGCAAGGTAAAAAACCAGGTGCATTGGCATAAGCAGTGCAGAAAAGCAACAATGCGGCAAAGCATATGCAATATTTTGTCGATACTGAACAAACCCAAAAACTTTTTTATACTAAGCCACTAAGCTTATAAGCAATACCTGAAGCTAACAAGAAATTGCTTAGTTTTATATTCATTAGGCTCATTTTAAGATAAAACAAGATAAAAACAAAAAGCCAATAAAAACTTCAGTCTGAATATGGAAATGCTTAAAACTTACGAATTTTTAAACTTATCACGCAATACCAAAATTTATTACAATATTAAGTGCTCTTTTAATGCATTGCAATTATGACCCGCAAATTTTCACCCGCTATCTACTCACCCTTCTCATCTTTCAGTTAATCATTTTTGACATTTTCATGATTGTTTTTTATGCGCCGCGGTATCTGTGTACATTTCTTTTTCCCTTCTTTATAACAAAAAAATAATTTCATTATCACTCTTAACTCATGCAAACAAGTTGCCATTTGCAAGTGTACTTACATATATATACAAAAAATAACCCATTACGTCCCTAACTTGTTTAATTCCATCTTAACGAATTGTCGTTGTTCGCTTCGAAGACGTTGCCGTGGTTCTCATAAAAAGTCCAAAATGTGTTGGTTATTCTTATTAAGAATGTCCAACTTTACGCTCTAAATACGCTTAAGACAATCAAGAAACGATGAGGATAATGCAACGCCTGAGTGCATCGGGTTGCCTCGACCAGGGTAACCAAAAATGTAATGCAAGTGCAACCCTGTCCTCTTTTACTCTTTGTTTTTGCAATTTTGGGCAACATGTTTGAATGCAAACAATTTGAATGAACGAAATATATTAACACTAAAAGGAAAATAGTGTGGCTGGAGGGGCAGGAGGAAGCAAGTTTTTGCAGCGGCGCTGATGGTGGTGGAAGCAGAAAAGCATGTCGGCATACAATTTAATATGGCGCGCAGGAAAACCGCAAAACAGCAGACAACCAACAGACGGTCGGTCGGTCGGTGGTAGTGAAAGAGAAATGGCTGGGAACGTAAGGGTTTTATTAATGTTTGCAATGGAGTTAGTTGCTTGGCTGACTTGGAATGCCAGACAAATGAACAGCACCGAGCTACTTTTTCTTATGGCTGCGCCTTATGGCAATACTTATGCCAGAAAAGCAATTTTAGTTAAGTTTGTCGAAAATTATGCCATATAAAAGAAATAATTGAAAAATAAAACAATCAAAAAAGTGCACTAGCGACAATCTTCATAAAATGTAAGCGCATTTGATTTAATGAATTTTTTAGAAATTGTTCTTGGCAGCTACACTTTATTATAAAATTTCGTAAATACTAAAGTTTTAAGCATATTAAAATTTTCTTTTAGAACTATATTGTTTTATATCAAGAATAATATATAAAAGGTTTACGTATTGCGCAGGTCCATCATGTTGTTTACTTTTCATTTTGACTTTTCTAGCTACGATAAAAATATTTTTTACGATCATGACGTCAGATAGACGAAGTTTGTTTCTTGAATCTTTTGCCAGTGCAAGTTGGTTTCATTCCAACTTGCTTTAAAAAAAAAAAAAAAAACAAAACTAAAAAACTAGCACGAAAATTATATGCACAGCACTCCTTCATAATTCTTTATTCATATTTTAATATAAAACGGTGGAAAAATTTGTTTAGTCTATTATATTAACAATTTTATTGCACTGCTTAAACTTAGACTAGTTTCATTTTTGTTTACATTAATTGACAACAATCTCATATCGTAAGGCTATCATGACGAAATGCGCAGATCTTAGACAATTATTTTTACGATCTGCGCAATCTATTTTACTATCATTCTTGGTTTTATATGGTGTTTATACCCTTGCTTAATACTGAATTCTTAATACTTAAACCACTAATTTTTTATATTAAATAATTAACTTTTATATTAATTTTGATTAATTTGTATACTCAATATTCATTACTTATTACTAAAAAAATACTTAAAATTTTATGATTTATAAGCAATATTCAATACTCAATACTCAATACTCTAACACAATACTCAATGCGAAATACGCATTTCCAAAATCTCGATATTCAATACTGAATATTTAATACTCAATGCTCACTACTTACTACTCAATGTAACAATAAGTTCTCCATACTTAATGATCAATACTCAATACTGAATGATCACTGCTCAAAACTCCATTCCAAATTCCCATACTCAATACTCTATACTCAATGCTAACTCTTTAATACTCAACGGTCAATATTCAATATTAAATACTCAATTTTAAACACTCAATACTCAACACTCTATTCTAAATTCCCAATATTCAATACCAATACTCAATTCCTAATATTCAATACATATTACTTAATACTCAATGCACTTTACTTAACACACAATACTCAATACTTAGTGCTCAGACCCCTTAGGCAAAAATGTGAGTTCCTAGGGCAAATCGTGGTGAGTTTACGTGAGTTTTGGAGACGAAGGGGAAAGATTATACTTGCTCTGTACTAAAAAACTTGCTTTCAAGTCTTACCTAATGTATAAGGGGTCTCTCTACTTAATACTTAATGGTCAATATACAATACTTACCACTCAATACTAAAAATTTAGTACTCAATACTCCTTTATTAAAACACAAAATTCTAAAATCAATACTCAATTATTTAATTTAATTTAATTTATTTTTATTAATTCATAGTGATATGATAATGGTAATACAAAGGCTATAAATAGTGAATTTTTTGCCTTTGTTCGAATCTGTGCAGTGAACAGAAGCGTGACTCTGGAAAGGAAATTTCAACAGAACGCCAAATTTTTGCTGTGCTCGCGCGTTCTGATTTGTCACAAAATCAAAATCAAACACTAATTTCAGTCTGACAATATTGCAGTTGCTTTCTGTAAAAGCTATAGGGGTATTCACGATTCAGTGCACTTGCCTGTGCAGTTGAGGATTTGAGGACTTGTGCACTTTACAAAAACACATTGTACGTACGTCAAAAATCTGCACAAGTGCTTTTCTACTATTACCTTCAACTTGAGGACTTGAGCAGTTGTGCACTTGTGTGCATTGAAAAATGTTGACAGCTTTGAAATGGTGATGGTGGTGTGTTCACGAAAACCTAACTGCACAACTGCACAAGTCCTCAACTGCACAGGCAAGTGCACTGAATCGTGAATACCCCTTATGTTATGGAGGCAATCAGAGGCGCGAACTGCAAAATGAAAAATTGAGAGAAAAAGCGAGAGCGTGCTCTTTGACCATCACGGTTGCCACTCGCCTATTTTTTTAAACCAAATTTTTCGGAAAAATATACCCAAGACAAAAAGAATTGTGTTTTTACGTGCACTCTAAAAACTGATTGAAAAATCACTACAATAAATGTTTCGAAATAGCGGTTTTGTAAAAAGGTGCAGTGGGTTTTTTCAATTCTGCCTAAAATTCAGCGTTTTTTTCAAAATAGGTATATTTTCTCTTCTTTTTACGCTACTTCAGCGTGTTGGCATTCAGAGAGTTCTAAAAATGCTTCAGCAGCGATATTTTACGCTATTGAAGCGGGTGTCACGCTTGATCTTATATAAAAACCTTTGCTATAATTTCGAAGAGTCTATTCGAACAAGTGTCAATATATATAAAACTGAAACAATAGGTTGGTCACAGCTTAATTATTCAAGGCCACTTAAGATGAGAGGGTAGCGATAATTTTACAAGAGAGTGCCAGAGCAATAATTGTCGGATAAAGTTTGACGCGTTTCTAGCGTGAAATGTTTTAGATTTGGCTCTGTGAAATAAAAATATATTAAATGAAAGAAATATGTTACCAGCAATAATTACTGTAAGCTCCCGTGGATTTTTGTTAAAGTGCAGAATTACGTCTGAGGAATGTCGACCTTTGTAGTCTAGTGGAGAGTGCGCTAGACTATCAACCCAGAAGCCCCTGGTTCGAATCTGGGCTCGGGCATGGTTCTTTCACTTTCTTTGCTCTTTCCTACATTTAAGAATTATGGAAAACTAAAAATTCACACCTAAATTGTGGAAAATGTGGAATTAAAGGACAGAATACAACTAAGGGCTGGAAATGCTTGCCGAGGTTAAGGCATAACACTAGTCTATGCTAAAAGCCATTCAAATTGTCGTTCACGGCTGTTTCACCTAATCAATAATTCACGTATGGTTCCAATCAGGGAACTGCACAAGCCTACTTGAAGTCTATTTCAAGTACTAGCTTAAAATACAAGTTTAAGCTGGCTTGAGCTTGATAATTTTGAATCAAGTATAGCTTATAATTGAATATAAATAAGCCCACTACAGCTTGCGACTTGCAAGTATGCTAGCTTACAAGCGAACATCACGAAGTTTCAAGTTAGAACAGCACGGATAGAGTTGCCACTAGGGATGCCAGGTCCCAATCTCCACGCGGGTTGTCCCGTATTTCAGCCTAAAAATGTGCGTCCCGTGAAGACCGAAAAAATGTCCCAATTTCTTGAAAAACAATTTTATTTTGTAATATTTTCACTATTTTTTAAAAATACTTCCTACGTTTTTCTTTCTTCATGACTAAATTTGTACAGATTTTTTTGTACGCCACTAATTAATTGCACCGAATCGCATACTTTTCAAGCAACCGAACAGTGCGTGAAATAAAGAAAAAGGGAGCGAATAAAACAATAACATCATTCTTTGTGGATATTGTTAATTTTTCTTTGCTCATTTTCACCCACGATGTTCGTTAAGTTCAACATATCGCATCTTTTTCTAGCATTCAAACAAAGCATGAACGAAAGAAAACAAAACGAAAAAACAATAAGTGCATTATGTCAAATACATTATAAAATACAAATTTTAAATTTTCAGATATTAATATGGGTTAGTAAAAATATAAGTTTATTTTGTTTCTATATTCATTTATTTGAGTTCTCTGTCACTGGCTTTTGTTTAAAATATAAAATTTCTTTTTTAAAGTTACATACAACTCGAAAAAATCGATTTTTAGTAAACGTATTTAAAGTTTTTTTTTTTGTTATTCTAAGCGTTCTGGACGATTGAGTCTCTGTCCCGATATTTTTGCTTATGTCCCGATTTTTTTTTTTGTAAAATCCCGATTTTTTCAAAAAAAAACCTGGCAGCCCTAGTTGCCACCTAGATTTTTGGGTATTTTTACGAATTCTTTTCATTTTGAAATTCTGACAACGGATTTGATTTCGAATATAATGTCACAGTTTTCAAATTTAAGATGGAGGTTAGGGTTGCCACCTAAAATTTTAACACAGTACTGCCACCTAATAATATGTATTTTTTTAGAGTTTTAAACATCAGTAAACAGTGTTAGGAAGTCACTGATTTCGAATCTGAAGTCAGAATTTTAAAATTCAAGATGGTGGATAGGGTTTCCACCTTAATTTTTTGGTATTTTTATGAATTCGGGGCTGGCAAAAAAATGGTATACCAAAAATGGGTCGCTGAATCCGAATCCGTTGTCAGATTTTAAAAACTATAGTTTTTTGCTTTTAGTTTTGAGAATACATATTACTAGGTGGCAACCCTATTATGATAAAATCTTATAATATTGAAATTCTGACAATGGATTCGGATTCAGCGACCCATTTTTGGTATATCATTTTTTTTGCCGGAACCGAATTCATAAAAATAAAAAAATTAAGGTGGCAACCCTATCCACCATCTGGCATTTTAAAATTCTGACTTTAGATTCAAAATCAGCGACCCCTTAACACTGACAAATGACGTTTAAAACTCTTAAAAATACATATTATTAGGTGGCAGCCCTATTATTTCAAAAAGTTATAATTTTGAAATTCTGACCACGGATTCGGATTCAGCAACCCATTTTTGGCATACCAATTTTTTTCCTGCCCCGAATTCATAAAAATACAAAAAATTGAGGTAGCAACCCTATCCACCATCTTGAATTTTAAAATTCTAACTTCAGATTCAAAATCAGTGACTCCCTAACTCTGTTCATTTATGTTTAAAATTCTTAAAAATACATATTATTAGGAGGCAATACTGTGTTAAAATTTTAGATGGCAACCCTAACCTCCATCTTAAATTTTAAAACTGTGACATTATATTCGAAATCAAATCCGTTGTCAGAATTTCAAAATTACAAGAATTCGCAAAAATACCCAAAAGTCTAAGTGGCAACTCTATCCGCCATCTTGAGTTTTAAATTCTGATATCAGATCCGAAATCATCTACCCCCTAAAACTGCCAACCACGGAGTCCACAGAACCCTTAAAAGTCATAATACGCCTAAGCTTTTCTTACACAAGCTCATTGAATTTTTTGGATACTTGCTTTAAATTCAATTAATTGGATCTTGCGAGCTTACAAGCTTTTGCCGATCGTTTCAAGCTTTTCAAGCTTCTGCCCGACAAAGTAAGTCTAAACAATCCAAGCCAACGAGCAAGCATGAATATGACTTGTATCGGTATGGTATTTTTGTAAGCTAACTAAAGCTTGCTTTTTCAAGTTTGGATACATACTTGAATTCAAGTACTTGAAAAGGCTTGATCTTCAAGTAGGCTTGTGCAGTTCTTTGGTTCCAATGAACTCCTTTAAATAATCTATCCCTTTCCTTTCAGGTCAAAGGGGCATGCCTTGGTTCTTTGATCTTGAAAAAAAAACTCAAAAGGATATTGTAGAGAGACCAGTTCTATTAACGAACTAATGCAGAAGTACTTAAAATTTGGTGCTTTTTCTGGTGGGTTTTAAAGAAATGTAATTTTTTAAAGAAAAAGTGGTCTCCTAGGCAAAAACCAATAAATTTCGCAAAAAATACATTTGAATGAGCATCAGCTGGGATATAAGAATCGCGAATATCCTGTCAAAAAAGTGCAACAAAAGGACCTGTTTGAAAACCTTATAAAGACTATCACTTAAAAAAAAGAAGCTCGGAAGCAGCCTGCGACTTAAAGTATCTCAAAACACATAAAATACGAGACGCCAAAAATAAAAGCAGACCACAAAAAATGCAAAAATACGGTTATAAGAAGTGGCAACAAAGTAAAAAACTCAACGTAGCGGAAATGCGTAAAAGCCAAATGTACGCAAAAGCAGGGGACGCATAAAAGTGGCACATGAAAAACGGCAGCACAGAGCATATCTCATTCATGATGACGATGACTACGATGTTGTTGATGATGACGACGACGACGACCAAAGACCAAAGCAACCTAAAACAAAAGTGAGCAAAAAAAATCCCCTAATAAAGCACAAATAGCAAAAAAATTAAACAAGAATCAAAAAATAAAAAACCCCAAAATATAAATAAAATTGCCAAAAAACAAGAAAGAAACCAGGAAACACACACACAAAATCGAGAGCTCAAAAATTTGCCCACTTAACCCTTTGTTGCAGCAACACGCTGCGCTCGACCGGCTGGTTTGAGCGGAGCAAAACAGTAAAATGTATAGATTGCATGTGGCTAAGTGTTGCACGCTGCATGTGTGCGTAAGCGATGTCCAATGTGTGTGTGTGTGCGTGTGTATGTGTGTGGGGCAGCGGTGTTAAAGTAAGCCTGGGATACAAACCGAGTCAGAAGGAAACCTAATAAAAATGTAAAAAATACACACCAAAAAAACCGAAAACCAAAACAAAATTTATAACAGCAGAAAAGTTAAAACGAAAAAGTCATCACAAAAAAAATACAGAGCGCGATGAACAGGCAGTCCAAAAAAATGCACAAAAAAAATTCAAAATAAGACGAAGTTTACAAAACCAAAATAATAAAATAAGAATACGAAATAAAATTTTAGGACAAAAATTTTTAAATTCACTCACAGCTTTTTTGGGTTATCACGGGTGTGAAGAGGTGGGAGACGTTGGGGGGGGGGGTAATAAGGTTGTTGCTATGTTAAGGGCGCTTGTGTGTCGGTTGTTCCTATTGTTGTTGCTGTTTTTTGTTTATGGATTTGCCGTTTTCGCAGTGTACCTGCATATTTTTCTATATGTTGTAAAATTTTATTAAAAGCTAATGCATTTTTTTGTGTATGTGTATTTTTTATTTTCGCTACACGTTTTATATCCTGCATCCTTTTTATGACATTATTCTTACATTTTTTTGTGTTGATTACAGCGCCGAAATTGAATGCATTCTAATGATTCAGAGCCAATTTTTGGAGAGATTTTGTTTTTTGTACTATTTTTACAAGGAAATTGTTTTTCGATATTTTTTTTAAAATTATATTTTTTGTATGGTGACGCAAACGAAAATCTTTAAATTTTTCGCTTTAAAAAGAGGAACTTTGTGTTGCATTTAAATGGCAATGTTTCTACTGCATGTTTTATGTATTTAGAAATAATTCAAACAATTATTGATGAAAATAATTGCCGAGAAATATAACCACCCTTTGAAAAACTTTTTAATGGAAACTACGATAAATCTTTATTTTTTTACAAATTTCAATAACAGACATCCAGGAGAAATCATTGAAAGTCAATGAGATTTCTGTTTTGATAAAACTCACTGGAAAACATAGAAAAATAGAAGGAGAAACTTTGACAAAAATCACGAAGAAATCTGAGAAAAATAAGAGATAATTTTTTTTTTGTAGGGCTTAGTAAAAATCTTTTAAAAATAAGAAGATATTCTTTTTAAAACACTGAAAATAAGATAAGAACACTGAAAGTATAAGAAATGCTAGAGAAAATGAAAAAAAAAATATTTACAAAAAAACAAGGCCTCAATTTAATAAAAATCACTGGAATTTATAGAAAATAGAGAAAATAGTTTTATGAAAATTACGAACTAAACTAAGACAATTGAAGAAAACTTCTTAATAAAATCAAGCAGAAATCATTTAAAAACAAGAGTATTTCGTTTTAAACAAAACTCAACAGAAATCGTAGAAAAATAAGGGGGAATACATCAAGAAAAATCTTTAAAAAATAAAAAGAAAAAGAAAACTAAAGGGGTATAAAGTTGTTATATACAAAAAAAATTAAGAAGAAATCTTTTCAATATAATAGTGGTATTCATTTTAATACTGAAATTTCCGAAATCGGAAATTTCCGCCGAGTTGAAGTGAGCGACCCATTTGAAATGTTTCGTTTCTTACACATACATCTGTCAAACTTAAAATCGCCATTGCTTCATTTCGTTAGTGCAAATTTATCATAATTTTGTTCTTGCTCGCAGACATTGCATCAGCTTTAAGGCAGGGATTTGATAGAATGCCCTTCTTATTATCGAAATAATCACATTCACAATGACTCACACTCATTAAACAGATTCCCTTATGATTATTGAACACATCTTTTCTTCGAAAATTTCCGACGATTATTTTTCATCAACTCAAAAGGTGATTAAATTTAAGCAATCTTCGGAAAACCAAAACAACAACAACAAGTGCACTGAAGTTTTCGTAAATTTCAGCATTTCGCAAATTTCTGATCTGAAGTGAATACCCTTAATAAGATTTTATAAGTTCTTAATAAAATTTAAAATAAGTTAGGGGGCGTCCATTAATTAAGTGAGGTGTTTAGTGGGGTTAAGCCGAATCTCACTCACTCTCACCTAGTAGAGAGGGGTGTTCTCGCAAAGATGACGTAATTTTTTATCCGTAAAAAGTGTAGAATTATGAGTTAACTGGTTAAATTGAATTTATATTTAATATTTATATAACAAATTCAATACAATGAACCAAAGATTAACATATTTACACTGTAAACACGCATTTTAAATAATCTCACATGAGATTAGAGGGGGAGGGGGGTCAAAAAATCGCAAAAACCACCTCACGTAATTAATGAACTCCCCTTAAGTTTTAAACTAAGTCCACTTTAACCTAAAAAAATATCAGAAGCAACTTTTTTTCTCAAACAAACTTCTCAATTACGTTGGTATATTTTTCTGCGTGTGCGCCTTTAAAGATCATAAACATTTTTACGACAGCTGATACATTTTTCTAAAGTCATTACTTTTTCAATTTTTTTATTTTACTTCATCTTCATGTTATCAAAACTGTACACAACACATCATTTATACTAAAAACAAAAATTAAATTAAAAGTAAAAACAAGAAACTATATCAACATCTGCGCAGCAAGCACAGAACCTGAGAAAGAGTAAAAAATCTAAGTCGTAAATTTACGCAAAACTCATGACAAGTGTTAATTATGCCATTTACATGAATGCCATGAATGTCACTTTGATTGCATAATAATAAAAGGGCACTCCGAAGAGCGCAGTTGGGGCGCCATTAAGAAAAATTAAAATAAAACCGATACAAAAAAAAAACTCAAACTAAGTACTATCAGAGCTTAAAGAATGCCAGCACAGCGCCTGGCGACGACGCAAAACACAGTAGCTTTGATTTAATCATCAATTATGAGGCTCAGTTAATGGCAGCTACGCTTGGCATCCAAACCAAATAAAGCGAATAAACAAATGAATGCATTTTACTGGCTGGCATCATACTCTGGAGCTTCTGCATCTGGTGATGGTGATAGTGATGTAGATGGAGATGGAGATGGCTTCACTTGATCTTGCTGCTTCCTGCTCTGCATGCATTTAACATAATGACACGCGGCTGTGTGTTTCCGCGCAGACACATTCATTCAGCTGCATTTAATGCCTTTCTTTGCCAGAACGCAGGCGCGGCTGGCTGACTGACTGACTGAGTGGCTGACTTTATGCATGACAGGTGAGGGGAATTGGGAGCATTGGGGAAGCATTGCGCGATGCGTGCAAAAACATATTTTGTGTTAATAGAACCAGGATTAAGTTGATCGCACGTTGCTTCATTCGCAGCATCATCGGCCAGCGCCACCTGTTGATGGCGTCAGCAATGATATTATTGTCAATAAACTGATAATCAACGTAATGGATGTGGTAATAAATGCAGCAGCGTGTAGTGCTTTTTGTTGCTGTTTTTGTTTTTTTTGTTTGTGGCTCATAATCTTTACTGTTGTTGTTGCTGTTGTTGTTACTGCTGTGATGTTTCTGTTTCATTAATTCTGGCGATTAAAATGAAGCGATTGAAGATAGAAGCCATGCGTTGCTTCTAAGATTTTCAGTTGTTTTGTTGTTGAAGTTGTTGGCCGATAAGATTTAAGATTTGTTTGCAATAAACAAGAACGCAGAAGCTCGATGGTAAAATTAACATAAAAATTTGGTGTCGATGCTTTAGCTTTACAACAAAAAAAAGAAACACAATTTATCTATGGAAAACTATGACGTAAAAACTGGTCTGGTGTAGTTAATAAGAGTGGTATAAAACTAAATGAAATTTGTTGACTGCATTTAATTTAAAAATTTTTTATAGTAGTGGTATAAAAATTGGTACACAAAATTTTATCAAAATTAGTATAAAAACTGGTATAAACATTGGTATAAAAATTTGTATAAAAATTTACATAAAAATTTGGTATAAAACTGGTATAAAAATTGGTAGAAACATTTTTATAAAAGTTGCTTTAAATAATGCTATTAAAATTGGTATATGAGTATGTATATATTATTGGCGAAAAATAAAAGTTTGTTAGAATTGGTTTAGTATAAGTAATTGTATTAAAAACGGTATAAAAGTGTGGCGACAACGTTACATAAAATTTTATTTAAAAAATGGTATAAAAACCTTTATTTAAAAAGACTTCTATAAAAATTAGAAGAAAAACTGGCAAATAATGTATTTAAAAACGAATTGTCTTACAAAAACATCAACAATGCTAAAAATTCTTAAAATTAATAATCATAGGTATAAACTTGGTATAAAAATTTGTAAATATTTTTTCATTAAAATAGGCATAAATTGATATTGAGTTTTAAAAAATTTTAAAAAAATTGGTAAAATTTTGGTATAAAAACTTACAAAAAACCTAAACATTAAATTGCTATAAAAGCTCTTAAAATTAGCAAATATTGGTATAGAAATTGGTAAAAAATTTGTATAATAGGTTTTACAATTCGTAAAAAAAAAATTTTAAATTGAAACAAAAAACAGCATAAAAATTTCTTAAAATAAGTATTAAGCAGAGCTGTAAATCGGCATTCATATTCAGAATTTTAAGTAAAACTGAATAACCACATAAGAATGCATTCAATGATTCAAAATTGATTTATAAATAAAATTTTTAATTCACATTCATTTTTTAAGAAATGCTTAATTATTTATTTCAATTATTCATTTTCGTTATTCAGAATAATAAATCAATTTTTTTAATTTATTTGAATGCTATTCACAGAGAATGCAATTCACAAAGAATTTCAGAATTTTCAATTATTCTTTTTTTTTTCTTTATTTTTTATTTTTTATTCGTAATTAATTTTTTATTCATTATTCCTTTTTATTCACTATTCATTTAGTATTCATTATCCATTAGTATTATTCATTATTCATTTGTTATTCCTTATTCATTTTTTATTCATTTTAAACCTTAGCTATAAATAAAAAATGAATAAGAAATGAATAATGACTAAAAAATGAACAACGAATAACAAATTAACAATGAATAAAAAATGAAAAATAATTAAAAAATTAATAATGAATAAAACATGAATAATGAATAAAAAATGAATAATGAATAAAAACAGAATAATGAATAAAAAATTAATAATGAATACAAAATTAATAATGAATAACGAAAGAATAATGAATAAAAAATGAGTAATGAATAAATAGAATAACTAAAAATTCTAAAATTCTTTGTGAATTGCATTTTTTGTATTTTATAGCATTCAAATGAACAAACAAATTTATTTATTATTCTGAATAATGAAAATTAATATTTGAACCAAATAATTAACAAATTCTTTAAAATTGAATAAGAATTAAAAATTTTATTTGTAAATCAATTTTGCATTCATCGATTACATTCTTATTTCTTTATTCAATGATTCACTTTTTTGTGACTAAAATCAAATTGAAGGCATTCTTTTACAGCTCTGGTATAAAGTTTATCAAATATTAAAGCAAATATAGAATCAGCGTTAAAACTAGTATTAAAACTTATAATAAGTATAAGTATTATAAGTAGTTTAAGTGTAAGTATGAGTATAAGTATAATTATAAGCTACAATATAAGTATAAGTTTAAGTATAAGCTTAAGTATAAGTATGAGTATAAGTATAATTATAAGTTACAATATAAATAAAGTATAAGTATGAGTATAAGTATAATTATAAGCTACAATATAAGTATAAGTATAAGTATAAGTATAAGTATATATATAAGTATAAGTATAAGTATAAGTATAAGTATAAGTATAAGTATAAGTATAAGTATAAGTATAAGTATAAGTATAAGTATAAGTATAAGTATAAGTATAAGTATAAGTATAAGTATAAGTATAAGTATAAGTATAAGTATAAGTATAAGTATAAGTATAAGTATAAGTATAAGTATAAGTATAAGTATAAGTATAAGTATAAGTATAAGTATAAGTATAAGTATAAGTATAAGTATAAGTATAAGTATAAGTATAAGTATAAGTATAAGTATAAGTATAAGTATAAGTATAAGTATAAGTATAAGTATAAGTATAAGTATAAGTATAAGTATAAGTATAAGTATAAGTATAAGTATAAGTATAAGTATAAGTATAAGTATAAGTATAAGTATAAGTATAAGTATAAGTATAAGTATAAGTATAAGTATAAGTATAAGTATAAGTATAAGTATAAGTATAAGTATAAGTATAAGTATAAGTATAAGTATAAGTATAAGTATAAGTATAAGTATAAGTATAAGAATAAGTATAAGTATAAGCATAAGTATAAGTATAAGTATAAGTATTAGTATAAGTATAAGTATAAGTATAAGTATAAGTATAAGTATAAGTATAAGTATAAGTATAAGTATAAGTATAAGTATAAGTATAAGTATAAGTATAAGTATAAGTATAAGTATAAGTATAAGTATAAGTATAAGTATAAGTATAAGTATAAGTATAAGTATAAGTATAAGTATAAGTATAAGTATAAGTATAAGTATAAGTATAAGTATAAGTATAAGTATAAGTATAAGTATAAGTATAAGTATAAGTATAAGTATAAGTATAAGTATAAGTATAAGTATAAGTATAAGTATAAGTATAAGTATAAGTATAAGTATAAGTATAAGTATAAGTATAAGTATAAGTATAAGTATTAGTATAAGTATAAGTATAAGTGTAAGTATAAGTATAAGTATAAGTATAAGTATACGTATAAGTATACGTATACGTATAAGTAAAAGTAAAAGTAAAAGTAAAAGTAAAAGTAAAAGTAAAAGTAAAAGTAAAAGTAAAAGTATAAGTATAAGTATAAGTATAAGTATAAGTATAAGTATAAGTATAAGTATAAGTATAAGTATAAGTATAAGTATAAGTATATGTATATGTGTAAGTATAAGTATAAGTATAAGTATAAGTATAAGTATAAGTATAAGTATAAGTATAAGTATAAGTAAAAGTATAAGTATAAGTATACGTATAAGTATAAGTATAAGTATAAGTATAAGTATAAGTATAAGTATAAGTATAAGTATAAGTATAAGTATAAGTATAAGTATAAGTATAAGTATAAGTATAAGTATAAGTATAAGTATAAGTATAAGTATAAGTATAAATATAAGTATAAGCATAAGTATAAGTATAAGTATAAGTATAAGTATAAGCATAAGTATAAGTATAAGTATAAGTATAAGTATAAGTATAAGTATAAGTATAAGTATAAGTATAAGTATAAGTATAAGTATAAGTATAAGTATAAGTATAAGTATAAGTATAAGTATAAGTATAAGTATAAGTATAAGTATAAGTATAAGTATAAGTATAAGTATAAGTATAAGTATAAGTATAAGTATAAGTATAAGTATAAGTATAAGTATAAGTATAAGTATAAGTATAAGTATAAGTATAAGTATAAGTATAAGTATAAGTATAAGTATAAGTATAAGTATAAGTATAAGTATAAGTATAAGTATAAGTATAAGTATAAGTATAAGTATAAGTATAAGTATAAGTATAAGTATAAGTATAAGTATAAGTATAAGTATAAGTATAAGTATAAGTATAAGTATAAGTATAAGTATAAGTATAAGTATAAGTATAAGTATAAGTATAAGTATAAGTATAAGTATAAGTATAAGTATAAGTATAAGTATAAGTATAAGTATAAGTATAAGTATAAGTATAAGTATAAGTATAAGTATAAGTATAAGTATAAGTATAAGTATAAGTATAAGTATAAGTATAAGTATAAGTATAAGTATAAGTATAAGTATAAGTATAAGTATAAGTATAAGTATAAGTATAAGTATAAGTATAAGTATAAGTATAAGTATAAGTATAAGTATAAGTATAAGTATAAGTATAAGTATAAGTATAAGTATAAGTATAAGTATAAGTATAAGTATAAGTATAAGTATAAGTATTAGTATTAGTATTAGTATTAGTATTAGTATTAGTATTAGTATAAGTATAAGTATAAACATAAGCATAAATATAAGTATAAGAATAAGCATAAGCATAAATATTACCATAAATATAAGAGAATTTTTATAAGTAGAAAATAAATAATTTTTTAAGATATCATCTATCCAAAGATAAAATTAAGATATATGTCACAATTAAATCATTTATTGAATTTTTAAAAGTAAAGGTCTTAAAATTTATATAAAACTTATTTAATACAATTTTATATAAAAAAATGTTTTTAAAATATGGCATAAGCCAGATGAATATGGCCAAAAACAGAAAACAATTTTAACATCGCTGTAAACCTTTCAATAATTGCAAAAAAAAATAGTCAACAACCATAAAATGTGCTATAATATTTTATGGTTATTATTATGATTGACCTATACCAGTTTTTATATCAATAAATTTATCTTGGTTGAATTATTAAGTCTTAAAGCATAAGCATAATTGTAAACAAAAGGTATAAACTAAAAACTATAAGTATTGTGAACTCTTTACATTAAAGAAAAATGACGTCATTTTACAAAAATGGTATAAAACTTTTAATGTTAACAAAAGAAAAAAATTTTTTATAAAAATATACGTTTTGCACAATACATCATATAGTATATATGTATATTTATAGAAGTATAAAAACTTTATTGAAAAGAACACATTGCAATTATATCAGACACTTAAACTGGTCTAAACACTTCCAATAAACCATTTTTTGAAGACACAATCTTTTTCCAGCACAATTGGAACAGTTATCAAAAAAACATTTGATTGTGATAAACAAAAAGTGGTCGTAATCTAAAATATTTTAAAAACTAGCTTTTTGCTGATCTTAAAAGATTTCGTAAAAATAGAGTCACATATAAAAACTTTTATTAGTAGCTTTAAAAAATATTGAAAAATTTGTATTTGTATAAAATTTATTTTTAAAACCTGATACCAGGTTTAATTTAAAAAAAATTATTACTAATTCAAAATGTTTTTATAAGTTATTAACTGGATTAAAGACTTAAAATTAATTTGTTGTTAAAATGATACTATAAATATATATTTTTTTATTCCAATAACTTATTCTTAAAACAGAGCTAAAGACATGAGTAGATAAAATTGATCAAAAACTGGTATAAGATGTTGTGCTAAGAAATGTATGGCTTCAGAAAATAGTAAAAATGCTTCTTGTGTCTACAAGTCTTTGAATCTAAGCTATTAACATAAGAACAATGAGATAACATAGCAATTGTTCATAATCAAAACTGGTCTAAAAACTTGAAATAAAAAATTCGTGTGTGAATTCAAAGCACTATTTCCACAAAGAAACATGTCGTTTGCTTACATTTATTTATAAAAAAAAATTTAAGCAAACTACATTTAAACTGAAAACTTCAAGCGTCAAACTCTTAAACTGACTGGTAAAAACTATTCATAAACTGGTATAATAAACAATTCACACGAATGTCATCCTTTAATTAATGCTTAGAATACGAAAATGCTTTAGAATTCAGACAGCAATGCACAAATAACTAAAACCAAGTAATGAAAAATCAACTTAATACATTAACCCTTAGCCAACACCGCCCGCTACTGCCCCATTCACATCCTAACCCTTGCATTTTCAAGCTAAAATATATACGTATACATATAAATAAATTGAACGCACACCATTAACAAAAAATATGATCGAAAAAAAAAATAAGTTCGAAAAATCGTAACGTTTTCTTCTTCTGCTTCGTGTTGCATTGTCGGCAAATGTTGCAATTTTTACGCGGTTGCAGCTGACAACATTGCAAGCAAAGGACAAACAAACAGAGTGCATAAAAAGTTGCTGACTACTTTTTTATGCGGTGTTTTGTGTTCGCTTTTGTGTTTTTTGGTTTGCTTCTTTTTTGAGAAATTCTTGCACTTTTATTTTTGGGCGGCTGACATTTCGGCGAAGCGCGAAAAATATATAAAATTTTTATGCATTACATTTTATAACTTCATGTGTAGGCTTGGCAGGAGCGATGATGAAACGCAAGCAAGGAGTCTTCGGTAAGGTGGTAAGGTGGCAAGTTGCGGTGCGGTGGCAGAGGCGCCAGCATTTGTCCTGAGTGGCAGGCAGCAGGACATTGTGCAGCAGGACAACAAGAGCAACAAACAACAACTTCATCAGCAAAAAGAAAAGAAATTAAATTAAATTTTGGCATTTTTTGTGCGACTCACACAGGCACACGCACACACACATACAAACACTCATTTAATTGCAATAGGTTTGTGTGTACTTTTTTAAGGACATTTTTAACTTTTTCTGTTTCTTGCTTGTTATCTTTTTGGAGTGCAGTACAGCGCAGCTATAACAACAAAAATATCTACAATATATATTTTGCATTTTTAACAAAATAAGAATACGCAAAAGATGATGACGACGACGACGACGACGACGATGCTGATGATGATGACGCTGACAAGGCAATAGGAGCAGGAGGAGTAGCAGCAGCAAAAAAGGACGCGCGGTTGCTTGCAGCGCGCACTTCAATTAATCAGCAAACGGAGGCGCACAGAAGCAGAGCGTCAGAAAAACGCAGCCGATTGTATTGTAAAATGAGTTGGTGATCGTCGAGGGGTTGCTCAGCGAAGGTGGTGTCAAGGGCACCTGAAAGCGGAGTAGCAGGATAAGCGGAGCGTATGAAAAGGATATGCAAGAGGCATACATTGTAAGGAAGGGGCTGCTGACTGCTGCACGTAGTTTGTGTGTTTGGAGTGTTTAAAAAAAAAACCAAAAAAAAAGGACTCAAGTGTGTGCGTTCGGTGGTTTTGTGCCTGCTGATTTTGTTGCTGGTTTCTTTTCTTCTGCTTGCTTTTTTTTTTTTTTTTTTGCTCATGCTTCTTCTGCTTTTATTTTGGCAAATTTTTGGCAATTTTTAATGCTTTGTTTTAATGCAACCTGGAAAAAGGGTTCGTTTGCATTTGCACACACAGCAACAACAACAACAACAACAACAACAACAGGAACAACAGCCAGCAATAGCAAAATGCTGATGGCGACAATTACAACAACAAAATTTTAGCTTGCTGCTTTTTTTTTGTTGTAGGTACGAGTGTATAAAAGAAAAAGTATTAACTTGATATATTTTTTTGCCATTTGATAAAAATAAAGTAAGTAGAAGAAGCAAAAGAAGAAGAAGCAAGTATTTTAAAAAATTCTCATATAAATGAGACAGTGACAGCGAGGAGGAGGGGGGAGGTTGCGGCAACAAGCAGACTGGGTGAGGTTTGAGAGAGAAGGAGGATACAGGTGGGAGTGAGCCTAGAGTGGAGGCACAGACTAAGGGGTCTGAGCTGAGTGAGTGGAAGGTCTGTTTCAGAAATGTTACAATTTGAACAGTTATTCAGTGGCGTGATTCTATTCTTTCAAAGAAATCTTGATGCATAAAATCGTTGTTGCGTTTGTTTGACATCGCGTAACTTCCAAATGACTTAACCAATAATGGTCATATTTACACAATATTTTTTTTTTTGTCTCGGTTATTCATAGCTATATTAAAATCCAATAGACAAAACGCAAGAGAACGCTATAGTACAAAACTTTTTCAAAATCTCAAAAATCTACTTAACCACAAGAGATATAAGAAAAAATGTTTAAAAAGGCATTTTACCTGGAAATTTATTTCTCTTACGTATACCCTACAATAAGCATTTTTAAATGTAGTAAGATTTAAAAAAGTAAGAAATAGATAGTAATTGTCTACAAAATTTAGAAGTTCTCATTAATAAACAAATTGAACTAACAAACACCTTGATGAATATGATGTCTCTGTTAATAGCCGAACTATGCAATTGAACTTGCGAATAACTATATGGAACGCCAATGGTCTTTCCAGCCACAAACAAGAGGTCGAACTCCTTCTGAACTCCAATTTTATTGACATATTCTTAGTTTCAGAAACTCACTTTTCCAATAAAACTTTCTTCAAAATAAGAGGTTATGCTTTAGTTAATACTAATCACCCAGATAAAAGAGCCCATGCAGGTTCAGCTATACTTATTAAGTCAACTAATTATTTTGCTGTTTTAAATGGCATCAACAGCAGCATTGTTGAAGCCAAAAAAGAGCCTTAGCTTCTGACACAGAATGGAGTGATTGACACAGTCAAAGGCTTTGGAAAAATCGAATAAACAAAGCAGTGTTATATGTCCTGCATCAAATGAAGTCCGGATATCATCAACGACTTTAAGCATGGCCGTCGCACAACTCTATGCCCATACGCAGAGAAAAAACATAGTTGCAACAACCTTGTTTTAAGAGGATCATAGTACGATTCGGATTATGATTGTTGCTAACATGTTCTTAAACATATAATATTTTCTTTGATCATGATAAAATGATTACAACAACCATATTTAGAAAAGGAACTTTTTTGTAGGAACCAAAATATTATTGAAACAATCATTATTCTCTTATTGGGTCGAAAATAGAATGATTGCAACAAGTATATTATGAATTTATTTTTAGGATCCAGAATATTATTGAAACAATCATTTTATTTTTTTATTTTAATGCACTCCAATTTCCACAGCTATTAATTAAGATATCTCCAGAGGTTTGCCATTGTCTGGGCTGAACAGAAATATTCATTCAATTGAAAAAACTTTTTGATAAAACTTTCTGTCCGAGCTGGGGTTTGAACCGCGGCTTTTTCGCTTACGAGCCACGCACACTACCAGTAAGCCACAGCCGCTACTACCGCTCGCTTGACTAATTCCATCCATAAACATGGTACATTAAGTGCATTGTCACAAAAATAGCAATATTTGTGATAAACAAAATATGGTCAGAATTGCGAAATATATTTAAGGTAAATAGAAATATGTTTGCTACTCTTAAAGTCGAAAATGTTACTTTTCTGCGTGCTGTTTTTAGGATAAGGTGATTTAAAACAAAACACAATAATTGAACAGTTGGCAAACGAAATGGCACATAGCCAGAAATCGATAAAACTTATTGTGTCTGAATGAAGTGAAAGTTTTTCCTGCAAACTGTTCAGACACAATAAATTCTTTCGATTTTTGGTTATGTTCTGCTTCGTTTGCCAACAATCAAAGAATAGTTCAGACAAACATTCAAGATTCTAATATGTTTGTCTCTATAACAATATTCACATTTATTATGATTGACAGAAGTACAACATTTTTGTTGCAACTAATAGTTGAGGCAATTATAGTATGTTGACGATTTCAATGATGTTATGATTTCAACTATAATGTTATTTTTGGTACAATCATTAGTAAATAATGACTTTATTAAGCAAAAATTTGTGTTTGCAGAAAGAATACAATAATTTTAGCAAAAAAATTATTATTGCAGTAATTATGTCTCAACCATGTCTTTTCTCTGCGTGCAGCTCTGAAACCAGATTGGCATGGAGATAGAAGGTTATGAGCATCTAAATGATTATTTATTTGTTTAGCCATGAGGGACTCACATATTTTTGAAAATGCAGACAGAATGATTATAGGTCTAAACTCATTCATAGTAGAAGCATTAGTGGCTTTTGCAATCGGAATAGCAGTCGCAATTTTCCACGCTTCAGGAAAACATGAAGTAGTGAAGCAATGATTAACAATATATGTGTCAAAGGTTCAATTATGTAGGGTAAGATTAACTTTTTAAAACGTAAGGAAATACCATCATCTCCAACAGCATTAGATGTAATGTTCATAATCGCTTTAGTGACGTCATTTATGTCAACATAAGAAAATTAAAATTTATCACATTCCTCAAATACACGTACATTACATTGAAATGTATTATTGCCTAATGAATTATTGGAAAGAAAGAAATCATTTAGATTATTAGGATCAATGTTGCTGATACCGAGCTTACGTATATTTTTCGAAAGAACTTTGGAAGAAAGTGAACTGTCAAGTTTTCTGTGAAAGTATTTCTTGGAGTGTCTTATTACGGAGACAGCTTCATTACGAGCAAGCTTATACAAGTTCCAATTCACATCAATGCGATGTTCTTTCCATCTATTATAAAGTTTATTTCTTTTCTTTATCGATGCTTTAACGTATGAGGTTTACCATGGATAGGAATTATTCTCAACAGTCACGGCACGAAGAGGCACAAAATTTTCAAAAGCATATCTAACGTGCAATGCAAAAACATTCAACTTGTCATCAACAGTAATCATCATAAGTCACTGTATAAGTAGTTTGCATGGTTAGAATAATGGTTTCTTTCTGGATTTCTGTACTGCAAAATCTTCTATTAGATCGTCAAAGTCTATTTTATGAAGAATATCACTTTCAATGCACATGATTGACAAATTCGTAAGTCGTGCTTGTAACATAGTTGTTCTTAATTCATTTTGAATTCTTTTCAGCCGCGAAAACGAGCGCTCTCCACTACAGTTGGTGACCATTAGTGAAAGAAATATCCTTGTAGCAACTTCTACCTCTGGAAAAATTTCATCTAATTTAAACGTTTTTATTAATTTGTGTAAGGCTGATACACTCAAGTCTTCTGATTCATTTTTTATGTTTTTTAAGTACTGCCTTAAATGAAAACATTCTGATTTGAGGTCATTAGCATTAATGTCTTTATAATAAAAGTCTGCAAAATCTTTGCATTTGCTTGTCAACTGGCCACAATCGATAGTTTTTAAATGAGAAAGAAAACTAAAACTTTTGTCAACTTCCTTGTATACTTCAGAACGATTTTTTAAATGAACGGTCAAAGTGACAATCATAGGAAGAAACGTGCTTATACGGAATTTTTGAATTTGCCATTCAACTGTACATTATTAGTTTATTTATTTTAGTACATTAGTATAATAAGAACAAGTTCTTTTGCTATACAAAGAAATATAATTTAGAATTAAATATTACATACAACAAAAATTACACAATAAAAATTAATCATTTTTAATTTTGAGCATAAGTTATTTAAATTTATAATTGAAAGAAATATACGATTATTATTATTAAAAATATAATTTAATTTAGCTTTTAAGTATTTGAATTATAAAAGATGAAGATAGACAGTATTATAAGGAAAACAGAAAAGAATCAGATGAAAGAGGATAGAGGGAAAGAGTGAAATAAAGTAAGAAAACTGGTTACATTAACAAAACTCTGTAGTTAAGTAAACATTTTAAATACAGCTTGTCTAAAGCTTCCAATTCCATCAATGGATTTTAAATGGTTTGGTAAAGAATTCCATAATCGAATGGCGTTAATGAAAAATAATCTCGTTAAATTAAGGAATTTAAAATTAGGTACTATCAGAACATTACTTCGAGCTGACTGGGAGAATTGTGGTTTTTCAAATAGGTATAAGGGAGTTTTAGACTGAATTAGATTGTATAAAAAGATACAAGTCCTGGCGTTTTGGTAATTAGATAAGTCGCAACCAAGAACTGATTTCTTGTACTGTGAAATATGATCGAATTTCCGAATGCCATGGACATATTTAGTAGCATGATTGAATGCTACATGTAGTTTATGCTCAGAGTGTGAATCTAATTTGCTGTATATAAGTTCAGAGTACGTTATTATAGGTAATATCAACTGTACTACAAGCTTACGCCTGGTTTCTAAGGGCGTAAAGCCAGAAGACATTCTAAGATTTCTAAGACAAAAATATATTTTACGTATAATGCTGTTAACATGATCGGTGCACGTCAGTGTTGAGTTTATATGGAAACCTAGGCTTACAACATTGGTAACAAGTTTAAGTTTCTTATCACCTATAAACAAGTCAGGGATATTTTCAAAAAAATTTTAGATGCCGAGATCGGTAGAACGTGAGATTTTAGTGCATTGAGCTGCAAACCGTTTCTTAAAGACCACTGGTTTATATCTTGGAGATCTTCATTAAGTCTACAACTCAAGTCCTCCAAGAGACCAGTTCTACGGGAAAGATGTAATTGAATATCATCCGCGTATGCATGCATAGAAGAATATTTACAAGTTGAGAAAATGTCATTTATAAAAACTGAAAATAGCAATGGGCCAAGAATTGAGCCTTGTGGCACTCCACTGCGTACCAAATTAAATTGAGAACACCTATCACCAACCCCAACTCTTTGCAATCTATTCGACAAATAGCTTCTCAAAAGACTGACAGCATTATCACAAAAGCCATACCAGCACTTTAGTTTTTGGCAAAGTAAGTTGTGATTTACAGTGTCGAAAGCCTTCGAAAAGTCGAGCATGCAGAGAAGAGTAATCAGCCCTTCGTCATATGCTTTTCGTATTTCGTCCAAAACCTTCATAGCAGCAGTGGAACAGCTATGGCCAGCTCGAAATCCAGATTGTAGGAGAAAGCATATTATTAGTGTTCAAAAAAATTGAGATTTGATCTGCCATAATCGCTTCACACACCTTAGACAGCGAGGACAAAATACTAATTGGCCTGAAATCATTGTCTTCGACCGCAGACGATTTTTTAGCAATTGGGACCACCTTAGCAATTTTCCAGGAATGAGGAAAAGCAGACGTTGTAAAACAGTGGTTAATGATGTGGGTTAACGGACTAAGAATGTAGGGTGTAATTATCTTTATAAATCTTATCGAGATTCTCTGATGATCTTTCTGTATATTCTGCATTCAATCAACTGTATATTCTGATGATCTGAAAAATGTGATTCGAGTGCTGCAAATTATTTTTCTTTGAGTATTATCTTTATATTCAGCATTTGGTTTTTTTTTTCCTTTGCAGCCGATTCACTGTGATCGAAGTTACTTCGTGTGCTGCTGACATAATCAGCCAGAGATTCAAAAAGTTTTGCTGCAATGTCCAAGGTTATGGTGTTATTCTGTAAACTTTTGCTTGTTTTATTTATTTTTTCCAAAAGGTCATTCCATATCTCCGTTAGAAGAATCGCCTCAAATTTTTTCCATTTTGTTCGCAAGGCTTAGAGCCTCATTTTTTGTTTCTCCTGATTGATCGCTATCTTTGACAATTGTTGCTAAAGCTTCAGAAATATGATCATAACCATCTAGTTTCCGAGAGAGACTTCAGAACTTTGTTTGCACTTAAACATTCTGTCATTATTTTCCATCGTTTGGTTGAACCCGAAAAAAATTGAACAAATTTTGAATGAATTGGAAGTATGCTACTGCATGTGGAACACACTCAACAGCATGAACACCTACTAACTTCAGTGAATGTGCGGCACATGGGACAAAAATAGCAAATTCGCATTTTTCTTTTATTCTTTTCTGAACACCAGAATACTGTCCAGCAGTGTGACCAGAATGGAACATTATATTATACTTTGGCATATTTTAGCTTCGGGAAGCATATTTTTTTTATAAAAATATGCAGCATAAAAAGTGGAATATTTTTCGTATGATTATATTTTTCAAAATTCACAAAAATTGCAATAAAAAAATGTCTATTTGGTTACTAAATGGTTGTTTTTTGGCTATCGACATTTTTTTTTATCTCTGAACCACCTTGTAAAACGCAATATAAGGAATTAATTTAGTGGTTAACTTCTTCGTTGTCAATTTTATTGCAATTCATTTAATAACTTCACGCAGCTTAAAAAGTGAAGTAAATTTGCTTATATGTTTGTTTGGTTAGATTTTTTATGGATTATGTTACAGCAGTAAGTAATTTACTTAAGAAAACATTAGGGGCATTCACGATGTGTTGTATTTTCCCTTGTATTGTGTATTTTTGATAAATTTGATATTTGTAGCAAATTTTGTAATATAACAAAAACAAAATGCAGTTTTCAAAATACAACCCTGTGGAAAATATACAAGTTGTGTATTAGATCAGCTGATTGTACAAGCATTTCTACTCAGCATGGAGCAAGCTAAAGGCTACGCTATGAGTTTATTTAATAAAAATTAATATAATTGATTTTAAAAATACAATAGCTGCGTTCCATTCGCTTCAAAATAATCCAGATTATTTTTTTTTACATGCAAAGCAAAAACAAAAATAATGCTCCTATAACAAATTGGATTATTTTTGCTATCCATATAAAATTGTGATACAGCCTTTAAAAAATTTCAAACACAGGTGTCGCACCTGTATATTTCTCTGAGCTGTCATTTCGTTTTTTGAATATTTTGTTTGTTTGATACAATGACTATAAGGTAGCCATGACAGCTACCTATTTTCTCACGAGCTGCGACCATCGAATGTTAAACAAACGAAAACAAAACAAACCGCGTGTGTCACACACATTGGACGCATTCAGCGGAGCCAACAAATGCACTTAAACTTTTTATATAATTGCATAATATTAATAATTAAATTAAATTATTTACAATTTTTCTGACGTTTAGAGTGAAACATATTCAGAAAAAAACATCGTTCACTAAGGTATCGCTACCATAACAGTTCACAACAGTTTTGAACGACACACGTTCTCATGGCTCCTAACAGCTATTGTATCATGATTGCTTGTTTGAATTTAATTTTTACTGCTACGGTAATACCCTCTACGAGTCGTTTTTCTTGCCGTTCCTTTGAGAAAATTTGTTGTCGCTATTATATTAAGGTGAAAGGAACGCAGCTAATATGTACTTTATTGAAGGTTCGATCACAATAATTTTAAGTATTGTAAATTTCGCAAAAAATTTATCACAAATGCACCACATCGTGAATACCACTATTATTGCTAAAAATAGCTATTTCTTTTAAATATTTTAAAATGTGGATTCAAAACAATAAAGCAGAAAAAAAAGTTATTGTTCAAAGTTCGGAATCTGAAGATTTATAAAAATTTGTGCTTTTCTCGCTTAGCTTACCATTTAGCAATGCTGAGGTTGAGAAAATTTTTAGTTATATGAATCTTTCTTATTTAAACGAAAATTCGAAATAGAATAATAATACAAGCAACAATTTAAGAATTGACCTCGAAGATGTGCCTGAATTTTAGTTTTGTATATTGTATATCGTTACTTAAAATTAAAAAACCATAACAATGTTTATAATTTTTTATAGGAGAAGAAAATAAATTTAAGTGCGATAGTAATCAAATAAATAAATGTTTTTAAACTTGCTTCTGTGTTTTTTTTTATATGCCTATTTAGACTTATTTAGAGATATATCTTTGAAATTGAAAGTGGAATATTTTTGTGGAATATAAAAATTGAAAGTGGAATATTTAGCATATTTTTTTTTTAACAAAAAGCATATTTTTTCAAAAATCTTCTGGTCACACTGCTGTCCAGCCATGTTGGAGGTATTATCGTAGCTCTGTCCACGACAATCTTTTATTGATATATTAAGATTTTTCAAAAATTCTAAAATAGTTTCTGCTATATATTGAGCCTTATGTTATTTTATAGGTAAAAATGTCAAAAATCTCTAAATAGGCTCTCCGTCTTTTACATATCTAACGATAAAAGTTAGTTGGTCCACATTCGGAGAGATCTGGAGTGGAATCCTCGCTTATTGAGAAGTATTTCGCTGCTTTTATTTCGTTGACAATAGTTGTTAAAACTTTCAGTCCCATTATAATGATAAATTCATTACATATATTTGCAGACAAATATGATGTACTTCCTTTTCCACAATTGCCATACTTTCGCATGTGGTCAGCAAGGAAAGGATCAAAATCACTTATTAGTTCTAAGCATCCCAAATAATTTCTGTTATTTTGAGACCCCAATATTTCATTATCATCACTAAACCCGAGTCCCCTAGAAGCCAAAAATTTCACAACTGAAACGATTCTTTTCAGTACATTTTTTCAATAATTGACTTGTGCATTATGTTGCGAGAGCAACCCACTATCAACTCGTCCAGAAGTTGTGGTTCTTGCCACATAATTCATCATCGATTGTCGGTGCTGTGAACTATTCTTGTGCTCCATCAAAAAATTACTTATATGCTTCCAATCTTTGAATTCATTTGGAGAACTCATATTATGACCAGTACCAGTAGTAGTATTAAATAGACGGCAGCAAAAACAGAATACAGATTTCTTCAACGGCGAATATAGGAGCCACTTTCTATCTATATGCTCACCATTCGTCAATTTGTGGGTAAAAATATTTCAAGAACCTAGTTTTTGTCTTACCGCTTGAATCGGGAAAACTTGTGGAAGTTTCTGAGAAATCACAATTTTTGATTTGGAAAAACTCTGGGCATTTGCAAGCTCAAATATCGCATACTTCTTCCGTAAAAATTTCATCACAGTACGAACAAAGATCGTTTGGTACATTTTTAAAACTTGTATTTGGTAAGAAACTTGAAGTGAAAGATTCAGAATCTAAGTCACACACATCTGAAATTGGAAGTTCTGAACTAATCATCTTACTTAAAATATCTTTTATGTCAATCGCGGACACCGTGTCCGAGCTTTGCAATTTACAGGAATCTTGACTTTGGGTTGATGAGTTCGAAGAATCAGGCTGTCTGATATTTTCTTCACCCGTGAAAAATGTAAGTTCAGGTAGTTAGTTGGCATTTTCATTTTGTGCTGCTGCTTTTTTCCTTTTTTGTGAACCACTTAAATAAGTTCTTTTCGACATTGTAAATAAGATTTTAAAACGATATATGCATAAACAGCACTTCAACACTTTTATAATTTAACTAGCTGATATACCCGGTGTTACTCGAGAGTCGTTTTTATAAAAATTTTAATATACACTTTTCGATTAAATGTTTTTGTAAATTTTGGAATTTTGTAAAAACGTGTTGAATTTAAGTTTGAGACCACTATAAAAATATTAGTAAAAAAATTTACCAAACTTTTTTAACGAATAAATAATTTTATCACTGTTTTTTCACAATCAAAAACTGTTTTTTAGTTCTAAACTGAATTTACTGGTTACTGGTAAGCATGTTACTTGCACTTCGCTAATGAAAATCATATTTATAAAAATCTTCCTAAAACTTTTTAGTAGTTTTTTCAGTTGGAAAATAACAATTGGATTGTCTCTAAATTAAAAATTAATATAAATTGAGTCTGATAGTTGATGCAATTTCTTAAATCTTCTGAATTCCTATTTTATACGAAAAATTGTACAGTCGTTTTTTAATGTAAATTGTAATGCAAAAAGGTGTTAGTTAAGAAAGCAGTCGCTTTTTAATTTTTATTATAGTATACACAGCAACCTGTAACAATATTATCGACGTTAACAGTTGATCGACATAAATCCAGCTGAAAAATCTGCAAGAACAGTGCAAGAAGTGCCATTATGTTATTTGCTGCAATTTTACGCTGTGTGCGAAAAGAACTAAACTGAGTAACAGTTACCGACTTTTCTAAAATATTGGAATCGTGTCGGTAATGCAGTACTTATTTCTAATTTATAATATTTTCCAGCATACTTTTCAGCATACTTTCGGTTAGTACGCAATTTCGGTTAGTACGGGGTACGGGGCGGGGGCCAAGGGCGGGGGGTGGGGAGGCAAAAAGTAAGTAGATAAGGAAGATTTTATATAAACCAAAATGTTTATAATTACTCTAGGCACACAACTTTATTCTTAGAGATAAATGAGGACGCTCAAATTATATAGAGAATTTTAAGACAAAACTCAGTTTTATTTAAAGACTGGTATGAAAAAATAGATTTTAAGCCATAACTTTTGATTGGAAAGAGATTTTGGGGTAATTTTTTCACATAAATTATTTTGGAGACTTGACTTTTTTGTAAAAAATATAAAAACAACATTTCGGAAAAAATAAATTTCGCGAAAAAATCATAGGGGGTACCCTTGTTGTTTTGATGACAAAAACAGTAAAATAATTTTTGCGCTTAGCTGGAAAAATTTTTGCAAATAAATGCTATGTCATATGAAAGGTAGCCAGATGTGCAATTTTTAATTGATTTCATTTTTACAACAACAACAATTTTTGAGTCATTTTTTGAGTAAAAAGTCAATATTTTGGACTTTTTTTGACATAATCATACAATATATATACACTGACTTAACGGTACAGTTCAACCTATTTTTGTGAAGTGATTTTATTGAACTTTTAAACAAAAATAATTTGAATGAAATATAGTAATGGACAGCGGAGATATTGCATCGAAAGATCAAACTTTGATTTTCATGTCGTTTTTTTCTCATTCTTAGGCAACGATGTTTTATGAAAAAGTCGTTGTACTGAAAATTTCTCCAATTTTAAAGATATGTGAGTGTTTTTGATGTCAAAATAACAAAAAATTTTAAAAATTAAATACACAAAAATCTCCGATGGTAAAAAGTTTTATAATAACAAAATTACCGTTAGTTGAAAAATTTCAAAGGGGGCGTGGCAAAAACTAAGTATGTAACATTTTAAGTTGGGATGCACTTAATATGTGTACTTAGTTTGAGCAAAATCCGTTGAGCCGTTTAGATTTGTATAAAGGCCAAACAAACAAACAAACAAACAGAAAATGAGTTTTCTTACTATAGATAAACTTATATTACATGTGTTAAATTAAAACAAACGAAGTACTCTGAAACAAAACGATTAAATAAAGTTTGCGATATCAGGGGAATCCCTGCAAATATGCAATCATTAGATAGCAGCGACATCTTCAAGTGAATTAGAAAATAAAATGAAGTGGAGGATCCTGCCTGATATCGTTCAAACGCGCCTGCAGACATCGTTTATGTAGATGACCGCTAGATGACACTAAAAGATTTTTTGTTATGTAGCTTACACATGTGCGAACTCGCATGTTACTCAATGCGGCGACATGAACATTTTTCAACAAGAAAGCGTTCAAATTAAAAGAATCTGTGTTTTACACATGCGATAAAAAATATAGCGAGACCAAGAGGCAACATATGTGTTTAAATAGCGCACATGCTTCTAAATTAGTCAACTTGTGAAAGTTTGCAGTTTCGAATTCAAAATTGAAATTACATAAATTCTTAGTTAAAAAAAAATTCCATAAACACTGAGTTTTTCTTTTTTCGTGTTAATGACGAATATGCCAAAACTTTGGGGCCCCTGTCAGATGAGGGGCCCCTGTCAGATGAGGGGCCCTGGGCCAGTGCCCCGAGTGCCCCTACGGTAGAGACGGAACTGCTTGCGATGACTAAATCCAGTTTTGGAAATCAATTTGTATTTAGGCACAAGCATGGCACTCGCATTGTGAACGTAATTCAAGATTCTTTTGAAAACCAAAAAATATTGCAGTGCTGTATTTTTAGGCCTTTTCCACATGGAGCAATTGAAAAGTAATGCAACTGCAACGCAACAGCTTAAAAAGTTTCGAAACACTTCAATTTTAAACTGAACTGCAACCTACGCTTTCAGATGAGCAAGTCACGTCGCAACGCAACATTGAAAAATTCACAACAACACAAACACTTATTCAATGGGATCTTTGTTAAATAGATATAAAAAATAAATTGAGGATAAAAAAGGATATTTCTCCACTTCCTGCACTTATTTCACATTTATTAACTGATTAATTATTTTCATATGATTTGACATATGAAGATTCTTTTGAAAACCAAAAAATATTGCAGTGCTGTATTTTTAGGCCTTTTCCACATGGAGCAATTGAAAAGTAATGCAACTGCAACGCAACAGCTTAAAAAGTTTCGAAACACTTCAATTTTAAACTGAACTGCAACCTACGCTTTCAGATGAGCAAGTCACGTCGCAACGCAACATTGAAAAATTCACAACAACACAAACACTTATTCAATGGGATCTTTGTTAAATAGATATAAAAAATAAATTGAGGATAAAAAGGATATTTCTCCACTTCCTGCACTTATTTCACATTTATTAACTGATTAATTATTTTCATAGCACACAACACAAATCGCAAACGTAACAAATCGCCGATTCAAATTGCAGCACGCCGTGTTGCATGGAACTGGTTGCGAATGCGTTAGAAACTTGTTGAGTACAAGTTGTTTCATGAGCACAAGGTTTCGGTATAAATACATTGGTTAGCAACTTTTGTTGCAGTTGCATTAGTTTTCAATTGCTCCATGCGGAAAAGGCCTTAGACATTCAGCAAGCTTTTAACTGAGTCTGGCATCTTTGACTGCTTTACAAAATGAATAAACTTCTACCTGCGCCTTTTTACTTGCTCCTGAAATCATATCATATCCAATAGATATTTCTATGTCAAAATAAGCAACGTACAGTCGAGCATCAACGAAATAAAAGCCGGCATACCTCAGGTTAGTGTTTTGGGCCCTGTCCTTTACACTATCTTTACGTCAGACATGCCCATAAATGACACTGTAATGCTTGGTTTTCACTATGTCATTTTCAGTGGTCAGTTGTGTTCAATCAAATTGAAAATAACAACAAGTTGTCATTTTTTCTCACTTTGGCAATCTTGGAAAATTAAAAACAAATAAATTATTAAATGAAGCTATGCAGAAAATGTTCTAGAGTTTTATTAAGGTGATATTTCAGATGATAAACTTTTGTGTCGTCATACAAATGACAGTGAAAACCAAGCATAACTGTAGCAACATATGCAGACGATACCGCAGTTTTAGGAACGGACACATCAGCTGTGGAAGCCTCAAAATTAGTTCAAAGCCAAATAAATAAAATTGAGGTGTGGCTATCAAAAAGGAACATAAAAGTTAATGCAGAAAAATCTGTTCATGCAACATTTTCTTTAAGGAGAGGTGAGTGTCCTGCAATAAGATTCAATGGCACAACAATTCCAGCAAATAGTTCGGTCAAGTATCTCGGATTTTACATGCAATAACAATAGAGTTCAGCTACTACAGCTTTTTCACACTTTCTCCGCAATAGATCATTTTAAGAACCAATCCAATATCATTGAAATAACTCAAAGATATCGATAAAAGTGGTCCAATAAACAACCAAAAGGGAGAAAAATTTACCCACCATAATATGGGTTGGGCTCAGGGACAACACAAGACATAACAACTAACCATGCGTTTACATAGATCTAATCATACATTAGTTTTCAATCTACGTTTGAGTTGATTTTTCGACAAGTTAACATCAAACACGTTACAGTTGTTAACAAAGGTACTCATGCGATTTAATGGAGCAGTTAACATATAATTTGTTCTACTAAATGGTAAATAAATCAAGTTGTTAGAGTTTCTACTGCTTCTACGGTTAGTGTTAAAATTTATAAGAGAAAGAAGCTCTGGAGAGTCGAATACACCAGTAATGAGTTGGTGTAAGTAGACGATATCAGCAGATTTTCTTCTCTCACTTAAAGATTGCATTTTTAATAATTTCAAACGATCCTCATATGGAGGAAGGTTAAATGTGTCAGTTCCACTCAAGGCTCTTAGAGCAAACCGAACAAAACGTTTTTGAATTCTTTCTATACGATCAACATGCACATTGTAATGTGGGGACCATACTTGACTTGCGTACTCCAAGTGAGGACGCACGATTGAATAGTACAGAGTTGTAGTTGTTATTAAGCTATCAAACTCTTTGGCCCACCGTTTTATAAAACCAAGCATAGAAGACGCTTTTTTACAAATTGTATCAATATGCATGTTAAACGACAATTTAGAATCCATGCATATACCAAGGTCTTTGACGGTAGTTACACGACTTAAAGCAGTATCTTTAATTTTGTAATCAAAAATAAAATTGTTCCTTTTACGCGAAAAGGTCATAGTTTGGCATTTATCTGGATTTAAAAACATATTATTTTTAGAACACCAAACCTCAAAGGAGTTCAAGTCTGACTGGAGCAGGTCTGAATTGTCATTAGAATCAATTGTTCTGTATATTTTCATATCATCTGCATAAATAAGCAAATGAGAGTGTTTAATGACGTGGGTAACATCATTAATTGCCAAAATAAACAGAAGTGGGCCCAGATGGCTTCCTTGAGGAACACCCGATTCTGCAACAAATTCAGAAGACAACACGCCTCGGAACCGTATTTGATAAGATCGCTCCATCAAATACGATTTGATCCAGTTTACAAAATATTGTGGAAATCCCATTAATTTAAGTTTAAATAAAATTAGATTATGTGGTAATTTATCAAAAGCTTTGCTAAAATCAGTGTAAATACAATCGACCTGGCTACCAGAATCAATAGATTTTAAGCAGAATGTAGTGAAATCAAGGAGATTAGACACAGTGGATCTGCCAGTAACAAAACCATGCTGACGAGTTGTCATGACTTGCCCACAGTGAATTTTCACTCGATCGTACACTATTCGCTCAAAAAGTTTAGGAATCGAAGACAATTTAGCGATAGGCCTATAATTAGTGACGTCGTTCCTGCAACCTTTTTTGTAAATAGGACTGATATAAAATTTTTTCCAGAAAAGAGGAAAATTACTTTCATTAATTGATTTATTAAAAAGTAACGAGAGAGGCTGACACAAAACGGAGCCGCATTGTTTTAACACTGCGGCAGGAATTCCATCTGGTCCAGCGCTAAAATCCTCATCGATTGATTCAATATACTTAAAAATATCCTCTGAGGTAAAAGATATATGCCCCAAAGAAACTCTGGATGCGTTGTTCATATAATCAAAATACGCTAAATCAGGATTAAAAGAATCTGAACAGAATGATTCTTTAAAAAGATTGGCAAATAAGCCACAAATAATGGTGGAATCGTCAGTAAATCCATCCTGAAATTTGAAAGAAGAAGGAAATCCATCAGTCTTCTTCTTAACATTAATAAATCCCCAAAATTTTCTTGGATCAGACAAAATACTCAGCTTCATATTATCCAAATACTCATTATATAATGCAGCTGAGCAATTCTCAAATTCCAGAAACAAACGTTTGTATGTTTCTAGGTCATTTGAGTCAAAACTACAAACATATTTCTTCCATGCCCTATTCCTAGTGTTGCGAAGAGTCTTTAAATCCTTTGTGTACCAAGGGTGCGCAGAATTTTTCGCAAATTTGAGACTATATGGTACAGACTGAGAAAACATGGCAAAGAGCTCCGTATAGAAATAATTTAATGAACTGTTAAGATTATTATTATTTATGTATTCTGTAATTATATTTAATTTACTATAAAGTAAATTATTCAACCCCAAAAAGTCAGCTTTTTTGAAATTGAATTCATAAACTGTGTCAACAGAGCTTGAATTTACAATATTCTCCCTATCGGATTTATACCAAATACTCAAAGGTGGATGGCAATTATCAATAGTAGTCAAAGCATGAAGTGCCTTCTGAACAATGACATTGTTACTGTCTGTAGTTAAGACTAGGTCAAGCAGCCTTTCCAGACTATTATAAATACAACTAACTTGTTGTAAGTCAGAACATATATTGTCAACAAATATATGTTCTTGGCGTGTCTTCGAATTAGATGCACAAAAATGTGTTTCATCGTCAGAAGAATGCCATTTTAAGTCAGGCAAATTAAAATCGCCCAACAATAAAATGTCGTCATTAACGTCAAGTAAATTTAATATAAATTCTATGCAATCCGCAAGGCTTGCATAGACCTCTACACTGCTCTTTGGAGGAACGTATGCATTAATAACATATACATTAGAATTGCAATGTACAACCTTAACGCATATAAGTTCGATATTAGCAGAGCAGGGAATATCAATAAAGGAACTAACACAGGAGTTCCTTACAGCTAATAGGACACCACCACCAACTGCAGAATTATTGTCAGCGTGTCTGTCCTTCCTATATACTTGAAAACTATTGTCAAACAGTTCTAAGTCAGTAATTCCTCCGTTCAACCAAGTTTCAGTTAACGCGATAATATCTTCAGAAAAATTCTGAGTTGACAAAAAAATGTCGCGCGTCTTTGAACGCAATCCCCTTACATTTTGATAGTAAAGGGAAAGCCTATTTAGTTTTTTTGGGTCTGACTGGTGATATTCTTCGTCCTTCTAGACCTGTATTTAGGCTTAAACTCAGAAACAAAGATATTATCAGCCCACAGATTAGAGCTCAGAACAGTTGCAAACTCTTCAGCAGCTACTGTGAGAATAAATGATGCGTGGGACGGTTTATTGCCAATTTTCTTGCATGAGCAGAAAGCAGCCTGACTTACTAATTGGTTGTGTTTAACAAACGTCAATACATTTTCACTTGTTGTGTCGGGCTGAAGACGTGAAATGAAAATCTTTTTTTTTCTCGACAAAGCTCTTAAATTTAATGAACTATAGCGCTCATTAGTCATGTCACTTCTAGCCGGGGGAGAAACAGATGGAGGAGATGGAGTGATAACTATATTATCCATTCTCACTGGCGTAAACACTGGTTTAGCCGAGATCTGCTTCGTTTCTAAAGTGGCTGGAAGCGTCATGCGCCGCTTATTACTTTTATTTTTGGAATTATTTCTCTTTTTCTTCGAAATATTTAGGTCTTTTTTAGATAAAACTATTTGAGTCTCAGAACAAGAGGCTGGAAGAGTCTGAGACAATGCGGTCGAAATATTTACCGATGAAGACTTTTCATAATAAATGCTAGTACTGGGTGAGGTGCTTACTTCATTAAAAAATGTAACAATTTCTTTAAAATTGTTATTTAAAGCGTTAAGACTATCACCGAAAAGTTTAATTTTTGAGAAAAACTCATCTGGTGAAAGAACCCTACACGAAGCACAATACCAGCGAAGACCTGATCGTGGTGAGATTAAATCATCAAGACACGACTTAGAGATCCCAGCACATGATGTATGGAACAAACGCCCACATGGGCCAGAACAAGTGAACATACGGTTCAGAATGTTTTGACTTTTGCAAAGCTCGTCTAAAGAACAAGCAGCAAAATTTTCTACGGAAAAATATTCCATAGCGAATAAACAAAGTTCAATAATTTTATGTGAGCAAAAATAATGTCCACTATGTGCTAATGGGTTAATATAATATGTTGCAGTTTAAAAGCAACTGCAACAGTTCTCTGTGCTTAGTTTATGCAAATAAACAAACAACGCACAAAGAGGAACGCAAAAAAGAGAAAGAAAAAAGTATATAAGCAGCAGCTCAGCTATCAAACTATAAACGACAATTAAAACAACACATGTATGTACTACAATAAAACATTAAAAAATTCAACCACACAGCATGAAAACACCTTAAAAACAATTTTCAATCACAAATAAATAAAAATACAGCACATACCGAAATTAAACAAACACTGGTATAACACAAATTACAATAAAAAAAACAACACAAGACAAACGACTGTCACCGGCCAAAAGACGAGATCAACTACACCTTGACAGACGTCTTACCTGGAAAAATCATATAAAAGCTAAACGGCAGCAGCCAAATCTGGTAAACAAAAAATATTTTGGCTAATTAATTCAAAATCAAAACTTAATCTGCAAAATAAAATTAAACAAAACAATACTTAAACCTATTTGGACTTCATGGACTATATGGACTTCAGCTTTGGGGAACTACTTGTAACTCTAACATCGAGATATTGGAACGCTTCGAGTCAAAAACGCTTCGTCTTATTACAAATGCTCCTTGGTTTGTTACTAATACATCCATACCAAGAGATCTTTCCATACCAAAAGTAAAGGACGAGATTAGAAAGTTCAGCGAGAGATACTTGCAAAGGCTTAGTGATCATATCAATCCTTTGGCTATTTCACTCCTCGATGAGGCCACCGAAGTCAGACGATTGAAAAGATTCCATCCGCTGGATCTTCCATTTAGAAAATAAAGTTCTTATTTCTTGGCTTTATTAAAATTAATATTTATTTAACTATTATGCATGAAAAGTTAATGATGGCATATTTTAATTACAATATTGTTTTTAATAGTTCTAAAAAATAATATTTTTTAGAATTATGCATAAGCTTAATGCCAATTAAGTTCATGAAGCAACAGGTTGCAACAACAATAAGTTCTTTGCAGAACGAAGTAAACAAAGAGCACAACAAACAAGTCTTTGCAGAATCAATGCAGTCGCTTTTTTGAACCTTTGCTTTTGCAAAGTAGTAGAAAAACATTGCTTTGAAGGCGACATACAGCACATAATTCTGTTTTAATTTAACAGAAGGTGTTCGTATAAGCTTGTCAAAGTGGATGGTACTGCAGAAGCCACAGAAGACTACTGATGAGTTGATGTAGCTATCAACGAAGCAGCTGTCTAGTCTGCTTAGTGGTTTGTTCTGCAAAGAACTTATTGTTGTTGCAACCTGTTGCTTCATGAACTTAATTGGCATTAAGCTTATATATAATTCTAAAAATATTATTTTTTTAGAATTATTAAAAACAATATTTTAACTATTATATTTGTTTATTTAATTATATTTAACAGTGTCTAAATGAATTATTTTTAAATGTTGTTTTGAATGCTTATTGTATTGCAAAGCTTAATGAAGCCTTGCAATTTCTGTTAAATGTACTATAAATTCAAATAATTTGCTTAATACATATTATAAAATAGATTGCAAGTAAATCGTTAAACAAAAAATGCAGCATATGCTAGCGTGAACATATACTAACTTAATAAAATTTCATACGGATCTTAAGCTTTGAAAAGCTTTCGTTATTTTGACATTAAAAACACTCAGACATCTCACAAACTAAACACTCTAACAAAAAAGTTTTTAGCAAAAAAAAACCGACTTCAAAACCACTACAAAGTAAAAAATAATTTTAAATTACTTTTCACATTAATTCTTGGTCAAATTTAATATTTTATTTATATATATTATTATATTGGAAATCTTATAATTATAATTTTTTTTTCTATTTTGTTTTATTATCATAAATATATTAATTTCTTTATGAATATGAAGCCTTCAAAGCCGGAGCGTTAATTTTATAAAAGTCTTTAAATATTGCAGCGCACGCCTCTGTCCTGACATCGATGTCGTCTAAAAAGCTTTGCCCGCTCTTTCCATAAACCAACGAAAAAACACGCACTTTGTATGTTTTATGCTTCTTGTTCCTGTTGCAGGATAACGTGTTGGTTTGGTTGTTGCTGTGTTTATTGCTGCTTGCATTTATAGAATATATGATATATACGTATAAAACCCAATATACATACATACATACATACATATTTTTGTCGAAAATATTGCTCAAACTCTTACATATCGAATTCGGCGCTTAGCAACGCGTTTTTTTATATGAACATTATTTCGATTCTTATTTATTTCTTTTTAATTTTTATTTATATATTTTAAGGATTTTTAGGGTATTCTTTTGTAATTTGCATGTACATTTGCGTGGGTGGGTGGATTGGTTATGCGTTCATGTGTGATTTTTTTTGTGTCTGGAAATATTTGGTATATTTTTTTTTTTTTGTTTCTTAGAAAACGCCGCTGGTCAAATTGATGAATAGACAAGCACAGACAGTTGGTTTGACAGAGAAAATAAAAGACAGACACACAGACAGACAGACAGATTGTGAGTAGTATGCATCAAAAAATACATTTAATCCCGTTGTCAAAAACTGCAACTGCAACTTCAGCGAATTTTATTTAAAGTTGTTAGAAATAATCTTTTGGTTTCGGTTTCGCCAGAGCTTTAAAGCTGTGTCGTTGCAACTTTTTGTTCAACTTTCATTAGCTTTGAGCAGCAAGAACTCCAATTGTTTGAGTTTAACGAGCTTTTTTGCCAGCTTATAAGCACATTTTAGAATTTTGCATGGAAAACAAGATTTTAAGATTTTTTTATGGGTGCTTTAAAGAGACTTGAATTATTTGCAACCTTGCAAATTAAGCAATTGTAAACGTTTTTAACATGTCATTTAAAAAAATATTAGCCTTAGCAATTAATATGCAAGAAACTTGTTTGTTTCTTAGTTTTTTTTTTTTTTCTTAAATATATCTTAAAATGGCAAAAAATGTTTGTTGCAAATTTAAAAGACAATTAAAACAGCACAGCTATAAAGATTTATAAAAAAAACACGCTTCGACCATAAAAAAGAGGCAAAGACTTTAGAGAGGCCTGGCAAAAAGTCAATTGCAAAAACAAAAATAAATTAACTGTTATGCAATTTATGCTAATAAATTTAAATTTAGTTGCATTAAAATGTTTTTTTTTTTTGTTAAATGTTGTTTTAGTTAAATGAGCTGCGTTATGCTTTATTGTTAAAGGCAATATTGCACAGAAACAGTAACTTAACTTAAAAAACTAACTCTTTTTAACAAAAGCCAGAAGATTCAGAGTAAACCGTTATTTACACACGGAGGGAAATATTATTCTTATAATAAGCAAATATTTTGCTTGATAAAAGATGTTTTAAAATTAAGTCTCATTTGCTCAAATCAAGCATAAGAAAAATAAAATTAAGAAAAAAACAACTGTAATGAGCATTTATTGCTAAAATTGAGCAAAATAAACGACAGCTTGAAACAAGCATAAAATATTTAATTCTAGAATCTGGAACAAAACTTGAATCAAGAAAATATTTTCTTAATTTAAGCAAACGCAGAGTTGTCGCTTTTGGATACTTCAGCGAATTGCATCAATCATGAAAATCTTCAAGTTGTTGTAAAAGAGTCGCTAGACAATAAAATCTACGTTCTAGATCACTATTGCAAATGTGCGCCAACAAAGCATGCGAAAGTGTTGTTGCTTTGTGCAAATTGAGCAAATTATTCTAGTTTTCAGTAAATTATTTACTTGAATCAAGCAAAATGGTTTCAATTGAAGGAAAATAAATTTTTCAAATTAAGTATATTATTTTAGATTTCAGTAAATTGTTTACTTGAATCAAGCAAATTGTTCTCAATTCAAGAAAAATAAATTTTTCAAATCTAGGAAATTATTCTAGTTTTCAGCAAATTGTTTACTTGAAAGCAAATTGTTCTCAATTCAAGAACAATAAATTTCTCAAATCAAGCAAATTGTTCTAGTTTTCAGCCAATTGTTGACTTGAATTAAACAAATTATTCTCATTTAAACTACATACTAAACTCGAATGTAAAAAAAATATCTTGACTTTTAAGCAAATGTTGCTTAAATTGAGTATTTTTTTTTTCTTAATATCATGTGTTGTAAATTTGCTCAATTCTAGCAAAACAATGCTTGAATTGAGAAATTTCCGCTTGAGAGTAAACTGATAGCGTATTTGCTTGATTCCAGCACAGAATGCTTGCTTTTTTCTTTCCGTGCAATCATTAACGATAATTATAAGGCTAACAGCTCACTGTAGTTCTCTAGCAGTGTCAGGTTTTATTGAAATGCAGCCAAGTGCAACCTTTAAGAAGTTTTTTCAAATCACTCCCATATTTCAAATTTTCTAGCTTTAAAATTGAAGCTGCTACCCTCTTTGATTGGCGCATATCTCAGGGCTGTTACTAGCAAATATGCATCAAACAAGAAGTCTAGTTGAAGAAAATATCAGATAGATATTTTACAACTAGATACAACTTTGTGTCAATAATAACTATGGTTAGTGAAGGATTGATAGAACCCCTCCCTGACCTTATATCTGCTTTAGTACAATAGGAATGCCAATGTCAAAAAATCACCTATACCACTTTTAGCATTACCTAGGAGCAACGAGGTGGACATAGTGGTTAGGTTAGGTTAAGGTGGCTGAGTCGGTAGACGACTCCTACACTTAGGCCAGTGTAGGCCCGTTGTGACACCACATAATCTCTTTGAACCTATGAGAGATTTCCTTCCTCAAATCAGTTCAAACGGATAATGAATTTTAGGATATGCTTGATTTCCAGGCAAGAAAGTCCTCATTTAAGAGGGTGGAGGTCGTAACCTTCCTTGCCAATTCGTCAGGCAAATTATTGCCCTCGATATCCCTATGTCGGGGTACCCATATGAGGTGGATCCTGAATGGCCTTGCCATATCGTTAAGAGATCTACGGTACTCAGTGAGAGTTTTAGAGCTGTCGATATTTGAGTCGAGTGCCTTCAGTACAGCTTGGCTATCTGAAAAGATGGAAATACTATTTCCCTCAAGGTATTTTTGACCTAGAATCTTATCGGTTTCGTGAATAGCCATCATTTCTGCTTAGTAGACACTGCAATAATTTGGAAGTCTAAAGGACGTCTCGATTTCAAGATCCTGGATGTAAATACCTCCCCCTACTTGTTCTTGAAGCTTGGATCCATCTGTGCTAATTTTTATGCCGGTGGTTTTAAGAGGGATTTTGTTTGCCCAGTCTAGCCATGAAGGGATGAGAACTACGTAGTTCTTTTCAAGATTTAAGCAAGGCACTCAGTAATCTGTTTTGAGGAATTCAGAATAATTCTGTGACCGCAGTTATTACTTATCCTATTTCCAGATTCTATTGGTCTGAGGGCTGCTGTGTTAGCACATTCCTTGGCAAATATATCAAGAGGAGGAAGGTGAAGCATGACATTTAGAGCGCTGGTTGGTGTTGAGGACGTTGCCCCGGTAATACATAGTACTTTTGCTTTTTTGCACTTCTTTGAACCTTTGAAAAATTTTTGAAGTGCAGTTGTCTTATCAAGGGCCCTCCACCATACCAGTGAACCATATATAAGTATGGGGCAGACAATGGCCGTATAAATCCAGAGTACTATTTTGGGGAAAACCCCCATTTTTTACCTATCGATTTTTTACAGGCAAATAGAATTATGTTTGCCTTTCCAACACGTTATTTAATGTTAACATTCCAGATAAGTTTTTTATCCAGAATAACTCCTAGGTATTTCATGCTGTCACTAGAGGAACCTCGTGCCGTTCAAGCGCGGATGTTCTAAATTAGGGATTTTGTATTTCTTAATGAAAAGGATGAGATCTGTTTTCTCCGGGTTTACACTTAAGCCACACGAGGATGCCCATTTCGAAAGGATCAGAGAGTTTGGGGAAATTTTCCGCTAAAAACCATTGCGATATCATCAGTATAAGCAATAATCTTGTAGCCTTCTCTCTCCATGATTCGCAACAGCTATCAACCATCACGAACCACAAAAGCGGAGACAAGACTCCCCCTGCGGAGTACCTCTGTTTACAAACCAGCGAGCAAAGATATCGAGAGGAGGAAGGTGAAGCATGACATTGAGGGCGCTAGTTGGTGTTGAGCACAGTGCCCCCGTAATACAAAGACCTGCGCTTCTTTGCACCTTTGCAAACTTCTGAAGTGCGGATGCCTTATCAAGGGCCCTCCACCATACCAGTGAGCCATACATTAGTATGGGGCGGACAATTGCTGTGTAAATCCAGCGTACTATTTTGGGGGAGAAACCCCATTTTTTACCTATAGCTTTTTTACAGGCAAATAGTGCTATGTTTGCCTTTTTAACACGTTCCTTAATGTTAACATTCCAGATAAGCTTCTTATCCAGAATAACTCCTAGGTATTTCGTGCTGTCGCTAAAGAGCAACCTCATGCCGTTCAGACGCGGAGGTTCTAAGTTGGGGGTTTTATATTTCCTAGTGAAAAGAATGAGATCCTTTTTCTCGGGGTTTACACTTAAACCACACGTGGATGCCCATCTCGAGAGAATTAAGAGTGCTCTCTCCATGAGTTGATAGAGAGTCTGGGGAAACTTTCCGTTAAAAATGATTGCAATATCGTCTGCATAAGCAACAACCCTGTAGCCTTCCCCCTCCATGATACGCAACAGCTGGTCAACCGTCACGGATCACAGAAGTGGAGACAAAACTCCTCCCTGCGGAGTGCCTCTGCTTACAAACCTACGAGTGGAGGATCCCCCCAGCTCTGAGTTCACCACCCTGCCCAAGAGGATCTGGTGTATGCAACTCACGAGAAAATTCTCTACCCCCAGCCTATGCCTATATAGGCATACCTAACACTGCAAGCGGTGGAAAGTTTGGGGCATGTATTTTGTATGGGGAACCCCTTAATGGGTGGAGATAGGGAGTTTTTATATTCAGGAGAATTGTTAAAAAGAATAAATTAATTATGGGAATCCACTTGAATCTTCTGGGGGCATCGTATTAGAAATGGGAGCAATTTTCATAAAAATGTCAAGTTCCTAACAAAATATTTGATACAAATGTGACATGTTGAGGTACACTGCTTCTAGAATACATTCTATACATCCAATTGTGCTTTTTTTAGCCTTATTGAGAAGAGCTTCCAAGAGGCATTCTCACAAACTACTGCTGGAAGGCATTCGAATTGCATATATATTTAATTAAAGTAAGAAAATAATATGCATTTTAGATATTTTTCATGGGATTTTTGAAACCCCCAACAAAGCCCAACCGCTTCCTACTTCCTACTTTCACCAAAATGCCGTGAAAATCAGGAAAAGAGATCTTTTATGTTAGATTTTTTTAAACCCCTCCTCCCACTAACCCCAAAAACCATTCTATTCCATGCCTTCATAAAGTTCTTCTAACAAACACCTGCTAGAATACTTTCATTGAAGGGCTTAAGGAAACCTTACATTGAAAAAATTCTGGAGGAGCTTCTAGAGAAGACTAAGGAAATCATTCCTCCCAATGACATGCATGTGTTAAAAAATGTCTTCTAGGTATGAAAGTGGAAGGGATGGAATTCAAAATTTTTCCTTGCACTTTACTTTCTTTTGGAAGCACTTTTTTTTGCTGGATTAGTATGGAAGCCCCCAAAGGGATGGATTTAGAGGTAATTTTGTTTGGAAAATATGTTGGGAATGATAAATTAATGAGTATCGGTCATATACCATATAAACCACCAGTTCATGGGTGACTCTTGAGCAGCAAAACCTCACAAATTTTTTAATTTTGACCTTAATGATACGCCATTTACCCCCCTCCCCCCCTACCATCCCTTTAATTTTTTGGCTCATGCAGTTTTTTATCAAACCTCAAAAAATGAAAGGCCCAGCGTATCGAAAAACCAATATTTAGAATCTCCATGCGACACTATTCCACAGCTATTCCTAATCCCCCATATTCTCCAGATTTGGCCCCCAGCGACGATTATCTGTTCCCAAACTTAAAAAGGTGACTCTAGGGAAGGAAATTTGGGACGAATGAACACAGGTCGGAAACTGAAGCGTATTTCGGAGATCTTGAGAAATCTTACTATTCAAAGGGCATGGCAATGTTAAATTGTTGGAAAATCGTGTATCGAACTGGGAACTATGTGGAAGAATAAACAATAATTTTGGCAAAAATAGTTTGTTTTCTTTTTTCTATATATTGGTGTATTTTATAATCTTAAACGCTCTAGAAGTATATATAATTTCCCAGTACGTATGTTTGTCACTGAACACCTCCTTAACGGCTGAATCCGTTCTGATAAAGTTTTTTGTGTGAGTTTAAGTGGGTCCCTGGAAGACTTACAATTGGTCTCGGTAGGTGGCGCTGCGTTCGGGTCAACAGCCTTAACTCATAAACGACTGATATGATTAGCTCGAAATTTTGTAAGAAGTTTTTGGGTACGGTAAGTTATTTGGCACTATCACTTTTGACCTATTTTTAACAGTAGAGAGCGCTCTAGGACACAATTTTTACAAAACCGCCAAAAACTCTTAAGCCGCTCATATGATTAGCATGGTAATTTGTATAAAGAGGTGAGTATTTTGGTGCTATCTACTTTTATCTATTTTAATACAATAGAGAATCATAACAATATACCGAATGAACTTAAAAAACTAACCTTTCGTCATTGTCATTGTCATAAATTTATTAAATTTTCCTCAGACGTGAAAATTTTCGACCGCGCTATTCGCGGGATGCCTGATGCTGATTTACTAGCGATTAAGAGTAGTTTGTTACGAAAACATCTTAAAATCATGCAAGGTACTATGCAATTTCATGACCCTTTATTCTCAAAGGCCCAGAGGATTGTTTCACCCCAGACCGCCTCAGATCTAAATTTTTTTTTATAAATAGTTTAAATTATAAACATTAACCCGGGAATAATGCTTAACCTTCACCTGGCCTCGTGGGGTACGTACATACTACCCCACGTTCTTTCTCGTTTTGATTTGTTTGGAATTTTTTCTAGTTTTCCGAATTTTTTCTGAACGCTGATCTTTATTTATTTCAACTTGGACTATTCTACAGTTTAAAGTGGTATCTAAATATGATTTCTGAATTTTTTTAAGACAAATTAATCAATATTTTAATTTTTAAAAATATTTTAATTACTGGGGTCGTATGTACCCCACTAGTAGAGGTATGTTACTCAGGATGCGCATGTCAGGTGAAGGTTAAGATTGCCATCATGTACAACACTCGCTCAAGCTATTCCTTTTAATAGTTAGTAATTTAAGGGGCACCACCCTTTTTTGTACCAACAGTCAAATTAACTTAATACAACAGATTGTGTGATACGACTACTTTAGCATAATTTTATAAATGAGTCCTAATTTTCATAATCAAATTATTTAAAATTATTTTTTAATTATTTAATATGAGCAACAACGGCTTAATTGTACACGCCCATGTTGTTGGTTAGAATGTAAGAAACTTTGTTGCTTTTAAGACAAGAAAAAAGAAAATGTTTATTCATAATTTATTATTTAATAAGAACATAAGTAGCCGGTAAGATGCATAATTCTGTGGCTGCACACAGCCAAACACAGGCACACGAGCACCACCCATCCTCTCCCCCTTTCCCATCCCTCTTCCAAAACTCATTTAAGTTTATGTATTAAAATGCTGGTGTTAGTTGGTTTGAAATTTTGTTTGCCTTGAAATCATGACGCCTTAATTAGAGTTGCCAGCTAGCATAAAAAATGCAAGAAACAGCCAAAAAAGCCAAATACACTGAAAAACAATGACGTGAAAACCAATGGAGAAAAAAGGAAAATTTTAATCGATTTGAAAAGATCATATTAAATGCTTAGACTAAGATAAAAGAGCTGATTTAAGGACCGACAAAATTTTCCATCAATCATCTGAACGGCCTCGGTAGCTTAGTGGTAGCGCACTGAATATCAACCAGGATTGCTGGGTTCAATCCCAGCTAGGTGAAGGTTTTACGTTTCAACCATTCTTTCCTTATTTCTTATCAAAAAGCATTTAAAAGATATCAGTTTACGATAAAAGGTTGTAATCGGTGGTGGTAGGAAAGTTTTTGGAGAGGATCGCTTAGTAATTTGACTTGACTCAGGTAACGGAATAACAGCGTCAATAGCACATGTTTCTACAGCTTTCTGTCACAATAAAAATAAATATCCAACACAGAAAGTTTTAAAGTTTCTTTCCTGCTGTGGCATCAAAACAAACCAATAATTTGGTTTAAGTGGGCCGGACTAGAGACCAGCCATCACCTAAGCCTAACCTATCTGGAACCAAGAAGTTTTGAATCCCACATCAGGCAATCAGTTGAGTATACAGCAATAAGTATCAGTTTTTTAGCACAGTGTATTGTCAGCATTTTTTTTTTCTTTTATTTTATTAAATTTATTCAATTAATTATTTACTACATATTATAAATAAAGGAAGGAATCACGCAATTTTTCTCCACGTTACCAAAGCGGAAGACACTACACAATGTGACCGAAGTGAGCGTTTTGGTTCGCATAGTCTGGGCCAGCATGTTGCGTCTGCGTTCACTGTTGCTTTAGTTCAGGGTCGTAGCAAAAAATTTTTTATTGGGGCAAGTTTGAGTTAAAGTTAAAGTGGTACAAATAAAATATTTAAAGTATATGCTACTTTTTCATAAAAAATTTATTTAACTACTATTATTCTTGAAAGTGACTTATTTTTTACCCGACTACGGCGAAGCAAAAAGAGCGGTTTATGTGTTTTACCGGTATGTATGTTTGTTCATCTGTTCCAATCTCTCTTCTCAACTACTTATCATAATTTGACAAGTGAGGTATCATTACAAGCGTTTTGATCGTTTGCTGGTTAAAGGCTATGTGACGTCATATTAAATTACATAAAGCGCCCTCTAGAGGTCATAAATTCATGAACAAAAATTGTTTAGTGACATAAGCAAATGAGGTATCATTAGAAGCGTTTTGAAAGTTGAATATGGTGCCCTCTAGAGGACAAAAAGTCAACTAAACCCTAACTTCTAAACTACCCTAACATCTATGTAAACTACTAATCATAATTTGACAAATGAGGTTTTGTTGGAAGTGTTTTGACTGTCCACTGGTTATAGGTTATGTGACGTCACATAAAATTGAATATGGCGCCCTCTAGAGGACAGAAAGTCAAATAAACCTCTAACTTCTAAACTACTTATCATAATTTGACAAATGAGGTATCGTTGGAAGTGTTTTGATCATCCACTATATCATGGGTCAAGTGAAGTCACATAAAATTGAATATGGCGCCCTCTAGAGGACAGAAAGTCAAATAAACCCCTAATTTCTAAACTACTTATCAAAATTTGACAAATGAGGTATCGTTGGAAGTTTTTTGATAGTCCACTGGCTATAGGTCAAGTGAAGTCACATAAAATTGAATATGGCGCCCTCTAGAGGACAGAAAGTCAACTAAACCTTTAACTTCTAAACCACTTATCATAATTTGACAAACTAAGTATCGTTGGAAGCGTTTTGACTGTCCGCTGGTTATAGGTTATACAACGTCACATAAAATTGAATATGGCGCCCTCTAAACGACAAAAAGTCAACTAAACCCCTAACTTCTGAACTACTTATCTTCTACTATTAAAATTATGATTTGACAAACATCGTTGGAAGCGTTTCCTCTATGTGGCGTCATATTTTACTGAATATGAAATATGAAGGGGCCACCCCTTTTTTAGGACATGTCATAAACTGAAATAATTTTTTAAGTGACATAATAGACATCTTTGCTTATAATTTGATCATCAAACAATTGATTAGTAGTTAATACTTTCGATTATATAAAAATTATAAACTCAAAATAATTTATATATAAAATAAGTTCAAAAAACTAAAACCGGACTACTAAAAGAGCACGCTCCAAAAAGTATGAAACAAGAAAATATTCTCATCTGAGATCACATCCCGACTTTTTACAGTCCCAACAGTCACGGGATTATAATACATAAAGTCCCGGCCTTTTCGGGATCCCGGGATTGCCTTCAAATTGCAAAAATGCAACGCTTTAATTTCTTATTCGAGTAAAAACTGTTTACAACACTGTTATTCTATGCTTCAAAAACCATATGATTATTTTATAACATTATTTTGTGGCGGCCGTAGCCTAGTGGGTAGAGTGCGTGGCCCCTAAGCTAAAGAACCGCTGTAGCCCGGGTTCAATTCCAGCTCAGACAGAAAGTATTTTCAATTTAATTAATTTTTCTGTTCGGTCGTCACCTCTCTGCAGACAATGGCAAACCTCAGAGAGTAAAAATTGCCATGTAAAGCATCTTGAGAACATAAGCCGTTCGGAGTCGGCATAAAAACACGTAGGTCCAGTTCTCGGTCATTTGTGATCAAACATTTAATAACACGCACAACACAATTGATCAATAGAAGCTAGGTCAAAGTACTTCCAACGGCTGAAATGGCCAGTTTATTTTTTTTTTTATTTTATAACAATTACGCCCACGAGTGCTTACTCCGAGATATGTTTCTCTTCGGCTGGAAATTTTGCGACCAATATTTCAAGCCTGGGCGGTAACACATTAGATGTCTTAGTATTTTTAAGAGCATATTTTCAAAAGCATCAGGCTAACTTCTAAAGGCTTCAGTGGTCTCAAAAAATTGTATGTTAGTACAGTCTTTAAAACTTTTTTATGTTAGTACATGGTTAGAAATCTTAGAATAAATTTTAATACAAGCAAAGTATTACAAAGATTTTAGATTCAAAAAGAATTAAATTTAATACTCCTCAATTGATTTTATCAATTTTTAAATACACATCTTTTTTTTACATTTTACATATTACATATTATCGTTGTTTAAATATGTTATGCCCTTGGAATCAATTCGATACCATTGTGATATAATATTTAATTTTTATGACATGCTGTACTATATTAAAATACAATTTTCTATTAAATTTTAATACATTTCAAATATAACAACAATATTTTAAACAATTTGGAAACGATTTGATACTATATTTACTATTATACTTGATGTCTTATAAAAAATCAGTATTAAATATTTTAAAAAATTATTTAAATTAAAAATTATTAATTAAAATATTAGTAAAACTGATTTTTTAATATTTAGCCAGTATTTAATTTTAATTCAATTTTGGTGTGGTCATATATGGGCATTTCCACAGGAAAGTCTACCGTGACCAAAAAATTAAAACTCATTAAAAACTTATTATTTTATGATATAATGTAAGAGAAACATTTTAATTTTATTAATTTAAGCAATTTGTACATGAATTCATTAACCATGATGATCAAATCGTCTGCACTATTTCACAAATGTAGTTTTTCACAAAAGTAAATTTGTTTTTAATTACTAAATTAAGTAATTACTTAAATACTTAATTACTTAATTACCCAATGAAATTGCAATGGAAAATATTTTCTAAAAACAAAAAAAAATTTGTTATAATTTTTTTTATTTTTTTGCACCTCAAAGGCGTACGAATGTCGCGTGCTTGACCGTGGAAATGCCCATATGTAAGACCAAAAGTATTGATATTTATTCCAAGATTTCTTACCGTGTAAAGAACTATAAAATAAACTTTGAAATTACTATTTTGGCAGCACAATTACGATTTTTCAAAAAGGGTTGGCAAGATTTCTTTTTTTTTATTCTGGCAACACCGGCCAGGAGTCGTTAAAAGAGACGATCGCCAGCGAGCGTTACCGTTCCCAGCTTAAAACACAAAAGCCTTCAAACGTTTTCATAAATTTTTAAAGAATATTTGTACTTTAAAAAAAAAAATTATAATGAAATTATGTGAAACAAATTCTAAAAAAAAAAAATTTCTAAAAAAAAACATATAAATAAAAAAAATAAATAAATTGGCCCTGTCAGCCTGTTAAACGAGCTTCTATTGATCAATTGTGTTGTGCGTGTTTTTAAATGTTTCAACACAAATGATTGAGAACTGGACCCACGAGATTTATTCTGACTTCGTACGGCTTATTTTCTCAAGAAACTTTACATAGCTATTTTTACTCTCAGCGTTTTGCCATTGTCTGCAGAGAGCTGGTGGCCGAACAGAAATATTAATTAAATTGCAAAAACATTCTGTCTGAGCTGGGATTTGAACCGCGGTTCTTTAGCTTAAAAGCCACTCACCCTACCAGTAGGCTACGTCTACCAAAATTAACGAAAATTTATTTTTTAGCTTTTCTGAAGTTTTGTATGCAATTATTAATGTTATTTAATATTTATATATAGCCCGATTCTGAATAATTTTTTCTGGGGAATCACATCACAGACATCACATTTTTTTTTACACTCATGAATATTGACGGTCGATGAAAAAATTTGCATTAAAAATTTCCAAAATGTTCTTTAACTTTATCTTAAAAATGAAAACTCCCTTTTCCCGATTCCCTGGCAAAAATTATTCAGAATCGGGCTGATAGCAAAATAAGTATGTTTTTGTTAATCTTATTGCCGTTTTTAATATTTGTATAATTGCACACTTTAAATTTGTAAATATTTTGTTTTTTTAATAAATGAACTGCTCTATATTTAAAAAACTCTGACAAAATTTTGCTCATAAATTTCTAAAGCTAATATAATTAGGGTATTCACAAGGTGTGCTATCATGTCATATTGTCCTAAAATTTTACAACTAAAATTTACAAGATAAATAAATGCAAATAAGAAACAGCTGTGTGATTACGACACTTCAATAAACATAGCTTTCAGAGTTGTAAAATATTAGTACTTTTTTATATGGAAGGCAACAATAAAATGTTCAAACAAGTGTAAAATCTTAGGACCATATGGACCGAACGTAAAGCTACGCTACGAATACGCCAAATTCGCTAATCCAAATTCCGAACGAAACTTCCCCTTTTCTAACTTACTTTCAGGAATTCGAAAACAACTGATTTTAACAGCAGACAAATAAATAAAAATACAAACTTAAAATCTGAAGTGTTTTTGATCAACATTGTATGTCTTAGCTGTGTTTTTAAATGGATTTCATTGCAATTCCAATTTTCGCACAATAAGTGTAAGATTTCCTATAAACAGAATCAATGAAAATTCATCGAAGAATATTGCGAAATTTCATCAACTCTTTGGAAAATGGATTAAGAAGTGTAGAAAATGCAATAAATAAATTTTACAGATTAAAAAAAAATGTTTTACCAAAAGTTTATTATAATTTTTATTTCGCTGTTTAATTGTATAAAAATTGAATTGTTTTCTTCTGTCGTAAAAAAACCTGTCGAGGCAAAGTTTTTGTGAAAAAATCCGAAAAACAGCTGTCAAAAGTTGATGCGTTCGGATTGCGGAATAGCAATTTTACGAATGTTCGAATACGTTGTAATGATTCGGACTGCAGAATACATTACGAATCCGAAAGAAAATTTACGATACGACGGATTCTGGAATAGGGCTGATTATAACATAGATAGCACACCTTGTGAATACCTTAAATATGTTCCAACTAAATTATTTTAAGTCTATCGAAAATTTTTGCATTACTTATACTCATTGATTTTTTTGTAATTTTGAATTAGAAATGACGAGTCTAAAAGCAGATATCTTAACTTATTATTAAGCACTTAAAGATATTTTTTTAAAAAAAATGCTGTATTTGTTGAAATATTTTTCAGGAAATAATCTAATTTTTACTTTTAATAATCATAGCTACATTAATTTTTTTCGCATACTTTCAGATTCTGTGGGGGTTTAAAGCCCAAAATCGTTCCCTCTTAGCTGCGGGCCTGCTTTACTCAACCCTTTGTTGCGCACTGTCTAGCAGCTGACTAGCTCGTTGTTGTTGGGCTTATTATTTGTTATTAATGAATTAAAAAAAAATTTATAATTTTAAATAATTATTTCGAATTGAGTTGCGGCTGTTTTAACAAATTTTTTTCAAACAAGTTAATAGACTGTAAGCATTGTTGTAAATGTTTCTGTTGCTTAGACTATTTAACATTTACTTGCTGTTAACTATTTCGTTCGCTTGCGCATAAAAGCGCTTTTAACGCGCATTTAACGCAGCCAGTGAGTCAATGAGAGAGTCGGCTGAGCATGCGCAGACGCTAGAATTTCCTAATATATATATTTTTTTTTTGTCTAGATTTAGTTTTTGCCTTCATTAAAAATGCACACTTAGGAGCTGCATTAATTATAATTTATAAAATAAAGTTTCAACTTTAATAAATCTTCCTTTTTGTTTGCTTGTGAATTAAAGGCTTTATGTTTAATTTACCATTATTCTAAAATGTTAACAACAATTACATGTTAGTAAGCCGATATCAGGGTGTTTATATATGTGAGTGTGTGTGTATGTGGATACCCGCGACTAGCGATTTAGTTGGATGAATTAAGAACATAGTACGTTTTTATCAAGGCTTTTTCTTGCCATGGAACCGATCAGTCATTTTATTATGGCCTCAGCGGTTGCGCCCTGCTAGCCACTGAAAATTATGACTAATAACACTCGAGACTGTTGTATTTCTCCTTGTGTATAATTAGGTAATTTTGCCAACTTATCGAAACATTTTAGCTTTTCAAGCGTTACTTGAAGTTTACATTATTTTTTGTTTTACCTGTATTTTTATTTAATTGAATGTTTTATTGGTATTATTAAAACATTATTAAGTAGTTCTTCTTTATATCTTTACAAGTTATAGGTAGATCATAGTGTTTGGAGATGTTTTTGTGGAAGTATGAATATTTTTTACAGGTAAAGCATTCTACCAATATAATATTATATGATTTATTATGAGCATTTGTAATCAAAGTTCTAAAAAAGTGTATTTCTGGTATTGTTATTGTGTGAGTCAACCCCATTGCATTATTAATTGCTGCTTTATAAAAGAGATATGATAATAATGTGGATAATAGCACCTGATTGTGCATTCTATAGAATGACACACGGGCGTCCACAGGGGGAACAGGGGGCGCTTGCCCCCCTAGGCAGTGAAAATTTTTTAAATATCTTCACATTAAATCGAAAAGCCTTAACCTTTTCGGGACGCACGGTACACATGTGTACCATCAAAAGTTCAAACATCCCTAAAATCCCATACATTTTTTTTTATGAATTATGCTACTGAAAAGCACCTAAACTAATTCCAAAATGTAAAATTTCTTTAACGTCATCACCCGAATTGCGTCCCGAAAGGGTTAAGCTACAATTAAAAAAGTTTACGGGAGAGTCAAAAAACTTTCTAAATTGTAATTGTAACTGCAAGTTACGCTCAAACTTAGGGATTTTAGAACTTTTTTAATAAAAGCGTCGTTTTTATTTGCAGGAGTGTAAAATTTAGCAAGGACATATATTTTGATAAGGTGCATCAATAACCAATCAAAAAGTCGACTTTGAATTTATTGTAACTTACGGCTTTTTTGATTTTTTTATGATGATGTTTTCATTATATATGTTAACTAGCTGAACCCGGTGTGCTTCGCTACCCCCCTCGTTATAAAATGAAATTAAAAGTATTTATATATTTACAAAAATTTACTTATTTAATTTTAATTTAAATCTTGCAATGCTTCTCCCCTTTTTTTTGTTGTAAACCAATTAGAATTCAGCACTGAACCGCATGTCATTTGCTTCATGCTCCCCCTTTTTATTTTTAGACCAATCAAAAAGCAGCAATTACACAATCAGCTGTTTCGCAGTCAGTTGTGGGAGAATGAGAATGGGGTTACCCCACTCTCTATTTTAATTAACACATATTACAAAATCAGCTGTTTTGCAGATAGTTGTGGGAGAAAGAGAATGGGGCTACCCCACTATTTTAATAAATATGTGTTTTAAATTTGAGGTAAAGCCGTAAAAAAACGTAGTAAAAAAGTAGGTGCAGAAGTGTGCATGGTCGAAAAATATTATCATGTAATAAGTAATCCTGAGTCAAAGCTGCACGCTGTGAAAATTTAAGATCGGTTAACAGGTCCAGCCTCCAATATATCGCAAACAAAGGGGCGTGATCCGCACACTTTTCTTTTGGTACGTATTTCTATTCATGCCAATATCATATATAGCAAATACTGCCGCCGTTGGTCAAAAAATGCCCAAGATATGACGATTTTAAATTTTGGGTTATATGGGCGAGGATACGCCCCTTTGTCCAATAAAAACTTCAAATAGCCTATTATTCCTTCCGGAGTCATAGTAACATGCTGTGAAAGTTTCAGGAAGATCGGTCCAGGGGTTTGGGCTCCTATAAAGCACAAACAAACAAACAGACAGACAGACTTTAATTTTCTATATGTATATAGGTTTTTAACTTATTGTACAATGTTGCACCTTAGTAAGCGCGGAATATCTTGTGTTATCGAATGATGTAAATATTTTGTAAATAAACCGAAAACTCGGATTTTTTAATGCAACATTTCGAAAGTTTTAAAATTATGATATTGGATCATTATTAACACAGGATTTTTGTAAATATCTTTGGAACTATATAACCGATTTAAGAGTTTGATATTTTGTTTTGAAGAACATGACAACGGCTTTCAAAAAAATAAAATAAAATAAAAAAAGCATAAAAAATAAATATATGTATATGTCATTGGTGGCACAATATGAAAATTTGATTTTGCCACGCCCCTATTTACGCCCCTATTTGCCACGCCTAAATATTCTGAAAATTCCCTGCAAATTTCATCAAAATCGGCCCAGCCGTTTTGGAGTCCATACAGTACATACATACACACATCCTGTTTTATATGTATAGATATATTTTGAAGAGAAATCAAAAATACTTCATGTATATTATAAATAAAGGTATATTTATAAATAAAGCTGAGCTAAGCCATGCATACATTTTTAAATAGTACGTTGTATCCGTCGCAGTAATAAGTTACGATACCATTTCATTTACCCTTGTTTCACAGGCACTTTTCAATACGTATACTTCTGTAAATATTACTAATAACTTCGTCCATTCTACGATATTATTCGTAGTTTTTAGTCACGAATAGGATTCGCAGATTAGACGTAGTTTGGTACATATAACAAATATTTTATTCGTATTCGTATAAAAACAAATGTATATTGTACGAATACATTTGTTGCATTTACTAGTAACGAAAAAAAAGAACATTCTATCTGAACTGGGTTTTTAAGCACGGTTTTTTAGCTTACGGTAGTAGTCAGTAGACTACGGCCAACCTTGCAATCATACATTTCCTTCTATTCGGTAATTGTTCAACAAACCAGGCTGCTGCAAATTCAAAAGCTATATTCCTTACAATCTTGTTAATGACAGAAAGTCTTAACAACGAATGAAATTTATGTGCTTAGATAGAAAATTGTTGAGCAAATTATAGAAAAAATACAAATTATAATATAATATTGAGTTTAAATACATTAAACTGAAAAATGGAAGAGATTTTACTTATTTTAAGGTCAGTTCACGATCTTGTTGCATCGTTGCAAATGCAAAATAAACAGCTTTTACAAAAACAAAAAGTATTGAAAAGCTTTTGCAACATATGCTTTTTGTTTTTGTAAAAGCTGTTTATTTTGCATTTGCAACGATGCAATAAGATCGTGAACTGCCCTTTAGTGTTGATAATGAAATCTTTCAGTAGCCGTGGCAAATTTTTCAAGCGCTTGTAAAGTCACAAGCTGCACTCGAAGCATCTGTTCATATCGCGCATCTCTTCTTTCAATAGTATATCGATTTTTACCATGCATGGTGAACTTTAAAAGCTTTTTAAGCTTTTATGTTGTAAATGATTTTTAAGAATACTAACATTTACATAACATAACAATCAGTTAACAAGAGCTCCTTAACTATTTCTTGTTAAGCTAACAACCAGAATAGGGCTGTAAGGCTACACGTGGTGTGAGACACTGTAAACAATACATTTTTTCATATCAAAAAATATATTGTTGTTTCTCTCACGACGTCCAGCCTGTCCAGCCTGTCCAGCCGTCTCATTATACATAAAGATGCAGTAAAAATGGACACAAAAAATTTAAATAGTAGGAAGAGGGGCTTAATAGCAGGGGCTTAAGGAAAAGAGAGGGCTTAAAGAATTTTATTACAGAAAATTAGTTTTATAGATATAGAAGTATATATATGTAAATATATAAATGTTATGAAAAAAGCTTTTTAGCCATAACTTTTCTATTGAAAAGAGATATTGGGGTCATTTTCCACTTTCAGCAAAAAATCTTTTAATGAAATATATAAAAAAAACAGCAAAGATCTTTGCATCGAAAGTAAAAACTTTGAGTTTTATTTCGTTTTTTCTTTTCTCATTGTAAGGTAACGATGTCAAATCAAAAAGTCGTTGTACTAAGAATTTCTAAAATTTTAAGTATATGTATGTAAATATTTTTGGTGTCAAAACAACAAAAAAAATTTCAATTAAATTAACTACAAATTTTGATGGAAAACAATATTTCAATGAGTAGATTTGATTGAGTTGAAAAGGAATGAAAGGGAAGTTTTGAAAACTAAGTAGTATGTCACAATCTTATCTAGGATGCAAAGTGTACTCAATTTTAGCTTTATCTGTTTAGATTTGTATTCCGGTCGAACAAACGAACAGAAAATTAGTTTTATTCAGAGACCGTACTAAGTATGCATTTTTGAATAACAAGCACAAAATAATAATTATCTTTTACCTTTTTAAATTTTGAGCAATAAATAATAATTATTTATGCTTTTTATTTTTTTAAGCCAAAAATAAAGATCAAAACTGGCCCGATATTTTTAAAGCACAAAACAACCAGTAATTTTTTATTTTTATTTTTTAAGGCAAAAATGAAAAGCAAAACTTGCCCGATATTTAAGTTAAGGTAAGTTTTGCTTCTTATTTTTTAAGGCAAAAATAAAAAGTAAAGTTTGTTGGACATTTTTTTGAGCAGAAAATAACTGGTAGGTTTTGATTTTTATTTTTTAAGGCAAAAATAAAAAGCAACATTTGGCCGATATATTTTTCAGGACAAATAACTTATAAATTTTGGTTTTTATTTTTTAAGCCAAAAATAAAAAGCAAAATTAGGAAAAACTCTAATATTGCTATTCATAGATTACGTTTATGGTTCAACCGTAAACTGAAATCCTAATGTTGCTTTTAATTTTTGACTTAAAAAACAAAAATTAATATTTACAAGTTATTTTGTACTCGAAAATATGGGAAAATTTTGCTTTTTTTTTTGCCTTAAAAAATAAAAACCAAATTTTTCAGTTATTTTGTGCTCAAAAAAATATCGGGCAAACTTTACTTTTTTTTTTGCTTTAAAAAATAAAAATCAAAACTTGCCCGATATTTTTTTGGTCACAAAATAACTGGTAAAAATCAAAACTTGCCCGATATTTTTTAAGCACAAAAAAGCAGTAATTATGAATTTTTGTTTTTTAAGGCAAAAATAAAAATCAAAACGTGCCCGATATTTTTTAAGCTTAAAAACCAGCAATTTTGAATTTTTGTTTTTTAAGGCAAAAATAAAAATCAAAACTTGCCCGATATTTTTTAAGCACAAAAAAGCAACAATTATGAATTTTTGTTTTCTAAGGCAAAAATAAAAATCAATATTTTTTTGGTCACAAAATAACTGGTAAGTTTTGATTTTTATTTTTGCCTTAAAAAAACAAAAATTCATAATTTCTGCTTTTTTGTGCTTAAAAAATATCGGGCACGTTTTGCTTTTTATTTTTGCCTTAAAAAAAAAAAATTCATAATTACTGCTTTTTTGTACTTAAAAAATATCGGGCAAGTTTTGATTTTTATTTTTGCTTTAAAAAACAAAAATTCATAATTACTGCTTTTTTGTACTTAAAAAATATCGGGCAAGTTTTGATTTTTATTTTTGCCTTAAAAAAACAAAAATTCAAAATTACTGTTTTTTTTTTTGTGCTTAAAAAATATTGGGCAAATTTTGATTTTTATTTTTGCTTTAAAAAAAAGCAGAAATAACTGCTATTTTTGCTCAAAATTGTAATAATCAAATTTTTAAAAATCAATAGGAAATCATGTTCTACAATGTGAGGGGATTGTAGTGGTACCTTAAAAACGGTGGTACGACAATTTTTCCACAAATGCTTTTTTGGTTTAAAAATCTACAAATAATTATTTTTTACAGTCTCCAGTTTTATTAGTAAAGATATTGCCCACCATACCACAGTGTAAATTTTATGTGAAACTTTCTGCAATTGTTAAGGTTGTAAATAAAAGCTTTTTACGTTTAAGAACACACTCTCTTTTCACAGTGTTATAAAAAAGCTTGAGTCAAAAAGGATGTTCTATGGACAAATAAGATGCTTATAAATTTTAGAATAATTTAAAGGGATTGAGAAACAGTTGAATAGAAAATAGATTAAAAGCATAACAAATTTGTTGGCAATAAATATTTAAGAATACTGAACTTTTAATCAGACAATATTTTTTGTATTTAAAAATAAAAGAAAAACAAGGATCAATGCAGTTTTTCTTGTTTGTTTGTTTGTTTATTTTTTTAATACTTAAACTTAAGGTTTTTTATCTGCTTATAATTACTCTTATAATAGCTCCCTAATATAACTTCTTATGTGTAAATTTTAAAATATTGTTCTTATCTATATTATAAATTATCTGAACTTACCTTAAAAATTACTCTTTGCACTGTTCAAACTTAATCGTGTTGTTATCTGTAGCTGCAGCTTTTAAGTTTAATGCGCTTAGAAGCTTTTCTGTATATTGTGTGTGTTTTTTCTGAATACGACCACGATCGTTCCCGTAGATTTTTAAACTGTTTTTATTTGTTGTTGTTGTTTTTAATTGATTTCAATCATTGACACGAAAACAAATGAAAAATTTGCAAAATTTTAGCGATTGCTTGAATTTTGTTGTCTAAATATGTTGTATAACTTTTTGTGTTATTTCTTTAGATTGGAAAAAAAAAGTTGTTAAATGAATTTGAAAACTGTTTGACTTTTGAACACTAGAGCACAAAACTTCGAAAACGCGTAACTAGTCCAAAAAAGTTTGAAAATTTTGTGGCTGCAAAAAGGTTTTTTGTTTTATTTTTATTTTTTTTTTTTTTGTTTTTTATACAAAAATTTAAAACACTTTCACGACGAAATATTAGAGAAAACAAAAAATTATATGCTCTAGGTTTTTTTGGTTTATATTTTGTTTAAGTTGTAGACTGTTTTTGAGTTGGATTTTAAAATGTAGTAATTATGAGAGTTTAATTGAAATTTTCTTGTTTATAATTTTTTTTTTTAAAAGTGTTCAACAAAAAACGCCGCTGGAGTTGGAAACACAATATTTGTTTTTTAGCACTTTTTGTAGTTAATGTTTTTGTTTAAGTTTTTGTTCAAAATTGATTTTATAAAGTTGATTTTGTAAAATTTAAGTTTGACGTTTTGGGGTCTTGAGTAAGTGTTTTTTTTTTTATTTTTGGTTTTGTATTTTTGCAGAAATGTTTTATTTTTCTATTTTTGTTTACACTTTATTTTGTTTCAAAAAAAATTTTCAATTAATTTCTATACGTTTCAAGTTTTTTTTTATACACTTCCGTAAATTTTATTTCGCCTTCTGAGCACGTTTAGCTTTCTTCACTCTTCTGAAAAGAAAGGAAATATTCATTATAGCTATGAAATACTCATAAACTTTTTTGGCTTTAGTGGACGCAAAACGTAGGTTGAAATATATTAAAATCACTCGAAATATTTTAAATAGTTTTAAAATGCAGTTTTTAAGCTTTGTGTGCTTCGAAAATGAAAAATGCAAAACTACGATTAAATTTTGAATAATTCATAAACTTTATTCCGTATATCGTGCGACTGTACGCTCGGATTTTATTGCATTTACATTTTGACGTTTCTGTTTTCTTAAATAATATTTATGATCTTTTAAACAAAGCACGATTGTCTTTACTGATCTTTGATAGTTACAAGTTTCTTTATACATATATTATTGTATAATTATACATAATATTAATAATCAAGAAATTTGTTTTTGAAACTTCAAAAATCAAATAAAAAATTATGTTTTAAGTATCTTCTTGTAAAATATTTAAAAAAATATAATACAAACCTTAACCCATTAACCGCGGCTCCCAAACGCTTCGAACGATTTCTTTTAAATTGCGTGTGCTTTTTTATATATTGATCACAGGAACTACCACACTTTCAACTTTGTATCTTTCACCGTAATCGAGATATGAGTTGGGTATAAAAATACCCAACTCTCGTCAATGTGTTCTAAATGGGCACAAATTCTTTCTGCAACGACAGCGTTGTCTTATATAAGGAATTTTCTACCAAAAGCAGGTATAGTTAGTTTACTAAGATTAATTTTACATTTTTTATACAAAAAATTTTTTACAAATGATAAAAACACAAATTTTCTGATTTTTAAACTTAATCACTTTTGACTTTGAAAATGTAGTAGTTAACGTAAAAATTTCTATACACGCTCCAAAAACAATTGATAGCTCTATGTTTTCTTAAAGCAACAAACAAAAAATTAAACACTTAGCTGTAACCAATCCTGAAATATGATCAATTCTGCAGAAGCATTTTCATGGGTAAAAAATACCCAACCGCGGTTAATGGGTTAATAGAAGCGATCTTATGAAAGAAGTATAAGAAAAGGCAAGATTATACACTTATCTATGCTATCAACATGAATTCTGAAGAAAAGCTTTTTATTTTATTTAGTTTTTGCTTCATAAAACTTTAACTGCAGACTACATTTTGAAATATTTAGCTTGCTTTTAATATTGCCGTATTTAAAATTTTAAGCTAACTTTCCTTAATTTTTATTTAATATACCTAAACGTGCAGGTAACAATTACTTTTAAAGCTTATTTCTCAATTGAAATTTTTATAGAAGTTTTTAAGGGAACTAGTTCAACTTTTTTTCCCAAATAGTTTAAAATTTTTTATTAAAAAAAGTAATACGTACAGACAAAAAAATATTTTTAATAATTTTTAATAATTTATATAATAATATTTATAATATATAATAATTATATTATAATAATATAATAATTTTTAATAATAATATTTTTTTAATTAAAAATTGTTAGAAGTTAAATTTTTAAGGGAATTAGTTCAAATTGTTTTTTTTTTACATTTATGGTATTAAGGACATTTGACTTTATGTTCAAACTTAAAAAATATGATTATTAAAAATATAATATATTTTTGTTTAAAAATATAATATATTTATGTTTAAAAATATAATATATTTATGTTTAAAAGTATAATATATTTATATTTAAAAATATAATTTATTTAGAACTCTGAAAACTATTTTGAATAAGTTAGATTTAAAAAGCTTTTTGTTCTGTATTTCAACTCAACCAATTTGTGTGAAAAATCTTAAATATTTTAGAAAATAATTTTAAAGTCGACGGTTGAAAAATTAGCCAGCGGAAGAAAATGTATAAAAACCAGCTTTTTCTTAAAAATACAGGCAAATCTGGATAAAGTGAACAAATTTTTCACATATTTTTTTCACATTTTCGATTGTTTGCATTTTTAAGACTTAGTTTTTTTTTAAAAATTAGTTTTTTTTCTTAAACCTTTTTTTAACTGTTTTTTATTGCTTACTTTTTGCTCCTATTCTTTGATGTCAGTTACTGTTTAGTTCACTATTTGTTCACTATTTGTATCGATTGTTCTCTACTTAGAGTAAGTCCGTGTAAAAAAAAAGTTCACTATTTCGAGCGTTCACTATTCGGGGGTTCGTTATATCCAAATTTGACTGTATTTTTATGATTTTTTTTTTATGATATATAACGTGATAAGGAAGTTATGGCATTTTTGAATTACTATATTGTATTTTATAATTCAAAAATATATTACTTAGCATAAAGCTCAAATATAAATCTAAATAAATTAAACTTTTCTAAAAAAACATTAAAAAAAAATAATTCTTAAAAATATATAATTTATTAAGAACAGAAATTAGCACGAAATGAATATTTATTTTTTTAGAATTATAATATACAAAAAAAAAATTGAAATTAAGTCTAACTTATTTTTAAAATCAGCTTGATGAAATTTTAAAAAATACAAAAAATACACTTGTTCATTGATTGTGTAATAAAGAAAGTTTTGCTACTAAGCAAAAAAAACTGTAGATTCTTTAAGAATAACTAAAAGTAATAGCTTTAAAAGCGCACACGTAAATTTGAGGTATTGCAACTAAAAGTTGAAAAAATAACGATACGTTAGGAAAAACGTGAAGTCAGTCTCTCATTCAATATTTATTTTTTTATATTTTTTTATTATATTTTTATTTTTTTATATTATTTATATTCTTTATATTTTTATATTTTCTATATATTTTATATTTTTTATATTTTTATATTTTTTATATTTTTTATATTTTTTATATTTTTTATATTTTTTATTTTTTTATATTTTTTATATTTTTTATATTTTTTATATTTTTTATATTTTTTATATTTTTTTATATTTTTTTATATTTTTTTATATTTTTTATATTTTTTATATTTTTTATATTTTTATATTTTTTATATTTTTTATATTTTTTATATTTTTTATATTTTTTATATCTTTTTAAATTTTTTTATATTTTTTTTTAAGAAAATATATCAATATTTTATATTGAGATATTAACATAATTTCTATGCTTAATATTTTTATTAATATTTTTATTTTTAATATTTTTGCTATTCATATTTATATTTCTGGAAACCTATTTCAAAAACCACAAAAATCGATAAAATTTTCACAAAGCGTTTGTCTAAACTTGAAAAAAATTTCAACAGAAAATCTGTTTCAAAAAAGCTCTATCTCTTTAAAAAAATTTAAATAAACTCATCAAGTTTGCAAAACTTTTAAACTCAATTTATTTGTTAACACAAGAAAGAATCGATTAAATTATTACAAATCTTTTATCCAAAATGCAACAGAAATTAAAAAATAGCTGTTTCTAAAAAAGCTCGAACTTTTAAAAATTTGCAAAAACTTTCAAGCTCATTAAATGTTGCTTTACTCTATACATTTGTCTTTCACAAAGCTTTAAGCCAACAACATAAACTAAAAAGAACAACTGAATTAAAAAAGCTCTAGTTGATCTTCAAAAAATTTTAATAAACTTTTGAAGTTTTCAAAGCTTCCAAATTCATTTACTTTGTTTTATTTAATATTTTTTTAAGAAATCGATGAAATTTGCACGTAGCTTTTATGCAACAAAAATTCGAAAGAGCAACTGTTTGAAAAAAGCTTTATCTAAACTTGAACAAAATTAAAATTAACTCATGACATTTTAAAAGTTTTTAAGCTCAGTAGTTTTTGTTTTATTAAATGTTTTTGACGGAAACCACTTTTTTAAAAACCACATGAAGCGATAAAATTTCCACAAAGCTTTTATCTACAATCCAATAGAAAGTCAAAAGAACACTTATTATAAAAAAAATCTAGCTTTAAAAAAATTTGATTAAATTCTTCAAGCTATAAAAGTTTTTAAGCTCAGTAATTTTTGTTTTATTAAATGTTTTTGGCGAAAACCACTTTTTTAAAAACCACACGAATCGATAAAATTTCCACAAAGCTTTTATCCAAAATCCAACACAAATTACAAAAAAAAAAACAACTTATTATAAAAAATCTCTAACTTTAAAAAGATTTAAATAAGTTCTTAAAGTTATAAAAATTTTCAAGCTCAGAAATTTTTGTTTTATTAAATGTTTTCGGCGTTAAACTTTTTTAAAAATCCACAAGAAACGATAAAATTTCCACAAAGCTTTTATCCAAAATTCAACTGAAATTCCAAAGAACAACTTATTATAAAAAATCTTTTACTTTAAAAAAATTGGAATAAATTCTTAAAGTTATACAAGTTTTCAAGATCAAACTGAATTTTGTTTTACTCTATACTTTTGGCTTACACAAAGGTTTTAGCCAACAACATAACTTCAAAAGAACAACTGTTTTAAAAAAGCTCTAACTGACTTTAAAAAAATTAAAACCAACTCATCAGGTTTTCAAACTGAGTAAATTTTGTATGATTTAAATATTTTGGCTGAATATTTTTGAAAATTTTTTTCTTAAATCACGAGAATCGATGAAATTATTACTAAGCTTTTATTCACACTCGAACAAAACTTCAAAAGAAAGCTCAAACTGATCTACAAAAAATGAAAATAAACTCTAAGTTTTTGAGCTTATTAATTTTATTTTATTTAATTTTGTTGGCAGAAAATTTCTGAAAATCACTAGAATTAATCAAATTTTCACCAAGCATTTATTCCACAAAATTACACAAAGCATTTATCCCACAAAAATTCAAAATAAATATGCACTTTTAAAAAAAAAAAAAAAGTTTTAATAATTTTTCAAATTTATTTAGCTCGTAAAAAAGGTCAGAAAATTTTTAAATATTTGCTTTTTGGTCTTGAACAAGAAAGTTTTTAAATTTTATTCAATTTTTAGTAGGCTTCATAAAATTTCATCAGAACATTTTAGAGATTTCTTTTAGCTTTTGCATTAAATTTATTTTTTAGCTTTTTTTCATCTTCGACATTTTATTTTTATTTTATTTTAAAAGCTTTATTTTACAAATTGTTTTAATGTAAAAATTTTAAAAACTAATTTTACGTGGTATTTTTTTGATTTTAAAAATATAGAATTTACTGTAGTTTTTATAAAGCCCTTCAAAGCTTCTATAGAAACTGCAGCTGAGTTCATGTTTCCCCAGCTGCTAGTGCTTAAAAATTTATTGTAGCTTAACTTTCTTATAAACTTTTAATAAAAAAAAGAAAAAAAAATTGTGTGAAATATTTTTTCTATACAGGCGAAACTAATCTTTTGTAAGGTCAAGTTTTACACTTTTTTTTATTTTTTTTTTCAACAGCTACGCACCATTGTTGCTTATCACTTGTAATTGACGCAAATTTTCAGCAAAATACTTTTGTGTTTTTTTTTTTTTGTTTAGTTTTTAAAAAAAGTATGTTAAAAGCAGCCCTAATAAACACAGGCTTAAGTGCAAAAAATTTGGTTTTTATTTTTATTTTTCAGTTTTCTTCAACTAAACGCAATTTGATAAATTTATTATTTTTAATTATTTTATTCTTTTATTCAAACTTATAATTTTTTGTATCTTTGTGTGTTGGTTTTTGCACTCCGGCGAATTATTGACGCGCGCGTCTCAAACCAACAACAACAACAACAATAATTTCGCCGGTGCAAGCAAAACGAGCGAACGAACGAGCGAACGAATCTGCAAGAACTGCAGCCGCATCGCCAACGAAATCTCTGCAAAAGTCCAGCAAAACCAAGCTGCAGCTGGAAGGTAGTAGTAGAAGAAGAAGAAGAAGCATAGAAAGGAGCAGAGATAGCAGCAGCAAGGCAGCGCAGAGGCAGCAAAGTTTCCCTTTTGACCAAGCTTAATACAAAACGTAGGAAAAGCGCAAAAGAAAAACAACCAAAACTAGAAACACACACACACACCTAGACAACAGCGAAAGAGTTGGTTGCATTCAAAGAGTGCGCACTCGAGAAAGAGCTTAACTTAGCGAGAGAAAGAGAAAGAGCACGAACGAGAACGACAACGAGAAAAGCGCACGCAGGACAAAGAGTTTTTCAATGAGATTTGGAGAAAATTACAAAACCAACAACCAAAAACCAACAACGCAAAAAGCTCTTTAAAAGGGAAATGAGTGTGGAAATGAGAGAGAACGCAGTTGCTACTGTTGTTGGGAAAATGCAAAGTGCGCTGCTTTGCTTTGCTTTGCATTGAGTGCAAGTGTGAGTTTTTTTGTTGTTGCATTTGTATATGTGTACGTGTGAACGTGGCTTCTTGTGTGGGTGTGTGTGAGTGTGTGCGTTTGAAGAAGGGCATGAGAAAAGCTTTGCTGCTTAAGTGGCTGCTTTCTTACTTATTTTTATTGTTTTTTGCACCACACAAACAAACAAACAAAAAAATATGTTGCACTCATGTGAATCAGCTGCTGCTGCTACTGCTTCTGTTGTTGTTGCTGCTGCATTTGAAAATGTTGTCAACATGTGTCCATGATCGTGGTATGGGTTAATGGGTGGGTGTCACAGATAAGGAGGAGGAGGACGAGGTCGTGCCTGTCAATTTACGCAATTTTAAGTCTCGTTATTCGACTCATTTCTACACTGTTTTAGTTGTTTTTTTTTTATTTGAACACACAAACACGCGCACAAAACAAATGTACGAATGTATGTAAATGTAGGTATCGTTATTTTATAAGTTTATCGCTTGGAAGAGTTAAAATGATTTGATTTTTAAAACTTTTTTTTAATTTTTTTATTTAGATTTCACTTTATTTCATTTGATGAAATGACATTTTTGCACAATATTCAGAAAATTTTAAGCCACTAAATATTTTAAGTTATGTATCTAAATATGAGGGGTCTGTTGAAAAAATGGTCAAGTCCAGAAATAAAAAATTTTAGATATTTTGGGATAAACATTTTTTCTTGCTCTTTTTTAAATGTATACAAATTTTTGAGTCAAACAAAAAATATTTCTAAATTTTCTTCTTAACTCTTTAAAGACGGGACAATTTTTTTTATGGTGCTATTTTTAAATTAATTTTGATTTTGACTAATTTTTGTGAGATACCACTAGTTTTGTGACATCCGAGTTAGTGACAGAGCTTTAAAATCGGCATTCATATTCAGAATTTTAAGTACAACTGATGCCATATGGCCCATATTGGGTTAATAGTTTAAGTTTAAGTTCAAAAATGATTAAGTCTAATATGCCTAGACCCAGAAGTGGCTAAGTCCAAGTGACTTTGTTTTTATTTTTAGATCAGCTTATTTATCAATTATTTGCATCAGTTATAATAACCGGAATAATAAAAATTTGACGTTATGACCATATCCGATTCGAGTCAAATTTTGCATGAAACATCGTTGACGGACTTAAAAAACTTCATTTGGAAAAAACACGTTTGGCGTGAGTTTTGGCCGAATTACAGGGTGCACAAATCAACAAAAATGGGCGAAAACGTCGAAAATTGATTTTTTTGAAAATTCATATCTCAAACACTTTTTAACCGAATGTTAAGTTTGACCCTCCATTGGAAAGGTAGTTAAACAGACTTTTATCTTAAAAATAATTTTGGGAAATTTTAAAATTATAAAAAGAAATAGTGAATAAAATATGCCATCATTAATTTTCATGTGTTAAAACTAATGTTTTTCTTAAAGCTGGCCAAATCACCTTTTCAACAATGCAAAAAATTAGGTTTACGACTCAATGGGTTCATGTATCTCATGATATTTGGATGGATATTTTAAAATTTAAACAAAAATATTTTTAATTTGACTTTTTGTTTAGATGTTAAAATGTCCATATCTCTTTAACCCATTAAGTACTCACCCTAATTTTTATATTGTTGACAAAGCCATTTTGGCCTAATACGTATGTGGTCATTCCGTTTGAGCGGCGGGTCCTCTAGGCTTAGAACAGGTTGTGCGTCAGGTTTGAAAACATTTCAATGAAACAAACAAAGAACATAAGAAAATTGATGCCCAAACCTGATGACGTTTACCGCAAACGAAAAACTGATAATAGGGGTATTCACAATGTGGTGTTTTTGGCCTTGTATTGTATATTTTTGATAAATTTGATATTTGTAGTAAATTTTGTAAAATTATAAAAATAAAATGTACAGTACTCAACGTACAACCCTGTGGCAAAAATACAAGGATGGAGCCCAATTGTAGTCTTTGTAAATTTCGTTGTGTATTAAATCAGCTGATTGCAAAAGCATTTCTACTCAGCATGGAGGAAGCTGCCAGCAACGCTGTGAGTTAATTTAATAAAAAATAGTATAATTTAGATTTTCGTTTCAATTTTTGTATGATTTTCTTTAGTTAAATGATGATTTAAATTAATATTTCCAAACAAAACAACATAAAAGATCAATTGATTTTAAAAATCAATGCTTTTGTTCACAATAAGTTGTAAGTATTATAAATTTTGATAAAATTTGTCACAAATACACCACATCGTGAATACCCCTAATGATTTCTTTAGTTAAATGATGATTTAAATTAATATTTCCAAACAAAAGAACATAAAAGATCAACTTATTTTAAAAAATCAATGCTTTTTTCACAATAAGTTGTAAGTATTATAAATTTTGATAAAATTTGTCACAAATACACCACATCGTGAATACCCCTAATGATTTACGGATATGCACCTGGGATGTCTTAACTCTTAATTTGGAAGTTGAATCTATCCAAGTGACTGATATCTTGAAAAGATACAAAGCTGATAAAACTGCTATTCAAGAAATGCGTTGTAAGGGACAGGGTTGCTTTCAGCATGCATTCTGTGATATCTACTACAGCGGCCATGCGGGGAAGCACGAGTTTGGATGCGGATTTGTAGTTGGCAAGACACTACGGCATCACGTATTGCGATTCAAGCCTTTGAATAAACAGCTTGCCATAATCTACATCAAAGCTAAACTCTAACATAATCCTTATATGTGCACACGCTCCGATAAAATTTCAGGCCGATGAAGCCAAATAAACTTTCAACGAGCGCACAGCACAGTGCGATTTTTTTAATTTTAGGATGACATTTGGGTTGTTTTTTTTTAAATTTTATAAAAAAAATATTTTTATTCGTCAGATTATACAACATGTATTATGAATGTGGTTTTAAAAACTTAATGTATTGTATGGTTTTTTTTATAAAATTCGTCAAAGTCGCAACTTTTTTAACAAAGATAAGCTCAATAAAACCCAAAAAATAAAGTCAACTTTAAACTAAAATAACTTCGAGCAAAAAGTATATTTCAAGGTTTTGTTTTTTGAACCTTTTTATGTCTTAATCGCCATTGAATTTAATATAAAATACAATAAAAAATGGAAAGAAATAAAAATAGAAAAATCGTTGAAATATGACTGTAAATTCCTCAAGGAATGAAAATTTAAGAAAAATTTAGTAGAAAATATCTAGCTAATTAAGCATTATTTAAGTCGAAGGCTATAACTATCATAAAATATCGAATTTCTATCTTCTTTTTCAGCAAAAACCTGCTGCATCTAGCTGCTATTAAGAAAAGCCAATTAATTTGAAAAAGTCTTAAAAATCAAATTTTGCCCTAAAATGCATTGATTTTCAAGACAATTGGTAGGGATTCTTAAATTTAGAGAAAAATAAAATAAAGTTAATAATTTAAAACTACTTGTGACCTTATTTTGTATTAGCAACCATTTTTTTTTAATTTTTTAAATTTCGTTAATTTGGTAATATTGTTTTACAGGAAATATATCTAAAAGTTATCCGATTTGAAAAATATTTATCATGACTATGGGGTTTCTATGGGAGGAGGGCGATGCAGTTGACCTAGAATTCTAATTTTTTTGTGCTGTAACTTAATTTAGGCTAAAACTCATTTGTACAAAATTTCATGGCCCTAGCTTTTATAGTTTAGGAGATAATGCAAATGTCATCCTAAAATCGAAAAAAGCGTGCTGTAGAGCCCCTTGAAAAAGCTAAACAAGCGCTGCCTCCGTCACACCGTTAAAATCGTAACGAGAAAGATTCTCTAAGCACAAATTTGGCAGCTGTATAGAAATGCCATTAACTGTAATGATACGTATTTATCGATAACTATATGATTCGATCTTGACAAGCTGTAAACATTTTATGCTGGTAACGTCTAATGCTTGGTTTTCACTATGTCATTTTTATGGCAACACAAAAGTTTATCACCTAAAATATCACCTTATAAGACTCTAGAACATTTTCTGCATAACTCCATTTATTTATTTGTTTTTGATTTTCCAAAATTGCCAAAGTTGGCATAAATGACAACATTTTGTTATTTTCAATTTGATTGACAACAACTGACCACTGAAAATGACCAAGGTGTGTTCAAAAAGTTGAAAAAAGGGGAGCAACGTCGTGAGAGAATTTACAATTTTTTTATTCTCATTCTGATTGACCAAAATCGAAAATTCTTTCACATTTTGTTGGAAGGAGTCAATCGCCAGACCATCTATAACATCTTGGCAACGTATGCTTCCAGAAAAAACGGCTCTGGTAAAAATGATTCTGCGACTAAGTCTAAGCTAAGGCAAATAACTGATGAAGAGTGGCAAAATAGTACAGAGAGTTGGAAAAAAATTTCAATATGATGTCAAAACAGTGAAGAAGTATCTAATATCAGTGCAAATCCAAAAAAGTCTAAGAAATAAGACAATGGTGTCAAAAACTCAAAAATCTAACAGAAAAGAACGTTTGGTCACTTTGGTCAATAAGATTTCTTTCGCCAAAAATGTCGTGTTATGCATTATGGATGACGAGTCATAGTTCACATTAGATCGTTATGAGTGGCAAGGACAGCACTATTTTGAAGACAATGTTAAATATTTGGAACATTATAGGTTTCCGAAAAAAGTTTTATTGTGCCTCGCAATAAGTCCTCTGGGAATGTCGAAGCCAGTTTTTTAGTGGATTTTGGCTGTAAATCCTGATCGGTATATAAACTACTGGTTGCCGACAGTTGCTGACTTCGCAAGAAGCAAACATAAAAAGAAGAATATAGTGTTTAGGCCTGACCCTTCATCAAACAATAACAGTAAACAGAGCTTAGAAGCTATGGATAGACACCGAATACCTTATGTACATAAGAAAAATAACCCTACCAACGTTCCGCAACTTCGTCTAATCGAAGATTTTTGGGCTAATCTTAAACGGAGAGAATACACCAATAACTTTCGGCCCAAAAGAAAAAAGCTCGTAAAAAGCCAACATCGGTATTTGCAGGTCCAACTGCCGCAAGGCCGCACGCCTAGGCACCAAATTTTTCCTGCATTAACTACAAGCTTATAAATTTAATTTAAAATAAATAAATAAATAAAAAACTAATTATATACTTATGTAGTTTTATTGAATTTTTAAATTTGTTCAAATTTTATAGCGGCGCTGACAACAATCCAATAGAGACGATATCCCGCAAGCCCCAATTACGGATGACAGCGACGAGATTCCGCTGCTCTACTATGATGAAGTTCTGACAATTATAGCTCGGCTTGAAAATAATAAATCTCCGGAAACCGAAGGTTTACCAACGAAACTGTTTAAAAACGGAGGCGAAGCTCTATTTTAATGTATTCACGACCTTCAGAATATGGTAAGAAGAAAGCATTCCAAACGATTAGAATTTCAGTGTGGTCTCCACTATTTTTGCCAATTACTGTGGGAAAAGCCTTATTAATATCGCTTATAAGGTCCTGTTGAGAGTTATATGTGAAAGATTGAAGGCCATCGTAAGCTTACTGATTGAACCTTATCGCTGTGTCCTCAGATCTAAAAAGTCTTTTAAGAGACGAAAAAACCTTTTGACAGAACATGCCAGAGTTAAAATGCTCTTAAAAGTTAAGTCGGAAAGGATAAGGAAATTCATGTTGACAAAAAAAAAATTATTTCAAACTTGATGAACTTTTTGACATACATTTTAATCACGTCATCTAATCCCGGTACTAATCTGATTAGAATTCGACAAGGATTCCTTAAATAAGCATATTCTCAGAAAAACTTGATATTTTCTTTATCAGAAATTGATAAGGATGCTTTAACAAAGTTATATTTATTATATCCGGACCACATTCGGACTATCGAAAAAAACCTGGTATTCTCCTGATCAGAAATTAATAACGATACCATAAGAAAGTCATCTTTATCATATCCAGACCACATTCGGACTTAAATAAAGTTTTGCTTGGCGGATTTTGCTTAACTGATGAACACTCGGGAAGTTTTTAGATACTTCAGTAGGAGAAATTTGATTTTTTGCTACAACTCTAAAGAATAAAAGTTGATGCTAAGTTAATTTCTGTAGAAATTAGGTAGATTATGCAGGAATTTAATTAAATTTTTAACCGAAATACCATTTTAACTGGATATTTGCTCAAAAATAGAGTCGGAAAATTGTCAGGAAATCCTTTAAGGTACTGCATCCAAACATTATTAAAATTATTTTCTCTCCATATTTTTCACATATAATTCAGACAAGTTAAAAATCTAGTTAAATACAAACTTTAATAAAAATGTTTTATTGAGTACATCAAAAAAGCTTAGAACTCTAGAAAAGAATGAAACAAGTCAACAAAGTGCTTCAAAACCACTCACACTCGGTCTTTAAATTTTTACATTCATTAAAACAAATTGCAGAGTTGTTGTCGTTGTTTCTTTTTTTCATAAATTACTTGACCTACAGCTATAAATTATAACCTTGTAACAAATTTTTCTTTCACATAAGCAACTCGATATTAGTCAGTAATGTTTTTATTAGAGTGGTATATTGATATCTGCACTGAGAAGAGGTAAGTTCTTTAACTAAATTTATTGACTTAACGCCTGTTTAACAATATATATTGTTTATTAACAACTTTTGCTAAAAATAAGTATGTTAAGTCGTAGCTCGTTAAATTTGTGCAACATAACACATGTCGCAGCGGTAATTTATTTGTATGATTTTGGTTGGCGTAACAAAATATTATCCCCTATTTAAACTTTAGTAAGACAAAACAAAGGTTTTAAAAAAATACTGTAAAGAATTTGTTACAATAATTATTCATATCTTGAGCCATCTAATGATTATTATAATATAATCGAAAATGGCCACTATTTAAACAATAAAGGCTTTATACTTCAGAGTAATTTTTTTGATTAAGGCTAAAATATGTATCTTTTTGAAAGTATGATGTAATTATGACCTTAATGAGTGCTATATCAGAGCTAAAAGATTGAAAATATTTTTGGCCTTACAAAAGCGCATTATATCAATATAAATAATGTATAAAAGATAATATGAAATTAAGTTTTTAATTTTTTAATTAAAAAAAAAATTAGAATTTTTGTGACTTTAACCAAATAAAATTTGTCTCAGCTATAAAACGCAAATATATAATAGATTTTCAATAACTAACAATTTATTTCGCCACAGGCAAGTATTACCTTTGTTCACTATAACCACATTTTGAATCATAGAAAGAAACTATGTTCTCAGTATAGTTATGAATCATGAACTTATGATGCATCTCAGATTAATAACAGAAATGTTGCAAACATATAACTAACAAATTGAACTGTAAAGAAATCTATCGAACCTCTTTTGAGATATCAGTAAATTTTAACTATATCAGAAACCAAAAAAAATCTCTTATTTTTGCATTTGTGATTATTAAATTATTATTGGATACTTTTGCTTACTTATTAAAATGGCGCCAAAGGTTATCTTTTGAAAAAAAAAATTATTTTACTGCTTAATTTTTCGTATTCTTTCCATGTTTTTTATAATAATGCTTTTCTTCACATCTCTCTTAATTTCACGTCAACAAAAATTAAATTGCACTTTAAAATAAAGATTGTAATCTATTTTAAATAAAATGAGCCATTTTTTTTTGTTACACAAAGTGAAGCAAGTACATTTTTTGTACTTTTTTCTAAATCTTAGGGCATTAATCTGTATCACGAAGCAGCACACCAACGGCAAGCAAGACACGAGAAGCAATAGAATTTCGTATAGAAAAAAGTATTGCTTCTCGTGTCTTGCTTGTCGTTGGTGTGCTGCTTCGTGATACAGATTAATGCCCTTAATATATAAAAGGCTAGCCGCTGCTCCGTGCCCAATATCTCTCAAACTGTTCAGCCTGAAAGTATGCACATCTTAACACATAAAAGGCAAGCATGCTGCTCCGCACACAGTATTTCTCAAACTGTATTTATTTTTTGGCAGTAAAGTACTTTTACAAGACATACTGTTCTGTAAAAATGCTCAGCCTGAAAGTATGCACAGAAAATATATAGGATACTTATCAGTGACAATATTAGGTTCTTGCAATAGTACGTTTTTGATCTAACTACCTTTTCAACACTGCTTTAATACGTAAAGTGTTATTTAAAGTGGTACATTTGTATTTTTCAAAAATCCATTGAGTAAAAAATCAAGCTTTAAAAAGAGAAAAAGGTGCAAATGGTAAATGTCTTTAAAAAGGAAGTGTGCGAAGGACCTGTCGTAGGACAGGCTTTTATGCTAGCATGAAATAAAGGTAAAGTATACAATTTCTATTGCTTTTTGAAATAACAAAACCAAAACACTATTATATTTATATATATATACATATACATGTATATATATGTATATTTAGATGCCTCAATGTAAAAAGTTACCTTTGCCATCGATTAAAAGTGAACCTTGATCCATTTTATGACGATTCCCTAAATACTTCGGCTGCCATGATAACCGCCAGTGAGCTTAACCATTTTGAAATAACATCCAAAAATCATGTTTTTCGTAAAAATTTCGGCTGGCGTGGTTGTAAAAAAAAAAACAATTGGTCAGAAATAATTTTCTTAACTAAAAAGTTCTTCCAAACTGCATCAAAAAGTTTTAAATTTTTGCAATTGGGTTAAAGATAAAGCTGTTTTTATTTATTTTTTAAAGTCATTTATAATAAAATTTAAATAACTTCATGCATTCTAATGCGATCCTCATTATCAAGACATCGTTGGAAAGATTTTGAGTGCTAGCTCTGATTGCTGATGCAGAATTGTTTAAATTGATACATATAAAAGCTAAAATATTTTTTATAAAATAAACACCTACTGACAAAATATTGCAAGAAGTCAAAAAATTAAATAGAAGTAATGAAGTTATTTGAATTTTGAAAGTTTTTGTAAGGAAATAAAATAAAAAGATATTAAAAATATTCAATATATAATAATTATATTATTTTTTTTTTAAATGGAAGTGTCCCACTTTCATAATAAACGGCTCAAATAGAAAATAAGAGATCTTGCAAGAGATGCACTTCCTGATCAATTGACTTTTTTAACGTATCGTTTGCTCAAATAAAAATAAAGTTAATGTAATTTTAGAAAGTTTATTCTAACCTTTAACTTAATTAATGAGTCTTATCACTAATTTTTTATGATAACTAGAGTTAAAATTAACTTTTATTTATGGATGATATTAAAAAAGTTTTTTACTTTCATGTGAATAATGTGTGATTAAAACTCAATGTAATGAATGTACTATTTATTGTATTTACTTTAATATTTTTTTAAATAAAAACACAAATTTGTGCCTCAGGTTAAACTTACACATGTATCAAAAACGTATATTTTAAAAAATCGTATCTTTATTAAAAATCAGCATAACAGAACCAAACTGAAAAGCATGTAAAGCATAAGGTGGGCACTATATTTTCTTAAAGTTTTAGACTTTTATGATGTCCACATGTCCGTTTTAGGGGTCAAAGTAGGACTTTTTTATAATTTTCAAAGTTTTTTAACTGTAAGAATATGATGGTACAGAAACTTAAAACTATAAATTCCTTATCTAGAGTTCAAATACTACGTGACTGATAAAAATTAGCAGTTCCGAAGTAATGCTTGTGTGGGCCGAGACCTAATGCAATATATCAAAATTAAAAAAAAAAGTTTTAATTTTCAATGCTTTAATTGCAAAGATAAGATAATTCCATTCTTTTATAATAAGCACATCTTCTAAGAGGCAAATAAAACTACAACGGTAATTACATATGTTATACAAAAAAAGGTTTAGCCTACTTAAGGAGAAGACTATGAAAATCGCTCAGTTTCGAATTTCAAATCGGTGCCGATCCGAAATTAGGTGAGTACAAAAAAAATTACTATGGTTTTTAGTATTAGATACCCATAATATCATCCCCAAATTTTTTTATCAAAATCGGAAACTATGCAGCTCACCCATTAGGGTTTTTTATATGAAATAACCCATATCAGGCATATCATATTTTTTAAATTGGCTGTACAGTAGGGTGTCCAAAAAATAATTTCGGGACACCTTATAAATACCCTCTGTGAAGCGCATCTCAATTGGTTTAGAGGTCGCGAATTCATTTTCTATTTTTCCCATACAATTTGTATAGTTAAAAATCAGTTTTACTGGTAAATTGAATTAAGAGCCATTATCTTTTAAGCAAATTGTTTAAAAAAACGTGTTCCCTCAAGTTTTGTCTGTTATGACATATTCAAATTTAATTTTCATCGGATTATTATTTGGTGGTAGCGCAAAACGATTAAAAAATAAAAATATAAGTACAAAAAAAAAAAGACTACATGTTGTAACTTTTAATCGAAAAACATATAAAAACCCTATGAATTTTTTCTTCATTGTGCTTTCCAACAATCATTATCTAAAATTTGAGGCCAATAACAAAAATGAAAATGGAGTACTCTAAGAGATATTGATTTTTAATGAAGTAATTCTAAGTAAAAGTATTCATTTATATAGGTAGCTCTAAGAAGTGAGCCACAGACCACCAAATAATAATCAGATGAAAATTAAATTTGGATATGTTATAACCAGGGCTCGAATTTTGATGACCTAAAAAAATGACAAAAATTATCTAAAAACTGACAAAAATTAACCAAAAAACGCAAACAATTGCATAAAAAATAAACAAAAAATTTAGCCTTAAAAATAAAACATTACTAAATTAAAATTTATTTTAAACTAGCATATCCCGAGTTTTTATCTAACACTTGTTTCATTTTTCTACATACCCTTTCGTCAGTTTCACTACGCGCAGAGCTTTTTTCATCGAAGTCTATAAACAAAGCCTACTCCTTTGACGAGGGTTAATGTTTTTGATTGAAAGGACTCTATTGTTAAGGGAATCTGTTTAAAATTTTGCATTTTGACATATTTTAGTACGAAAAAAACAAAAAAAATTTTTCAAAATTAAAAATAAAATTACCTACACGCTCAGAAATCTAGGAATTAATTTTAAACTTTCAAGTATATTAAAAAATTGATTTAATGTTATCTGTATTAAAGTATAATAAAAATTGTATTATATACAAGTTATAATACAAATTGTCTTAAAATATAATACCAATATCTATCAAGCATCTGTCAAATTGTCATTCTGATTCTGAAATCTGACATTGTCAAAATAAAACCTAAAGAAATAGTTTTTGTTAACGAAATGAGTAAATATTTTGTTATTGGTTGACCAAATATTTTCTTTTTATTTCACTTAGAATTTTAAAAGTAAGTAAACATATAAAAGATTTATAGCTTTATTCCATAAATTTTCCATAAATTTATTCCATAAATGTTGATTTTTCCTTTCATCTTTTCAGGACAATATGTATTAAATGTTATACATCTTGTATTACTGTTTAATACAATCTGTATTACTATTTAATACAATTTGTATTAATATTTAATAAAAAATTTTTTTTCGTGTTTCTTTTTAATAACTGAAGTATTACACTTGATAACAAATGTATTAAAATATAAACCAGAATATTATTGTTCTAAACTTAGTTTCTATTCCAATTCTGTATTAGAATTTAGTATTAAGGGATTAGAATTCAATTTTAATATTTGACATATATTAGATTCTAATGCAATTCTGGTGTGGTCATATATACAATACAGTTTTTATTAGAATTTAATCCAAGATTTCTGAGCGTGTAAAAAACCAAAAAATGCTCTAAAAATTTAAAATGTTCAAAAATGACAATATAATAGCTTAAAAATCTCTAAAAATGACCCAAAAATGCCCTAAATCTAGAAAAAATGACCTGAAAACTAAAAACGATGAAAAATGACGAAAAATGTCCTAAAAACTTTTGATATTTGGAATTTAGGAAACATACGTATATGGACGTTTTAAATAAACAGGAAATGTCTTAGAAGCAGCAGAAAAAAGATGACATGTCATCTAAATCCTAGCCCTGATTATAAGCTTTGATGAATTGAGAGAAATGGATGATAAATGGCGCGAATTAAGTCAAAGTAGGGGTATTCAAATATTAGGGGTATTCACGATGTGGTGTATTTGCCCTTGTTTTGTGTGTTTTCTATAAATTAGATATTTTTAGTAAATTTTGTACAGTTAAAAAAAACGAAAGCACTGTGTTCAAAATACAATCCTGTGGCAAAAATAGAACGACCGAACCCTATTGTATTATTTTTAAATTTCGTTGTGTATTTAATCAGCTGATCGCAAAAGCATTTCTAATCAGCATGGATAACGCTCCCATCACTTTTTGCGCCAAAAACAGGACAAATTGACAAAATTTTTAAGATTTTACAAGATTTACAGGATGTCTCGCAAAAAAACAGGTCATTTTCGCAGGACGAAATTTAAAGTCGAAAAAATTATTATCACTTGTATGTTCAAAGAATAAAAATAAGCATTTTCATTGATAATTTTATCAAATTTATAATTTAATTTAGGAATTGCAGCATAAGCTTCAAATATCAATTAATATTAGGTATTTGTTTTAATACGTAATTTTGTTAAAACAAAATAAATAGAATTCAATCTTCTAATTTCAATATTCAATATAACAAAACTATATAAAAAATAGTAAAAAATCAAATTAGTATTATTTGGCACGTTAATTAGATTTTTCAGATACTCCTTTGCACTTTGAGCAGAACACCTCACTAGCACTATTTGCTTTTTCCAGGAATGAGTATTTTTTGAGTTGATTGCTTAACACGCACTTTCGCTTCGACATTTCGACAAGTTTAAAAAATGAGTTGCACAGACACTTTAAACAGGCAAACTTTTGACTTATTACTAAAAAAAGTATGAGCAATAAAAAAGGGTACTACATTGCAAACATGGAAGAAAATAACAAAAAGCAGTATTTTGAGCCCCTTTTGAGGACTTTGATCGAAAACACAGGACTGTCCCGCGAAATACAGGACGGATGGTAGCATTGAGCATGGAGGAAGCTACCTGCTACACTGTGAGTTAATTTAATAAAAATTAATGTTATTTAGTGTTTCGTTTCAATTTGGTGATGATTTCCTTTAGTTAAGTGGTGATTTTATTTAATATTTCCAAACAAAAGTACAAAACAAATTAGCTGATTTAAAAACAAAATACTTTATTGAAGGTTCGTGCACAATATGTTGTAAGTATTGTCATTTTTATTAAATCACAAATACACCACATCGTGAATACCCCTATTGATTTTTTTGGGGCAACTACTTTTAAAATAAAAGGAAGCGAAGGTAGTGAAGCGTTTTTTTCTTTTAGGAAAAATGTTTTCTGCATTCCAGTATCTACTGCAAACGTAAAAAAAATTTTCAGCAATTTATGAAAATAAAACAAAACTTAGAAATAAGTTACAATTTCCCGCACTTTGTGGTAAGAACAAAAGATCTCCTTAAAAAGAATGCATCTAATTGCATTAAATTTGATAAATCAAACAAAATGTAAAAAAAATGAAAAAGTCAATTTTCGAAAATTAATGAATCAAGTTAAAAACAAACTAAAATGAGATCAAATGCTAATTAAAAATAAAAACAAATGCTTTAAGAAATATTTTCTACACTGTTTATGTTATTGTTTATGTTTTGAAAATGAATAGTTTTCATTATTTTCATTTGATAAAATCAAGTTGCTTCGTTTTTTGGGATTACAGTTTTTTTGTTGAATATACAGGTTGTTTTTATTAGAATTTACAGTTTACATGAATTTAATTGCGAGCTTTAGATCAAGTAAGTTTTTAAGAAGGCAACTGTGAGGCCTTCTTTTAGATTACTTGATCTAAAGCTCGCAATTTAATTCATGCAATAATTTAATAGATCACAAATTAATTAATTTACAGTTTTTTAAACAAAAATCTGGCAACGCTGATCGCAGGCAGAAAAACAAGCTCAAAGATATTTTATATTAAAAAAATATAACTTCAAGAATATTTTCAGCACATATTTACACAAATTTATAAATTATTAAATTTTTCACATGAATACGTGCAAATATAAAAGATATTATAGTAAGCAGTGTATAAAAAAAACCAAAGGCTCAACAGAAATAAATTTTCAACGAAGCAATGTTTAAAAAACTTCCCAAAAAATGTTGAAAAAGAAATTAAAAAGTTGAAGCTTTCGGGTTTTGAAAGTTAGGTTGATCTTTGAAATCATTTTTATATATATTTAGAAAACATTTTGATTTTAGTCTTAACGTTAAAAATTTTAGTTAGGTTTAAAAAGACCTACATTTGGAAACGTGTAGTTGAGTTAGCTTAATTTTAGCAAAAAAATAACAAGACACTTATACAAAAAAAAAAATTTAGAGTTCGTATTTAAATCATAGAAAATCAACATAAAAAACTTCACTTAATTTTGAGCAAATGCAGTTAAAAAATTATCATTTGAGCAAAAAAACATAGACACTTACACAAACAAAAAACACTAAGAATTAGTATTTATATCATAGACAATCAACATAAAAAAATGCACTTAGTTTTCAGCAAATGCAGAAAAAAATTATCAAAACAATTTATTAGAGTTTTAAAATAAAGAACCTCAATCTTTCTCGCTTGATCTTAAAAAGCCTAAAATTAATTAAAAAAAAAACTAGAAAAAACGTGAAACTTCACTAAATTTTTGACATATGCATGAATTGAAATTTAGATGTCAGAATAGTTTCTAAAAGTTACGGAACTCAGAATTTCAATATTTCTCACTTTAACTTAAAAATTAAAGTAAGACATGAAAATAAATAAACCATCAAAACTTTACTAAAGTTCAAGGACTTTGCTCTTGAATACCACAATAATTAATTATATATTTTTTTACCAACACTAAAAATTAAATAAAAGACTGGTTTTAATGCAAAAAGTACCCTTGAGCCCGAATTAAACTCAATATCGCAATAATTTTTAAAAGTTTCGGAATTGAGAATCTCCATGATTTTCACTTAGACTCAAAAATAAAAAATAATTATGATAAACAATTATCATGAGTTTGGATACCAAAAAAATTTCTTAGAGTTTCGGAATTGAAAATCTCAATTCGAAGCAAAATTGAAAAGCACGCAACTTTTTTCACTTAAAAATTTCATAAACAAGATTTCATAAAAACACAACTCCTATTTATACTTACAACTAAGAAACAACAACGAAAATTTTACAAAGAGTTTTCTGCTACAAAACTATTTTTGCGCTCAAAAAACTTGTTACGAACACCTTTCTCTCAGTAAAATAGTATTAAAAGTTTTAACCTTGACAACATAAAAAGTGGAAAAAACTATCTACAGAAGATTTCGCTTCTTCACTTGTGTGTTTTATGGCCTTATTCTGTAAAACGCACGCAATCACCTCACTTGGGGTTTTTAAGCCTGGCAATTCTGAATTAGAAAAAACACTCTCTCTCTCACTGAAATTTTCCTTTAAAATATATTGCCAGCTAAAATAAGATTGTTTTACAAAATAAGGCCATTAATGTCAAGATCAACTTAAAAAAAATTAACTGCTAAAAATTTACTCTGTCAACGTCAACATCGGTAAAAACACTTAAATATAAATTTTAACATTCAATACATATTCCTTTTAGTCCTCTCTTGTGATGATAGTTTGAATCCATTTTGAAAAACAAGTAACAGCTTTTTAGTCACAAACACAAAATGATTACAAATAAAAAGAAAACTTTCTGAGAGAATCTCCAGTTTTTTTAGTTTGCGTTAGATAACACTTTTTCATTCAAAACTGCATTTAAGGATGTGTTTTATTTTGGCAATTCATAACACTTAAAAGACACTTATTTAGTAATTTTCATTTTTTTAAAATTGTTTCGAATTGAGTATTCGATAGCTTTGCGTCAACGAAGCCACAAAAAGCTTAAGCTCTGGACATTATACAAATAACGCCAGGATATTTTTAAATAGTACAGCACTTTTTTACAACAATAACAACAACAACAAACTGACAGAAAACTTTACTTTTTTTTTCTCTTAAACTTGAAAACTCCAAAAATTTTCTCAAAAAACTTCTCGAAATGTTATGTAAATTCAATTATAATTTCGCGCAAAGCTTTTTCGATTAAGCTTAAGCAAAAAAAAAAAAAAAAAACTATTTTTATTTAAATAAAACTTTGTAAAATTTTTGACGTTGAACAACGCTGCCGTGTGTCGAACCACTCTTTCTGACCAACACCAACGTTAACAAAGCGATATTATTTTGAATACGTTGCTGCGTTGCGTTACGCTGCGATCTATCCGCGTTCGTTACGACGTACGTCTACGTGCGGCTACGTGCGGTTCTGTTATGTTGCATCCGCATCCGTGGCGCAACGAAAATAGTTTGACTGCCAACGACAGAGATTAGTTGCTGCTGTTGCTGCTGTTGTTGTTGCTGTTGTTGTTGCTGAAGTTAGCGCACTACTCACACGTATTAAACTCGACAACGTCGTCGTCGGCAGCAAAATAGAAAAAAGTACTGAAATAATTTCCACTTCTATTTTTTTCTATTTGCAAAATTTTCAATATTCAACACCGAACACGTCAAAAAACACCAAAATACACAAAAAAAAAGGAAGGGAAATACAACAACAATCACTTCGGCACGTATAGAAAGCAGAGTTTTTGAGAAAAAGTATCGGGAAAAACAGAAGAAAAACGAAAAGAAAATCTAACGTTATAACGACGGTAAAACGTTGTTCTTCCTCTCCTTTTTAACCGCCGCACATAGAATTTATTTAGATTTTTTATTTATTTTACTTTTCTTTTTGTAATTTCAGTAATTTTCACTCTTGCGTTGCTCTACGTTTTTCCGAGTTTTTCCAAACGAAATTTACAACGGAGCCGAGTTTCGTATCGAGTGTCGAGTGCCGAGAGTCTAGAATCGAGCCATGAGTCGATGGCGATTCGAGTTGAATTAAAACGGATTACAGCGAGTTGAAATGAGTTGAGTTGAGTTGCGATGCGATGCGATGCGATGGCCAGGAGAAGAAAAAAAAACATCGGTGCGAGTGTGTCTGTAATTTTCACTTTGAGTGTAATGCACGTGTGTGTGTGTGTGTGTGTGCATGAGTGCAAGTGTGCGAGAGTGCCTTTGCAGCAGGCCAAATAGGCAACCAAGCTGGCTAGCTAGCTGGCTGGCTGTCAGGCAGTCAGGCTTCAAGAAGGTAGGCAGCAGGCAGGTTGACTGGCATACGTACACGCGACGAGGAGCAACCGAAACGACCGAATGAGCTGACGAACCAAACAAACGCAGTTCCACCACCACTGAATTGACTGACTACACCATTCCGCCTGCTGGCTCCCGCTTTGCCCTCTGTCAAAAGCCGTGGCTCCTCTACGCTCCACATGCTCAAATCACACACACACACACATACATTCACTCACTCACTCACTCAGCCAGTCAGTCATCGCAATGAGCATTGCTTCGACTGCGTTTTCTTAAACGTTCCCACCGCAACCTGCACCTAGCAAAAGGTTTGCAATTTTCAAAATTCGCCAACGCACACATAGGCAGAGATTTGGCCAGAATATTCTGCTCTTTCTCCTTCTGTCTCTCTCTTTCTCTCGCTGTTGCTCTCACACTCTTTCTCACGCACACACTGCACTCTTAGGTCGTCTCCTGCTCCTTATGTGGATCCACAGACCTTGCGTCCCCATCCCACCCCATCGTTAAGACCAATCTCTAACTCTTCGATAACCAGCAACAAATTGGCACTCTTTAAACGTAGCCAATAACTCTTAATAGCTTACATCTTGTTCTTCTTTTTTTTACTCATCCTTGTTTAATATTTGCGAATTTTAGTTATTTTTTTCCACATTGGCAATAATTTTCGCATTCCTCCGCTGCCAGCGCCTCACCACTTGTGGTATGATTATTTTTTTTTTCTCTCTTAACAATCTGAAAGAGTAGATCCTCACGCTTTATAATTTTGTTGCCAAGCACATGTTTAGCAACACAAAATGTGCGAAATGTCAAATTGCGTGCAAAACAGCTTGTTGCGAACTGCCCGTAAAAAATCATCTGGCATTCATAGAAGTTATAGCAACATGTTGCTAAACCAGTGACATTGAGAGATAAGAAAGTTAGAGGTAGTGGATTGACAAATTAAAAGTTAAAGTTTTATTTTAAAAATTGCACTTTTTATGCACCCACGCATACTGCGTAAAGGGTATATTAACTTTATCACTCCGTTTATAACGCCAATAAGAGGGCATGGCAGATATAGAAAAGTATATATATATCCCTCATTCACTTTACCCTTTCAATGGATAGGCTAAGCGAAGAACAAAATAATTTGTTTGAGGTAATATTCCTCTCATCTAGGTTCTAAGATGATGAAAACAATATAAATTTGATTTTTACCTACGCTACTAACGTTTTGCAAGCTTGTACGAAGAAAAAATTGTTTTACTCCTGTTTGGCACAGACACTATTATTTTAATCCCTTGAAAAATTTCAACCCTTTAGATCTTTGTTGTTTAAACCCTTTTAATCTAATTATCACAATAGCTATAAAAAGATAAAAAAAAACATAAATTTGATTTTTGTATGGTTAATTTTTCTTTATAACATAAGCCATAAAAAAAAATTTTTGCTTTTCTTCGGCACAAAATCGAAAATCCAAATGACTTAAATGTCAAAAATATTTCTAAATTTTTTTTAATCATGTTGGTGCATCTTTTTTTCATTGAACCAAACGATTTGATTTAAAAAAAAAGCGTTGCAAAATAAAAATAAATTTCTGACGTGTCCAATATATTGGGCAAATTCACTGAAAGGTTTAAAGACAGTCATAAAGAGGGCTAGGATTTCGATGACATGTAATCTTTTATTCTGCTGCTTCTAAAACATTTCCTGGTTATTTAGAACGTACATTTATGTTTCCTAAACTCCAAATATAAAAAGTTTTTAGTTCATTTTTTTGTCATTTTTCATCATTTTTTATCGGTTTTCATTTTCAGATTTTTAAGTTATTTTATTGTCATTTTTTGACAAGTGTAATTTTTAAGAAATTTTTTTTCGTCTTTTTTTTCGTACTCAAAAATGTAAATATTTAACATATTGCTTTATCAATAGTCCCTTCAATGAAAAACATTACCTCTCGAAAAAGGAGTAGCTTTGTTTATAGACCTCGATGAAAAAAGCTCTGCGCTTGGTGAATCTGACGAAAGGGTATGTAGAAAGAAGAAACAAGTGTTAGATAAAAACTCAGGATATGCAAGTTTTTATCAACTTTATTTCTATTGCTGAAATATAAGGGGTAAAAATTTTAATTCTATGAAATTAGAAGAGGAACTTACATCCGATCCGTCTTTTAATTTAAATAACTTAGAAATGTGCTGTAACGCTATGTATAGAAATTATATAAAATAAATTTTAAATTTAGTAATGTACCGAGCAAAATGTAATGGGCAAATTCACTGAAAGGGTTAAAGACAGTCACAACCAGGGTTAGGATTTCGATGACATGTCATCTTTTTTCTGCTGCTTCTAATACATTTCCTGCTTATTTAATACGTCCATTTATGTTTCCTAAATTCCAAATATAAAAAGTTTTTATGACATTTTTTGTCATTTTTCATCGTTTTTCGTTTTCAGGTAATTTTTACTAGATTTAGGATATTTTTTGGTAATTTTTAGAGATTTTTAAGTTATTTTATTGTCATTTTTAGACGATTTTAATTTTAAGAGCATTTTTCGGTTTTTACGGTCATTTTAGTGTAATTTTCATATAATTTTTTTTTTTACTAAAAAAAGTCAAAATGCAAATTTTTAAACATATTACTTAAACACTAGAGCCCCTTCAATCAAAAACATTACCTCTCGACAAAAGAGTAGCTTCGTTTATAGACTTCGATGAAAAAAGCTCTGCGCTTGGTGAATCTGACGAAAGTATATGTAGAAAGATAAAACAAGTGTTAGATAAAACTCGGGATATGATAGTATAAAATAAATTTTAATTTAGTAATATTTTATTTTTAAGACTTAATTTTTTGTTTATTTTTTATGCAATTGTTTGCATTTTTTGGGTAGTTTTTGTCAGTTTTTAGGTCATTTTCTGCAATTTTTAGGTCATTTTTGTCATTTTTTAGGTCATTTTTTGCAGTTTTTTAGGTCTTCAAAATCCGAGCTCTGCTAATGTATTATTTTTACATTTTTATTTTTCTTTATTTTTTTTTGTAATTGTTTGCATTCTTTAGGTAATTTTTGTCAGTTTTTAGGTCATTTTCTACAGTTATTAGGTAATTTTTGTCATTTTTTTAGGTCATTTTTTGCAGTTTTTTAGGTCATCAAAATCCGAGCCCTGGACATAACTCAAAAAACACGATTTTGCAGAAAATGCTTTTAACGTTTTGAATTGACCCGCACCTTGTATGAAAAGAGAGGGGCATATTCTTTTCTCACGCGGAGAGTATTAAAAATAAGAACGTGAAATTTTTACGCTATATGATATAAAGAACAATTTTTCATCGTTAACCCAAAAATCGCGTTTTTTTACTTTTGACGGTCTTCAAGTAAATAGATATAGCCATGCCTGTCTGTCCTTCTGTGATCACAATAACAACCGTAATTTCTGAGCTATCCTAACGAAGTTCAATATAGAAGCTTCTTATTCAAAAATAGAGATCAAGTTCGAAAATGAGCTGAATCGGATGAAAACCACGCCTATCTCCCATAAAAAATGACTTTAGCAAACTGGTAAAATCTCATTTAATTCTACAAAAAAATAATCCCACAAATAATTACCCACAAAAACACTGACGGTAAGTTTTCAGCTTTTAAAACAGACAAAAAACGCCGAGACACGTAAACCAAATTTTTGGTCGTAGAATTTAGTGGCATACTCAGTTTTTCCAAATCAGATCTCGAGATATTCAGATTTTTTATATTTGGCCTTCATTTAAAAAAATTTTTATAGTTTTTAACATTTAATTTTTAATGTCTTTTCCAAAATACCTCCAACGTGAAAATCAAGTGAGCCTTGTTGAATCTACGAATTTTCAAAAGTTAAGCAATTTCGCGTTTTTCTTCCATTTTGACCAAGTTTGAATGTTGAACGTAAAAACCAGGGAATGGAAATAATAAACATTAACAAACGGTTCCTTTTTTATTTGTTCTGTATTTTTTAAAGAGCGCAAACTTTATTCCACTTTATACGTATATCGCTCTTCGACTCAAACACAAACACTACCCCTGGCAGGCAGAAGAAAGAGACTGAAACAAAATGGTAGTGTTGTGTTAAACGAGCACAAAACCTTATTTGCTTTTTTGTGGTTTTTGCTTGTGATACTAAACACGGCTATTACCAATTAAAAAGCGAATGCATTGGAAGCGTCGTCGCGAATAACGTTGTAAGCGACATTACTTATATCCGAAATCTATTCAATAGGTGTTGTTAAATTATAAAATTATATATTGAGAATAAAAAATGGATTTTTTGGATCATGTGAATGAATTCAATTATCTTTATACAGCGTGAATCAAAAGAATCAAAATAACTGTCGCACTTGTTTTATGCCATAAATCAAAAGCACTGTGTAGACTTTATTAAACAAAAATTTTTATTTTAAGCATTCTTTATAAGTCTTCATCATTAAATTCGAAGCTTTCACCATTAATTTTTTTTTAAATTTAAAATAATTTGTGAAAGACAAGCATGCGGCGCGCATCTGGTTTTCAGGTATATCATCTGATATTTTCATTGATCATCGCTTAAGTTTATCTACCGTCATGTGTTTATGTTCGTTAATTTGCTCAGCATTATACCATAATTTGCAATTTGCCTTTTTCGGAGAAAGCGCCCCAAACCATGATTGACGAACCATTTTGTAATCTTTAGAAATTTCTGCCATGCAAGCTGCGTACACTCTATCGAGTTGTGGCTTGCTTGCAAAAACAAGAGTTTTTCGTCGGAAAATATGATACTGCAACAACCTGCGTGCTGGCGAAGGATCTGTGCACTTATTTCCTTTCGCAATATTATTATTATTATTGACAAATCTTTTGAAACGGTTCATGCAATAAGTCCATCAATTATATGCCAGAGTCGTAAAACAACAACATATGTTTTCCAGTGTTGCTTCTTTTTGTGTAATTGATATTAATATAGATGCGACAGTTACTTTGATTCACGCTGTATATAAAATTGTTCTGTACATGGTTTTGTCACTGAACTCCTCCTAAACGGCTGGACCGATGTTGATGAAATTTGGTGTGTATGTGTGTGGCTGGGTCTGCAGATGGTTTTGTTTCAAAGTTTGACCCGATAGGTGGAGCTGTTGTTGCTGTGGCAGTGTTTCAAGGGGTAGAAAATAATTGAGAAATTGTCATGATTCTTTCACTACACCATTACTTTTTATGCAAACAAAATTAAAAAAATACAAAATGAATAAAAACAAACGATAAAAAATATTAAATATTTTATAATATTGAGGCAAGATTAATATAATTTAAATACAAATTCTAAATGTTTGATAGTTTAAATCTGTTCATCAGTTTTCTGATGAAGCCTTTAGCATGGCCGAAATTGCAATAAAATATGCTAGTGTTTTTTTCCTTTTCATATTGAAAATACGTTGTTGTTGTTGTTGTTGTTGTTTCTTTGGAAAGATTCATTAGAACAATCAATAGTTCTAACTTTGACCTTAAGCTCAATAAACGATTTTAAACTATCAAACAACTACAATTTGTATTTGAAATCAAGTATGATTTAAGCTATCAAACATTTAGAATTTGTATTTAAATCATATAAAATCAATGTTTCTAAATTTTTACGATAGAAACTTTATATCAACCCCACATTTGAAACCATATGAAAGAACATTAAAAAAGCCATTTTTCGTTTTGAATATTTTTCAACAACAAATATTTTACCAAAGTTTTATGCGAAATAAAGAAATTTGTTAAGGTTTTTTTTTTAAAATTATAAAAATTGTAAGGGAAACAAAAATGAAAAAGGTTGAAACACGATTGGACGGACAGACAATTAATCAAAATTTTAAAAAAAATTAATGCAATCCTTTGTTACATGACCGAGCTATTCACTTTCAAAGTCTGCATTTTCATTTTTGATTGATTTTTTTTTCTATTTCATCAAAAAATAAAATTAGTACTAAAAATTTTTTGTGTGTTTCAGGTACGGAAATTTTTGTTAGTATTTACCTACGTGCTGTGGCTAGTGTAACGATATCGTCAAAGCCATTTTTGGCCCCTTCAATAATAATTTTTGGCCAAAATTTTTTTTTAAGGTTTTAGATAAACATTTCAATTAATGGAAAAAAAAGTGTTTTGGCCATAATGTCCGCTCAGTTTTGCGCCAAAAATTTTGGAATAGCCGAAAACGAGCATTTTTTTCGTAATGTCGTAAAAAGTAGGGTGACGATATCGTTACACTAGCCACACGGAGGGTTAAACAACTTGCATATTCCTATAGAAAACGAAATTTTTCTAATAAAAGACATCTAAACTAAGAATGTTACTTACCACAAAGGCATGCAATTACCAAATTGCAATAATATAACATTGAAAATTCTTGCAATGCAAATTATTTACCTTAAACATTTAAGGTGTTTGATGAATCTGAGGACCTTAGTATATTTGGCGATGACAAAAAAGGTCAAAAATATGGGGTAAAGATATATAACTTCTCGATTAATACCGGGTATATCATCTAGTAAAATTCAAAATAGTAAATGAAAAACTGACAAAATGCATTTATCATATAATTTTTATTTGATTTTTTTTTTAATAGCAAGATTGGAATTTATTTTTGCTATTTGTAAAGCCTTGCAACTTCTGGAAGCGTGCACAAGCAGATGAAGTTCTTCAAATTGATTGCGAAAAACTTAGCGAGGTCTTCATCAGCTAACTTTATTGAAATGTAAAATATAAAATAACAAAAAACTGACTTCTGTCTACGTAACAACATAGGCAAATACTTCCCTGTTGCTAGTTAATGTTGCAGCAACATTTTATGTTAAGCTTGCTAGTAATCTTGCTTTCAGCGCTATTAATTAATTTTGTGCAAATTCTCTAAAGTATTCACACACACACGCACATCTAACCAAACAAACAAACAAACAAAAACACAAAAAAGCAAATTCAATGTCAAGCAAAAAAGTTTGCCAAGTTTTTGGTTTGTGCTGTTTTCGATATATGTATGTATATGGTACAACATACGTACATACATATATGCTATAGAGAAGTATCTCTAGTAGCTGTATATAGCTATGTAGTCCATATTGTTTCATAAGATTTTATTACTTTCTACTATTGGTATTTATTTCGTCTCGTAGAGCCACACGCGTCAAACTTTTGCGCCAACTTTTGAATATTTTGCAAATTCTCTTAGTTCTCCAGCGCGCTGAGAAGAATCACATTGAAATCGGTTTTTGCAAAAATTGTTTTATTTTTTGCTAATTTTGCTCAACTTTATCTCTCGACTACGCACACATAGAAAAATAATTATACGAATGTTCGTTGCTGGCAAACATCTAATACGCTAAAAAGTGCGAATTTCTCAAAGCTTACTCACACACACACACAAACACACACTCACGCCTTCCATATACAAGGTATGCTCCATTCTATAGGCAACATGTTGCGGCAACATTGAGTATTTGCAAATGCTGTTAGGGAGCACTTTGCCGTGGCCATGAAATGACGTAAATTTCGCAAAAAGTTTGCAATATGTTTTTTTTACATGTTTGCGAATTTCTCTTCGTTCACGCTCTTTGGAGTATCCGTGAGTGTGTGTGTGTGTGTGCGTGGCTGTGTTTTTGCGAATTGACGCTTCTCGGCAACATTGTCATCAGTGGGGCTTCTTTTCATAGTTCTCATCACTTGGCGACTCAGTCTTCTTCGTCGCACACCTGTTTGGCGCCTTTTCTCGTGTGTTGGTTTCAGTGCTGCCTGCTGTTATTTTTGTTGTTATTGTTGCTGCTGCCGCTTTTGTCTAAGCGAGTGTGTATGTGTGTGCTTTTAGCTTAGTGTTTGCCATGTATTTTACGAAAGCGTAACACCGCTGGCAAACTTTATTTCTACTTCTTGCTTTTTTGTATTTTTTTTTATTTCTACGCTAGATTTCCAAATTTTAATAAAGAAAAAAAAATCGCCTCTGAAAAATTCGAGTTTTTTTTTTGTATTTGCAAAAAACTAAGCAGATAGCGAACGCTCGCTCGGCAGCCGCGCCAAATGTCCAAATTCGCAAACGACAGAAGAACAGCTAATTAATCATTACGTAGCATTTGTTCGTTCGTGTTGCTGCCGTAAAGTTGCTATAGTTTTTGTTGTTTTTGTTCTTTTTGTGTGTTGTATTGTTTCTTTTAATTAAATATATTCTTGTTGGTGTTGTATATATGTTTGAAATGCTTTTCGCATGTTTGCCGATCGCTGCTCTTCAAATTTTGCGCTTTGCTGGGTAATTTTTTTTGTTAAGCATTTGTTTCTCGCTTAAAAAAGTCGCATGGGAAATATTCTATCTTTAACAATCTTTAACTTTTTGCTATTTTTTAGCTTATCTTTAAATAAAAATGTTTATTCTATTTTAATGTATAATTAAAATTATTATTAATTATCCCGTTTTTGATTCAGAGGATTAAATTTATTTTTGGGCAAGACAGAAGACATAGATACATTGTTGACTTTTATCGGGTTATTTCTTTTCAATCATTTTTTCGAAATTAACATAAATAAGAGATAAGGTTTAAGTTTTCATTCGAAGTGGCAAACGTTTACCCTCAAAATACTCTTTGGAAAAATCAACTAATTTAAAAGTATGTAATTGAAAAAGTAGTTTTTTGTCAACCACAACTGGTTGAAATTTTGACTTTTTTCTATAAAACGAATAATACACATATTTTGTATGGCGAGTCCGCTAAATAAGTCAATTGACCTTCGCTGTAATAATTTTCAACTATGTACTTAAAAATTAGTTGATTTTAAATTAGTTGATAATTGGTCAAACATAAATCAATTAAAAACTAGTCAATTTTGCAACTATTGCAAAATTTGCAATTTATCAAAAAGATAACTGTCAAAGTAAAGCTAACAAACAAACACTTTGAAAGATATACTAGTAGACTCCTTTGTCTACTAGAGCATTCTTTATGGAATCTGTATTCACATTGTTGAATGCGCCTTCGATATCCAAAAAAGTTTCTTAAGTACTTATATTCTTTGTGATGAAGGGTTTCTTTTATGACCTCATGCAGTGCCGTTTCCACTGATTTACCTTCAAAGCAGTCGTGTTGCACACTGCAAAGATTGGTATCGTTCAAGAATTCTTTTAAGTAAAGATCTATTATTCTCTCTAGCGTTTTCATCATGAACGATGAGAGACTTATAGGCCTGTAATCCTTTGGCGCTGAGAGTATCGGTTCCCCAGCATTCGAATTTTTTTTTTTTTAAAAATCAAAGTACCAAAGCATGTGCCTTATACAAGCAAGGTTTGATCTTTGACCTGAAAGGAAAGTTCTAGATTATTTAGAGGAATTGATTAGATTTAGAGGAGTTCTAGATTATTTAGAGGAACCATACGTGAATTATTGATTAGGTGAAACAACCGTCAAAGACAATTTAATTTGCTTTCAACCGAGGCTAGTGTTATGCCTTAACCTCGGTAAGCATTTCTAGTCCTTAGTTATTCCTGTCCTTTAATTCCACATTTTCTACAATTTAGGTGTGGATTTTTAGTTTTCCATAATTCTTAAATGTAGGAAAGAACAGAGAAAGTGAAAAGAACCATGCCCGAACCCGGATTCGAACCAGTGACTTCTGGGTTGATAGTCTAGCGCTCTCTTCACTAGACTACAAAGGCCGACAAGAGGAATGAAAACAACTTGCAATTTTCTCCAAATTTTTGGAGCACATCCTGTCTTGAGACAACCGATGAAGTTTGCTATAAGCCATGGCATGATTCTGAGAAGGGCATGTTGCATCATGGCTGTCAGGATTCCATCAGGCACTGCAGATTTGTAGGGCTTGAAAAATCCAATCAACCATTCTACAGTTGACCATGTGCAAAGAGAACTATTTAATTGGGCAAAAGAATTACTATCAAATATAAATTGTCGCTTTTCTACAAATGATGAATACGAAGAAGAAAAAAGTATTGTCAAAGCGTTTTACAAAAGCTGTAACTGTAAAAGGAACTTCAAAGTGCCAGTGTATGATTCCGCTATCTCATAAAGAATTAGAAAAAAAAATTTATAGATAAACAGAACCGAAGTTATGCATTTTTAAAAATGAGTCTCCAACCCAAAAAACTCGCTTTTATAAAATTTTCGATCACTTGTTTTATCGAAAATATGCGAACAAAAAAAAAATCCTCGAACACGTATCTCTTATTTTTCGATATAAGCTCCGTGAAAAAAGTTTCAGCAAAATCGGAGATGTGTCGGTCAAAAAGGTGTGCGAATTGTAAAAGAATTACTTAAATGTAAGATATTGGCTTAATATCGGGTGCATTTTGTTAGCTGATTCAAATGCCTTAATACGCTAGAAAGAAGTGATAAAGAAGGTGAAGAAGAAGGAGTTAGAGGATTACCTGATGACGAAGCAAGAGCGACCATCCACTCATGAACCACAAGCGAAAGTACCGCGGAGGAAATCGATAATACTGGAGCGTTCAAAATGATGCCGGTCTAAGTCCAAGTGACGGCACCACCACTTTTCAAATGCATGATTTTTTCACGGGTGGCAACCTTAACATGAACACACCATAAATGTCAATTCGATCACACCATAAATGAACGTTACACTGTTCAAAATTAAACAACTTTTGGACTTGTTATACAAATGGATAAAGCAGAATTTCGTGCCTTGATTAAGCATTACTTTTTGCGTAACAAATGTGCAAAAGTAACGACAGAAAAGTTCGAGAAATATTATGGTGAATCTGCTTCGTCGTACTCAACCATAAAATATTTGATTGCGGATGTTAACAGAGGTCGGTCGAATCAGCACAAAAGTTGAACATTGCCAGGGGAGCACCAAAAACAGTGACCACTCCAGAATGTATTGAAAAAAATCCACGATTTCGTATTGTACAATCCGAAAGTGGAAGTGCATATCAAGTGGGTCGGTGGTTTTAGTTTTACATGAACATTTGGGTATGAGATAGCTATCCGCGTGCCGTTCTCCGGGTGCAGCGTCCGTTAACGATCTATAAAAAACATGAAAGTGTTCGCACTTCCCAACAATCATTGAACATGTTAAAACCAAATCTAAATGATTTTGTGCGTAAAATAGTAACCATGGATGAAAAATGGATCCACCACTATGCACCAGAATCTAAGGAATCGGCAAAAGAGTGGCTAGGGGTTGTTGGGCAGTGGAAGTGCACTAAAGCGAGGGAAGACTCAACAAACGGCCGGAAAGGTGTTGGCGTCTATTTCTTGGGATTCAAGTGGCATTTTGTTCATCGACTATTTGAGTAAAAGAAAAACAATCAACAGCGACTATTACTGCAAATTATTGGACTGATTGAACAACGAAATTCTAAACAAGCGGCCCCATTTATTGCAATAGAAAAATTATCTATTTGCATGACAATGCTTCAGCTCACAAATCTATCAAAACCATGGTCAAACTGCTTCCTAATCCAAATATTCTTCAGATTAAGCAACTATTATCTGTTCCTAAACTTAAAAAGGTGGTTCCAGGGAAGGAGATTTGCTACGAATGAACAGGTCGAATTGGAAACTGAAGCGTGTTTCAGAAATTTTGAGAAATCTTACTATTCAAAATTCATCGCAATGTTAGAAAATCTTTGGAATAAGTGTATCGAGCTGAAAGGGGACTGTGTAGAAAAACATTAATTTTGGCACAAATCGTGTGTTTTATTTGTTAGGCCGGCAGCACCTGTGCCACAAGCGAAGAACAATTAATATCCATCCGCTTTCAAACCCACAAACCTTGCCTCCATGAGTTTAAGGCTCTTGAATTATGACCACATATTCTCCGGCCTTACTAATACGGTTTAACAGTTCGGCGCTGGAAGTTTTCGAATAATATTGGTTGATCAGCAACGACCAGATCAGTTCCAAGTTTCGTCTCTACCGCTGTTATGGTATTGTCTGCTCTATGCAAACCCGCCAGAGGACCTTCGGGGAATCTGCCTGTCCCAAGTCAGGAATAGAAGCGGTGAGGGTTTGTTATTGGATGGGCCATGAACTGATCTCATAATGAGTTCATTCTTGAGGCACGGCTATGGAATGTTCATCTGATAACTGTAAAAGAAAAAGGTTTACCTTGAGCCTTGGTTGTTGGTTGCCAAATTCTTGGAGAAAGCATGGTTTTGATATTAAGTTATCATAACACCGTCATTGTAATATGCTTTCGATGGACGATCAATCCAACATAACTTGAAGAGCGGGGACAGTCATCCATCAATGATGAGAAGACCTGATCTATCGTTGTTTTGCAGACCTTATCTTAGAATAAAGGTTTTATGTAGGAAACATTTAATCTTTGGACTGTTGTATAAGCCAATTGGTATACAACGGCTCATGCTTCCTAATTTCCGAAAGAGACTTTTTATTAAGTCTTAATTAGGTTAACGAAGTTGCATAAGTAGAATTGTGGTTTACCCGGTTTTACTGGGAAACCAATGGTTATTTTTTAACCTAGTCATGTACAATTCTAGTGGCTGAAGGTGTCACCGTCAAATGTAAATGTTCTAAGAACTTTTGGTCTGTAAGACGGGATGTTGAAGAGCAGGTATTGACTGTCGTTTGAGTTTGGCCCACGTGGGGTTTTCAATGCGCTCTGGCTGTGGTTAGGCCAGAAAGGCCGGTGTGAGTTACACTTAAGTTGAACTCGGGCTAGTGATTCCCTTAAATTACTAAGAGAATGATGGTAGATTGAATCTCGCTAATTTCAAACAGTAAATGTTAGGAAGGTAAGCAACTACCGAATCAATATACTGTGACCTTTGGAATTTGAGTAAGTCATGTTTAAATTCGAGTGGCTGAATGAGTCACGGTCATGAATAGTGTCTTTTTAACATCAGTGTTGGGGGTTCTGTGGCATGTTATTAGGGGAACCTTTCAAAGTGGTCTTTCTTGAATTCCGAAGGAGCGTTGGCCGACGCTTCATATTTGTCCCAAGCTTTGAAGCACCGTTGAATTAAGCCTTCGCGGCAGGGGTCAACGTTAAAACATAGTGGCTTTCTGTCTCCTCTATCCAAACCCGCCAGAGGACCTTCTAGGAATCTGCCTGTCCAAAGCCAGGAATAAAGGGTGATGGTTGGTTATTGGGTGGACAATTTATGGGGCACGGCTCATGAATTGATCTCAAAATGAGTTCATTCTTGAGGCACGGCTCTTGAATGTTCATCTGATTTCCGTAAAATAAAAAGGTTTCCCTTGAGCCTCGGTTGTTGGTGCCAAATCTTGGTGAAAGAAAAGTTGTTGTGGTTGTCGGCCTTTGTAGTCTAGTGGAGAGTGTGCTTGACTATCAACCCTCTGGTCCCTGGTTCGAATCTGGGCTCGGGCATGGTTCTTTTCACTTTCTTTGGTCTTTCCTACAGTTATGGAAAACTAATAATAAACAAATAAACTGTGGAAAATGGAAATTAAAGGACAGGATCACAACTAAGGGCTGGAAATGCTTAACGAGGTTAAGGGATAACACTAGCCTCGGTTAAAAGCAATTCAAATTGTCTTTCACGGTTGTTTCGCCTAATCAATAATTCACATATGGTTCCAATCAATTCCTCTAAATAATCTATCCCTTTGCTTTCAGGTCAAAGACCAAACCTTGTTTGTAAGGCGCATGCCTTGGTTCTTTGATATTTTATAAAAAAAAAAAATCTTGGAGAAAGCATGGTTTTGGTATTAAGTTATCATAACATTGTTATTGTTGTATACTTTCGATGGACGATCAATCCAATATAACTTGAAGAGCGGGGGCAATCATCCATCAATGATGAGGGGACCTGACCTATCGTTTGTCTAAAGACCAGACCTTTGTTTAGAATTTGGGTTCTATGTAAGAGGCATAGAATCCTTGACCCTAGTATACTATATCCAGTAATACTACGGCGCACGCTTCCTAGTTTTCCAAAAGAGGCTTTTAAGAAGCCTTAATTAAGCTAACGAAGTTGCGTAATTAAAATTGTGGTTCTCTCGGTATTAAATTACCAGGAAAAGAATGGTTATATTAACCTAGTCATGTACAGTTCCAGGTTCCTTGAGCCTGGGTTTTGACTGTCGTGGGCTGGTCCTTCGGCGTTCATACGCTCGGGTTGTAGTTAGACCAGTAAGGTCGGTGTGAGTTACACTGAGTTGTACTCGGGTGTGTTATTCCCTTAAATTACTAGGAGAATGATAGTAGATAAATTCTCGATTAACAGTAAATGTTAGGAAGGTAAGCAACTACCGGATCAATATACTGCTACCCTTGGAATTTGAGAACAGGTGCCGGGGAAACCTTAACAATCTGAGCTGTGTCCACAAATGATTGGGGAACCTGATGACATAGCAACAGTACCATAGGTTTTATGTAGGTATCGTTTCCTAGTTTTAATGACAAAGACTACCCTCTTTGATCGTGTAAGCGAAGTTGCGTGCCAAAAAATGGGTTAAATTATCAGTATGTATACCGATAATGACCCATGGTTATTTTATAGCCAAGTCATGTACAATTTTAGTTGCCGAATGTGTCACGGTCATGTATAGTCTAAAGATGGTTAAATGTTGGTCTGTGCTATGAAATTAGGGGAACATTTCTGGTGGGTCTTTTGAATTCCGAAGGGGCCACACTAAATATTTATTTATTTATTCATCAATGGAACAGGTTCCTTACTGACCACAAAATATTTGGCTAAGCCACTTAAAATATATAAACTACAAATTTTTTGGGAAAACCACTTTTATAAAATTAAGATTAACAATTTTTGATAATAATTTAAGATTAGAAAATAATTTGCTATGTACAATATATTATAATATAGTATATTCATCTTTAGAAACTATCTATTAGGACTCTTAACGCCTGCTTCGTCATGGCAAAATCAATAGCAATATTGTTAGAGAGCATATTATATTCTATGAGAGTCCTATTCAAAGGAGCATTAATCGCATAGTTTGTTCTGAGTATTTCAATAAAAAAAAGACCATAATTTCTAAGACTTCTTGTAGGAATATTAAAAGTTATCATTTCCAATAATCGAGGACAGTCAACTGTCCCTTTAATTACATCTGATACAAATAAAAGTGATATTATAGTTCTTCTACTTTGTAGCGATTTCAAACCAATATATAAGCACCGATCACTATATGAGGGGGCTGGATCAAAATTAAAGGACTTAAGAGCGTATAGTGTAAATGATTTTTAGAATACGTTCAATACGATTAATATGAGAGCTATAGTAAGGGCTCCAAATAAACGATGCTATTCAAGCTTAGATCTCACAAAAGCAGAAAAGAGTGCTTTATGCGTATATGGATCAATAAAAGCTGAACTATTGCGACGAACAAAAGCATACATCTGCTTTAGGTATAATAAAATTGATATGGCTAAGAAAAGAAAACTTAATATCGAATATCACACCCAAAACAGATATTTCATCGAAAGATTTTAAAATGTGGCTATCAACAGAATATGAGGTGTTAATGGAATTTTGAGTTTTTGAAAACGAGATATGAAAACACTTTTTTATAATGAAAGGCGGTTTTTAGAGCACCATGCAGATATATTTGACAATTGTTGTTGTAGATCATGTGCATCAGATATATTTTCAATAGTAGAATACAATTTTAGATCATCCGCATATAGTAGGTAGCTGGCATTTGAAAAACAGCTACCAATATCCTTGATGAATAAAATGAAAAGTAAAGGGCCAAGAATGCTGCCTTGTGGAACACCAGAAGAGGCAAAAAAAGGGGCAGACCTTACATTGTCAATTACAACATAGCTAACTCTCCTAATTAAATAAGACCTTAACCATTTCAAATATTGGTTCCAAACTTTGGAGCACCGTAGAATTAAGCCTTCATGGCAGGGGTATACGTTAAACACTTAGAGGATTTCTGTCTCCTCTATCCGAATCAGATCCAAGAAACTGCTTCTCTGTATATACAGCGAGAATGTCGGCAATACCATACTCAGACGATCCTACCGACATCCGGTCAGAATCTACCTTCGCTGCACCCTCCTTCAGGGAAGTGCATGTCGATGCTTGGTCTGCATCTACTGTCCCATTAACCGCTGATACTTCTACCGCATCCTCCCTTAGAGGAGTGCTTTTCTCTGCGCTTGCGTTATCCGCTAGCTTATTCTTCTTATACATCTTCACGAGTACCGTCGTGACCCAGAAGCGAACCACCCATCGCATTTTCCTAGAGAACCGATAAATGCCTCGTGGAGGGTTAGAACCGCCTGCCTTGCACCATCTCTAGGATTTTCAACTTCGGTAACCCTCCAGTTCTGAACTGGAAGGTTAGTGTTCGAAACTCTTAAAGTTTTTAGAATTTTTCTGGCTCTGTGGGTTCTGCTAGGGATAGGAGACTCTGCTAGGGATTTCCTTTTTTGAGACCGCTTCAATACGTGCGCCTGGCCATACTTTACCTACCTTGGCGATAGCCGCTATGGTGCTATTTTATTAAGTAAATATTTATTTAATAAGGCATATATATTTTTAGTCTTTATAATTTGAAGTTTTTATTTATATCCAAATTTTTTTGAATACAAATTGTTATCTTTGACTTTTATGATTATAAATAATGAACAGAATTAAACGTAAAGTTTAAAAAATAAAACAAGTAAATATTTAGCAAATTTGTGGACACCACAAATACTCCCCCTCTTATTGAACGCTTATATAATATTAAAATTAACTTTCTTTTTTAAAAAAGAATTTCATTTCAGAAGAAAGAAAAGAATCATTTTTACAAAAACATATTCACAAGTACTCAACTATTTTGGAACGTAACTTTTGTCATTATTATGGTGAACAATTATTAAACGGATGTAGGTTAAATGTTCTCTTAATTTTTGAAGAGTATGATCTGTGTTTATACTGTAATTAATTAGAACAACTAATTCCTTTAGTAATTTTAAAGTTTGAATGTAAACCAACTCTGCAGAAGAACAATTTAAATCTTCTTTTATTGAGATTCGCAGACCAAGAAGTATCCAAGGCAAAAGTTCTGACTAATGTACGGACTCTTCTGAACATACAATAGACATCTTGAGTTGTCGATGAAAACGTTCTATCATCCCATTTGATCGTGGATGAAAGGACGTAGTGTGCATTTTATGTGCACCGATTAATTTAGTTAATTCACTGAATAATTTTGATGAAAATTGAGTACCTTGATCGACAGTAATAGTAACAGGAACACCAAAACGTGGAACATAATTTTAAACGAAAGTATTTGCTACAGTTTGTGCAAAGATATTTTTTAGAGGGTATACTTCTGGCCAAAGTGTATGTGTTTCTATGAATGTTAACATATATCGAAAATCATTTGATACAGTTAGTGGTCCCACCAGATCCATATGAATATGTTCAAATCTGCCAGGTGGAATTTCGATTTTTTGGTTAGGCCTTTTTGTGTATACAGTTAATACACAGGATTTTTGACATTTAATACAACTTGATGACCAATAGTTTATTTCTTTTCGCATATTAGGCCAAAAGTATTTTGATTGTATTAATCGTCTACTAACTCGTACACCAGGATGGGATAATGAATGAATTTTGTCAAATATACTTTTTCGCATGGAAGTTGGAACGAAGGGTCGTGTAGAGTGACTAGAAATGTCACACCAAATTTTAATTTTTACAATAGGAATCGGAACTTCTTTAAGAGTGCATTTAGAATTTGTATACTTAATTAGAACTTGTAGAGTCTCGTCTGTTTGTTGTTCTTTGTGTGATGTTTGGAAATTTATATCTTGTAAAGGTATCGCGTCAATTTCTGGAATGCGAGAAGGTGTGTCTGCAACTATGTTTTATTTTCCAGAAATGTATTGTATATTGTTTGTGAATTGGGCTATGTATTCTAAGTATCGTGTTGGTCGGGGTGATCGGTTAGTTTTTGAATTTATAATAAATGTCAATGGTTTGTGATCAGTGTATTTAATAAATTGTCTTCCTTCTAAGAAATGTCTTAAATGTTTGACAGCGCGGTAAATTCCTAAAAGTTCTCTTTCAAAAGTGTGTAATATTTCATTTCTGCGGGTCTAAGTTTTTGGGAAAAATATGCTAAAGGTTCCGCCAATTATGGTGGTATTTTATTTTGTAAATATTTATTTAATAAGACACATATATTTTTAGTCATAGTTTGAAGTTTTTATTTATATCCAAATTTTTTTTAAAACGAATTTCTTGTATCTTTAACTTTTTTTATGATTATATATAATGAACATAATTAAAGGTAAAGTATAAAAAATAAAACAAGTAAATATTTTAACAATTTGTGGACACCGCAGCCGCCTTGTAGAAAGACAAAAATCTAGCATCGGCACACTGAACCAATCTGATTCCCGTTGCCAGCCTATCGTAAAACAGTCGGGAGGAGAACCCGGAATCTTAGCCATGAGCTTTAGATAATCAGCTGCAAGCTTAGCCTCAACCAACCTCCAGTTCGTGGCCGAGATCCCAAAATCCTCCACCCCTTATCCAGGATAGCCAGCTCCTCTGACGACATTGCTGAAGATTCGGCCAGAAAAGTCACCAGCAACCTTTAGCTTTTTCGCCCCAATGGCTGATTTCTTCTGCTTCGACCCCTGTTGCTTGACCGACAAACCTTTATTGGCTCTCGATGATGCTACCTTGCCGTTGATGACGCCAAACGCCCATTTACGGCTCTTAAGCTGCTTTGCCGATAGCACAGACTTTGCTCCCTAGCGCGACTAGGCGAGCCCTTTTGGGCAGAAGAAGAGTCCTTGCCTCGAGCTGAGCTACCGCTACAGCTCTGATCTGGCTTCGCCGGATTCTGAGCCGCAGCAGTCAAACTACTACTATCAAAATTTCCCAAAAATTAATATATTGACTTAAAATTTTTAATGTTCCATATCAAGCAGCTTTTTAAAACGGTGAAATCTATTGAAATTCCCCAAGACCTAATATATTTACTTGTAATTGTCCATAAAACATTTATTATTAAATATGCACTTGCTAGTTTAATGTGTTTTAATCAGCCCAATCATGAAACATTTTCTCCCGGGAGTCGTAAAAAGATGTTAACGTTTTTAAGATAAAGTTTAAAAACTTTTTGGAAATTTTTAATCCAATTTTGTGTATAAACCGCCAATATTCATTAGTGTAAAATAAAAAAATGAGAAGTCTTTATGTGCTTTCTTAAAACCCGAAACTCCCTTTTACAACTCCCGGGAGAAAATGTTTCATGATTGGGCTGAATATGATTAAATATGATACTTCCTTACTGGTTATCTATATCTATATATATGTAAATGTATTAAAAATCGTATTATTTTAAGATTGGCTAACGTTTTCGGTGGAGTACATAGTCAGAAGGAACGGCTCGAAATGTTCCTTTTACAAATAGCCCGTAACGAAATTCACCCTCACAAAAGTGCCATTTTTACAATTGACCCATTTTAAAATTGACTTTTTTAAAAATTATCCTTTGCAAAATTCTACTTTACGAAATTGTCTCTTTACTAAATTTTATGTGAAAGGCTATTTATGAAAGGAAAATTTCGAGCAGTTCCCTCTTATTATATGTTCCACCGAAAACGTTAGCCGATCTTAAATTTGTAGTTTTTACAAAAGTTTTTGAATTTTGTAAGGGGAAATTATGTGAAGGGGGAATTTTGTGATGGGAAATTATGTGAACGGGGAATTTTGTGAAGGTTAATTTAAAAAGGAAAATTTTAGTAAAGGGCGATTTTGTCAAAGAACTTTTGTATACGGTCAATTTCGACACCAACCCATAAGAAATTTATAATATACACCAATTTTTGGTGGGAAAAATTTTCTCTTTCTTTTGGGAGCGGATCGAAATTTTTCTTTCACAAATTGCCCGGTACGAAATTCACCCTTACAAATATGCCATTTTAATAATTCACTGTTTTCGAAATTGCCCTGCTTTGAAATTATTCTTTACAATATTACCATTAACGACATTGTCCCTTTGTAATTTGTATATCAAGGATTTATTTTCCAATTTTGTAAATTTTGTAAGAAGAAATTATGTGAAGGGAGAATTTTTTGAAGGACAATTTTAAGAAAGGGAAATTTTATAAAAGGCAATTTGTCAAATAAATGTTGTATACGATCAACTTCGAACCAACCCCTTCCTTATAAAGGGTAAGTCGTTATCCGAGAATTACCTTAAAATAAGATATTTTGATTTCTACTTCAGAAGTCATCAGAACTCATCTTGCAGAAAAACGCATGTGTTTGTTGAACTGTGTAGACAAGGAAAATGACTTTAAAAACTTATTGATGCGCCATTTTGTCATAGTCTCCAACTCAAAACAGAGTCAGCATCATATTCAAAAATTAAAAACTTATAAACGTTATGGCAACTTTTGCACTTGATCTGGTCAAACTAAAAAGCATAGCAAATAACAGCAGTTGCAACCCCTTAAAAACCCTTAAAACCCCTTACAACCCCCACACTCTTTCTGACAAAAAATAACTTGCAATAAGGTCAAAAACATATTTCATCAATACGCAACAACAACAAAAACTCACCAAAAATAAACCTAAAAAACATGTTTATCTTAATTGAAACAAAAAGTAATTCAAAAAGCTTTTCTAAAGCAACTGAAAGCTTTATGTCCAAACACCACCTTACTTAACTCCTTGCCAAAGCAAGGAAGCAAGCAAGTAAGACTCATTGCGTTGGAAAGGTGTTGTGTTGTATTGCGGCGTTAGCCTCGTGAAATGAGTGTGAGTGTCAAACGCGGCGTTGCCACTTGTACAGAATCCTTTTAATTTTGCAGTCAACTCGAAAGGTTTTATTTTTATTTTGGTTTTTTTGCTTTATCGGTTTTTGTTTTTATTTGAAATTTCGTTCGTTGTTTGCTCAATAAAATCGAAATATGCCAACGTGTGTGCCAACGGGGCTGCGTGGGCATGTGCGTCTATCAGTGTGAGTTTGCCTGGCTGTGTATATGTATGTATGTATATTTTTTGTGTGTGCCCCGCGTTGCCAAGGATTTTCTTTGTTTGCTGCCACTGTCGCACTGCATTCCACGCGGTGGACACTGTTGGGTTCGGGTGGCCGCCTCGGTTGACAGCAGCAGCAGCAACAGCAGGAGCAGCTGTGTTGGTAGCAGCCAGGACTGGGCTTAAACTAATACGAACGTTTTTATGATTTTTGTTGAATTTTCACTTTAGTGCTGTTGCTTTTTTTCGGTATTTTTGTTTTGCTCGTTTTCTTCGTTGCGTTTTAGAGAGCGTGATTGAGAGAGAAAATTCTCATTGCTTCCATTATTCCAGAGCTTTCCTTAACATTAGCTCTTTTCTTTACGCTTTATGCACTCAGTTCATGGACATATCCTTTGGCAGCCATGCTGCCCGAGTCCTTGACACATGTTGCCAGACGTTTTCTGCATTCGTGAAGTTGTCCCTTTATAAGTGCTTATGTATGTGTCTCCGTGTGTGCCTCCGAGTATTAGCGTCTTTTGACTCAAGTCATTTGCCATTCTAGCAACATTTCTCCTTCGGCGATCCGCTGAGACTTTTTTCAATTGGTTTTTTTTTTTCATTTTTATTTTTTGCGGTTTTATTACAGTCATATTTTTATTCAGTGCCCCGTGCACCGTTATTTGTCATAACTTTGTGTCAGTGAGTGCGTATTTTATGCCCAGTATATATTTGTGTATATGACAATTTTTCGTGGCTTCGCTTTTGAGCTTTCCTTTTCTCGAGCGTGCCTCAAGAGTGGGAATCAAGGATGAGTATCCTTATTCAAATGTTAATGAACTCAATATTTTTTGTGGTTTATGTAGTTTTGTACAGAAACTCGCTCTGTTTTTGTTTTTTTTTTTTCTTCAATTTTTCAAGTTGTTTTTACTTTTCTTGCAACTGTTTAGGTTTTTGTGTTGTATTTGTTTTTTAAGCATTCGTTTTGCAATGATTCTTAATGTGGCAACGTGTTTTGAGTTCATGCACTTGGTTTGAGCGCAGTAAATTTATATTTGTAAGCAAATCTTTAGGGACTACAGAATGACATTTCTGCCAAAATTGTCAACATGGATCTTCAGGGAAAAAAGGGGCTGCTGAAAGGTTAGTAAGCGAATGTATGCAAGCAAGCAAAATAAAGCATTAATGTTCTCAGAGCAGTTGAAATTTATTTAAATTATAATTTAATTAACCCATTTCCAGTTATTGGTGCATTTTTGCATCAGTAACTTTAGAATTTTTTCCAGGTGAGCGCGAAAGTGATATTACCTGGCACTGTAAGGATAATGTTAGTATGGAACTTTGACAATATACATTATTTTTGGTTCGAGGCGATTCGGTCGTTTACTTGGATTTTACGCCCACGGCGCGTCGCAATCTTTGGGTTTTTTAAAAAAAAAATAAAGTTTCTCCAAAGAACTCTAAAATATAGTGAGAGAAATTTCAAAAATTATCTTGAACAAAGTTAATTTTATAGTATAACGACCCAATAAAAAAGAATAAAATCGATTAGATTTCTCTATGGATTTCATCCAAAAAGATGGTCTTATTAAAGCCATAGGAAAAATCTTCTGAAAACCTTGTCATTTTTCATAAGTAAAATAACGCCGTTTTAACCCTTCATTACTATCGTGGGTGAATTACACTCAGTAGCACTAAATTCAAAATTATTCTGAGCATAGTATTAGGAAATGAAATTAACAAAAAACTAGTTATAACTAGTTAAAAAAGGTTGAACTAATTTCGTATTTAAACATTTTTTTAGATTTATGCACTTGAATCCTTATAATTGACATTTTCATTTACAGCTGTTTTTATACGTTAGTAATCCAGGATTAAAAAGAATTTAATGTTTTTTATAAGAGCACTTCTTAAAACTTTAAGAAAGTCTTATTAAAAATATGTGATTTTCTTATTAGTTTTAAATGTTATCTTCTTGATAGTTAATGAGGAAATCTTATTGATTTAATAAGATTTAACTTTCTAATTTAATAAGTTAAGCTTTTTAAAGCAAAACAGAATCTTGTTAAACTTTTACCTGAAAATACATCTAGCTGAAGCAAAAAACTCTCACAATTCATTAGTTCATTTCGGCAAATTCGTTGAACTCCATAGAAGAATAGTGAAAAGGAAGAGGCAACTAGAACAGACAAAATCCCTAATAGAGTTTCAAGCTGGGCATTAAAATACTAATACCTTTGCTTTGACGTCATATGCTTCAGATGAGTATATTCGAACAAGTGTCAAATCATATAAAACTTCAACAAAGAGCTGGTCACAGCTGAATCACTCAAGACTACTGAAGAGGAAGTCTAGCTACTTTCGAAACAGGATTGTCTAATCTGCTGTATGATTGGCTATATACAGAGTTGTTTGTTGTTGCTGCTGTTATCTTGTTCAAAAACTGGGAGCGAAATCTCAAGCGACAAAATCTTCACCATAGACAAAATCTCCAAGGTACAAAATACACAAAGTCAAAATATCAAATGGCAATTTATCCAAAGACAAAATCTCCAAAATCATAATATCAAAGCCAAAATCTCCAAACTTTTTATTCTTCTTTGTTTTTAAATTGAAATTAAAACTCATTCAACATCTACATTACATATTAATAAAAGTTAGTCTTATTTTATTTATTTTTTCCTCACCCCTCTCCTTGTTTTGGTGTACAAAGACATGCTAGTTGTGAAAAGTAGTAAAAAAGATGACTAATATAACTACTGAATGTGGCGACCGTAGCCTAGTGGGTAGAGTGCGTGGCCCCTAAGCTAAAGAACCGCGGTAGCCCGGGTTCAATTCCAGCTCATACAAAAAGTTTTTTCAATTGAATTAATTTTTCTGTTCGGTCGTCACCTCTCTGCAGACAATGTCAAACCTCAGACAGTGAAAATTGCCATGTAAAGCTTCTTGAGAACATAAGCCGTTCGAAGTCGGCATAAAACACGTAGGTCCAGTTCTCGGTCATTTGTGATAAACATTTAATAACACGCGCACAACACAATTGATCAATAGAAGCTAGGTCAAAGTCCTTCCAAGGGCTGAAATGGCCAGTTTATTTATTATATTTTTTATATTATAACTACTGTGCTATCTTATAATTAGTAGGGAACAGTTAATGAGGCATGATTGTGATTGGTGATCGTGATAAGGATAGATGCTTAGGGTGGAAAGAGGTGATTGGATAGGGTACGCTTCCTTGCTCGCTGATAGTATTAAATATCTAACAACATCTGTTAATTGGTTCGTTGAAAGCCTACGTGGTGTGATGCTGTGATTCACTCAGAAATCTTGTATGCCTAGTCTCCTGACTGGGTTATTAATTGTAACTTTGTTGGAAATATATTCGCTGTCAATGTTTCGGGCAATGACATAAAATATAAAACATGGACAGAGTAGCGATCTTCTTGTTGACAACGGCATTAAGTTAATGGCTTTCAGTCTGTGAACATATATGGTGGCAGGTTTCTATAGTCCCGAGGGTTGTACGTGTCTCTCAAGGCAAAAAGTAAGAATTGTTTTTGGATAGATTCTATTCTATCACTATGCACTTCAAAACTTGGGTTCCATACTGTGCAACAATATTCAAGAATTGGACGCACTGGTGTGCAATATAGGGTTTTAGTTACCCAGACGTTCTTGAATTCGTTTGCACGTCTTTTAGTGAATCCGAGAAGCTTGTTTGCTCTGGATGTAATATGATCGAGGTGAAGATTAAAGCGCAGCCTAAAATCTAGCATAACCCCAAGATCTGCAATGTGATTGATCCTTTTTAGTTCAACCCCATTTGGCTCAAAACTACTATAAAGCATTTCTTTCTTACGAGAATAACTTATAACATAGCATTTATTTTCATTTAGAGAAAGCTTATTTTGATGACACCAATTTTCCAGGGATACAAGTTTATTCTGTAAGAAAACTATATCCACATCGGTTTTAATGACATAATACATTTTTAAGTCGTCTGCGTATAAGAGATTTGGGATATCATACAAAACTTCAGATATATCTGCAATAAATATGTTAAAGAGAAGTGTACCAAGGTGAATTCCTTGAGGTACGCCTGATGAGATAATAATCTTATTAGAGTACCCGGAAATTTAGCATGTTGGGATCTTCCACTAAGATAGGATATAAGCCATTTCAACAAAGAACCTGATATACCGTATTTTTCTAATTTTTTAGTTAAGATAACGTGATCAACTCGATCAAATCTATATATATAAAAATGGATGTATGTATGTGGGTATGTGGCTATATCACATATAGACTCCGAAACTGAAGCCACATCTTGAGAGTGTTCCTGTGAAGTTTGGTAACTATTGGACGAGGGGGCGTAGTACCTCCCATATAATCCAAATTTACGCTATCGATCACAAACCAAAAAAAGGATATATTAAGACGGTTTCAACCGTAAAAAACTAAGTTTTGGTAATTTTGTTCAGATGGTTACTGTCGGTAACTGTACGAAAAATGGGCATGGTCGTAATATAAATACGCCCACTTTTTCGAAATGATGGCAATTCCGGAGTTTTACACATTTTTACAGTGAAACTTGCTGTGTAGGTGATCTAAGAGGCGGTCACTATATGTAAATGTTTTCACGCCCACTTTTACCGCCCACAAACCAATATCTATATATATAAAAAACAAAACGATGTGTGTCTGGCTGTGTGATGTCTATAGACTCCAAAACTATTGAACCGATTGACCTGAAATTTTTGGCCGTCGATTTGTTTCAGGTACGAGATGGTTTAGGAAAAAATTTGCCACACCCCCTTTTTACCGCCCCCAAATAAATAAAAATGTTATATTTCAGTCGGTTTTGGTCGTATAAGGCTAAAATTTTGTAATTTAGTATGTACGGTTACTGTCGACAACTGTACTAAAAATGGGTTTCCACTCCCCCTTTTACCGCCCACAAATAAATTAAAATGGTTTATTTCACATGGTTTTGGTCGTATAAGACTTAAATTTGGTACTTTGGTTTGTGTAGTTACTGACAGTAACTGTACGAAAATTTGGTTTCCACACCCCCTTTTTGCTGTATAAAAATGCTGTATTTAAGAAGGTTTTGGTCGTATTTGTATATAAATTTGGTTAATAAGTTCGTATGATAACTATCATTAACTTTGATAAAAATGGGCGTGGGCACACTTCATCTACGCTTCTTTTTAAGAAAATATCAAAATACTTCGAAACTATTGGTCCGATTGAGCTCAAATTTTGTAAGTACGCTTTGTTTTGAGTACGAGATGGTTTAAGAGAAAATTCCACACCCCCTTTTACCTCCCACATATATATAAAAAATTGTTGTTATCGAATAGCTTTAAAGTTATGGGTCGCACAGCTTAGAATTTCGGTATTCGACCACAATTTAGACGTACCGTTTCAGTGATGAAATTTTATGGGAGTGGACAAGGTGGAGGGGCACCTCCCATACAACCCAAATTTGTGATATCGAATAGCTTTGAAGTTATAGGAATTCAGCTTTGGAATTGAGTTTTTGACCTCAATTTACACATGCAGTTTCAATGGTTTTATTTTATGGGCGTTGGACAGGGAGGCGTGACATCTCCCTTACAACCCAAATTTGCGATATCGAATTGCTTTGAAGTTATAGGTTGACAGCGTAAGAATTCGGTATTCGACCTACATTTATGCATGCACTTTCATTCCTCTACATTTTATGAGCGTAGGGCAAAGGGGAGTGGCACTTCCCATACAACCCAACTTAGTGCTATCAAATAGCTTTGGAGTTATAGGTCGCACAACGCCGGAATTCAGTATTCGACCTCAATGTACACATGCAGTTTCATTGATTCAATTTTATGTTCATTGGTAAGAGGGGTGTGGCACCTCCCATTTAACGTAAATTTGCGATATCGAATATCAGCGTCAGAATTCAGTATTCGGCCCCAAATTTATACATGCAGTTTCATTTATTACATTTAAGGAGCGTTGATCAAGGGGGAGTGGCACCTCCCATACAACGAAAATTTGTGATATCGAATAGCTTTGGAGTTCAAGGTCGCACAGCGTCGGAACTCAGTATTCGACTAAAATTTACGCTTGCAGATTTACTGATAACGTTTTTTAGTTTGTCGGGGGGCGTGACATCTCCAATTTAACCCAAATTTGCGATATCGAATAGCTTTGGAGTTATAGGTAACTGAGCCTCGGAATTCAGTATTCGAGCTCAATTTACACATGCAGTTTCATTGGTAAAATTTTGTGGGCGTAAGGAAAAGGGTAGTGGCACCTCCCATACAACCCAAATTTGTGCTATCGAATAGTTTTGGAGTTATATATCGCACAGTTTTGGAATTCGGTATTCAACCTCCATGTACACATGCAGCTTAATTGATTATGTTCTATGAGCGGTGATCAAGAGGGCGTGGCACTTCCTATACAACCCAAATTTGTTATATCGAATAGCTTTGTGGATATAGGTCACACAGTCTCGAAATTCAGTATTCTACCTCAATTTAGACATGCTGTTTAACTGATAACATTTTATGTGCGTTTGACAAGGGAGAGTGGCAGCAACGCGCCGGGTTTCAGCTAGTGTTTTACTAAAATCGGTTTATATGGCATCTATCTGATGACCTTTTTCCATATTGTTAAGAACATCTGATACAATTATTGTGAGGTTTGTAAAGGTTGATCGTCCTTTACGGAATTCGTGTTGTTGTTCATTTAAGTGTGGATTAACTATTTCAGTGAGCTTAGAACATATTATTTTTTTCAAAGAGCTTAGGAATACCTTTAAACATGGTTGTAGGATATCCGGCCGATTTACGCTTGACGTTTACAAAGTCGAAAAATTTTTTAGGGTCATTATTAATTCTTTCACCAATCAAGTTGGTGTAAAATTTATATGCTTCTTCAGACTTTACTGAAAGCTCTTTACACAGCTCTGCATATCTTTCCTTAACTTCATTACTTACAATGTCGGTGTTTTTAATAAGTTTGTAGAGACTATTTCTTTGATTTCTGAGTTGCCTAAGATTGGCATCAAGCCACGGTTCAGATAGTTTATTTCATTTTTTTATTTTTGGAACAAAAGTATCAAGTACGGAAAAGATACTCTGTTAGAAAAACGAAACAGCATCGTCCAAATCCAAGACTAATAGTTAGTCCCAGTTAAAATAATTCAGTTCATTTCTTACATTCTTATAATCAGCGTTAAGAAAATCATACACTACAGAATTATTAAAGGATTGTCTAAAATTTATACGGGAAGAAAGTAATTGAACTGTAAATTCAGTGTTGTGAAAGCTATTTGAGAATAAATGCTCTACTTCACAGGTTGGAGTGACGTTGACTTCGTCGTATAAGTTTGTAAGAACTAAATCTAACCACCGTCCATTCTGATTAGGGATGGGAGCTACTTGCAGACAATCGTTACTATAAAAGGTGCTAAGTAAATTAATGGAGTATATTTTTTGGTTGATACATTTATTTTTAAAGAAAATAATTTTATAGTTTTTGAAGCCCTTTTTTAGTTCTATTTCAAATTTCTTCTTCGTATAGCCCTCTTTAAAAGTGCACCTGTGATTAAATATACATAATGCTTATTTCGAAGTAATCACACTCAGAAAAAAGTTTATCGGAATATGAGAAAAAAGGCATCATATTAAGTGAAAAATGGTATAGACTTTGCTCCAGAGAGTGCTCTTCTCTAAATGCGATCCCAAAAATTCCCTAAAAATGGCAAAAAGCTACCATGAAAATGAGAAATATTTTCTCATTAATAAAAGACACCTTCTCTTTAAAAGAAAAATATTTCTTTATAATACGTTCAACAGTTTTCTTTATTGTGTAAATTTTTTTCCGAATACAGAGAAATATTTATTTAATTTTAATAAATGTTTTCTTTAATTTAACAAAAAATAACACTTTAAAAAGAAAGATATATTTTCTTAACATTGATACAACATATTTCTTTATTGCGTACATTTTTCTTTAAAACACAGAAGTATATCCGCAATTACGATTAAAAAATTATTTTTGTCAAACATTTGTTTGACCTCAGTTTTACGCAAAGTAGAAGTATTAATATCATATTGTGATTTGGTTTTAAAAATATTAGCTAAAAATGAGTTAAGAGGTAAAATTATTTTTGTGGCATTGTTTTTCGGGACTCTTTATAAATATTCCAGAAGTTTATTCTGAAAAACGATTTTGTAAATGCATCCAAAGAAACAGTAGTAATAAACATCACTTTGTGTAGCTATTGTTAAGTAAAACAAAAACGTTTTGAAGGGACAATCGTCATAATATGCAGAATATGCAACACTTGCTTTTCACAACATTAATCAATTGCTCTCACGCTTTCTATTTTTTCGTACCTCATTCAATATAAGAAAAATATATCGATTTTTGAGAAGAAGCTTTTTTAATTTTTGAAAAAGGATTTGTTGTTATTGAAGAAAATATTTCGCATAGTGAATTGTTTATCAACAATAGAGAACATTTTTCTTTTCTATGAATTTTTCTCTATAAACGAGATTTTTTCAGTGAGAGAAAAATACTTATTATTATTAGAGACATGAACTATTTTCATTTCCTACAAGGAAGGAAATATAAATGTGGCGACCGTAGCCTAGTGGGTAGAGTGCGTGGCTCCTAAGCTAAAGAACCGCGGTAGCCCGGGTTCAATTCCAGCTCAGACAGAAAGTTTTTTCAATTGAATTCATTTTTCTGTTCGGTCGTCACCTCTCTGCAGACAATGGCAAACCTCAGAGAGTAAAAATTGCCATGTAAAGCTTCTTGAGAACATAAGCCGTTCGCACTCAGAAAAAAGTTTATCGGAATATGAGAAAAAAGGCATCATATTAAGTGAAAAATGGTATTGACTTTGCTCCAGAGAATGCTCTTCTCTAAATGTGATCCCAAAAATTCCCTAAAAATGGCAAAAAGCTACCATGAAAATGAGAAATATTTTCTCATTAATAAAAGACACCTTCTCTTTAAAAGAAAAATATTTCTTTATAATACGTTCAACAGTTTTCTTTATTGTGTAAATTTTTTTCCGAATACAGAGAAATATTTATTTAATTTTAATAAATGTTTTCTTTAATTTAACAAAAAATAACACTTTAAAAAGAAAGATATATTTTCTTAACATTGATACAACATATTTCTTTATTGCGTACATTTTTCTTTAAAACACAGAAGTATATCCGCAATTACGATTAAAAAATTATTTTTGTCAAACATTTGTTTTAACTCAGTTCTACGCAAAGTTGAAGTATTAATATCAAATTGTGATTTGGTTTTAAAAATATTAGTTAAAAATGAGTTAAGAGGTAAAATTATTTTTGTGGCATTGTTTTTCGGGACTCTTTATAAATATTCCAGAAGTTTATTCTGAAAAACGATTTTGTAAATGCATCCAAAGAAACAGTAGTAATAAACAACATCACTTTGTGTAGCTATGTTATGTAAAACAAAAACGTTTTGAAGGGACAATCGTCATAATATGCAGAATATGCAACACTTGCTTTTCACAACATTAATAAATTGCTCTCACGCTTTCTATTTTTTCATTCAATATAAGAAAAATATATCGATTTTTGAGAAGAAGCCTTTTTAATTTTTGAAAAAGGATTTGTTGTTATTGAAGAAAATATTTCGCATAGTGAATTGTTTATCAACAATAGAGAACATTTTTCTTTTCTATAAATTTTTCTCTATAAATGATATTTTTTCAGTGAGAGAAAAATACTTATCATTATTAAAGACATGAAATATTTTCATTTCCCACAAGGAAAGAAATATTTCTTCGAATATGTGAAAATTTATTATAATTGAAGTAAATTTTATTTAAAATAAAGAAAATTTCTATTATCGAAAATAGAGAAATTTTTTATCACAAAAAGATAGGTGTTTTTTTCTGAGTGCGGAGTCAGCATTAAACTCGTAGGTCCAGTTCTCGGTCATTTGTGATCTAACACTTAATAACACGCACAACACAATTGATCAATAGAAGCTATGTCAAAGTCCTTCCAAGGGCTGAAATGGCCAGTTTATTTTTATTTTTTATGTGAAAATTTATTATAATTGAAGTAAATTTTATTTAAAATAAAGAAAATTTCTACTATCGAAAATAGAGAAATTTTTTATCACAAAAAGATAGGTGTTTTTTTCTGAGTGCATTTAAGATGAAATTTCACGTTGAAAAAAAAAAGTAATAAATATTCACCCAAAAAACTTGAAGAAATTCTTACCATAGAGTAGTTGAACTACGTTTTTGAGATCCCTGTTTTTAATGATTAGAACTTTTTTTAATGGTTCATTTTCAATTTTGTTTTTAAATCATCATTGTTTTCCAGAATTCATAAATTTTCAGAAACTTCTGAAGAATTACTAGTGAATGCGGAGTTAAATTTATTAAATTTATTTTTCTAAGCTTTAAAATTTATATTTTTCTTTTTAACTAGCCTTAATTTTTTTGCCTATACTTTTATAATTATAGTAAATATATAATTATTTCTTTTATGAAAAGATATACAAAATAATTGTAATTTAGTTTTCCAATCACACTAACCGTATTGATTTTTATTTAAATGTTTTGTTTTATTCCTGTTCATAGTATAAACTTGATCAAGCGAATGCACGGAAATCACTATGAGCACTAAAGATCTAGAAATTGCACTTTGCGCATCGAAACCGGTCTCAGTACAGAGCAACAATTGAATGCGCATTTTTTTGTATTCTCTTATTTGTTGTTGTTTTTGTTTGAGGAGACAAAAAAACATTTTTTGAGTTTGAAAACATGAACTGACAACAAAAAGAAATAAATTTTTGGTATTTTGACGTAAGGTTTTGAGTTGATAGGCTACATTTACGGCTGTTGTTACGGGTCATTTTTATTTACATTATTTATTTACAAATTGTAAGCGAAGACGAATGACATGTGCTTACATGATAACTAGTTACTGAGCTAGTTACGGCAGTAATGACTTCTCATTTCCCCACTGGGTAGTTACTGAGCTAGTTATGGTAAAAATGATTTATTATTTCCCCACTGAGCTTTTGACGCAATTCAAAGTAAGCTAAATTGAAGTGCTTGTTTCCAATGACATGCAATTTTAGAATTACAATGGTGTTTTATATGTCGGCGCTTTCAGCTGACTTATAAGCGCTTAAAAAGGAGTTTTTGAGTGATTTTTGCCCGAGGGGGAATTATGTTTTCGAAAATCAGCTAACCAACACAAAAATTCATTATCTTTCATGTAGTTTTAGGTTTAAAAATAAGAATAAATTTCGTTAAACACACTTTAATTGAAGTAAGGCCTTTGAAGATTATGCCTAACAAGGATTAATCAGCCCTACCACTGAGTCCCGTCGTAGTACAATATCGTAGAAACTACGAAAAAGGCAGCACTGAGTTCATTTGTAGCGTCATTCGAAGATTTTTAAAGTAATTTTTTACGACATGTTTTGGCTGTCGGAGAAATATTGAAATAAAATTAAGAAGAAGTGACTATTTTACTGTATGAATTTTTTTAAAAATTTGCTCCGACAACCAAAACATGTCGATACAAATTACTTCAAAAATCTTACGAATGGCGCAAGGAATGAACTCAGGGATTCCGCTTTCGTAGTTTCTACGATATCGTACTACGACGGGACTCAGTGATAGAGCTGAATAAAAACAACCGATGACAATAAAATAAAATGAGGCGTAAAGCAATTAACGTGACGTAATTTTGTATATATATATTCTTATATATATATGTATATGCATATAAACAAGTTCACATAAGCAGGGCATAAAAACAATCTTATTAGTATGTATATACATACATATACAATGAATATAGTAAGATAGTAAATATAACAAAGCGTACTCATGGGAGCGTAAAGTGTAGCAGCAGGATATATCAGAGAGCTCTCGCAGAATGCGTACTTTGCTTTACAAAAAAAAACAAAATAAAAACTATTCTGAGTCTAGTTCCAGAGAATATACTTGTGAAAAAATATGAAATATATTGCATTGCAATAAGTAAAATGCAGGTGAGAAACTTTCAGCTCAATAAAAACTCAAGAGAAAACAACTCAACTGCATACAATGCAAATGCAACTAATCTAAGAGTCGAGAAGAGCGAAGAAAAGCACATGCGATGCAAAAAGTTTTTCTTTTGCAAAATTGCATTAAAAAATAGAGTGCATTTGCTGCAGCGAGAAATAATTTAAGAGACACAGTTGCAGCAAACCGTCATAAAGTGCAGTGAGAGCGTGCGTGAGAGGGAGAGAAAGAGAGAGAGAGAGCATAACAAGAATAGTAAATACAAAGACAATAATATTAAGCAAACAATAAAATATAACGCAATAATTTTAATTAACTGCACTCTTTATCTTGCATTCTATACAACAAAAATTGGCATTCCCCCCTCCTTTTCCCCCCACCAACACAATTTTCATTAAAATATGCGCTCTCATTGAACGCCTCTTAGTTCCTGCTTTAATGCTTTCATGTGTTTGTCCAACAAGCCGTTGGCTTTAAACACACACACCAACAACAACAACAACAACAACAACAGCAACAACAACAACATAAAATGCGAAAACAACAAAAATGCCGTCGGCCAAATGCAATTGAATAACACCGATTTCCATTGAGTACCGAAATGCCGATTGGGGAGGTGCAGCCACTGAAAGTATGAGCTTGATTGCAACAAAAACTTGCTCTCTTACATGCCGGACATACACACACACACACACAAACAAACTCACGAAAAACACATTCAAGTCAACGCATACTGCAACTATGCAGTAAAAAAAAAGTGGGCTGGGTTTACGGCACCCGGTCTAAGCTATGTTTATTTTCCATTTATATAGTCACAACAACAACAAAAGCGACAACAATGTTTACAACAACAACAACAACGCTGACTTGCATGCATTTTTTTCTTTTCTCAATATTTTACGCCGTTCGCTCTCACTCACTCTTTTACAGCAGCGGACTTCTGATGCAACTTTTGTTTATCGTATTGCATTTGTTATTGTTGTTGTTGTTATTTACACACATGCGAATTTCACCACATATTCTCGATGTACCAGAGCGAGAGAGCAAGTGCAATGGGCAGCAACAACAACAACTACGCACAAGTGCATGTGTGTTTATCAACAACGTAACGTACGTCTCTCATCACGTCGCTTGCCTCTATCAATGGACCCAAAGGCTCAGATTTGGTCTGCCTACCACGAGCCTATGTTGGACAAAGAGGGCTTTATGCTTGATGGCATGGGAGAGGGTGAGATGTACGAAGCAAGTCCATGTAAAATATCAATATGATGTTTTCATTTTGTTGTTGTTGTTGTTGTTGTTGTTGCAGTGGGCGAGGGTGTTTTTTCACAGTTTGATGTTTAATGAAGAAACGCATTATGTATTTGGTCATGTTGTTGTTGCTATTACCTTAATGCAACATGGACGCAGAGTTGGAAATTTAAGCACCCATAATTAACACCATTTTTCCCATATCAACTTTTTTATCGAATGGATTAGGAGTCAAGGAAAGTATTTCAACGTTTGTTTTTTAATATAATTTACACAAAACAAAATTTTTTATTTCAAAAAGTATTCTTTCAAAATTTTAAATTTAATTTCATGCAAGGGAATATGTCGCTTTAGCAACGAAACTGTTGAATTGTTGCATGAAGTTATTACTTACTGAGAATAGGTGTTATGGTAAAAATATTTTTTGAGCCAGTGCAAGTTTAAGTCAGTGCAAACGAAAAATGTATGAGAGATGCAGCAAACACGCAACGACGTTGCATGCAATTATAACTCAGTAAACATATTCGATACGATACATTTTATAAAAGCAGAATAGAGAATGGATACGTGGTTGCACGATAAAAATAAAAAATTAATATGACGTAATCAGTTTGCAGAGGTAGCAGCTAATGCACCAAAACTTCAGTATCGTTACACGGAATTACTGCTCGTTGAAGATAGGAGTTACGGTAAAAATTACTAGGGGCATTCACGGGTTGATGCGAAACGCAGTTGCGACGATGCGAAAATGCATGATTGCGAACTTTCGCATCATTCCAACAACAAACACTACTCAAACCAATTGCGAGAACGCACAAACAGAGATGCTAAACAGATGATTCATGTTTTGGTTGTTTTCAAACATAGTTACCACCTGGGTAAATTTTTAAAAAGGTTAAGTTTGTACGTAGATTTGAATAACTTTTTTATGATTTTGAAATAAGGCGAAATAATTTTATTGCATAATTAAGTTGCAATATTGATGTTCACGCGTTAGTGCTCAAGATATCTTGCATTTTAACACTCTTGCAATTCGCAGCAACCCGTAAATACCCCTACTGTAAAGATTAAGTTTTCGCAGTCCTGACAAAAAACAAATAAAAAAATTATGAAGTCATGAAACTCTTAATCCATTAATGACTAGAGCAAAAAACAAATTTTAAAAAAAAGGAAAATTTTAATCGTTTTTTTAAATCTTTTTTACCAGCAAATAATAGGTTGTACACGCGTTTCATATACATATGCAACATTCATATGTGAGATAATATATCGGTGACAATGGACACTATGGTCAATTTTATGGTGCCACCTTTATTAAAGGCTTTAAGACAAAAGCAAAAAAAAAGCATTACGACGTTATCAGGTTGCAATGTGATAAACTCATCATAAGGACCCATCACCCAAGCAGGAACGAAAATTAAAGTAATTTTCTGATATTAAAAAAAAACTTTGTACCTTAGTTGATTTAAGATTGCTGATTTCAAAAATGTAAACCGATTTAAGATTTATACACTTTTTAAAAATTGAGTTTAAAAACTGAATTCTTGACATTTTTGAGAAATGACCAATGTGCTGTCTTTAATCTTAAAATTCTTCTGTTTCTTTTGTGAAGCAATAAAAAATATTCCATAGAACACGATTTGGAAAGATCAAATACAAAATATGTGCAGCTCTCCAAAAAATGGCGGTATGAAAAATATGCCAGAAAATTCAAAGTGTTTTACGTAGACACCTGCCGTGTACGGAGAAAATTAATTTGCTTGAATCAAGCAAATGTTTTGCTTAAAAGCACATCAGCAAAACTTTGCTCAATTACAATGTGATTTTAGAAAAAATTGCTGAATTGCAATCACTCCTCGTTTATTTAGGAAAAAGCAAAATTTTGCTAAGTTATTATAAACTGAAAAGCTAATTTTTACTTAATTCAAGCAAATATTTGCTTAGTTATTATAAATTGGAATAGCAAATTTTTACTTAATTCAAGAAAATATTTGCTTAAAAAAATATATATAAAAAAATAAACTGGCCATTTCAGCCCTTGGAAGAACTTTGACCTAGCTTCTATTGAACAATTGTGTTGTGAGTGTTATTAAATGTTTGATCACAAATAACCGAGAACTGGACCTACGTGTTTTATGCCGACTCCGAACGGTTTATGTCCTCAAGAAGCTTTACATGGCAATTTTTACTCTCTGAGGTTTGGCATTATCTGCAGAGAGGTGACGACCGAACAGAAAAATTAATTCAATTGAAAAAACTTTCTGTCTGAGCTGGAATTGAACCCGGGCTATCGCAGTTCTTTAGCTTAGGGGCCACGCACTCTACCCACTAGACTACGGCCTCCACTTATACTAGTTATTTATTTGCTTAGTTATTATTAATTATTATTAATTGGAATATTAATTGGCATTCGATACCGTCAACCATAACGTATTATGCAAAAAACTCAAGTTCAACTTCGGATTTTCAGATACTGCAGTTCGTTTTTTAAATAGCTACTTAGGTGGTAGGACACAGCGAGTAAAAGTAGGGAAAAACTTTTCATCATTTAAAAACACTACTAGTGGAGTGCCCCAAGGCTCAGTTCTGGGCCCATTGCTATTTTCTATGTTCATCAATGACATTTTCGATATGTGCAATAATGTCACAATGCATGCCTATGCGGATGATTTGCAATTGTATTTGTCTAGACCAGTTGGACTTTTTGAAGATCTTTGTGTTAGAATCAATGAAGATTTGGATATGATATCAGAATGGGCCCAATCTAATAAGCTTAAACTAAACCCCTTAAAATCGTACGTTCTACCAATCTCTAAAACACCTCTTGCAAACATTGATCTTCCTCCAATTCTTTTAAGCGATGCTGAATTGAAAGTTGTTATTAAGGCTTTAAATCTTGGCTTTCAAATAAATACGTCCTTGTCCTGTGAGGATCACATAAATTCTTGTGTGAGTAAGATCTATTATGTTTTAAGAAATCTGAAAATGACTGCATCATTTGTTTCCATCGAAACGAGACGAAAACTAGTCTTACAACTGTTGATGCCAATTATCACCTACTCGGAAGTCGTTTATAGCAATCTGGATTCACGATCATCTCATAAGTTGCTAGTTGCTCTTAATAATGCTACCCATTACGTTTATGGTCTCAAAAAGTTTGACCATGTATCATTCTTCCGCACTAAATTACTTGGTCGCTGCATATTTCGGTATCTTGAGGCTAAAAATTGTTTATTTCTGCATAAGATTATATACTCACGTTGTCCACATTACCTTTATGAAAAACTTCAGTTCTGTAGATCAAACAGAAGTATGAACCTATTGATTCCAAGTTACTGTTATAAAAATTCTAGTAGGCTGTTTTTCGTCAGTGCAATCAGGATGTGGAATTCTTTGCCTAATTACATTAAGGTTGTTTCCAACCAAAGAACCTTCAAGCGTTTAATTTTCGAATATTACTCTTAGCTATAATCTATCCTTGATTTCTATTACCTTCTTTATAATTCTATTACTCTTTTTCTCAGCCTTGCATTGTTAATTTTCCTTAATTTATTTATTGTATTGTTTGCTTCATTATAAAATTATCTTATAATACTTAACAGTTAAGCTAAAAATAATTGCCTCAGTATGCCTTTTATCAGCAATTTCTCATGTTGCTTAAAATTGTTGTTTATTTTTAATTCAGAGCATTGATTACCTGTTGTTATTTAATTCAATTTTTAGTTTTTAAACTTTTAATGTTTTAATGTTCTTTTTAATGTTTTAATGTTTTTCTTATTACTTAATTGTTAATCTTTAGAAATTAATTTTATAAATTGCTTGTTGTTATTTTCTTTAAATGTTTTTAACATTGACTGTGGCATGCTAAAGAAATTATTCTTATATGCTAACATATTCGCATAATAAATATGTGTTAAAAGGACGTACAAAATACGAGGCTAGGGGCATGGTCCTACCACTGAAGGTATTTGAGTTCTCATACCAAGTAGTGGGCTCACCGAACTACAGGGTAAAGCTACTTTTTTGACAGTTCGCAAAAAAAGACAAAAAAAACATTTTCAAAGGACAAAAAGCCTAAAAAGGCATAACGCTAAATCGTAAAGTTACAGGCTAATCCGCTAAAAAACAGGCTAAATGTAGCCTGGAAAAGGCTAAAATGGCCACACTGCTCTCCACACTCAATGAGAGAGTAACAAAAACTTGCTGCACGCTCTTTGACTTTATTAAAATAATTTCAATTTTTGCAGAAAACTTGCTGAAGGTGATCAGTGAATCCCGCTTAAACAAAATATTTTATTTTTTTATGTGAGTAGTCTATTTAATTGCTTAACGTTAATTTACTTAAGTGTAGGTTCTCATGAAGATCGACCTAAAAACTCAATTTTTTTATTTTTCGATAGCTTTTGTTGTGTAGCATATGTTCCCAAAGCGGTTTAGCCAATAACAATTGCATAAAAAGTTATCGCATACGAAAGGAACCCATATTTTTATTAACGCACTCAAAACAATCGTTAACCAAATCTTAAAATGCGTTTTCTGAAAAATTATGCTTTACAAACTGGTCTCCACACTATCTCCAGAAGCATTCTATTGATTGAATTGGTTTTTTTGTTTATTTTAAAGTAAATAAATTTTTTTTTATCCTAAACCTAAATTCAGATATATTGGCCGGTTGTTTTGACGTAGAATTACGTCTTACAGTGCGGTTTGTATGGGAGTCATTTTCACGAATTTTTTCAAAGTGATATTTGACACTTTGGAGTATACCTACAGCCTTTAATATTCATCGTACAAAGAAAAAAATGTCAAAATATCAGATTTAGTGGGAATAAAACGAAGATCTAATAAAATAGCAAAATCTAAGAAGATGAAAAATTCATATATTCGTATGAGAAATGCACAAGCTGCTTCAGTAGCTGGTTATCCTGTTTTTAAGGTTTTTGTTGTTGTTGTGTTTGCTTGTTTTGTTCGTAATCACGTCGTTCGTTGTTGTGCTGCTTTTGTTGTTGTTGTTGTTTTTTATTAACACGTATGTAAAACATACATATATAAATACTCATCAGTTGCTTTCATTTTTTTGTTTCCCAGATAGCCAATCGGCTCGGTTGAAAACGGTGTGCACTTTTAAAAGCACTGAAGCGGACCTTTTCGTTGTCAGCAAACTATGCAATGTGTGTTTCATATAAGCGTACCATTTATTAAGTTATATATTAATGTTGATTTTCTATGATTTAATACAAATTTTAAATGTTTAATAGTTTAAATCATTCTTGATTTTAGATACAAATTCTAGTTGTTTGATACTTTATAATCGTTGAAATTGCAAATAAAATTGAGCTTTAGGTCAGGTTAGAACAATTAATTGCTCTAACGAATTTTTTCCAAAGAAACAACAACATTTTCAATATGAAAAGGAAAACATCACTTGCTGATTAATTAGTTATCTGTTTGATTAAATAGTTAGAGCAGTTAATTGTTCTTACCTGACCTAAAGCTCAATAAACGATATTAAACTATCAAACAACTAGAATTTGTATTTGAAATCAAGAATGATTTAAACTATTAAACATTTAGAATTTGTATTTTAAATCAAAGAAAATCAACATAATAAATAACAAGGTCATATAGAAAACTTTAAGTTGTATATTAATTTTATTTGTTGTTAAACAGTTGTAACCTTTTCTTAAAATAGTTTTTATTAAGTTGCAACAATAAACTAAACAATAAACGGCAACTCAACTGATTCAATGCATATTTCAGAGTTTTTTGGCGAACGGATGAAAAAGAGAGGGAAAAAAAGACAAGAACAAACGACGCATCAAGCGAATATGACATAAATTTAAATTCGAATCTTGATAAATATAAAAAAGGACTTTACAATTATATAGAGAAAGGTTTAAAGGTACAAAAACATGTCATTTTCATATCACCAAATCAGACGCTGCCGTTTTAGCTGGAACAGTCACATTCATGGCTTGTTAGGTTGTAATACAATAGAGAATACAGATGCATGTAGCTAGAGAGCCAGTATGTGGCTACAAAAAAATGTACTACTACTAGCCAAGGTTGCCAGTTAAAATTTGAAACAATTCCGACAAAAAGTTACTTTTTCACAGTAACATAAATTAAATACAACAAAAATTACCATGGTAATGATAAACAAAATAGAGATAAACAAAAAAGTTTCTACCGCAATAAAAAATATCAAAAAAAAGACACAGTTTCGATAGTATCGTAAGTACAGACGTAGAATTCCTTTTTATATTTTTCATTTTATTTATATTTTTCAAAACTATTTTAAAACATTTCATCTTCTAAATAAAAATTATTCAAAAACGAATTTGTTGTTGTTGTTGTTGTTGTTGCTTCTTCAAACTAACTTGATCTAAAAATCTCACAATTAAATTCATGTTAAAATTTGTTTTGTTTTATAAAAACTTTTCGTTGATATATATATATATATATTATATATGTTTATGCTCTTTACTACATTAAAAATAAATAAATCATATTAAACATAACTTTGAATTACATTTAGTTTTAATCAACATAAAAAAATTAACAACAAATTCATCACTAAAAATATCAAACGAAAAATTTTTATAAAACAAAACAAATGTTTACATGTATTTAATTGTGAGCTTTTTAGATCAAGTAAGTTTAAAGAAGGCAACAACAACAACAAATTTGTTTTTGAATAACTTTTATTTAGAAGATGAAATGTTTTAAAATAGTTTTAAAAAATATAAATGAAAAAAAGCCAGAATTTTCTCTATTACTAAAAAAGGAATTCTACGTCGATACTTACGATACTATCGAAACTGTGGCTTTTTTTTTAGACCACTACTTTAAAGAGCGAAAATTCTGAAAAAAGCTACTAAAAATGCACATGCCCATTTTTGTAATTTTCTGCTATTTATTGATATTATAGTTTCAAGCTCCAATATACAGCTGTAGTCAAAATAATAGCAGTACTCTTTTATTCACACATGTTTGTATAAACAATACTTGTCTGCAAATTTCGGATCCGGTAAACCCATTATCGTTCCTATATGTACTTTCATCGCTGGTTCAAAACCTGTCATCAGTTTCCTCCTATATTGTAAAATTTTCCAGATACAGGGTGTTTACGTTTTTGGCAAGTGTTTAGTTTAAAAAATAATATTTTGTATTTTAGAAAAAGTATCAAATTTTCCATTAATACAGCAACCACTATCGTGTCATGTGCTGTAGCAGAACTAAAATTTTGAGATTATCAAAAGAAATATCGACAAATTTTGTATCTTTTGTTTTAGCGGAGCTGTAATCGTCCAAATTTAAAATGTCTGTTTTTCATGTAAAAATACAGCTAATCAACAGGTTTTTCTAAATTCTAACTTTGGATGATAACAGCTGCGCTAAAATAAAAGATACAAAATTTGTTGATATTTTGTTGGATAATCTGAAAATTTTAGCTCCGCTACAGCACATAATACGAAAATGGTTGATAGATTGATGGAAAAGTTGATATATTATGTTTTAAAATTATGTTTTACAAACTGTTTTTTTAGACCACTTTAAAGAGCGAAAATTGTGAGAAAAAAGCTACTAAAAATGCACATGTCCGCCATTTTTGTAATTTTCTACTATTTATTGATATTATAGTTTCAAGCTCTAATATATATATTATTTATAAAATTTTTTGATTTTTTTATATCGGATGACATGAACGTGCTTTACGATGGAGACCGTTTGGGTACCTTTCTTCAACGTGACGTTTGACGGCGTATTTGGCACTTTACATTACACTTTTATGCACCAAAAAAATATTTTCCTACAATTTAAGAATCAGTAAATAACTGCCAAAAAACTCAAGTTGTTCATTTCTATGAAAAAACTGTAGAACATCACTGTGTTTTTGGACCGGTGTGAAGTTAGCCCAAAATCTTCATCCCAAATTTTTTAACTCAGCCCAACTTTTAAATTCGCCGTAAAACTCGACCCAAAAATTTTAATTCGCCGCATCTTATTAAAAGTGGCAAAAAGTAGCTAAATAATTTCTTTTAAAAGGAAAAAATTAAGAAAATTCGTATAATAATACAAAAATACAACCTATATGGTAAAATTCGGGCTGAAGTGCAAAAAATAAATATTTTTGTGTGAAAGTCAGAATTTAAAAATTTTTTTTAAACGAAAAAATAAAGAAGTAGAAAGGGTTCCATTCTACATTTTTGTTCGAAAATGTATCTTTATGTGGAACATTAACTGGCACTATGCCCAAGTCCCGCTCTATCGTCCTTGGTACCATAAAATTGTCTTGAAGTAAAATAATAAGTTCATAAAAAAAAAACTATAGAAGACAAAAACGTTCCACTCTACATTTTTGTTTAAAAATGTATTTATATATGTTTAATCGAACGGCACTATGATCAAGTGCCGCTCTATCGTACTTGGTACCTAAATTTGGGTTGAAGTGCAAAAAATCGTGATTTTTTTATGATAGTAAGAGTTCCACACCCCAAAACTTGCCACATACTAAAAGGTTCCATCCTGAATTTTTGATATGTGATAGCATATAGCAAACTATTGATATTAGGCCTAAATACCAAAAATTGCTATCTATCGTCCTTTATGCCGTAAAATGGTATTGAAATAAAATAATCAGTTAAAAATAATCAGTTTTTTTTATTTTAAAAACATTTTATTTTGCTGAACTGAGTATTTTACTTCAAGACCATTTTACGGTATGAAGGACGATAGATAGGAATTTTGGGATTTAGGACTAAAATCATCAGTTTATCATCAGCTATCATATATCTCAAATACAGGATGAAACTTATTGTTTTGGGGCAAGTTTTGGGCAAGGGCAAACATCACGATTTTTTGCACTTAAGTCCAAATTTAGGTACCAAGGTTGATAGAGCGGGACTTGAGCATAGTGCCATTCGATTTGGCACATCATAATACATTTCTGCCAAAAAATGCAGGATAGAACCTCTTAATTTTTCATAACTTTTTCGTTTTTAGAAAAAAAAAATACGTTAACTAAGTTTTTTTGTTCGAAGCTGTAGATATGAAGGACGATTGATAGCAATTTGGAGAAGAGGTGACAAATTTATCAAATAAATGTAAATTTTTGCTAAAAAAATGTATGTTTAACTCAATTTTGTAACTCCGGCGAATTCAATATTTAGATATGATTTGCGGCGAATTCGGCAAAAACTTGGACTGAAGATTTTGAGCTATCTTCACAGAAGTGTTTTTGGGCCTCTAGATGAGAGCCTGCTTTAAATATATTTATCAAGTAATTGCTTCACTTTTTCAAAGCTGTCTCATGTTCAAGTTTAAGGCTTTAGTAGAAATGCAAATGTGCAGATTGTTGATGTATGTATATTTAGATTTTTAAAGTACACAAGTCCTCAACATCACTGAATCGTGAACACTCTTAATATTTTCCTTAAACATAAGCATATTTATGGTGTGGGAATGAAAATAAAACTATTTCAAATAAACAAATAATATTACTTGCAACTAGTGTCCGGCCGAGTGTCCAGTTTCGGTTACGGCCAGTTTCGGCCCTTTTTGTCAGTTTCGGCTATTCGGCCTAAATTTGGCCGAAACTTTTCGTAAAAATGTATTTTTTCAAAAAATATATAAAATATATAAAAATAAACCGAAAAATTCATTTTCGATTTTATCATCTCTATTGCAATTAATATTAAAGTTTTATAGGAACCAAAAATTTATAATTAATCTTCCGGACGAATTTTTTGTGCGTGGAATAAAGGAAATGAAAACGAAAGATTTCTATTTTTATTATTATACTATTTTATATTATACTATTTTTTCATTATACTATACTTATCCTTTTCCTACTAGGAAAAGAATAATGACAAAAATGGTAAAAGGGCACGTTGTACCTTCTCACTACATACATGCATACAGTTGATCATACAGACAACTGCATTGGAATTTTATTCATAATTCTTGGTTTTCACTATGTCATTTTCAGTGGTCAGTTGCTGTAAGTGAAATTGAAAATGACAACATGTTTACATTTTTTCTACATTTGGCAATCTTGGAAAATTAAAAACAAATAAATTATTAAATGGAGCTATGCAGAAAATTTTCTAGAGTTTTATTAAGGTGATATTTCAGGTGATAAAATTTTGTGTCGTCATAAAAATGACATAGTGAAAACCAAGCATTACAAATTATTAAAATGCAAAAAATTTCAAAGTTAATAAATGGACCACCCCTAATAAAAGTTATCAATAATTTTTTATGATGTACGATGTTTTCTAGCTACAAATAGAAAATCTCCCGTTTCCGTTTATAATGCATTACAATCGCGTCAAACAGTTTCTTTCACTTTTTTTTTGAAAGAAAATTTTTTTCTTTTTAGAAACCGTTAGACTATTTTCAGTATCTTACAAAAAACATTTAATTTATTCGAACGTTTATAACCTAATATCCTTTAAAAAATAGGATTGCAAAATGGTCAAGTAAGAAAGGGTATTTTTTAACTTTTTAAAAATGTTAAGAAAAGTACCATGCTATGAAAATCTTACTTGAAAAATTTCACTGCAACCTTCTTTAGACAACATTTGTTCAGGAAAAAATAGTTCAATTAAATTATAACTAAAAAATCCCTACAACTTTGCAAAGAAAATATCTTTTTGGACCCCTCTAACTTCTTAGCCACTTGAGAGCGGCCTGTTAATAATAATAAAAAAACTAAAAAAAATAATACCTCCACGGCTGTATTCATTTTACATTCAATACTTCGGAATGTTGTATTATTTTGACGACGTCACTTTTATAAGGCGTGGTTCTTATTCAAATAAACATTTGAAAGGCAGAGTACTTTTTATTTATTAAAGCTGATGTGCATAGTATTAAAACATTAATTTTTTGGAATATATAAAGGTTTTACTATTGTGATGACGTCACTTTGTATTGAGCGGAACTTTCAGTTTTTTTAATTATTTTCTAGCATCAAGTGCATAGCAAAGATTTAAACTTATTTGCAAAATTTAAAGCCATTGTACTCAATTTTGTGTTTTTTAGAAACATTTTACAGTTTTCATGAAGTCACTTTGAACGGGAGGTAGACGTTATTTTCATTAAATTGTTACAAATTTCATACTCATAGTGCTTATTAAAAGTTGAAGCTTATGTGCCAAATTTTAAGTCGTTAGATTAATTTCTATGGAATTTACCATTTTACCATTTTGATAAAGTCATTTTGTATGGGAGGTAGCCTTGGTTTGCATCCGATTTGGCTCATTTCCGAACTTAATCTGTATTTTTGAATATAAAGCTTATATGTAAGTAGAATTTTGTTAATATAGCTCTAAAATTAAGGCTTTTATCGTGGTCACAGAGAGACGGACATGACTAAATCAAGTTAGAAGGTGATGCTGATCAAGTATGTATATACTTTTCTATGCCTGCCACACCTCCTTATAGGAGTTACAAGCGGAGTGAGAAAGTTAATACGCTCCTTACGCATATTTTTACGTTTCTTCAAATATTCAATACTCAGACATAAACTTTTAAAATGAGGAAACAAGTGCAAAATTTGTTGCCTTTTTGAAGGCTTAATTTTCGGAAAAAGTTTAAATTTGTCGAACGGTGTAAAATTAAAAATAAATCTGTTCAGTGGTTTTATATTTACCTTGAAGCATTTGATAACAATTAACTTGATTGGGGTAACTCATTGGGGTAACTCATAACCTCACAGGTTGCAAAGATCGATCCTTTAGCGGTAATCCTTCAGAATTTTAAAATTATTTTGTGTCACTAGATGGTTTGCTTTTATTTAATCACCTTTTAAAATTTGCTCACAAGAATAACCAACAGCTTTATTCAATCTCTACTGAAATTCAAATTCCGTTTAATATACCGACCATATTTAAAAATTGCACTTGAATTTTTTTCTAATTAATGTCAAAAAGCGTAAACAAAGCAAATTAGTGTGATGCCAGACTGTGCAATATTTTCAGAAGCAAAGTTTTAAGAGTCTTCAAACGAGTCATCAAACAAGTCCTATTTTACACTTAATCATATAACGTCAATTTCGTTCACCGATTTTTTCATTTTTAAGTTCAGTTGCTACGATTCCGATGACCAGAACACCAAGATCTGGAAATTTAGATTGAAGGCACTCATTGAGAAAATAAGATTTATTGAATGAATTATTTAAATATCGATTAGTTATTGAGTTATCAATTTTTTAAGACAATTTTGTTTTATAAAATTTTTTTATAAAACTGAAGGCCCAACCTAAATAGACGGAACAAAACACAACTTGACGAATGTCTTCACTCGTTACGGATATTTACGGATTTAGCCCAAAATAAAATGAGTTGCTCACCTCGTATTGTTATATATTTATTTAGTTTGTGCATTTTTTAAAATTTTAATAAATATTTGTGATAGATGAGTGAAATAATGATGAAATTGAAACAAATTGATGAAAATAAAATAAAGACTCACTCTGCACAGCTGTTGTTGACGAGTTGCTACGCTAGCAGTTTGGTTCTTAAGGAACCGAATTCTTGTTTCGTTCAATTTTAATTATTTCAGTTTTAATTACACAACCGTTATTGAGGGTTCTGGGGCTAATTTAAATATAATGGCCCATTATGATAGTCAAAATAAAGTCGACTTTAAATTTAAGGTAAGTTTTTTGACAACATATTACATTAAAAAAACTGTCAAAAATACTTGTACTAAATTTAGATTCGACTTTTATTTTGACTATGATAATGGGCCAACATAAAATATTTTCAGAAAAATTTTAATTATATATAATATATTTGAATTTGTTGATCTCATATACTTGTGATTATAGTGTACACTTTTTTAGCACAAAATATTTAATGAAATTAATACCTTAGCGTTTGTTAAATTATTGTTTAATTTCACACCTCGTATATAGGAATTTAATCCGTCTTAGCTTATAACGTAATCTTACAAAAATTATACTCTATGAACTTAATTTATTTTTATAACTCAATCATTATACGAATGTTAAAGGTTTGAACTGGTGAATAAATACTACGTTTTCTAATAAAAAAATAGAATTAGACAAATTCCTTAAGTATTTCACATTATATAGCTGCTTGTATGTAAAAATAGCACATTTTCTTACATAAAACCGTTATTTTCTAAAAATCTACCGTTATTACTCTAATTTATGAGAAGTTAATTTTAAAATCTTTAATTTGGTATACAAAATATATGATTTATTTATTCTCGGTTAAAAAAATTCATAATTACAGAAATAGTTAATCTAAAACATACTTATTCTATATGTATTGTATTTTTGTACTATATTTGGTGAATTTGCACTATCAAAAATAAATTTTTAATATATATGATTTTTGGTTGCTTAGTATGTAGAGTAAATTTCATCTATGATTTTGGGATACTTTGTTAAATATCTTATTATATGTAATATATATATTCATTTACATATCAATTGAAAGGTTTAAAGTAGGCTTTCTGAATAAAATATTTTTTTGCATATTAATAACGAGGCTTAAGGAAAAAATAACGGTTTTATCAGTAATAAACAGTTAATATGTATAATATAAAATCTCATACAACTCAATATACGGGGTCTTCCAAAATTGAGTTTATTTTTCAAGTTCAATTGAACACACATTATTAATAGAAATTCATCATCTGTTAATTCATATATGATGTAGAGGGTTTACAACTTAGTAATGATAAATGATATTTTCCAAATGTCTCTCCAGTGCGAGTCTACAGATGTGGGTTCTTTTGGTGTAATTTTCGATCGCATTACGACATATTTGGCTTCAGTTGTTTGTGGTTTATTTGCATGAACCCTATCTTTGATATGATCAGACAGAAAGTAGTTGGTGGCCAAATTGCTTCAGAATTTTGTGAGATTATTCTTCCCGGCAATTTTGCTTGCAATAAGTTCATTGTTTTGTTGGCTGTGTGGCATGTTGCACCGTCTTATTGAAACCATTTATGGTAAATTTTCATATTATCAAAAATAAGCTAAAAAAATCCTTGTTAACATGTCACAATGTCAGAGCCCCAATCATGCCGAAAGGTGATCGAATATTTTACCAAAAGAATCATTTATCAGTACTAAATTGGAGACCCTCTACATCATATATCAATAAACAGATGATGAATCTCTATTTAAAACACGTGTTTCATTTGTATTTAAAAAAAACTCCATTTTGAAATACCCATGTAAGTCATTTTTTTTTCTGACAGACAATATATTTTTCTTTAAAAAATCTGTCAATATTTAAGATTCATTGACCCTGTTCTCGCTCGCTTAAAAAAGGCAGAGTAATGGCGTTATTTTGACACCATGTTCTTACTACTGACTTTTTAAGACCGCCTTATTTTAAATTCCGAGAACAGTCAATAAAATGTGCTGTTAAATTTCGGAAAATTCATTACTTTGTGAGCCTTAAGTTAAACAGCAACGCAAAAATTAGAAATAAATGAAAGTGAAAACCCAACCAATGCAAAACAAAATTTATTTGCGCTAAAACATAAGACAACCAAGAGGAAAATGAGAAACAATGGCCGCATTCAGCGCAGCCAACAGTTGGCAACTGTTGTGTAAAACTTCACTGAATGGTACAAATTTGGTAGCACTAACTAATACTGATAAAGTAGCAAACGCCTTTTAATCGAGCGAACAAATTCTATGCTACATGAACACAACTGTTTGCTTATATGTCAGATGCTGTTACTGACGCTGTTAAATTAATAAACGCAGAAAGAACGCAGCAAATTTAAGTGAGAAACCTTTGCAATTGAATTAAATTTACATAAAAATTAAATTGAATCTAACTTCTGACGTGTAGAGTAGCAACACATTCAGAGAAAAACATCGTGAACTAAGGTAGCGCTACCATTACAGTTCACAACAGTTGTCTGCGCTGAATGCGGCCAATAAAACTACAAAATAACAGACGTCAAAATGAATCGCAAAATATTTAAGATTTTTGAAATTGCTGCCTTACGTAATTTGTCACCTTCCCACTTCCCACTTCCCACCATACCTGTATACGTCAAAATTAATCCGATGCTCCGCCTAACGTAAGATGCGTGAGAACAGGCTCATTGGGTATTGGCAAAGATATAGATGTTTCTGGAACAGATCTTTCACCTAAAAAATTTTAAAAATCGATAACTCTATATATCGATAATTCCTTCTATAAATCTTAGTAAACTTATCAATTATTACTTCAAAACTGCATATTCAGATCTTGTCGCCCAGGTAATCGAAATCATACCCGAATATGATTCAAAGCAAACAAGAAATCTGGGCAAGTGCTTTTAATTTATTGTTTCACTTTTGGTTGATATTAAAAGAGTATAAGTGACAAATTGTGGTCAAAATTATGGTAAGGATAAGTTTAAAGCCAATTCTTATTTACCTTTTCTGCTTTATTTTATCATTAAAATAATAAATCGGTCAGCAAAATCATATCCGAATCTGAAATAGGACATATTTGACTAACGTCAAATGATGACAAAATTATGCTTTATAAAATATATGTATATCAGGGTCGAAATAAAAAATACAATTAATAATAATACGTTTTATTTCAAGTTCATTTAGAATGCTTTAAGATCTACCTAAAATTTATTTTGAAAACTCTTTGAATCAGACGCATTCTGGGATAAGAACAGCATGGATAAATCGTTTACAAGGATCATCTCAGGACAAAAATGAAAAAGATTCTTAAAAGATATATTGTTGGCAAAAGCCTAACTTTAAAATAATTGTTTAGAAAACATATGGCAGCCATTTGAAAAAAAAGTCGGTGGCCTTATTCTGTAATGCGATTCAAAAACCAAATCACACCATATATATACAAAAATTAAGATTACAAAATTGTAGTTACTTCTACCTCCGCTTTTAAATGCTTTTTTATGTCTGCTTTGAATTCGAACTAATCAAATTTGTAAAAAAAAACTACACGTAAATAGATGGTGCAGTTTTGTTTTTAAATCGAAAAACAGAGTAAGGCCCCAGCACTTTCACTTTTTTCAATAAAAATTTTTTATAAAAATAAAAACCGCTAGGTCAGGTTTAAAAAGCACGTTTTCTCTAAAACACCCATTTTGAATTTAATCGATCTGACGAAAACTGTTATTGTTATGCTGTCAACCATGTTAAAAAGAGCTAAGACCGCTTGAATAGCTTGACAGCATTTGACGCTTTTTTGAATACTTAACGTTCGAACTTTCACTTGAAATTTGAGAAACATATTTTTTGTAGTTAAAACTTATATTTTATTAAAACAATAGGAAAAGCAATATCTGTATTTTCAGATTTTTATTCATAAGGGTACAATAGAAATATTATACGCTAAATTCTTTTTAAGGTTATTTTTAATATTTTTAATAAAAAAAAATTATCTAAATAACTTACAGTTATATTCTTGCAACTTAATATATGATGGATGAACTACAATTTGCAAAATCTTTTTTTAGTAAAACTGTTTTTTGAACACGAAGATTCCATTACGAGTAATATAACGCACGCAAGGCTTTTTTCATAAAACGTCAAATACGTTTGCAGCATTGTGTGAAGCTGATTGCTACAGAACTCAGCATATTAAAATAATTTGACGTATCTACCTACAGTTGTCTGCCTATTTCATTCATTCCAAAAGATATTTTGCCTGAACAATAAACGTTCAATTGCCATCGCAGTTACACTCATTGACAACTCGTTTAGATGTGTCATTTTAACCTATTTGGACGATTTTCAATCGCTATAAAAATTCTCAATTTGCTGCGAAGTGAAGTGAAATTCTTATTGTTTGTTCTTTTAAACTAATTTTCGCTAAAAGTATTAAATAAAAACTCACAAAAAGTGGTGGTAAGTGTTGCTTAATATGTGTGCAAACATTTGTGCTAGAAATATGTTTGAGTTTCACATTATATTAATGTCAAATCATGGTGTAGAAAATTGATAAAATTTTTGCAAACTGAACGTGACAAAAGAATGGTAAAATTTTCGGTGCGGTCTTCGCCATCCGCTGGAGTCTCCATTTTGAAATTAATATAATAATGTTTAAATTTAATACAATAGATGCGTATCGCATAATTGAATTATTATATATATTGATTTTGTAGCATGTAAATGCATTATGAAAAGCCTGCCGATATTCTAGCAGCGTTACACTGTGTAACAGCAGCTGTGTGAGTGTGTGCGTGTTAGTCTCTGTCGTTGCAGCTACGTCGACGATGTGTAGTGGAGCACCGGGTTTGGCGAGAAATCAATAAATCTTTTGCACAGCGCTGCTACTTCTGTTATTCCTGCGGTTAGTTCTGTTGCCTGTCCAGTTTAAATGTCAAAGTGACGTTTCATAAAAGTCTTCGTCTATCCATTAATTCGATTTAGTTATTCTAAAATTTTTCATATCCAAATTGTATTTTTGCTGACCACTCAGTTCATCCTCAGAGTTTAGTGAATTTTATTTTGTTTATTCCCCCACCAAAGTTCTCGAATTTTCGTCCACAGAATGACTTCAACGGCCGTAGTAGTTGTTTTTGTTGGTGTGTTTTTGCTCACTACTGCTGATACGGATTATTGTCTATAGCTGGAAATCATTGTCTGTCGATGCCTGCTTGTTTAAGCGAGGCAAGAAGTGTAGCAGATGATGTGGAAGACTGCATCACGGTATTTATTTTGATTTATAAATGTTGATAATTAGTTGATTAAATGGTGAAGCAAAAGAGGAAATTCCTTTTATGCAGAAAATGCAGATTATGCAGGAATATGCAGATATCCCTTTGATAATTATGTTTAAAAATAGGTTGTTTCAACTCGAAATGAACTCTAAAAGAACCAAGATGAGAACTCGTCTACATTAGAATTGCAAAAAACGATAGAACCTATTTCACAGTAGTTATGGAAAAGGATTTAAATTAGACAGTTTTTTTTTTGGGATAAGGGCATTTTTTTATTTAAATATTTATCTTGGTTTGGTTCGTCATATATATAAAAAAAAACAATTTTCATTAAACATGTGCATTTTTTACACAAACTGAAAAGATTTCTATTTTAAAAGGGTCCACAAATTCTTTGTTGCTATTATATTTTAAAAACTTTCCACCGATTATAAAAACACTTTTTTTTAGACGGTAGGAAATATTGTCCAAAATAAAATAGCCCGAAAACAAATCCAACATTTATTCATACAAAATTGGGTGATTATCAGGCATTTTCTGAAATCGGACTCGGAAGTGGATTGGAATCGGAATTAATTTCATGTTTCTTTTAAAAAATTTCCGAGTCCCTTTTTTTCGCCATTCATCTCAAACATCTCGTACTCGCGCCTTCTGCTGTTTTTTTGTCCGCCTGATAAAATTCGTCCCTCTTCCCTGCTCTTCTCTCTATCACTCCTTAGCAGAACGTGCTACAACTGACTGCAGGGTGGCTTATCAGGCGGTGCGCTGAGGGGTCAAACATCACTTTCCTCGGTATTAATTAAAATTTTTTTATGCTTTCTGAATAAAAGTAGGTATCGGGTAAAAATATATAATATTCTACGTCTCTAGCTGAATCAACCTATTTTTCTGTTGATTTTTTTAGTTTTCTGGCACTGAACTGTCAAAAGAAACCAATTTTTTCAATTTTCACGTGAAGAATAAAACAACCAGTTTATGCCTTTTTAAATTTTGAAGCATTTTGTTTTTATTTCTAAAATATATTTAAATGATAGAGCCTTCAACGTCAGGTATTATAGTAGCTACAATTAATTATATAGGCCTATTATGGTTCACATTATTAAACTGCTGTGTCTTCTTACGAATAGACATAAGATTCAAGAAGACACAACAGTTTTGAGCTATTATGGTTCACAAAAATACGTTGTTGTCATGCTTGATTGTGGAACGAATGTAGAATTCATTGGTTTGACTGGTCCCAGGTTGCTTCGAAGAAAAATAAAAACGTACTCTTAAAAAGTATTTTATAAATATCAAAAAGTACTACCATGATAAAAAATTTTTTGCGATATGAACTGAAAAAATGGTGAGCCTGTATTTAAATCCGTTCATTGCATTTGGCGATAAAAAAAGGATCAAATCAAGTTAAATTAAATAACGATTATAAAATTTTTTAAGTACAATGTATAATTTTTTACGTAGATTATAATGCTGTTTAAAAAATGCCGCTCTCCCTCCCTTTGGCCGTGAGAGGGATTTTTAGTAAAAAAAAAATACGTCTTTTAAATTGGCTATAGTTCTTACATTATTATACGGATATCAATATTATTAGTAAGATAAGAAATTATTTAAAGTTAGAGGAATGCCAATAATGGAATATATTCACATAGCGAAGATTTGCTTCACAAAATAAAAACATTCGGCAAATATTCGGCTACTTTGATCCGAAGCCGAAGGTTAAAAAAAATCGGCTAATTATGCCTTATACCGAAGCCAAATATTCGGTCGGATACTAGATATTTTGCAAAATCTTTGAAAATGCATTTTTATAGTACCAATAACATAATAATGATTAAAGAATTACGGCAAATTTAACATAAATATCCAGCCCTATCGTGAGTAATTTTACACGCGGAATCGGAAAAGGGAGTTTTTTAGATAAAGCTCAAGAACATTTTGGAAATATTTGATGCAAATTTTTTTATCAACGGTTATCAATAAATTTGCATTCAAAATTTCCAAAATGTTCTTGAGCTTTTTCTTTAAAATGAAAACTCCCTTTTTCGATTCCACGTAAAAAATTATTCATGATAGGGCTGATTATTTTATTTAAACTAGCACCCTTCACCACATTATACTCTACATCTAACACATTATAATCTACGCAAAATGCTACCTTGTGTCAAATAACATCTTGAAATTCCAGCATTTTCATTTATCTACATATATGTCACAATTTCAGCCAACGTAATTTCCCCTTCTCTAATAAACAATTGTACTTCCCTTCACCATTAAACGCATTTCTAAACTAATAAAATAGCACTTCTCTTTAGCATAAAACTTTCAAAATAATAAAAAGGTAACATCGCATAATTATTTCGTACTATCACAATAAAAACGTACTGTAATTAATACGTTTCGATGCAACTGTGAACTGGTTACTGCCAAAATAAAAAAAGTAAACAAACAAACAATTTCCAATTCAATTGCTGAATTCAATATAATTCTTTTCACAAGAAGACGTATTAACAATTTTCTGTTAAATTTTCATAGTTAATTAAGAAAACCGCAATTTTAAATAAAATTTTAATTTTTAATCCATGTATTTTCTTCAACACAACACCAAATTAGCTGTCTTAAAAATTTGCCAGACAAGACAATAAATAAGTAAGTGTATTGAAGACACAGCATTGTTGACAGACAACAGTGGAATGTATTCAGTTGCTTTGTTGTCTGCCGTAATAGCAATTTACACATCGAAGACAGAAATTACTGTTGTGTTGTGAACCGTAATAGGGCTAATAATTTGTATAAAAAATTCTGTTAAAATTTGTTTTATAATATTAAACAAAAATATAGCAAAACACTTAACAATTTTGATTTAGAGATACCTAGACGTATAGTTGTGACCCGTATCAACCCGCATGTATATTTTTTAATTATTTTAGATATGCAATTACATATACAATAAGGTGACTAAAAAAAAAGCTCCATTTGTACCCATCTAAAAATGAACCTTGAAATTTTTCCCAAAATATTTTGGCTATACCGAAATTCGTCAGTGAGTTAAACCATTTTGCAAAAACCTTCAAAAATCATGTTTTTCGTAAATATGTTGGCTAGTGTAATATTAGAAATATTAGACCTGAAAGAGTTCTTCTAATCTGCATCAAAACTTTTTAAATATTTACAATCGTATTTACGATAATTATGTTTTGTATTTGTTTTTTAAAACTTTTTTTTTTATTATTTTCACTTAAATTCAAATAACTTTATTATTTCTTATGCGATCCTCGTTTTCAAGACATCGTTAAAAAGGCATGGAGTGCTTTCATTTATTGCTTAAACTGAATAACATAAAAACTGAAATATTTATTGAAGTCTTTGTTGCAGAAAACTCCTGCTGTCAAAAATACTGTAAGCAATGGAATAAAATATCAAAAATGAAAACGACGAATGATAAGGAACGACTCTTCTTCTATTTCTTTTTATGTCCTATTGCTCCTTGTGGATTCTTGATTGATTGTCCTGTGGACTTCATTTCTTTATCTAGGGTGCGCTTCCAGGAAAGTCTGTGTTGTTTAGAATCTCGCTGAAGTGTTTCTTAGAACGTTGAAGTTGTTTCTCGTCGAGGAACGACTCAGAAAATACTTCTTTTTAAATTTTTTAGGCGGAATGAGTCGAAATTAGCTAATTTTAAATAAACGCTGTATAGATTACTCGTTGCCATGAAATTGGGGTACATTTTTCTAAATATTGATTTCAATACAGATTCCGAAATTCTTCAGTGAAAACTGTATCAATGAAGTTTAAAATAATAAATTCAATATAATTGAAATAGTAGGTACAGTTCAAGATGTTTTTCGCTCTGAGACAATTTAATAAATCGTCTACAAATTGTGATATAATTCATTATTTGTTGTTTCCGCGGAATAAGAAAAAAGACCCCCACTTGGACTGCCCATGTTTTACGAAGTTGTGTTAAAATAAATTATTGAAATTTGAAACAATGCCGAATTTCCGGTTAAAAAAGATCAATAGTTAGAAAACAAATATTGTTGGGTTAAAAATAATGATTTCACAGCTAGTCGTTGCAAACATAACATGCTCGTCGTTTTTATTTTTATTTTATTTCATTTCTCCAGTAGGAGTTTTATGCAAGAAAGACTTCCTTAATATTCAGTATTTATGTTATTCAGTTTAAGCAATAAATGAAAGCACTCCATACCTTTCCAACCATGTCTTGAAAACGAGAATCGCATAAGAAATAATAAAGTTATTTGAATTTAAGTGAAAATATTTAAAAAAGTGTTAAATGAACGAATAAAAAACATAATTATCGTAAATCCGATTGTAAATATTTAAAAAGTTTTATGCAGATTAGAAGAACTCTTTCAGGTCTAAAATTTGTGACGGTTTAATTTCTTACAACATTACACTAGTCAACATACTTACGAAAAACATGCTTTTTGGAGTTTTTTGCAAAATGGTTTAGCTCACTGACGGATTTCGGTATAACCAAAATATTTTGGGAATCGCCATAAAAAATATCAAGGTTCATTTTTAGATGGGTACTTGGAACTTTTTAGATGGAACTTTTTTCCCCTCCATACAAGTCGAGTCACCTTAATATACAATTTACAATTTCTACATTAGGAAGCACTGAGTTATGCAAATTTTTGTACAACTTGAACTGAGCTTTGGTTTTAGTAAAAAAATTCAGGTTGCCAGTGACTTGCTTCGTACAAAAACAACGGTAGTAGTTCTTCTGCTCTTCATTTTCGTTAAACATTCATTTTAATCTTTATTATCATTGTTAATGTTATCATTGGTACAATATGTTTCCAACTTTGCATAAATTTTTGCTTCATGGACCAGAAATTATAGCGCACGTTTTGTTACCGATTGATCAACTGTCAGAGGAAGCAAATCGAAACAAAGATTTTAAAACATTTTTGGAACATTTTTATGTTAAAACGTAGCCAATAAAAAATTAATGAAAATACTTTAAATAAGTTCTCATTACTCATTACTACATATCGCATATAGCATTTACTAGAAATTTTAATCTAGGCAATATTATATGGAAATTTGATTATGATGAAATGAATCTTGCGCCTACAAATATAAGCAATCATATCGAATCTTCCTTCGTAGACTTCTGCCGATTTCTGTCAATACAATTTGATATAGATAATTAATATTTCTATTGATTTCGGTGGAATACTAGACTTAATTTTTATTGACAAGTAAGTAAGTAAATTTATTGAGTCTCTAAATATTTAACAATGAATTCTATAAAATTAAAGTATGCAAAACATAGAACTGAAAAACATTATTCTATTTAAATTTAAATGATTACTGCTTTCGCTATAGATATTGGTGAATAATTCATGCTTGCTCGCGACATGTCAACATAGTATCTTATGACGTTTTGTTATAAATATGATGACTTAAAAACTGAATTAACTTATACTAAACTTACACTAAACTTATACTTTTTTATTGACAAATATCTCAACATTAACATTGATGTATCTACGATATCTATTTTTAAGAAAATATTACAAGATGTTCCTTTATAAGTTGAATTGTTGTGAGGGGCTATGTTGAAGTATATAAGAAATTCTGAAACTGTACTGTTTGCTAAGGAACAAGAAGCGAAAATACGCGGAGAATTGATTATCCAGTCAAATCAAGAATATTGTTAGTTATTTTAGTAAAGCCAAATAACAGTTAGGACATTATTTTTATGAGGTGGCGATTTTTTAACTAGAAAATAGACCATTAATTTCAGGTATGTTCTATAAGCCGATTTACTTCGAAATCGGATTACTGTCAGATAAGTTTTCATTGAAAGATGTTCTACAATCCGAAACCGATCTTCGAATCCGATATTAATATTTTCGGCGGTTTGTAGGTGTTCTGACATCCGATTCATTGGAATTCAAGTCATATGTAATCCGTACAAATTTTTGTTGGTGGATTCTAAATTTTTAATGAAATCGTAATAAAAAATAAAATAAAAAAGTATGTGTGTGGCCGACACGCACTGTAGAAGTGAGAATTCTGAAAACTGTAGAAATTTTTTGTACGAAGACTTTTTCATAAAACATCGTTTCCTAAAAATAAGAAAAAATCAACTTGAAAATCAATATTTTGGCCTTTCGATGCAAATATGTCTGCAGTTTTTAAATGTATTTAACTTAATTTTTTTTTTGTTCAAAAGTTCAATAAAAGGACTTAACAAAAATAGTTTGAACTGTACCGTTAGGTCGATGTATATATTTTCATTTAATTTTATTTAATTTATTTTTTTAATATAAAAAGCCTTTTTGACCAAAAATATAATGTTATATTATGTATTATATTGGAGTTCTTAAAACAAATTTTTATTAAGTCCTATTACCTAAACACTATTTATCTATATGTTATTATAAAAAAGAATAATTGTCTCTGATTGATGAAACCAAATAAAAAAATAAACTACGCTTATTAGTACAGTACAGCACACAGTACAGTACACCGCTATAGTTTGCCTTGTACTGTGGTTTGTTTGTAATTTTTGTACTGAAATACATGTCGTTTTCGTTTCATCGATTTTTAAATCACAACGGTGCTAACTTCAAAAATTTCCCATTTGCGCACAAATGCTGCCATGCTTAATTTTTCTAACTTTGCATTACTTTTTTCAATGTAATTTATTTATTTCACGCTTTATTGACGAAGATTTGAAAAATGTGATTATTCGGTAAAAATTAAAATATAAATGAAAAGTTGAATTTGGCTTAGCTCAAGTTGATTTTTATCCACTTTGGACAAAGTTTACTTTCTTACAGTACTTATGCCCGATTCAATGCTTGCATAGTTTACAGTTGTTGTTGCAGAACTGCAACATTGGTTGCAGATACTGCAATAAATTAAAAAAAAACAATTTTTTACTAATCTTATACCTAATAAAAACAAATCGTCGGTTTACAAGTAAATTTCATTAGGTAACATTTATGAAATTCTGAGTAATTGATTTTTTAGTGTTTTTTTGGTCTCTAAAAATCGCAGCTTTAATGTAAAATCTTAATATTAGGATTATATAAATATATACTGAATCTAAAATTAAAAATTACAGTAAATATTTTTGGTCTTACATAAATACTAAAAAAAACGAATGGCCTACCTAATACTATGTTTCGTTTGGATTGCCTTCTGATGATACTCAATGCTCTGCCTAGATTGGTGATCAGAGACCCTAAAAGCGCTGGTTACAAAATTTTGTCTCCATTTAGCCTTTACTATAAAAGTTAGATTGCTCTTGGCTAACGTATTGAAGCTGCTATTGAAATTTTTGATGAATTCAGATTCGTGGTCAGCGACCTTTAAATCGCCTCCCATGGTAATATTTTTGTCTCGATACGTAGCTTCTGTGAAATTATCTTCATTTTTGGGTCTCTCATCCCCCTGTGTGGCGTCGCGACACTCCTGATCGTATCGCTAGTTTCGACGAGGGCGGTGGTAGCCAATCACATCTTCAGCAGTCACATGTATGGAGTGGGAAGTGGAGGAGGAGGACGGCTTTGAAGCAAGAGTAAGAGTCTAGTGACGAAAGCTTTGCTTGTCCGTTTTGATTGCAGCTTGTCGATATCCACAGAGTTTTCTCTGTATAGGGTTGCGTGCATTCTTAGCTGCGCACAGACGCGCACGGATCTTGGCAGCGACAAGATAGTTATCTGAGTATGTTTGCACCACGGATCGTGAGTTCATTTTCTGCACTGGAAGAGTGCCTTCCGTTGATCCAAAGAGATCAATTGGTTGTGCGCTTTTTCGGAGGTGTTGTAGTGAAGGCTTAACTTTTTAAGGCACGAGTGCAGCGCTTGTAAGCATCTTAAAAAAAAAATCCAATGTGATGCAACAGTTTTAGTTAAATATGAAGATTATTAACGAAAGCTTTTATTTGTACCTTAATCCTGGACTACCAACGTTTAAAAACAGCTGTAAATGCAACTGACAATTATAAGGATTGCATAAAGAAGTGCATAAATCTAATTCTATGCTCAGAGTTATTTTGAATTTAGTTCTACTGGGTCTTATCAACCCACTTTAGTAATGGAGGGTTAAACAGAAATCAAATAGGATACAAATGCATTTAATATGTAACAATATGTATACTAGGCCGGGTCAATTTGTATGGACGAATTTTTTGGAGGTCTGGCTCAGCGAAATTCGTAAAATACATGTAATTTCAAGACTTTTTCTCCACTACAGCATATACAAATTCTGAAAAAAAGCTGTGCGGACTTTCGTAAATAGATTTTGTTCTCAATTATAAAATATGAATGTATGAATGTATGTGTATGAATCTATTTACGAAAGTCCGCACAGCTTTTTTTCAGAATTTGTATATGCTGTAGTGGAGAAAAAGTCTTGAAATTACATGTATTTTACGAATTTCGCTGAGCCAGAATTTGACCCGCCCTAATTTATACATATAATAAAACTAAAATAAATTTCAAACCTATACCTATGGATATAAGCCTATGGATATAAAAAAAATTGCAATCTAAAATATAATCCAGTTTTTCAACTCTACTTCAACAATGAATAAACAACGTTATTATTAAATGTTTCCATAAATCTTTAAAATTATCTCGGCACAAGCGCCAATCAGAAAAGAAAAGAAAAGAAAAGAAAAGGAAATAAGTAAGCCACTTCCGGAAACTAGCTCAGTGAGGCGTCGACATGGCACTCGAATTCCTTATGACTTTTTCTTTACTGTTTTTATTTTTTTTTTCATTGTGATTCTTAAGGCAAAATGCACAACCTAGAAACCGGAGAAGAAAGTAAACAGAATTTCTTCGTTTCCAGCTTGAATTTTAGCTGCTGTTTGTTGTCGTCTAGCTAGATGAATGTCTGTCCGTCCATCTGTATTATTCGCTTTTTATATATGCTCTACTATTCCACACACATACACCGACACACACACATACACACACTGCGGATTCAAGATGGAAATTTATTTGCTTGCAATAAAATAAAACCCAAGCAACGAAAGTGAGCTGCAAACTTTTCGCTCTCCAAGTTTAAGAAAGAAGCGTGTGTTTTCTAGTTGTTTTTTTTTAACAGCAGGAACTCTAAGAACGACGTCAATGACGACAATACGTTGGTGGCAACTTCCACATGGCTGGTTAACCAACAGCAACAACAACAACAGAAGCAGCAACAGCGAACAAATGAAAGTGAAATTCTTTTTCTTTACTTCTTAGTTTGCCACACTTTTCTATGCTGCTGCTTTCCATCTGCTGCGGCGCTTCCTTTCTTCCAAGTTGTCTCCCAGACACATTCAAGTTGTCCTTGAAAAACTTTTTTATCAATATGCTGCGAAACAGTTGGAATTTTATCTAACTTTTTTCTCTGCAATAGACTATTTATATTTGCTAGTTTCGAGTGTTCATTTTGTCCTAAAAGCGGATTTACAAAAATATATAAAATTAATGTGACATTTTTTGGGCAATTTAAAAACAAAAATTAAAAACAATTTTATAAAAAACGTAAAAATTTTCAAACTCAAGCATTCTACTAAGATATTATTTTAAGGATACTCTTATGATTATTTTCTAATTGCATTTATTTGTCTTTAATATATATATGTTTAAATTTATTTCTTTCTTTGTTATTCTACTCTTTTATTCTACTATGTTTTAGTATTTCTAATCTATTCTATTCTATTCTATTATTTATAATGTATTTTATTCTATTCTATTATATTCTAATCTTTTCTTTTGCTTTTATATTCTTCTTTAATATATGATATTCTATTTTTCAATTCTATTCCTCTTTTTTGTTCTTTTCTATTAAATTTTATACTATTCCATTTTATTCTTCTCTGTTATATTCTATTTTTACTATAGATATAGTATATTATAGATATAGTATAGTATAGTATAGTATAGTATAGTATAGTATAGTATAGTATAGTATAGTATAGTATAGTATAGTATAGTATAGTATAGTATAGTATAGTATAGTATAGTATAGTATAGTATAGTATAGTATAGTATAGTATAGTATAGTATAGTATAGTATAGTATAGTATAGTATAGTATAGTATAGTATAGTATAGTATAGTATAGTATAGTATAGTATAGTATAGTATAGTATAGTATAGTATAGTATAGTATAGTATAGTATAGTATAGTATAGTATAGTATAGTATAGTATAGTATAGTATAGTATAGTATAGTATAGTATAGTATAGTATAGTATAGTATAGTATAGTATAGTATAGTATAGTATAGTATAGTATAGTATAGTATAGTATAGTATAGTATAGTATAGTATAGTATAGTATAGTATAGTATAGTATAGTATAGTATAGTATAGTATAGTATAGTATAGTATAGTATAGTATAGTATAGTATAGTATAGTATAGTATAGTATAGTATAGTATAGTATAGTATAGTATAGTATAGTATAGTATAGTATAGTATAGTATAGTATAGTATAGTATAGTATAGTATAGTATAGTATAGTATAGTATAGTATAGTATAGTATAGTATAGTATAGTATAGTATAGTATAGTATAGTATAGTATAGTATAGTATAGTATAGTATAGTATATTATAGTATAGTATAGTATAGTATAGTATAGTATAGTATAGTATAGTATACTATATTTTACTATACTATACCATCTGCTGAAAACAAAAGTAGATATTTTTAATTCGTTTGGCATGTATTGTCTCAAGGAGTTTGATAAAAAAACGTCCGTGGCGAGGCAGCGGACAACAGCGTCCTACTAGTTCTCTTATATTTTATATTTTATATTCTCTTTTATATTTATATTCTCTATATTTATGTTTTTTATTTGTGTTATTATATTTATTTTTTATTTTATTATGTATTTTGTTATGTTTATTATTTTTTATAGATTTTCAATCTTGGCTTTAATTTTCTTCGCTCTGCATTCTTTAAAACGATAATTTTTTTCTCTCTGCTTTCAGCGTTTTACCTCATCATATAATTAAGCGCTGCAACAAAAAGAAAAAAAAAAAAGACAAACAACGTCTAACAACAGTACCAAAACAAAACCACTAAAATGTCCAGCCTCCCACGTCGCATCATCAAAGAGACTCAGCGTCTAATGCAGGAACCAGTACCCGGCATCAATGCCATACCCGACGAAAACAATGCGCGCTACTTTCATGTCATAGTCACCGGACCCAACGACTCGCCCTTCGAAGGTGGCATCTTTAAGCTAGAACTATTTCTGCCCGAAGATTATCCCATGTCTGCGCCCAAAGTACGTTTCATCACCAAGATCTATCATCCGAATATTGATCGTCTCGGACGCATCTGTCTGGATGTACTTAAGGATAAATGGAGTCCAGCGCTACAAATTCGTACCATTCTGCTCTCCATTCAGGCGCTGCTAAGTGCACCAAATCCAGATGATCCATTGGCCAATGATGTTGCTGAATTATGGAAAGTGAACGAGGCGGAAGCAATTCGAAATGCACGTGAATGGACTCAAAAATATGCTGTTGAAGACTGAATTGATTTTGTTCGATGAGTTTTCATGTGTAGGATGATTGACTGGCAGTAGAAGAAAGGTGCAGCAGTAGTAAATAAGAGAGTGGCCAGTCGTTGAAGTTATTATGAGTATAAAAAGAAGGAGGAAGGCAAGAGGAGAAGAAGTAGTTGGGGGGGTTATAAAAATGCACCAGCAGCGCGATACACCGGTGGAGCTGAGTAAATTATGGGGGTTGTTTTTTTGGGGGTATTTTTTTTAATACAAAAAAGAAGTCAGCGTGAAAATTATATATAAAATATTGATGAAATTGATTTATATAAATAATGAAATATTTAATTAAATATTATTATATGCTATAAATATGAAATTAGTAATATAAAACAACAATAACAAAAACACTTGTAAAAATACTTGTTTTCATTAAAGCGACATTTATTATTTTTCTTTTTAGTTAATTAGTTTTATGATCTATGAAATTATTACATGAATTAAATTGTGAGCTTTAGATCGAGTAAGTTTTTAAAGAAGGCAACAACAACATGTAATTCATGTAATTTTTCTTTTTATTTAAGAAGTTTATTCTGAGAGGGCTCAGAACTGCAGGTTTGCCAAACTACTAAGACAGAAAAAGTTTATCATCACCTTCATGTGCTTGCAGATCCGTGGGGCGTTTTACTGTTAAAAATGAGAATTTTCTTAGGCGTACAATTTTTACTTCGACGATAATCATGATGAGCATAATTGCTATGATTTGACCAAATTATGAAAACAGTAATATTTGCTTAGCTGCACAATAAAATTGCGCCCATAAAGTGGCAAGTCCTCGTAAACTTTAACTTTCTAAACTTTTTTAATATGTGCATTGAATCTTGACATTGGACAAGTATATAAAACAGCTTGAGAATTGTGAAACTTACAGTAGCGTCCACACAATACACACTCCCCCATACACACACACACACACACACACAGTGGGACAAAACCTTACTGTTTCAACCAAACTGATTTATGGTCGTAGAATTTAAGCCAGAGGAACATTTTTTTTAAATGATCGTTTTTCTTTTTATCTTTAAATCAGTGTGGCCGTTTTTTTATTTTCAATTCCTATATTTCATAATTAAAACTAAAGCTTAAAAAAATTGTTATTTGCTCCAAATTTGTTTTTAATGCTTGTTTTTTTAAATTTTTTCTTTAAAAAAGTCTCAAAAAGGATAAATTAATCGAACTTCAATGGCAAACTATTTTATGTTCCTGAAAAATAAAAAAAAATATGTCTAGTTTTCAAAAATATAGATCGAACAAACTGCTATCAATTTACATTAAAAATTATTGATGGCATATTTTAATTACTGAATATATTATTTTTTTTTATAATTCTAATTTCTTATTTTTCTGAAAAAAACGCTACATTTTTTCTGCCCTATTTAGAAATTCTGACCTTTTGAGAAGTAACATAGTGATCTCTAAAATTGAATCGTGCTCTTTTCTCAAAAATGTTGACTTCAAAAGTAGAAAAAAGGCAGAATTTCAAAGATGTCAGAAAAAAGCAACATTTTTTCGAGAAACGAAAACGCCATAGAAAAACAAAGAAAACACCCAAAACTTTACAACTATTTAATACTACCCATGATATTTAAAAAGGAAATGGTTTCCAAAATTTGGATTTTAGTTCACAATAAATAAAGTAACGCCAAAAAGTCAACAGCCAAACTGTATTTAGGAATCTGAAAAAAACAAATTGGTATAAATTTAGGGAGGTAGTGGAAGCATCGATACCCCCTCTCACAGTTGTTCCCCCTTCGACGCCACAAATGAGGCTTTAAAATCCCAAGAGGAAAACCAAAACTTTCTTGGTGGTGAAGGGAAATTAGTACTTTAAGGTCGCAGTGTAGAAAGCTTTTAAATAAAGTTAAAAAATCGTGCAGAACTCAATGCTGGGATGAGCATAAATCCAGTTAAAAATTTTTTAATTAAGCACTTCGAAAGACTCAGCGCAATTCTGAGGCTTTTCTGCGGCAATATAGAGTAATCTTCCGAAGCATCAAGACTCCGTCAGATCCTCGCTTTTAATTCTAGCTGTACAAGCTACTTGAAGAAATCAGACGATTAGTCCTGAAAAAACTCCAAAGATTGACGCTCATATAAGTTGTAACATCGATTCAAATTTGCTTTCGGCTTCACATGCTTACAGGTAGAGTAGGTGTGTAGAAACGGCCCTGCACTCCCCAGTGGAATACACAATGGTAGCTTTTTTTAGCATGAATTTTTTAGCGTGCATTTCTAGGTGACTCAAAAGGCAGAAGATTTGTGAGGCACCCCTCAGGGGGGTGTTCTATCAAGTTTATTATGGAACTTGGTAGTCAATGAACCACAGAGGAAAACAGAAAAGGTGGCCTGCAAGGTGATTGCCTATGCGGATGAAGTAGCTATTGCTGCACAAGGAAATTTTCCTAACTCTCTCGGAGCTGCTTGGGTCAGCGCTCTCCGATCTCAATATTTGGGCCAAATGCTGTGGGCGGGGGGGTAAATCCCTACAAAACAACTGAGTCTTTTTACGATAACTCCTCCACGTCTTGATGGAACTCAGCTATACTTCGTGGAAGAGGCTAAGTTTTGGATATAAATTTAATCTACAAACCTAACATTTTGGAGCAAACTAGGAAAGCTAATGTTGTGCTTTATATGCCTGTAATAAAGCAATATGTAGAACATGGGGACTTACCCCGAATACGTTAAATTTGTATAGCTATAGTGAGGCCAATCTTGCTGTATGGAGTCTGTGTGTGTGGTGGACAGCACTAAAAACACAGTCTAATTGTAAATTGGTAGGGAAAATATAAATAACTGCGGCCATATGTATCAGCGGAGTGCTAAGGTTCACTTCATCTGAGGCGCCAAATGCAGTTCTTCACTTAATATCCTTAGATATTATTGGAAAAAAAGGATGCCACAGAAAACAGAAATTTGCCTTAGAGCAACCTCGCAGTGGGCTAACACTCGTATACGTCACTCCTCTTTTATCGATTTTGCAGGAGCAGTTCCTAGCAACATCGACTACACTATTGCCACTCCCTTATTCGAGAATGACTTTCACACAGTAGTCCTACAGTAATCACACAGTAATTCGCGTGCTCGGATTAAAGAATCCATTCTATGCATAGGTTTTTTAAGATTTTCGTTATAAGATTTTTTTTTCAAGATATTGTTTTCAAGAATTTGAAATTCTGCGAAAAGGACCCAACCCAAAAAATTTATACTAATGCTAAAATTTGACATTGTTGTTTTTGAAATTCGACACTTTTTCCACGAAATTTTACACTTAATTCGAAATAACAACTTATTTTAAATTTCAAGATCTTTTCAAGATTTATGCATATCGGTCATTCCATGTCAAATCGGACGCTTTTGCCCAAAAAGTAATTTTGACGATTTCGATTTTTTTTTAAATTTTGCACGTTGATAGAACTTTAAAAACAAAAAATATTTGCATACTTTTTTATAATTTTTTATTTTTTTTTTGCAACTATACACAGAGAAAAATTAAAAAGAAAAACAAAAATTGTCATTTGGACATGTACTCAAACAACTATATCTTCTAAGCCGTTAGTCCTACAAGAAAAAAATCAAGGACATATTTTAAAGATCTTGAATTGCTCTTTATTGTGGTCTCCTTTTTTACGAACACTTTCGAGAAAAATTGTAAAGTTTTTGACCACTAAAAATTTCCTTCTCATTTTTCAAGGTCAACACCACTATTTTTTTGGCACTTTGAAAACATTATCGTATTGAGGAATTCATTCTTAATGCATTCTCAAAATTTGATGTTGGAGACAGGGAACGAAAATAAACCGAACGATATTTTAATGTGCCTCGCATGGCATGAATTTCCGTTCGGTTGCGTATATGTCAGTGGAGACGAACATAAATGTTATTATTCTGTATCGTTCGACAGCATGGCATACACTACATTATAATTATGTTTGCATACTCTCTACTCAACACATTCGGCATACGATATTTTTTACGTAGGCTGTTCTCTCTCAATTTGTGTCTCAGAATCAGTGTTGCCAACACTTTTTCATATGTATAAAATTATATATATAATGTAAAAAATGTACTTTCAACCAACTCTTGGATATTTAACTCTATTTGTGCAAAAATTCCCTCATCGTCAGATGAATCGTAATATTTATATACAGACACGGGGTTTTGAAATATTAAATTTCAAGAAGCCTTCTGGTATGTCAAAGCAATAGCAAAATACATGTTTTAAATCTTTTCAATAAACACTATATCACAAGAGGTGCATTACGCATATGCAATTCTATTTTTTTTCCATGCTCTGTTTTTACAATGTTCATTGCGCTTTTTACTTACCTTTTCATTCTATGTTATTATATACACATATAGGTTTTTATTTTGCGTAAACGAACATTTTAATTTGCAAATATTTTATTCATAAGAATGCGCTAACATTCAAACCTTAACAGATCGGAACAAACAATTTTTCTATTGTTTCTTAAAAAAAAGCCGTCAACACACATAAAAACAAGCATTGAAAACTTTAAATAATTATTTTTATAAAAATATTCACTTTTCAAAACAAGCTAGAAAAAGCTAGAAGATTAGGGTTGTCAATTCGGTGACCAGCGTGTAGATTGACTCGTAGAAGATTTACATTTACTATTTAGATCGCTTTCAGAAAAGAACAAAAAAGCTTGAGTGTCTCCTTAATGCTCTGTTAACTATTTGCCCAACGTCTAATACTAGCGAACGCGTTTTTTCTGTGTCAACTATTATTAAAAATAAAGCGAAATTGATTTTTTATATCAAATATTTAATATCTAATTGAAAAACACCATACTTATACTTGCTAATATTTTGAGTTAAGATAGATACACGTTAAATTACTTACAAACGGTTTTTTCTTTTATTTTGGATTCAATTTAAAAAGCTGTCATTTTCACTATTGTAAATTTTTTAAATAACATGGAAATAACAGTAGTAAATGTAGTTTACTTATGTTTTTAGACTGCAAAAATTATTATATTTAAAAAAAAAACTTGTCATTAAAATCCATTTGTGAAAAAAAGACCGAAATATATCATAGACAGATATACCCAAAACCTCAAGATAAAGGCAGAAAAAATATGTTAGCTTATAATATTGCTAACTTGGCAACTCTGAGCAGAAGCAATAATTTTTTCCCGCTGGTAAAACTTTTTGTGTTCCAAATAAAAGAAGTATCTATATATATAAAATAGGATGTGTGTATGTATGTAACGTATGGACTTCAAAACGGCTGGGCCGATATTGATGAAATTTTCAGGTAATGTTCATCTTGGTACGGTGGGTAACATAGGCTATATTTGGACCCGATAGGTGGCGCTGGGGTGGACTTATATCGAAAATTTGAATTTATGGACCAATTTAACTGAAATTCAGAATGTATGTTTGTTTGATTATAAGAAAATAATTTGTGTATAAATGGACACGGTAGGTGGCGCTGGGGTGGACTTATTTCGAAAACTCGATGGCGTGAAAAATATATAAATACTTTTAATTTTATTTTATAACGAGGGGAGTAGCGAAGCACACCGGGTTCAGCTAGTACTTTAATAAAAGTGCTTGCTTTTTTAAAGTTCAAACCTTAGCTGGGAAATTTTGATTACGACTAGTAATTAATTGCATTATATTTAAAAAAGAATTGTAATGATAAAACAATTCTTATGCAAAAAAAATTCTATTAGTAATTGATTACGATTACAAATAACCAAAAAATAATCACGATTGCTTTAGATTACACCAAATAATAAAAAAAGTACGCAATAAAAAAATCTAACTACTTTTAAATAGGACTGGCATCTACATCGTAAGAAGAAATTAAGAGGTTATGTAATGAGTTAATTTACCACTGGGATGACGCTAACACTGTCGAATTGTTTTTGTTTTATTGCATCATTATTCTCTATTCATAGCATTGAGAATCAGGAAGAGTTGCACAGTGGTGTGAACGCGGAATTAAATAGATTTCTCGTGATAATTTTTGTTACAATTTTGTCATAACCCTTATAGCTTTGACACATTGGCATAGGTAATCTTGGTTATCTTTTGTAGTTTAAAATATAACCATTGGGTATGACACACTCAATATTTTTCTTAACTAGTTTAAAAAAATAACGAAAAATAAAGACGCAATGGGCGAGCGGACAACACTATAATCGTAAAATTTCAGCGTGTGTGCTTGAGTGAGAGAACAGTAGTTATCAACGAAAGTGTAGAAAGAAGAATATCAAAATCAGCTGTTAAAACTCGTTTAGCTATGATAAACGACTTTCGGAAACTAGTTTTGACTAAACGAATTCTAAACATAGTTTAGCAGAAAATTAAAATAGAAAAGCGATTTAAACAAGTTTAAGTCTGCCAATGTGTCATAGGTATTAAGCCTTTAAGGTGATATTAAAATTAAAACAATTGGCTGCATACCTGCTTAAAAGAAACCAAGAGGGTAAATAAATGCTAATATTATTTTTGACAGAGCAGAGTGATAGTTTAAATTAAAAAATGTAATTCCTTATGAATTGAAATTGTATTTTGCTTACAATCTTAAAGTCAATATTAACATTTAAAATAATTGGCTGCGAACCTATCTTAACGAACAAAAGAATAAATAAATTCGTATACTTTTTTTAAAGAGCTGTTTTACAATATCTATAACAAAAGAATGTAGCGTTCATAGTTTTTGAGTTACATGGAAAGTAGGCGCGGTTTGGGGCGGGTTTGTTTGTTTTCTAATTATAACTCACACGCATAATTTTATTGGTCAATGACGAATCCTTCTATTTTATTCCTACATGAATACGGGATGGAACCACTGTGCGGTGTAATTCCATGAAAGTTCAGCAATCATCTTATTTGTGTTCGTTCGCACTAATATAGTAAAATTCACAAGGGGCCGCACTCGGATCTTGCTGAACAGGAAGGGCCGAGCGCTAAAGTATATATCAACTCTTTCAGTGAATTTGTCCAATATATTGGACACGACAGAAAGTAATTTTTAATATTATTTTGCTACGGTTTTTTTTTAATTAATTTGGTTCTATAAAAAACAATGTACCAACATGACAAAAATAAATTTCTAGAGATATTTGATATTAAAGTCAGTTTAATTTTGTTTCTGTCCTATTTTGTAAGAAAAACCAACCGTACAGAAATCAAATTAATGTTTTATTTTACTTTTTATGTCAATAAAATGATAATAAATTTAAGAGGACTTTTTAAATTTTAAAATGATTTTAAAATGATAATAAAATTAGGAGTAAGTAGCGCAGGTAAAAATCAAAGGTATGTTTTTCATCTTTTTAGGACCGTTATGATAGGAGTATTAACCTAAAAAATACTACTCGGCTTAGCCTAGCCATTGAAAGGACTTAAGAGACGTTGAAGTGAAATCGTTGAAGTGTCAGTCAGATAACTTTAAACCATTTAGATGTTACCTATTCTAATATTAATTATAAAAACCTAAGTACTTTTTATAAAGATTGTTTTACATTACAAAAATAGTGATGAATATGGTGAGTTTTAATTATCGAAACATGTAAAAATTTCAAGTCATTTAAATAAATTTTGAGACTTTAAGAGAAAAAGAACTTTTTATAAAGTGATTTTGTATGGGAGTTAGGCGTTGTTTCTACCCGAGCCGCTAATTTTCGAACTTCATCTTTATTTTTAGATAGAATCTTAACCCACTACTATACGGTTTATGATCCAGCTAAACATTTTTTGATGGATTTATACACTGAGAAAAGAAGCATACTGAAATCAAAGAACATTTACTCAATATTAAAAACAAATTTTATTTGTTTTAGTGCAAATTTTTTTTTGTTTTAAATGGAAAATTTTCCTTAAAATAAAGAAATAAATTTCAAAACAAAGAAATAGTTTATTCCTTTAAAAAAAATTTTTTTTCTGAAAGAATAATTTCCATTTGCAAAAAAAAATTTGAAAAAAAAAATTTCTTTGATTTAAGTCTGAGTGTGTAATTCATTTTTAAAATCAATATAAAAAATAAAACAAATAAAATTTTACTTTTGAATAAAAATTCTTAATTTTTTTAAATAAATGTGAAATAGATGCAATAAATGAATATTGTTTAAAGAAAAAATTCCCTTAAAACTAACGAAATTTCAGATTTTAAAACAAATACCTGTGTTTTTAATTTCAAAGTTGAACTGAGTTTGTTTAAAATGGAATAACTAGATACACAAACAAAACTTTATGTAAAAAAGTAGTTTCATTTCCGTCAGAAGCCATATATGGCTGTTCGAAGGAATGCGTGATTTCATGACCTTAACATGTACAATTGAAACACAATTCCATAAACAATAAACAGTAGTCTTTTATTCTATAAAAAATTATATTATATAAGTGAACTTACTTACATGTAACAAAGAAAAATTAATATTTTATTTTCTGAATTCTCCAGCCATAACGTGATAACACGCACTAATAATATAAACTGAGATTTTCTTAGCAGCTGTTAAAAAAAGAGCCGTGTCGACAGACAGGCAAACAGACGGAAACGGCTAAATCGGCCCAGCTAGTGATGCTGATCAAGAATATATAATATACTTTTCTAAACCAGACACGCCTTTTTATGGGCGTTAGAAACAGTATAAAAATAAATAAACTGAATAGCTAAAAAAATGCTTTGATTAGTCATACTAAAACAAGAGCGCCCTGCAAATGTATGCACCTACAAAACTGAATGCGCCCTTGATACGCAGCATGTGCTTAAACAAAGATAAAATTTTTTCTCTCTGCTTTCTCAGTCTCTCAAACAACGCTTCTCATAAGGTTCTTTAGTGTAGCTTATACTACGGAACAATGATGTTTATGTTCAAGTATGCAACTTGAACGCAACCGAATAATGGCCTTGGTAAAGAATGCTACACAACATAAACGTTCAGTTCTCTCAAATGAACGCTTTACTACCTTAACGAACGAAACGTTAGAGTTTATTTTCGTTCCCTGGTTGGAGAATCTATGTTTACTATTTTTAACGAAATTTTCAAAAACTGGCTACACAATTTTTAAGTACAAAATACTTGAATTTTTAACTAAAAATGGAATTTTTAGTATTTTTTTACTAAACTACGCACATATCGTCGCTGCGCCAGAAAAAAAAGTTATATGTTTTTCAGTAACTTTTTCAGGAGAGCAAAAAACAAATTTGTTTCAGAGCATTTCTGGTACTGCAAGCAATAACGGTTTTTGATTACTTCTAAATCATAAGAGTTATTAAAAACTGCGAATGCAGAAATATGGGTAATAGTATGGGTAATACCACAATAAAGAGCAATTCAAGATCTTTAAAATATGTCCTTAATTTTTTTCTTGTTGGACTAACGGCTTAGAAGATATAGTTGTTTGAGTACATGTTCAAATGACAATTTTTGTTTTTCTTTATAATTTTTCACTGTGTATAACTGCAAAAAAAAATTTAAAATTATAAAAAAAATATGCAAATATTTTTCTTTTTAAAGTACTTTCGAAAAGCGTCCGATTTGACATGGAATGACCGATATTTGTTGTTTTCTAGGTTTTTTTTTCAAGATTATTTTTTTCAAAATGTTGGTTGTTTCAAGATTTTGACATGCAAGCAATCGGCCCGATCCCGTTTAAAGCAGGTAAGTTTCTATAAAAAATATTCGATGAACTCCTTCTCCCTACTCTAATTCATTTAAAAAAATTATCAAAATCGGTTGAGAACACAGGAGTAAATGGTGCTCAACTGTTTTGCCTATGCCTATTTATGGGTTGGGTCCTTTTCGCAGAATTTCAAACTCTTGAAAAAAAATCTTGAAATCAAAATCTTGAAAAAAAATCTTGAAAACAAAATCTCGAAAAAAAATCCTGAAACAAAAATCTTTGAAAAAAAATCTTGAAACTCAAAATCTTGAAAAACCTACGCATAGAATGTATTCTTTAATCCGCGCTCGCAAATTAGATTTTCAAGATTTCTGAATTGAAAATTTGACACTATTTCGAAAAGTGTCCAATTTCGAAAGAAGTTTAAAATTTTTCGAATAATTTCAAATTTCGAAAATACTCAAAATAATGAATAATTTTCAAATCACAGAAATTGTCAAATTTTGAAATAAATGTCAAAATGTCCAATTATTTCAAAAAGTTTCAAATTTCAAAAAGTGTCAAACATCGAAAAAAGTGTAAAATTTGGAATAAGTGCCAAAATTCGGAAAAATTGTAAAATTTAAATTTAATTTAAATGAATTAAAAATTAATAATTTATGAATTTTTTATGTTGTGAAAACAGAAGAGATCATAAATGGACAGCTTTAATGTTATGAAAAAATAAGATTAAAATAAATGAAAAATTTACTACTAGTTCGTATGTTATGAAAAAATAAGATTTCAAAAAAGAAATATAAAAACGCATGCTATGAAAACATAACACAAATTTACTTTAAATGAACTCAAGATTAATAATTTATGATTTTATGTTATGAAAACATAAGAGTTCATAAATGGACAAAAACCACCACATCTTCGTCGTTTGTCTGGATGATGCTAAGTGTGGGACCATAAATATTTAAAAAACTTATAATTTTGCCAAAGTTTGATATTTTTGTTTTCGAAATTAGACACTTTTCCGTTTTTTCTCGAAATTATACATTTTATTCGAAAGAGCAACATTTCTTAAAATTTCAAGATTTTTTTCAAGATTAATGCATATTTTGTGTTTTTTAGGATTTTTTTAAAAAATTTCGTTTTCAGGGTTTTTTTAAGATTATTTTTTTCCAGATTTTGACCTTCAAGCATTCGGACCGCTCCCTGGAAAAAATTTAGAAGTTGTTGAAAATTTTTTAAAATGTTCGTTTTCGAATTATCTATCAATTTTTCAAACCGAATTTTCATGATCTATTTTATTTTTAAAAATTTTAAAAATATCTTTTTTTTGAATATTGTTAGTTGATATTTTGAATTTGAATGTGATATATTATTCACCCTTAATATCTATTTATAAAAAGGGGAAGGGGTCCGAATGCTGAAAGGTCAAAATCTAGAAACAATCAAAATCTTGAAAAAAAAATCTTGGAAAAAAATCTAGAAAACAAAACATATGCATAAATCTTGAAAAAAATCTTAAAAAAATATAGAAATTTTAAGAAATCTTGTTCTTTCGAATAAAATGTATAATTTCGAGAAAAAAACGGAAAAGAGTATAATTTCGAAAACAAAAATGTCAAATTTTGGCAAAAATATAAAATTTAAAATTTTTATGGTCCAACACTCTACGTCATCCAGACAAACGACGAGGACGTGGTGGTTTTTTGTCCATTTATGAACTCTTATGTTTTCATAACATAAAATAAATCATAAATTATTAATTTTGAATTCATATTTCTTAAAATTTGACATTTTTTTGCAAAATTTGTCACTTTTCGAAATTTGGCACTTATTCGAAATTAAATATGACAGTTTTTGCAAAACTTGTACCTTTCGAAATTTGACAATTTCTGTGGCTTGACAATTATTAATTATTTTGATTATTTTCGAAATTTGACATTATTCGAAAAATTTGATTTTTCTTTCGAAATTGGAATTTTTTCGAAATAGGGTCAAATTTTCAATTAAGAAATCCGCGTGCGAGAATTGAAGAAATCATTCTATGGTTCATTCTATGTCATTCAAGATTTTGAGTTTCAAGATTTTCAAGATTTTCAAAATCTTGAAACGAAAATTTTGAAAAAAAATATCTTCAAACTCAAAATCTTGAAAAACATTCGCGCTCGCGAATCAAAGAATACATTCTATGCGTAGGTTTTCTAGATTTCCTAATTGAAGAATTCATTCTATGCGTTTTTGAAATTTTGAAAATTTGACACTATTTGGAAAAGTGTCCAATTTCGAAAGAAGTATCAAATTTTTCGTATAATGCCTAATTTCGAAAATAATCAAAATAATGAACAATTGTCAAGTCACAGAAATTGTCAAATTTTGAAATAAGTGTCAAATTGTCCAATTATTTCAAAATGTTTTAAATTTCAAAAAGTGTCCAATATCGAAAAAAGTGTAAAATTTTAAATAAGTGCCAAAATTCGAAAAAATTGTCAAATTTGGAATAAGTGTCAAATTTCGAAATGTACAAGTTTTGCAAAAAATTTCATCTATAATTTAATTCGAAAAGTGACAAATGTTGCAAAAAAATGTTCATGAATGGACTAAAACCACCACGTCCTCGTCGTTTGTCTGGATGACACTAACTGCATTATTCTGTATCACGAAGAAGCACACCAACGACGAGAGAGACACGAGAAGCAACACGATTTTGTATAGAAGAAAGTATTGCTTCTCGTGTCTTTCTCATCGTTGGTGTGCTTCTTCGTCATACAGAATAATGCAGTAAGTGTAAATACTTAAAAAATTTATAATTTTGAAAAAAATTTGACATTTTTGTTTTCCAAATAAGACATTTTCCGTTTTTTTCTCGAAATTATACATTTCATTCGAAAGAACAACATTTCTTAAAATTTCAAGATTTTTCAAGATTTTTGTCAAGATTTATGCTTTTTTGAGTTTTCTAAATTTTTTTTCAAGTTTTTCGTTTTTAGAAATTTTTTTTTATGAAGATTATTTTTTTTCAAGATTTTGGTTGTTTCAAGATTTTGACCTTCAAGCATTCGGACCGCTTCCGCAGTATAGATTTAAAAGTATTTTAACTCTAAAATTTAAAAAAAAAAATTAAAAATCCAAATCTAAAATTCGGCTCAATTTGTTTGATTAATAGATAATAAAAAAAAAATATATAAAAAATTTTTTTCGATTATTAGGTTAAATATTATTTTGAAAACTTGGTATTTAGTAATAATTTACAGTTTTTAATTCAAAAATGAAAAAATAAATAAAATTAAAATCGAAAAATCGGATAGGCAATTTGATAGACACATAACTGAAAAACATACATTTAAAAACATGCCGCACTCTATGAAACTCTAACTTCTTTTACCTTTAGGTTAAATTGTGAGTAGAAAAAGTTGGTGTTAAGTAAGAATTGCCTTTTTCATTAAAAATTGCAAAAAATTGGACATCAAAACCAAAAATCCGGACAGTAAAGTTTTGTTCCACTGTTTCTCAACTTCATTTACATTCACTTTAATATGGAAACCGGATATGTGCCGACAGGAAAAACAAAATACACTTTGGACAACAAGAACTGCAAAAGCAGGCAAGGTTTTTATTTTTAAAAAAATTCTTATTCAAGGACTATAAAGATCTCAATCGCTGAATGCCAACCGTTACGTCAACAAATGGCCCAAAAAGCAACAACTGCCAGACCTATGATGTTTTTAAAAGTAACCACGAAAAAAAAAAAAAATTGAGTCCATCACAACAATATAGTATACGTACCAACCTCAAAACAGCATATTTGAAATAATCCTTAAATTGTGTCCATAAAAGAAATTCTACGTGAAAGCCAAAAAATTAAGTAAAATAAAAAAAAGGAACAGTTATAAACAAAAAACTGCGGAAAAGTTTGGCAAATATTTGGAGAAAAACAAAACAACAAAAAAAAAACAAAAGGAAATCAAAAAATTAAGTTAACACAGACGAGCCAAATCCTCACCAACAACACAGCCAAAACAAAGCAGTTAATACAGCCAAAATAAAAGCTACCAGCGCTCAAGCAAACGAACTAAAAAAAAACAAAATCAAGGACTTAAACCACCAAAAATTATCTCTCAATAAAGTTTGGAACTCACTTCCTGGCCGCGTTAAAGCAGGTATTTGCGCGTCATGTTGCTCAAGTTGCTTTAAAAGTTGCCAACAATACCATATTGTTGCTTTTGTGTGTGTTGCTTTGTTGTGCTTTGTGGCGTTTTACTACTATGGTTTTTGCAATTCTCTTCTTTCTTTTTTTTGCTCGTGAATTTAACTGATTCTTAATCGTATATCCGCTATTTTGATTAGCGGTTTGTTTATTATTGTTGTATTTATTTTTTGTTTTTTACCTTTGCCAAAAAAGTTTTGAAATTAAGTTTATTCTTTTATTTTTTAACTGAAATGAAGTTTCCTGCCAAACAGTTTGAGGACATGTTTATCCTTGCCAGCGAAAATTAGCCAAGGTAAGGTATAAATGTAAAAACACGATACTCATGCGAGGAGACCTGAAAATTCCACGCGAAATTCGGCTACAAAAAGTTTGCTCTGAGTTGGTTTTGAGTTTGGCCCAAAAAATCAAAAGTAATTCAATCCTGATGTTTGAGAGGGAACAGTGGAAACGCATTTAAATTTTTATTTCCGGTTTCATGTTTTTAGAATAAAGAAAATATGTATATAGAATAGAATATATTGTATCTATAACTTTTCACCGCCCAGCAAGAAATGGTCATGTGTAGGATTGTGTTTTAGAATATATAGCCCCTATGGACTATACATTGCAGAACGCTTGATTTTCTACACGGTGCACAGTGCGATTTATTTAACTTTAGGATGACATTTAGGTTTTTTTTTGCTAAATTTTATATATACAGGGTTGCCAATATTCAAAGCGCCCATTTTATTTTTAAATAAATCAAAGAAACCACAATTTTTTGTCTGTTCGTCATGAATATCATTTAATTGGGTTCAAGTAGATTTGCTTACATTATTTCTTGAATATGATATCTCGTAAATGGTCGCCATTGGCCTCTACGACATATTGTGCCCGTTTTGCAGCATTTTCCATGGTTTTCTTCAACATTTCGATGGGAATGGCGGTTATTTCTTGACGGATTTTGGTTTTCAGCTCTTCTAGGGTCTTTGGCTTGTTGACGTAAACCTTTGATTTCAAATAACCCCACAAAAAGAAGTCTGGAGGCGTTAAATCTGGTGATCTTGGCGGCCAATCGAAATCACCATTTTTTGACATCAAACGGCCAGGGAACAATTGCTTCAAAAAATAGATTGTAGTGCGGCTTGTGTGTGGTGGCGCGCCGTCTTGTTGAAACCAGTAGTGCCTGATACGCTTTCGACGAACGATTGGCATGAAAAAATTGTTTATCATATCGCGATAACGCTCCTGATTGACAGTAACTCTGTGGCCATTATCATCTTCGAAAAAGAACGGCCCAATGAGCATTTTAGCACAAAAGCCGCACCAAACAGTGACTTTTGCATCGTGAAGAGGTACCTCTTGAATCTCTTGTGGATTTTCAGTGGCATAAATACGGCAATTTTGTTTGTTTACCGTTCCGTTCAACTGAAAATGAGCTTCATTTGCACGTCATTGAAAGCACGTTGAGTTTTCACCAGGGTTCAGAAATTTTCACTCATGTAACAGAAATCTCCAACATAAATGTCAATAAACACTATTTGAAGCACACAACACACAATGTTATTTTCATTTCATTTTTGTGTGTAACGTAGTTATCGTGTTGTTGATCATCCAACATGAATTCTTCGTTTTAATATTTGCTTGTGCGTCACAAACTCAAACAATGATCGATCTCAACAATTCTCTGTGTTTCAGTTTTACACTTATGTTTGCGTCAAAATGTTCATGTTGGAGAATTCAGGCCTTTGTCAAAACCAAAACAAAGACAATTTTTCCAACATGAATAAGTGGTGTTTGCAAAATTGTCTTTGTTTGTGTCGGTCATTAAGATCGATCACTACTGTCGTGTGGCGTAAAAAACAAATGCTGTTCTGGTTGCTGTGCAGCGTATTGAATTGGTTTTTGGCCAAGTGTAGCAAATTTCGGCGTCAATTAGAAAATATTTTAAAATATTAAAATAATAACCTAATAATATGTTTTTTCAAGAGATTTAAACGTCATTTATCAGTGTTAAGGGGTCGCTGATTTCGAATCTAAAGTCAGAATGTTAAAATTCAAGATGGTGGATAGGGTTGCCACCTTAATTTTTTGTAGTTTTATGAATTCGGGGCTGGCAAAAAAAAAATGGTACTCCAAAAATGGGTCGCTGAACCCGAATCCGTTGTCAGAATTTCCAAATTATAAAATTTTGAAATAATAGGGTTGCCATCTAATAGTATGTCTTTTCAAGAGTTTTAAACGTCATTTATCAGTATTAAGGGGTCGCTGATTTCGAATCTAAAGTCAGAATTTTAAAATTCAAGATGGAGGATAGGGTTGCCACCTTAATTTTTTGTAGTTTTATGAATTCGGGGCTGGCAAAAAAAAAATGGTACACCAAAAATGGGTCGCTGAACCCGAATCCGTTGTCAGAATTTTCAAATTATGAAATTTTGAAATGATAGGGTTGCCACCTAATATTGTATCTTTTCAAGAGTTTTAAACGTCATTTATCAGTGTTAAGGGGTCGCTGATATCGAATTTCGAAAATTTTATAATTTGGAAATTCTGACAACGGATTCGGGTTCAGCGACCCATTTTTGGAGTACCATTTTTTTTTGCCAGCCCCGAATTCATAAAACTACAAAAAATAAAGGTGGCAACCCTATCCTCCATCTTGAATTTTAAAATTCTGACCTTAGATTCGAAATCAGCGACCCCTTAACACTAATAAATGACGTTTAAAACTCTTGAAAAGATATATTATTAGGTGGCAACCCTATTATTTCAAAATTTTATAATTTGGAAATTCTGACAACGGATTCGGGTTCAGCGACCCATTTTTGGTGTACCATTTTTTTTTGCCAGCCCCGAATTCATAAAACTACAAAAAATTAAGGTGGCAACCCTATCCACCATCTTGAATTTTAACATTCTGACTTTAGATTCGAAATCAGCGACCCCTTAACACTGATAAATGACGTTTAAATCTCTTGAAAAAACATATTATTAGGTTATTATTTTAATATTTTAAAATATTTTCTAATTGACGCCGAAATTTGCTACACTTGGCCAAAAACCAATTCAATACGCTGCACAGCAACCAGAACAGCATTTGTTTTTTACGCCACACGACGGTAGTGATCGATCTTAATGACCGACACAAACAAAGAAAATTTTGCAAACACCACTTATTCATGTTGGAAAAATTGTCTTTGTTTTGGTTTTGACAAAGGCTTGAATTCTCCAACATGAACATTTTGACGCAAACATAAGTGTAAAACTGAAACACAGAGAATTGTTGAGATCGATCATTGTTGGAGTTTGTGACGCACAAGCAAATATTAAAACGAAGAATTCATGTTGGATGATCAACAACACGATAACTACGTTACACACAAAAATGAAATGAAAATAACATTGTGTGTTGTGTGCTTCAAGCAAATGTTTGTGAGTGAAGGTGTGTGAATATTCTGAACCCTGGTTTTCACTATTGACTTGTTTTGTTGAATGTAAATTTCAACAATTTTAGAGCGTGGAATGACGCTTCAAACGCGGTATATCATTAGTCGATTTGACATCACTGCGGAAAGTTACAGTGTTGCCAGATGGGCGCTTCGAATATTGGCCACCCTGTATGTCATAGCATGTCATAGCGATGTCATAGCAAAATCATACATATTTTTTCCATTCCTATAGAATGAATGAAATATTACGTTTTAATCATGAATGAAATCTTACAGCAAAAATTATGTACTTTTTCTTACATTAGACGCAAACAAATTAGACGCAGCATTTTTTTAATGTAACTTTGAGATTATAAATAAAATTTAATGACGGTCGCTTGTAAAGTGTAGCCCTCTTTTGATAAACACTCTGTAAAAAATTAACAAAATTTCTCAAAGATATGTAATATTTTATTAGCAGTATTAGTCTGTGCAAATATTCGCCCAAGCTGCAATCGCCCAATTTGTGAAATGAATAATCGCCCAAAAAAGAAACGTCAACTCTTTTGGCCGATTGTTCATTTTAGTTTGGGCGATTGTTCATAATTAATGTTACCAACTATACTTACTTTGTAAGTATCATACTTATTTTCAGCTTCATATACTTACTAAAATTCCATGCTTATAAGTATACTTACTTTTAAGATTTATACTTATTCATGCTTACTTTTCAGCTCTGGTTGAACTTTTGCTTGCAAAAGAATAAAAAGTTTGGAAATTGGAGTCAACAGCGTTGAAAATACAGACACTGGAGTCAATTTTATTTGTAAAAAATAATTTTGAATACAGCTGTAACGATTTTAACAAATTTTTGAAGACAAGACTTGACATATTAAACAACATTTCCAGCCAAAACAAATACGATTCCAAGCAAAAAGAAAACAAACCAGTTAATGTAGCACGTCAATTCAGTGACAGTGAGGGCAAATAATGATAACTTTGCTTTGATCTCTGTATACATTTTTGGCTGGGTCGATTTGTATTTAGGTAAAAAATTGATGTTGCCTGGGCGATAGGGGACATAGGGGTGCAATTTACCCTATCTTGTGAATTTTTTTCTTTCCAAAAATGTTTGTATATAAACATTTAGAACAGCTAAAACAATACTGATGCCAGAAATGAAATCCTCGTACCCGATTCAACCTAAAACCGGTCTCACATTTATACGCTTTTAAACAAAAATTGATCGTAAAAAATTCCTAAAAAAAATTCACACCATTCAAGGTTTTTGACCATCTCGGCTGAACCACAAAAGCTATCCACCTTATATTCACATGTTTGTGTGGTCTTCCGAAATTTTTTTTTTAGATCCCCTAGGTGGCACTGTGGTCGATTTTTATCGGTTTATAGATACAATTTTTTTTAAAAATCGACCACACTGCCACCTAGGGGATCTAAAAAACAAATAACGATAAATTTTTGTGTTAAAACGTATCAATAACCGTAATTACGTATTACTTTTACCTTTTTTATGCTTTTGTTTGTTTTCAAACTGTTTTATACATATGAAATATACCCACCGGACCATATGCGAATGTTTTGCGGAAAGTGATAGTTTTGAGTAGGTTTTCGAAAATGACTTTTTTTTTGGTAATTTTTGTTTTTTTTTTTTAATTTGCGTGATCAATATTCTTGCTAAAGAAGATTAAATTCGTGAAAATTTAAACCATAACAAAATGTTAATTATTAAAAAGTGCATTTCTATAGTTCGTTTTTTAACTCATTTTCGAAAAAAGGGTTCGTTTTTAAGAGGCAATTCAGGCCGGCGAATGAGTTAAAGTTAAAAATTGTTAATGTATGAGTGCCGAAAAATAACTTTTCAATAGCTTTTTTAACTCGTTTCGGAACAAAAAAATTGACATTTGATGATTCTTTTATTCACTCCCTACTAAAGAAAAAAGGTTCGCTTTTGAGAGGCATTTTAGTCCGACGAATGAGTCTAAAAAAGTTCATTTATGAGCGTCGAAAATGAGTTTTTCTACCAGAAAAAGTTCATAAATGAATTAAAAAAAGATAGTTTTGGTTCTCTGGGTATATGAACTGCAAATATACAAAATTAATTTTTTTTTTATCTGAAGAATTGTGGTTTTAGTTAGATTGTCTACACAAAACTTTTCGAGAAGAACAAAAAGAGGGCGTGACACCACTTACGGAATATTGTGGGTTCTATTGGTTCTTAAATTAGTAAATAATATCTAGAAAATATTAAAAATTTTTTTCTAAGGTGATATACTTACTTATACTTATTTTTAAAAATTATACTTACAAATACTTAATTTTCAGTGTTCTAAGTAGCAAATATACTTATTTTTTAATAACATGAGTTGGTAGCATTATTCATAATGAATGTTCGCTCAAATTTTGAAGAATGAATGATTTATATATGAATGAATGAAGATAATGATGGACATTATGGCCGTAAAATGCTTTGCCCTTATACAAAATTCAAAAACTACATTTCGTACAAGGGCAAATTTTGTTGGGTGATTGTTCAGTTTGGGATTGGGCGATTGCAACTTGGGCGAATATTCGCATAGACTAATACGGTGTGCAAAAAATCGCCCAAGTTACAATCGCCCAATCCAAAAATGAACAATCACCCAAAAAAATTTGGGCGATTGAAGCTTGGGCGAATATTCGCACAGAATAATACGGCTAATTCGCCCAAGTTACAATCGCCCGAAAGTACGAAAATTAACAATCGCCAAACAACCTTCAAAAATTTTTGGGCGATTGTTGATTTCGGGCTTGGGCGATTGTTCGTTTTGTTTTTTTTTTTGCGATTGTTCATAATAAACAAAAATATTTTTTGGGCGATTGTTCATCGCATTTTTGGGTGATTGTACATAATGAACGAGCACCCAGATTTTTTTGGCCGATTATTCATTTCACGATTTGAGCGAAAGGTCGCAGTCTTGGGCGATTGTTCATCGCTTTTTTTTACGATTGTATATTATGAACAAACGCCCAACTGTTTTTGGGTGATTGTTCATTTTTGGGTTTGGGCGATTGTAACTTGAGCGATTATTCGCACAGCCGATGGAAATACTTCTGTTCTATTGGAGACGTTGAAAAGGTTGCGCAAAGGCCGAGAAAGTGAAGAAGCACACATTTTACTTAAGTCAACTAAGACACAAATGTCTAGTTTTGATTTTGAACCTTAAGTGAGGATATAGCAAAATGAGATGGAGTAATGCTGAAATGGGATTAGTTCCATTCTTGCATTTGTTGACATATACATAGTATATCAACTGGTTTCTCTAAAACTTTGAAATATATTAGGCAATGTGTTGAGGTCAACCGCTTTATTAAGGACGCTGCAGTGTTCCTCCATATTTTGCAAATTGTCTTCTCATTTAATTTCCAAAAAGCATTCCTTTACTAAGTGATCTCAATGTCTATTGCTGTACATTTTGTGTTAATCACTTAACATGACTTATAAATAGAATTATATACAAACAAGTATAGAATAAAAATAAATTGCATTCTTGTATACTTTACTCCAGGGGTGTCCAAAAGTTTCTATGGAAGTGCAAACACTAACACAGATAAACTTTAATATTACCCAGTGGGCAATTGCAGGAGTCTGAAGGCCTTCTAGCAGGCCTGCGTTAGGTTTTTATAGGCCTTCCACACTCCTTACAAACACCATTGTATTGCTTGTATGAAATGGGAAAATTTGTCAGGCCTTCCGCTCTTCTTGCTCAAAAGAGATCTGCCAGAAGTTCTCTTTCGAGAAGTCACGTTAGAAGGAAAAGCAATATAAATATCAACTGAAAAAAAATACGACTAACAATTTCAGATTTTAACCATGGTCCTCTCATGCGTCGGTCCGACATCTTACCCACTCGTCTACCGTGGTTGTTAAGAATCAATTGCTTATTTTGCATCAATACAAATGAAAGTAAGCTTTCGGGAGCCCGTGTTCGAGACCCAACTCTACCAAAAAATGTTTTTGTTTGTTTTTATATCTTAATTTTTTTACAAACAGTTCTGTGTATTTACATTTTTTTTAAAATTTTTTTTTATATTTTCTTCATACAAATATATAAGAAAAGACTTGGAGTTTTTCCTTAGAAATATTTTCATATAATATAATATGTAATGAGTTAGTTTCCGGGAGCCCGGTTTCGAGAGCCAACTCGGACATAAAAATTTTTTTTGTTGTTTTTTTAAAATCTAAATTTTTCTACAATCTGTTCTGTGTGTTTAAAATTTTTTTTAAATTTTTTTTGTAAATTTTTTCATATAAAATATGAGAATATTAAAGTTTAAAATTAAATTAAATGGTAGAGCTCGACCAAACAGAAACAGCTGAAAACAAATCAGCAAAAATCTAAAAACAACTTCAGTAAAACATGCTTTGTTAGTGGAAGACTTCCAGCAGGCTGTTGGACTCCATAAATAATAACATAAGCGTAGAGACTGAAGTAAAGCAAAAATACAACAACAAATGTGAATATATGAAATTTGAGAAAAACTGAGAAATTGACACTTCAAATCTCATCGCCTCTGTGGTGCAGTGCGTTAGTGCGCGCTTGCACGGGTATCACAAAGATTTCTGATGAAGCCTTTAGCAAGGCTGAAATTGCAATAAAATCAGCTAGTGATTTTTTCCTTTTCATATTGAAAAACTTTGTTGTTGTTGTTGTTTCTTTGGAAAGATTCGTTAGAACAATTAATTGTTCTAACTTTGACCTTAAGCTCAATAAACGATTTTAAACTATCAAACAACTAGAATTTGTATTTAAAATCAAGTATGATTTAAACTATCAAACATTTAGAATTTGTATTTAAATCATATAAAGTCAACATAATAAATAACAAGGTCATTTAGGAAAAAACTTTAATTAAATTTAAATATTAAATTTTTTCATATAAATTTGAAAAGAATCAGAACCTTCAAAAGGTAGGCCTTACAGAAGTACTCATCAATGCAGTGATCATGGAAGGTGTATTGCCGCCAATAATAGCAGTGGTAGCATGCCTTCTTTTGCGGAGCACTCGCTGAAATGCCCACTGGGTATAAAAAAAGTTCAATTCAATATAAACACTGAAAAAAAACTCATTACATTTTCTGCAAAGTTCTCGGCAATGAAAAAACAACTTATTAATAAAAATTTCATTTACATTTTCTATGATCCTTCCAACGTCAGTCAAAATAGAAACGAAATCTGCATGAAATGTTTTAAAATGCCTTTTGAAATTATACTATAGGGCTATTCCCAGTTACGGGCAAATAGTTTTGCAAATGCATGCTATACCAAATATTGGCCATCAACTGTGAGCACACTTTTTAGAACAACACTGTTGCAAACAAAATTTTCAGCTGTTTTGGAAGAAAAAAAAAACACGTCGAATAATATTTAAGGTCTTTTTCTCCTTCAGCTTTTTTTTCTTCGCTCTCTCGAGTCCCATTTGTGTCGGATTTGTGTAATTGCGTCTCTGAATTGATAGCTGGTTGATTGGCAAATCAGTGTTGCCCATGCACGATTGTATGCAATTGGATTTTAGTGTTGCGAATTTTTTACAGTCGTGCAAATGCAAATCTATTCATTTTGTTGTTGTGTCCTTAGCCGTTGTGTGTTCGTCTGAATTATTTGAAAGCATATTAAACATTGTGCTTTAGCCTTAAAATTATGAATGGAAAATAAATTACTTTCCCACTTTTCTTCCAAAAATATGTTATTCATTTTGCAAAGTTAATAATCAAATAAATGCAAAGTCAAAATAATTTAAATTTCGAACTTAAAACAAAGACCGATTTTTTCAAGTGCTTCTCAATCCACAGCTGCAATTTTTTTTAAACGAAATCATACCCCAGTAAAAAAATGGATCATCCTATGAGCGATCTGGGAGTGCTCCTTATTGATTCAAGCTAGGTGTATTTTGTGTTCCCTCCCTCGCTCCCTTTAACATCCCAGAGGAGCTCAAATGGAGTGATCAATAAATGATCCAAATGGATCAGCAAAGCAACATTTACTTTGTTTTATTTGGATTTATGTTTACTCCGAAAGCTAGGCTCAAGACATTAAGACTGCTCAAGACATTAAGGTCTCGAGGAAATTACTTGGCCAAATCGTGAAATTTATAATGCCATTTCAAATTACGAATTGTTTTTGATTCTTTTTAAAAACTGTACTTTAATGGCGTCAGTTGCATCAGCGGATGGATAAAATGCAATTACCGTTGTCTGGTCGCACTTCACGACCTCAGTGTTGAAACTACGCAAATCGAATGGAAGGAACATTTAAAATATTTTTTCACTGAAAATAATGATAGAGTTTCCTAAAAAGCACATGCTCCACTTTATGTTCTTTTTTTCATTAATTGCTCGCCTATTGATCTAATAAATGAGTAAAGGAGCACAAGGGCACAAGTGCTCACTTTTTGATCCAATAAAACAGCAAAAGAGCGCTCCCTTATTGCTCCTTATGGGAGCGATCGCATATTTTTTATTGGGACGTTAGACAACCACAAATCTACGTTGAAGATCACTGTCGCCAATGTCTACCAACAAAGCATACAAAATTGTTGTTGTTTCCCAGTAGAAAAGTGGATCAACCTATGAACGATCTGGGAGTGCTCCTTATTGATCCAAGCTAGGTGTATTTTGTGTTCTCTTTTAACAATGCATGTCCTAGGAAGGGTAGCGCTCCCTTTAACATCCCAGAGGAGCTCAAAAGGAGCGATCAATAAATCATCCAAATGGATCAGCAAAAGAACATTTCAAATATTTTTTTTAAAAAAGATCAAAGAACCTTGCATGCGCCTTATACAAACGAGGTTTGGTCTTTGACCTCAAAGGAAAGGGATAGATTATTTAGAGGAATTGATTGGAACCATACGTGAATTATTGATTAGGCGAAAGACAATGCTTTGAATTGCTTTTCACCAAGGCTTGTGTTATGCCTTAACCTCGGCAAGCATTTCAGCCCCTAGTTGTTCCTGTCCTTTTATTCCACATTTTCCACAATTTAGTTGTGAATTTTTAGTTCCCTACCATTCTTAAATGTAGGAAAGAACAAAAAAAGTGAAAAGAACCATGCCCGAACTCGGATTCGAACCAGGGACCTCTGGGTTTATGGTCTAGCGCCCTCTCCACTAGACTACAAAGGTCGATTTTTCACAAAAAATAATGATCGAGTTTCCTAAAAAGCACATGCGTCACTTTATGCTCTTTTGCATAAAGTCACTTTATGCTCTTTTTATTGATTGCTTGCCTACTGATGTTATAAAACAGTAAAGGAGCACAAGGGCACATGTGCTCACTTTTTGATTCAACAAAACAGAAAAATAGCGCTCTCTTGCTGTTCCTCATGGGAGCGATCGCATATTTTTTTACTGGGTTGGTTCGAAGTACTGTGTGTGTGTGTGTATTACTGTGCGTTTAGACCGCCTGAACGAGCGAAAGAAACCTCGTTCGTTCGCTCGGTTTTAACACTTTGCCCGAACGAACAGTGTTCGTTATAAATTTATCGCGAACAATGTTTGCCCGGTGTAAACAGTAAATTAGGGCGAACGAACGAAGATTCCTTCGTTCGCTCTGATCGAACAAGCTTCGATCTTTTTGGGGGAATCCGGTGTTGCGCTGTGTTTAAAAACAGAAAAGTAGCAAAGAGGAGTAGCTTTAGAGAATAATTTATGAAAATTATTAAAATATGAAGTAATTTAGTTTTATGTTTTTTAAAGTGTTCTGTTAACTTTCGCTGCAATATGATTGTGTTGTGTATAGGACGAAATTAAGTTTTTAAGCGGAAAACCCTATATATTATTTATTTGAGGCGGCTGTTTATTTGAGGTAATTTTTTTTTTAAATAGCTATATAACTTTTAATGAAAATTTTGAGTTCATGGATAGCAAATATTATTTAATGTAGCAGGAGTTCGCAATAGAGCTCGTTCAAATAAAATAAAAAAGTATTTTAGGTTCTGCTGAAACTTTTTGAGTTTTTAATCGAAGATTTTAGAAAAATGTGGATATTAACCAAAATGGTAGTTGAAATTTCGATTTGTGACTAAAAGCAATACTTTAAAGTTATAACATAAAAAGAATTTCTCTAAAATAAAAATCGAACGACTGAAAGTATCAATTGTATTTGCTTAATAAGTGCATACAATTTGCGAACAATTTTTATTTAATTGACTTAAAATTTACGAAAATTATTGACACATGAAAAATGTGAAAACATTTAATTTTTGTTCGTCGAAATTTTGTTCGGGCCTTAAGTTCAACACACGTCTTTTCTATAATAACTAATACGAGTAATATATTGTTATGGAGTGGCAAACCATTTGTTGTTGAGAAACGGAGTATAAGTTTTAGTACTAACATAATATAATAAAATAAGGTGTTATCAACCCTGCATTTATTGCTGTTCGGCCAAATGCACAAATTGCTGTTTACACCGCCTGAACGAACAAGATGGCGGCCAATGTTTGTTCGCGATTGATGTTCGTGCGGTCTAAACAGTACTCCGAACGAAGAATTTATAGCAATAAATTGTTCGCGATAAATTTTTCGTTCGTTCAGGCGGTCTAAACCCACAGTTAGAACCCAGTAAAAAAAATATGCGATCGCTTCCATGACGAGCGATCCATGACGAGCGATTCATTCATGAACTGCTCCTTTCTGCTTCTATTCATTCATTTAAGAATATGAAGAAAGATCAAAGTGAGCAGCTCATTTTCGTGAAGAGCTGATCAAATTTTTTTTTTGTCCATGAACTGAAGAAGAGGAAACCAGTTTGTGAACAAGAATGTTTTTTACTCTTGCGAAGACTTGCTGTTCATCTCTTCTTCAATTCTTCATTTGTCGTTCGTTTGCTCTTCATTTATTCATGAATTGTTCATGAAGTGGTGAAGGCAAGGGATGATACTAGGGGTATTCACGGGCTGATGCGAATTGCAAGAGTGTGAAAATGCAAGATATTTTGCGCACTAACGCGTGAACATCAATATCAAAACTTAATTATGACATAAAATTAAATGTCGAATGAACAATAAATACATTGCCACCATCCAAACAAAAAACACAAAAAATAGAAAATATCATTGCTCGTGTACACAAAAACGAGACTCGAAAAATTTTAGCCTGAATATTAAATCGCCGCCTAAGAAGTTTCACTGCAAAAAACCATTACTTCAAATTTAATTTTATTGTAAACAACTCTTCGATAACCTAAATCGAGGAAAATTAAATTACTCCGAAATAAAATTAAATAACCACCACATTTTTCAAATAAAATAACCCTCAAATCAAATGAAATTATAGCATTGAGCTTTATTTCATAATGAAAGGAAAAAGTGAAATATCACCCGAAATTTGTGACGTACTAGTCCAAAAGTAATTGGTTGTTACTTCATATGAAATATTACGCAAAATGTATATGTAAATATATTTCGGCTTATTTCATTTGGAGGCCATTTCATGGAGTCTTATATGGAATTTTTATGAAAGAATTATCAAGTGACTTTCTGGAAATGCTACGACATGCAGTTTTTATAACTTTAATTAAAGGATTTAATTGCCTTACACAAAAGGACACAAAGGAGTACTTTGTGTACTCCGTAACTTAAAAAAAATGATCATTGAAATATGAGAAATAATATTTAGGGGAATCCACAGGTATGTTCGTCTCCATAGTGTTAAAAACACTCCCCTCCAACTGCACGTCAAACGGTCTTTTCCTCCAAATATCGCGACGATTGGCATTTTCACTGACGTTTGGTAATGTTTCTTCTAAACGGAGATGGTCTTCATCGCTTTCATTGTTGGAAGATTCATCTTCTGGACAGGGCAATTTCCAAGTCGCGTCCACAAGCTCATCATCGCTACTAAAATCCTCTATAACCGACTCTAAAAGTGCACTTACCCAGCTCACATTAAGACTCTTTTAATGCTCTTTTTAGACTCTTATTTATGAGGTTTTTTCATCATCATGCGATCAAAAAAGACTTTTTGAGTCTTTTTTCCAAAGTTGAGGGCACCCCGATATGACTCCTTTTAGTGATTATTTTATGACGCAAAGAAAATATAATTTTATGACTCTAATTAAATACTCTTTTAAGACTCATATTAAAGACTATTTTGTGAGCACAAAAACCCCATTAAATTCTCACATTAAATACTCTTTTATGACTCCTTTATGACTCCTATCAAAGACTCTTTTAAGACTCATATTTAAAAACTTATATGGGCATTTCCATAGTGTCGCACGGGACAGTCGTACGCAGTTAAAGTGAAAAAAGTAGTAATAACACGGATTTATATTTTGATAATGGTCTTAACTTATAACTCATAGTAAGCTCTATAAGTGGTGCTAAGGTTGATTATCGGTAATTTTTCCTTTTCAAAATAATTACCAAAAACAACGGGGATCGCACGGGACAAAAAACGGAAGTTTTTTTCGAGGACAACAACTCAAGCGCCGAATTCAGCGAAGTCTGATGGAATTTTTCAAAGAGTTTATTTTATGGATGTTGTGCATTGGTGTTTCTTTTAAATTGCTTTTATTTTACCCAATAATATTTAACACTTATTTTTTAATTTAATATTAAGTTCGGTCGCACGGGACAGGTCGCACGGGACAGTTTTTTCTATTGCAATTTAATTGGGTAATTAAGTAATTAGGTAGTTAAGTAATTATGTAATTTAGTAATTAAAAACAAATTCAATATATTTTCCTTTAATTGCATCAACCATTTTTTCATTATCTTTAGCCAATGCCTTCCATTTTTACTAAAACAAAAATGTTTATGAAACATTTACTAAACACTTACGAAAAAGAAAAACTACATTTGTGAAACAGTGCAGACGATGTGATCATCATGGTTAATAATTTTATGTGCAAATTGCTTAAATTAATAAAATTAAAATGTTTCTCTTAGATAATATCATAAAATTATTAATAATTAATAAGTTTTAATTTTTTGGTCACGGTAGACTTTCCTGTGGAAATAGCCATGTGTCGCTAATTGCTTTCTAATATTTGTTGGTCCACTGCTCAATAAGGACTAAATGGTTGCTGGAATTTTACTATCAGGAGTTCGACTGTTAAAAACCTACTCATTCGCTTCCTTATATTCTTCACTATTTTCTGTTATCTCAACCTTTAAACGAATTTCCTGAATTTTTAAAAACTTAATTATTTCTGAAGACTCTTTCTTGCAGTATTTTATATCATAATTATAGTGAACAATTTATAAAAACTGACATGATTATTTTCTATATATTGAATATGTTAAATGGAATCTCTTTCACAAACTCCAACGTTTAAACTCTTAATTAATATTTAAATTCTGTTTATAAAGCTTGCTGCGCACCAAAAAACGCAGCAAGCTGATCGCTGCAAGAATGGAATTCCCCAAATTTTGGCACCAGCATTGCAAGCGCCTACTTTATACTGGAATAACTTTTACAAGAATCACAAGAATGCATAAAAATGAATCTTTTATGAGTCCTTTTTATGAGCATTTATAAAACATGCATTAGATGAATTCCTTTATGAGTCAATTTTAGAAGAACTCATGAAACACGCATAAAAAGTATTCTTTTATAACTCCATTTCATAAACACTCATAAAACATGCATAAAAAGGATTGTTTTATGAGCTATTTTTATGAACACTCATAAAAAAATGCATAAAAAGGATTCTTTTATGAGTTCTTTTTATAAGCACTCATAAAACACGCATAAAAAGTATTATTTTATGATCCTTTTTTATGAACCATTTTAGAAGAACTCATGAAACACGCATAAAAAGTATTCTTTTATAACTCCATTTCATAAACACTCATAAAACATGCATAAAAAGGATTCTTTTATGAGCTATTTTTATGAACACTCATAAAAAATGCACATAATAGGTTTCTTTTATGAGTCCCTTTTTTGATTACTCATAAAACATGCATAAAAAGATTCTTTTATGCGTCCTTGTTATAAACACCCATAAAATACGCATAAAAAAGATTCTATTATGGCTCATTGTTATGAACACTCATAAAACACTCACATAAATGATGTATTTTAGAGTCATGCTTTTTGAGGGCTCATAAAATGTTTGCTGGGTAGTATTTCGTCTTGAGTTAATTGCAAAAAAAGTAAGACTATGAAAATTTATTTCTATCGAGGAATTCATTCTCACATCAAACTTAAATCATTCTCACATTCAAAAATATTATCGATTATTATTACAACAACTTACTTACTGTTAAACATAATTTCAATTGTTATACCCTGCATTATAATTACAACAACAAAAAATAAATTTTCAATTGTCTAGCTCGATATCCGGCTCGAAGAACCACGTTTGGATACTGTTAAAAGTTAAAATAAATTATGTATCTTTTCTTTGGTATACATTTTGATTTATTATCAAATCATTGACGCATTTAATCTACAAATCCTACGTGGGAACTTTTATCGCATTTTATGACTGAATTGTTGTTGTGAAATTAGTTTTGTTGTTGTTGTTATTGTTGGTGGGTGCAAAACATACAATGAATTTTAGAAATTTTATTGCAATGCTACACACTCACACACTAATGTACACATGCACACACTCCTGCAAATCCTGCTAATGCACACAACAATATAACTCATGCTAGAAGCAACAACAAATTGTTGATGTTGTAGTTTTGTGCCGCTGCCGTGTCTCGAATTTCAAATGATAAAATAAATGCAAGCCGAATAGTTTTTGTGTTGTTTTAGTGTATTTTTTGTTGTAAGTAGAATAGTTGTTGTTATTGTTTTTGTTATTTTGTAGTATAGTTTTTGTGGCTCGCAGCACTCATCTATCCATATATATATATGTATAAATATATATTAAGGGTGCTCTAGAAATTGGTAAACAAGCGTACCAATGTACATGCGGGTGGCAGGCAGGGTTGCATTTATTTTTATTTTGTTTTCGTGTTTTTTTGTTTTCTGCATGCATCAGTGTTAAATAAAAACAACAGCAACAACATCAATTTTTACTACATCCAAAAAAATTTCAACTTGGTCAGCAGAGCGGGTTATTTCCCAGCAAAGACATGAAGAGACAAATGTTCGAACTAACGAACATTTAGACAGACAGACAGACAGACAGACAGACAGACAGACAGACATTCAGCCGAAGAGTCAAAGAAATGGACACATTTACGGTGGAGATGGACAGACAAACGCATTGGCTGCAACCGGGGACGTCAGCTAACACAAACACCAAAAAACACCAGCCTGCGAAAGCAAAAAACAATGCAAAAGCCTTGCACATCGTCACATACGAGGACGAGGGGTTGACGACGAGGCCACACCCTTCGAATGCTTCTGATTGGTTCTCCTGATGGCATTCAATGGGTTCTGCTGCCTGTTTTCATTTTTGGTTTATTTTTTTTTATGTTTTTTTTATCCTTCTTCCTTTTATAGCTAGTATATATTTTTTTCGTTGCACTAAATTTTTTGTTTGGGTGTATGGAAGTTTATTTATTGTTTTGTGCACAATTTCGGTGCTGTCGTTTGCGTTGTTGCTTTTGTTGTTGTTGTTGTTGTTGTTACTGTTTGCCTACAACTTTTTCCATTTTTGATGATTTTTTCCAGCCAAGTCGGCACTCGTTTGGTGATCCTCGTTTGCAAGGTAGGAGGCCCTAGTGTCAATGTGTTTGTGTGCGCTGTGAATGAGTGAGTGGATCTGTGTGCATTTGTGTGTGTGCGTGGGTGAGTTTCGCAAAAGGTTAATGGAATTACTGCACTATACACAGGCAAGCAGGCAGGCAGGCTGGCTGGCTGGCAGCAGAAGCCAGTCAAAGATTAGAAAGAACGAAAAAAAAATTTAAGGATATTTTGAAATTTTAGCAAAATTTTTGCTCTCTGGCACTTTGCCCGATTTTGTCTGTTTGGCAAAATGCGCGTGTTGGCTCCTTATGTTTGTATATTTGTGTGTTTGCTCCAAAATGATTGCTTCAATTTATTATAATGTTAAATAAGCGTTTGTTTTGCATTTTTATTAAGATTCATAAATTTGCTCAACAATAATTTTTGGCAATGTTCATCGGTATGCATCGAGGGTAAGGGTGGGTGGGTGAGCTAATGGTAGGTGAGGGAAGGTGTTTAGAACAAAATGGGCAACATGAGCATGAGTAGATCAACTCGAAAATAGTTTTGTGTTCGAACATTCAATCTGGTCTTTGGAAGAGTGAGTTTTTACCATACCGGTGGGTAGGATTTTTAAAAGGCAGGGGGGGGGGTTGGAGATTTTTAGAATTTATTAAAGACCAACTGATATACCCGATGTTACTACAAAAAATTTTTTAATTATTTTCTTTAAAAATAGGATACATAACAGGCAAGCCTGCTGCTCTGCAATTATATCGCTCAAACTGTAATTATCTTTGCCATTATTACAGCGCTCTTACAACATTTACTGCACTATTCTGTATCACGAAGTAGCACACCAACGACAAGCAAGACACGAAAAGCAATACTTTTTTCTATATGAAATTCTATTGCTTCTCGTGTCTTGCTTGTCGTTGGTGTGCATTTTCGTTATACAGAATAAAGCAGTTAATACCCTGAAAAATGTTCGGCCTATTGCTTTTACAACATATACTGTCCTCAAAAATGTTCAGCCTGAAAGTATGCACAGAAAATTAATTTGATACTTATCAGTGGCAAAATAAGGTTTTTCCAATAGTACGTTTGTGATCTACTTGTTTTTTGCACCCTTTTATAAATAAGCTATGACGACTTTAATGAAATTTTTTTGATGGATTGTACCAAAAAATCTTATATATTTATTATATTATGTATTAAAAATATTTAATGTTGTCGTACACTTTTTCGATATTAATTTTAGAATGAGGGCAATGAAACTTATATCATTCGAAAGGTACTGCGCCCCACATGTGCAGAATCATTTTAGATTTTAAATTTATGACCTCTGACCCGAAATATTAACGTTGAAAGTTTGTATTATTTTTAGTAAGGAATCTCAGGGCTAGGAAGAGGTAGAATGGTGAATGAGGTATCAAATGAAAGATCTGGCTCTACAGTATGATAACATTTTAGATTGGTGACCTTTGACCAGAAATATTAGCGTTTAAAGAATATTTCTTAAGTAAAACCTAAACTATAAAAAATGGAAGAACATGGTGAAAGAGGAAATTTTCGGCATTAATACAATGTACCAAAAACATTTTTCTCTATCTCTTACGAATACCCTTCAATAAGCCTTTTTTTATGTAACATGTGTGAATGTATATTGTGATGGTGAAATTTCTTACGAATAGTAAATTTTGGAAAATTCCCCTTTATTTCGACATGAAAGTTATGAAGATATCTCGCTATTTATAGCTTTTCTCAGTACAACGTATTTTTTATTGAAAGATTTATTAAGATTTCAAATTAGTACAGCAAATTTTCATAAGGCAAGGTCAATGCCTCAGAATGATAAAAATCTATTGAAATTTCAGAAAGTTGGTCGAGTTTCGACCACAGGCGATACTAGCATATAGAAATATGCGTGGGAGAAACAGTTTTTCCGTGTTACTGAAGCGATTTTGATAATTTTTTTAAAGAAATTAGCGTAGAGAAAGGGAGTTCACTGAATATTTTTGTGATCTTTGACCTGAAATATTAGCGTTTAAAGAATATTTCTTAAGTAAAACTATATATAATAGTTAATAATAAATATTCACTCCTCAACTGCTTTCCTTGTTCGTGACTTTGTATGCTGAGAAATTTTAAAAGAGCGACGTCGCGTTGATGAGAGATGTTGAGTTTACATCGCTCATGAAATTTGAAATGATAAACTCATTGAATCGCTCGCTTTCATTTGATGCGAAACTTTAGTTAAACACTTCGCACATAATAAATTAAATGGACCTAAATCAATAATAATAAGTATTTTTCCTAATAATATACTTAATTAAAAAAACTTAAAAAATGATTATATTTTATGAAATTATAAGAAACTGAGATAAATAAAAAGGAACATATTCAAAATTTATTAAGTACTTAAATATTAAATTAAAAAACTTAAAAAGTCATTATATTTTATAAAATTATAAGAAACTGAGGTAAATAAATAAAAAGACACATTTTAAAAAATTATTAAGTACTTAAATATTTCATTAAAAAACGCAAAAAAATATAGTTCAACATAAAGCACATATTTATTTTTAATTAACAAGATCACTCGTTGAGTCAACAAATGACCGAACGCAAAATGTCCAATGAAATGAGTTTATCTTTGCAAAAACTCGCGAGCAAGAAACAATAAATGAATAACAAAGAGAAGGCGTTGTTCAACTCAGTTTTTTTGAGGAACACAATCTACGAACGAATACTATCAAAGAGCGAAGAAAATGTTTTGATTGCTCTGAATATTTAACATAAGAGCGCTCAAGTTTTTTTTTCACGAATGAGGAAAGCCAAGTGAATCGTTAGTCAATTGAAAAATATTGAGGAGGAGTGTTATTTTTCTCTTCAATTAAGAGTTTTTGTGAACCCTGGTATGAAGTTAGTTGTTGGAATACTATGCCCCAGGGAATTTTCAATTAAGACAGTATAATTTTGTTTGTATGATATTTTATTCACTGTGTTCAATGTTATTATCTGTTTTTCCAATCTAAACCTTTTTCCCAAATGTAATAAAATAACACTACTTGTTTTCATTGTCCGACATACGGCCGCTGCTTGGCCAAAAAGTTCCTAAAATGACCCTTGTACGGTCGAGAAAAATATTTAAATTTATTTAATTTTTTTCGATCACCCAAGCGATGAATGCAAGATTAAAGAAAAATCTTTAAAATCTTCCTTCGTTCATTCCGGCGATCTTTGGAAGATGGATCGCTGCTTGATAACCCAATCGATGAATGTGCCATTCTAAAAAAATTTTCAAAGTCTTCCTTTGCTCATTCCGGCGATCGTTGAAAGAAGGCTTCTTAAGAATTCTCAAAATCGATTGCTGAAATATGAAGCAGGCTGGTCCATATACTACTCCACTAATAATAATCATCGAATAAATTTAAAAAAATGATTTTATTGTGTTGAATTGCCGTATGGAAACTAAAAATATTCTATTATCACGATAAAAATATTCATATCAGCACGATTTGCTGTGGTCGATCTTTTTGCTTACCGGTTTGGAAAATAATGTCCCTTATATAAAACATCTTTTAACGTTCAACAAAAAAGCTTTGCAACAAATCGGAGAGGAACCCTAAAAGCGATTTATTTGCCTCTCTTGTCGGCGATTCGTTTCTTCGATTCAACTTCTCTTGGTGATTCGTTTGATACTCTTCCCAGAAAATCGCTTAAGACTCCTCTCGGCGATTTGATAGCGACTCATCCCAGCGAATCGTATAAGAACCCTTTACGCAATTCGTTCTCAAATCTTCCCGGCGAATCATTTAAGACCCCTCTCGACAATTCGTTACCTGCTCATCCCAAGGAATCGCTTACGAACCTTTTAGGCGATTCGTTTGTAAATCTTCCCGGCGATACCCAGATGACTCCTAAATGAGCTCGCCGGCGATTGTCTCATCGTTCAAGCGATTATTATTGTTATTATTATTATTATTATTATTATTATTATTATTATTATTATTATTATTATTATTATTATTATTATTATTATTATTATTATTATTATTATTATTATTATTATTATTATTATTATTATTATTATTATTATTATTATTATTATTATTATTATTATTATTATTATTATTATTATTATTATTATTATTATTATTATTATTATTATTATTATTATTATTATTATTATTATTATTATTATTATTATTATTATTATTATTATTATTATTATTATTATTATTATTATTATTATTATTATTATTATTATTATTATTATTATTATTATTATTATTATTATTATTATTATTATTATTATTATTATTATTATTATTATTATTATTATTATTATTATTATTATTATTATTATTATTATTATTATTATTATTATTATTATTATTATTATTATTATTATTATTATTATTATTATTATTATTATTATTATTATTATTATTATTATTATTATTATTATTATTATTATTATTATTATTATTATTATTATTATTATTATTATTATTATTATTATTATTATTATTATTATTATCATTATCATTATTATTATTATTATTATTATTATTAGATTTTCTGCAATTATTCTCAGCCGCTTGGCTGGAAAGCACCTATCCCGGGTATTATCCAAGGGATTAGGAATTATGTTTTATGTTCAGTTAGTTTAGAAAAAATCAATTTTTATTTTCATATTTTCATTGAACTGTTTATTTTTAAAAGTTTTTCAACCTTCTTCGTTGGAGCGATCAATTCGACTGCTTTTAATATTAAAAAATGTTACAATTATAACTTACACTAATACGTAATGCGCTAATATATAATACGTAAGAATATATATTAATATAGAATGGAGAGAAGCAAAGAACATGAAAAATGCATCGTAAGTATGTTACACTTGTCGCGTGGAGCTGCATTGACTTCTAAAGAAAAAGGTAAGTGAACGGAAGTTTTTCAGACGGAGTCATATGACACTGTCGAAATAGTTTTAATGTTGAGCGAGCAGCTTGTGTTGCGCAAACAATTCGTAAGAATTATGAAATGTTAAGTTGATTGCCCGTTAATAAGTGCGCGTTTATACTATGTATGCGGGTGTAAGGGTGTTGGTATCTATAACTATTAGGCTCTGTTGGAGCGTAGACCAGGTTCTAGCCCTTCGGGTTGGGGTTGTTCTTGTTGTTGCTGCAGGAATCGTCGAACAATGTGGCATGTGCCTAGGATCACTGATTTTTGCATATTTTCTAGCGTGCTTTCAATTTTATACTTTTTTAGCTGATTAACGAGGGTTTTAGGAATCAATCCAGTAGCGGAAATAATTATGGGTGATATTTGTACTTGCGACACGTGGTACATTATTTTGATCTCTTCAGCCAGTTCAGTATATTTTTGCACTTTTGTAGCATAAGTCGACTGGATGTTATGGTTTAACGGAACTGCAACGTCAAATAAACTGATTACGTTTGCTATTTTGTCGAAGAGAACTATATCTGGTTTATTGGCGCTTATGGTACGATCGGTTATTATTGATCTATCCCAATATAGTTTTGCTCTACTGTTCTCAAGAACTGGTAATGGGTTGAACTTGTAGTAAGGTTGTTTTTGCAGGAGTAGGCCGTAATTGAATGCTAGGTCTATGTAAATAATCTTTGCCACTTGATTATGTCTCTGCGTGTAATCAAATGCCGCTAACACTCGACACCCCCCAATGATGTGGTCAATTGTTTCGACGCTGCTGTTACATCTCCGACATATATCATTGGGAATGTTTTCGTGCATGATGTATTTACGGTAGTTTCTAGTTGCTATAACCTTGTCTTGTATGGCAACCATAAATCCTTCCGTTTCTGCAAATAACTGCCCTCGCATAAGCCACAAATTTGAACAATTTAGATCAATGTGAGTTTGCTGCATTTGGAATATGTGCACTCCATGAATGGTTTTGGCCTTCCAAACATTTATTTTCTCTTCCTTAGACTGCACATTTTCTGGAGTCTGGATCTCTTCTAAACTAAGTTTCAGTGGCGTATATCTCTTATCTGCTAAGCATATATTTCGCATAAAATCCGATGTTTCCATTTGCTCTCTGAAATAATTCCTTAATTTAGTTATTTGAGAGTGTTGCATGCTTGCAATATCAAGGAACCCACGCCCACCTTCTTCACGCGGCAATGTGCAGCGCTCTATTGCACTTCTAGGATGATGGCACAAGTATTTTGTAAGCTTTGTTCTTAGAGATGTTGATATTTGTTCAATGTCAGTATTTGACCACTTTAGAATGCCAAAAGAGTATGTAAATACTGGAATTGCCCAGGTGTTAACAGCTTTGGTAATATTTCCAGAAGTGAGATTAGATTTCAGAATTTTCCGTAGCCTATGGTCAAATTGCTTGCGTATATTTTCTTTCATCTGACTTTGCCTTACTCCATTTAGTTGCAGGACACCAAGGTACTTGTAACTTTCGTTTGATCGTAGATTTGCAATTGTGTTCTCCTCATCAATTGAGTATCCCTCATCGTCCTCCTGAATGCGCCCTTTTTTTATGTGTATCATTTTGCATTTTTCGATTCCAAATTCCATCCCGATATCGTCGCTGAAATTTTTGACTGAGGCTATCATTCTCTGCATGTTTTCTTTGCTATTTGCATAAAGCTTTAAGTCATCAACATAAAGCAGATGATTGATATTGATCGAATCATTTTCGGTCTTGAGTTTGAATCCTATGGTAAGATTTCGAAGGATTTTACTCAACGGGTTCAAACTTAAGCAAAACCATAGAGGACTAAACGCATCGCCTTGGAATATTCCGCTTCTTATAGGTATAGGGAGGCTGGCTGTACCTTTTACATGAAGTCTAACATTCCACTTGTCCATAGCCATTTTCATTAATTGTACTATGCGCTCATCTATCTTGTAAATTTGGAGAATTTTCAGCAGGTACGAATGTGGAAGACTATCGAAGGCCTTTTTGTAATCGATGTATCCAAAGGATATGTTTCGCTTATTTTGAATTGCTTGCTGGGCAATAATTGAGTCAATCGTCAGCTGTTCTTTGCACCCCATTGAGTTTCTGCAGCATCCTTTTTGCTCCTGTGTAATAATTTGATTAGAAACACAGTGTTGATAAACGCGATTAGTGTAGATCTTAGTTAGCAGCTTATAAGTGGTCGAGAGACATGTAATGGGTCGGAAATTAGCAGAATCCAAAGTGTTGTTTCCCTTAGGTATAAGATATGTATTTCCGGCCATCAGAAAACAGGGAGTCATTGCTGGATCATTCAAAAATTCGGTGAAGTATTTTGCAAGAAGTGTGTGCGTAGAAGTGAACTTTTTCAGCCAAATATTTTGTATTTGATCTGGCCCTGGGGATTTCCAATTGCTGCACGCTTTGATCGCTGTGTTAACTTCTTCCGATGTGATGCAGGTGTCTTGCATTGTGGTGTAGTTTCTGCTGTCGTCTTGTTCGTTGAAAATCCATTGAGTGTTAAGATTCGGAGTCTTTGCTCTGCTCCATATGGTCTCCCATAAGTTCCTAAATTCTTCCATACTAGGTGAGTAAACATTGTTAACCTGTGTTTCCGGAGCTTCCAGTTTTTGATAGAAGCGTCTCTCATTTCTTGCGAACAGCGCATTTTCCAGTTTTCGATTTCTACTTTTCTTAAATCTCGCGAGCCTTTTTGAATATGCTGCAAGCATTTGTGTTTTGAAATCTTTTATTTCTATCAGTGTGGCCTCTGTTAGTTCATTAATTCTTCTTGGAGAAACGATGGCTGCTACGTGCCTTTGAATTTTCCGTGATCTGGAGCCAGTAGCATACGCTGTGAGCCTTCCGAGGTCCTGTCTGATCTTACTAATTTTGTTGTTCAGCCGACGTTCCCAAGGTGGCATATACGTGTTTGTCCTTCGAGTTGGTTCTATTGATTGAGGCAACATCTTTTTGTTCAGTGTTCTCACAACAACGACTGCTGCAACATAAATGAGGCAGTGAACTTGCTCAAAATTATGAGCTTCGACTAGGTAGTTTGGCAGAATACGTGTGTTTATAATATGTGCAAGCTCATTTAATTTTTTGTTACTGTGCAGCCTTGGAATACCCTCTCTTTGGAATGGATCACTATTTTCATATTGAGCTAGGGCAGTTTGAAAATTTTCTCGTAGAATGTTTGTCGTTTCATTTTCTCCGTCAAGGTCTCTTTCAGTTTCTATTTGGTTTTCCTCGGCTCTGAAATCCTCTGGGTTAGTGACTCCTTGAGTTTCTGTTTGGTCTTCTGCAAACCTTCGCTCTTCTGGGTCAAGAGGTGTATAGACGTTATTTTGTTGGCCTGTAGGAGCTTGGCCTTCAACACGTTCCTCATTTGTGTGTCTTTGCCTTGATAGATAAATCTCAGCTTCTTGCTTGCTAAGGTTTATTTCCTCGGTGGTAAGTAGCTGCTTCGTTGTTATCGCTCTTCTTCTGTCAGCTATATTTTGTTCCGTTAGTCTGGACATATTAGGAAATTCCTGTAAGAATAGTGTTCTCATTTGCGATCTATATACATGCATTTCGATTTCCATTTTGGTAGCTATGTAGTAGCAGCGCATAACAGATTTATTTAATAAAGATGACCATTTTATACGCTGCCTGGGTTGACCTGTATTTGTGGTTGCTGAAGTTGTCCTCAGCAAAGCACGTGTTTCAGGTTGTTGGGATGGTAAGTTTAGTGAATTTGGGCTATTGTGTGAATTG